>CM053589.1:25611098-25721884 GCA_028646515.1 Pseudochirops corinnae | reverse complement strand
GAGATAGAGACAGAGATAGATCAGGATGACTAGAGATGTCCCAGGATGCAGTGGGAGACCTTGGGCTTTTTAAGCTAAGGTCTTTAATAGGTCTCAGTTTGACTGAGGCAGCACCCACATTCAGTAATTAAGGCCAGGTAAGAAAAGGGGAAAATAAAGGAAGCCTTAAAGAAAGAAGTAGTATTTTGTTTCAACCAATAAATAAGTATTTACTAAACACTTAACAATGTGAAAGGCACTATGCTAGGTCCTTGGGTATATAAATACAATAAATGAAAGAATTCCTACTGCAAGTATCTTACATTCTAAAGGGGTAAAAGACTGGCTGAAAGTCAATAGGTACAGAAGGAAAGAGAAGTATAAGGAAGAGCAGAAAGGTATGAAGTTTCATGGCACATTTTGAGGGCAGAAATTGTCAATATTGATAGACTATAGAATGTGAGAAAGATTATGATAATATGAGAAAAATCTTTAACAATAGCACAGATATTTTCCCCTTTTCTTCTTTACCAATCTTATGGGTGTGAGGTAGAACCTCAGAGCTGTATTAACTTACATTTCTTGTATGTTAATGACTTTGGCTATACATATGTGCATCTCTCTCTCCCTCTGTTTGTGTGTGTGTGTGTGTGTGTGTGTGTGTGTGTGTGTGTATTTGTTACAAGGAAAGATTTCTGTGGAGGAAGTTATATTAGTGGGTAGTAAGAGATATGAAAAAGGTATGAATAAAACATTTTTAAATGCACAGAAGACAACAAAAAGGAGTGCAGATGAGCACAAACACAACAATTTTGTTAATATCTTGTTAAATTATGTACACATACAAGACATTTCATAAAACAAACTGTATGTAAAAGAAGTTCACAATTTATTTCTTGCTGTGATTTCAACAATCAACATCAACAAACACAAACATTTCAACATGCAAAAAAAGAGAGAATTACATAAGAAGCTGAACTTTTGCAATAATTTCCTAGCAAGTCTTCCTACTCCTGCCCTCTTCTCCCTTGATTTATTGCCATTCCTTAAACCCAGTTCTCTCAGACTCTCACTTGCTGGCCAACAACAAATCCCAGCCCAAATCAGCTTAGTGGTTATTGCTTGGGCCCAGATGGCTCAAAGTGAATGTAAATAGTGTTTATTTCTGTTTTGGCCAAAAACTCTGAGAGTTTTCCTTTCTCAGACTGATTTTTTTTTTATTAGGTAAAAGGGACATTGCTTGGGTCATTTCTTACCTGGCCTTTATCATTGAAATGGGCCTTGCCTCATTCAAATTGAGAACTCATAAAAACCTTGGCTTAAAAAAGGCCAAGGTATCCTACTGCATCCAGAGCCATCTCCAGTCATCCTGATCTATATCTGACCACTGGACTCACATGGCTCCAGAGGAGAGAGTGAGGTTGGTGACTCTCCCCCGCCCTCTCTCCTTTAAATCCAATTCACTTACAAGTCATAGCATCATCTTACTGATATCATGGTCCACTTCCAGAATGAAGGACAAACAACAATTGCAGACTAATGATTTTTCCTTATACATAGTGTTGGCGATGCCATTCCACTCAAAAACATTCAGGTTTTCCCCATTTTAAAGTTAAATTCTTTTGCCTTGCATTCATAGGCCATCATCATCTGGTTCCATGTGTCACCTTGCTAAGGTTTGTAGCAACAAGAGCCTGTACTAGGGTAATTATAGTAGGAATAGAGAAAAAAATATGATACAATAGATATTGCAAAGGTAAGATCAAAAGGACTTGATAATTTATTAAATATAAGAGAGGCAGAGATAAGATTAAAAATAATCCCTAAATTATAAACATCCTAGTGTGGCTTCCTCTCTGCAGGTTGGGTCTCTAGGTGAAGGGTTACCCCAGATTCTACACTACTAAAATGATAACTCACAAATCCCTACTATTGAATTTACTTTTAATTGTTGTCCAGAGGACAAATTAACTCAGAGAAAAGGCTTTGACTGAGTAACTACAAAATATTGCCCCCTTAGTCTTGGGATACAATCACCCACAAAGGCACAGTATCCATGGAAAGCGTGAGCACATATCTAGAATACACTAATAGGGAGGCTAACATTTAGGAAACATACATGGTCAAGGCAATCCACAGCTCTGATGTGGCAGGGTTGCAACCCCCCTTCTCTTCTCATGGTATCCTCACATTTCTCCCTCAGCTGGGCACTTTGATCCACTGGGAGCCCTAGTATGCTCACTCCTTTCAGAGTATGGTATCTCCTCCTACTGGACAAGTAACTAACTCTGCAAAGTCATTGGTAATGGCAGGGTTGGCAGGGGGTGGAGGCATGGAGAAAGAGAAGAACCCCCGCCCCCCAAAGGCTTCATGTTTTTCTCTTAAGATCTGTGTTCAGAGGTGTTCTAGAGCCTGCTCGGACCCTCTGAAATCAGTAAACACTGCAAATTATTACTTGATTTATTTTGTTGTTGTTGATTGTCTAGATGCTAGACTTAAGAAAGTAATAAAGAAAATGTTAGTAATTCAGATTAAACTCAAAAGTATGTTGGTTCATAGAGTGGTGTGTCACCCCACCCCAGAGAGCCTCTTGCTAAACATTTACCAGTCTAACTCTACCTGAGTTCCATACCTGGCTCTCTTCGCAACTGCCAGAGTGCACATTTCTCTGAGCTGTCTCCAGCTTCCTTGCATTTTAAAGACTACTTGGGGCATGAACAATCCTTCAGCCACATGGCTATCTGCTCTATAATTCCATCAAGTTTGATTGAACAATATTTTCATACCTCCTAAAATATAAACACTTCTCTATACTCTCTTTATGACTAATACCTAATTGTCTCTGTTTCCTTCCTTTATTTCTCATCGTTTCTTTTCATCAAACGAACTAAGGGGAAATAAGATTATCAGGAGCCCTCTGATCAATCTGTCCTCTGTTGTCACTTCCTCCAACCCTCCATAATAATTGACATATATAGCATTCAAAGGCTTGCAAATTGTTTTTTGCCTTCATTCTCCTTTCCATACCTGGAATAACCCTATGATGTAGGTACTGCAGGTGTTACTATCTTCATTTTAAAGATTAAGAGAATGAGTACCAGAGATGACACTTCCAATGCTCTTGGCACTGACGATCACTATGGAAGACAGGGAGAATGATTTTGTCAGAGAAAGGAATAACTTTCAGCAGAAAGAGCAGGTTTAGGGGAAAAGATAAGGAGCTTTGTTTGGGCTGTGTTAAGTTTGAAATACAAGTGGGAGATGTAGGCACAAATGTCCTTTGGGTAGTTGAATACACTGTGCTGAGTTTCCTAAGAGAGGTCAGGATTAGAGACATAAGGTTGGAAGTTATCTGCATGGGGGGAGTACCTGAAACTGAGAGAATACATGAAATTGCCAACTGAGTTTTCAGCCTTGGAGAATAGCTACTATAAAGAGTGGGAAGAGAGGGAGAAATCAGCAAAGGAAATGGAGAAGGATCTGTAAGGAAGATAGGAGAGGGAGGAGATTGTCTTTGAAATCGAGGGAAGAGATGCTATATTTAGGAAGAAGGGGTGTTCTACTCTGTCAAATATTGCAGAAAAGCTGAAGATGATGGTAATGGCAATTGGTAATTAGATTCCTGGCAACCTTAGAGAATGCACTTTCAATAAAGAAATGGGTGGCAGAGTTCAAACTGCTGAGGTCCATTGAGGAGAGAATGTATGGTGAAGAAGTGGAGACATTAGGCATAAATAACTTTTTTCCACTTAGTTTGAGAAGGAAGGAAGGAGAGATATAGGACAAAAAGGTCAAGAAAAGTATATTATTTGGTAATTAGGGATATTTTAGCATGTTTTCTGGCAGATGAGGAGTCATTGGAAAGGGTTAGAAAGAGCATATGAGGCGGGGGAGAAAGAGAGAGACAGAGAGGGAGAGAGAGAGAGAGAGAGAGAGAGATGTGCTGAAGTAAGGTTAGCTAGGTGATAAAGTGATTAGAGGGCCTGGAGTCAGAAAATCCTGAGTTCAAAGCCAAGCTCAGATACTCAGTAGTTGAAGGACCCCAGGCAAGTCACTTAACTTCCATCTGCCTCAGTTTCCTTTGTCTGTAAAATGAGAATAATAATAGTACCTACCTCCCAAAATGGTAGAGAGGATAAAATAAGATCATATTTATAGAGCACTCTACAAAACTTAAATTGCTATAAAGGCTAACTATTATTATTAAAATTCTGTATCTAGATGAGGAAACAGAGAATGAGTTGAGAACACAGATAAAGAGATTATCTTTACTCAGAAATAAAAGCTATCTCATTTTTCGGGAAGGAGAGAGCAAGTGAATGATGATTCAACTCAATTCAAGAAATTCAGTTCAATGCAACAAAATCAAGAAGACCCGGGTTCAAGTTCCAACTCTGACAAATACTAGCTTCCTGACTCTAGGCAAAGCACTTAAACTCTCAGTGTCCCCTGGAGAATATTTAAGACTATCAGTTGCTGACCAGGTGCTGATTTGAGTTGGTTGGAGATGTTTACACAGTGAGAATGAAATCACAAATAAAATTAAATTAAATTAAATTAATCTGAATAAATAAATAAACAATGAATTAAAATAAATAAATTAAATTTAAATTAAATAAAATTAAAATTAAAAAACCCAACCACCAACCTTCTGAAATTTGTGGTACATTTGTTGATAATCCATTTACTTCTTAACTTCCTCAAATCTTGCTACTTTTCTACTTCCTGAAATCACTAAATCATCTCTTAATTGACAGATCTGGTGACTTTTCTCCCTCCCACTCTACATGATGCACCATGATATTTGACCACCCCTTCTATTTGAAATTTTTTCTTTCCCTTGTCTCTGTGACATGAAACTATGCTGGGTCTTCTCCAGCCTCTTTATCTGACCCTGTTTCTGGCATTCTTAGAGAATGTCCACAGGCACAGTACAAAAAGGACTCCTGTCCTTGTCTCTGTTTTTTTCTCTAGAGCAGTGGTTCTCAACCTTCCTAATGCCATGACCCTTTAATACTCATATGTGAGCGTATCTGCATGTAGGCGGACTTGCCTGGAGATGGATAGAGGAGCAGTGTCTCGGTTCTTAAGACCATCGGAAATAAGTGTTTTCTGATGGTCTTAGGCGACCCCTGTGACCACTGTGAAAGGGTTGTTCGACCCCCAAAGGGGTCACGACTCATAGGTTGAGAACCACTGTTCTAGAGAATCCCTCCATACGGCTTCAACTGTGGCTTTTATCTATATGTGTGATGTGACTCTAAAAATCTTTATCATTGTTATTTATTTCATACCTCATGCTCTATAATTAACTGCTAAGTAAACTTCTTCATTTTGCTGCATTAAAGCTGCCAAATAATGAGCACATCTAAAACTGAACTCATCATTTTCACTTGCCAGTAACTGGGCCCTTGATTCTAATTTCTCCATTTCTGTGAGTGGCCCTGCTACTACTTGGCTGCTGAAGCTTGAAACCCTGGGGTCATCATTGCGTTTTTCTTTCTTTTCCTCCATGTTGTTGTTCTTGGGTCATTCCACTTGTGTCCAACTCTTTGTGACCCCATTTGGGGTTTTCTTGGCAAAGTTATTAGAGTGGTTTGTTATTTCCTCTTCTATCTCATTCTGCAGATGAGGAAACTGAGGCAAACAGGCTTAAGTAACTTACCCAAAAGTCACACAGTTAGTAAGTGTCTGAGGCCAGACTAAGCTCCTTTTGACTCCAGGGCCAGTGCTCTGTCTACTGTGCCACCTAGCTGTCTCTGCCAACTCGCTGCCCCTTGTCACCATACCTAATCGCTATTCAGATCCTAGCAACATTTCTTTATATTATATTTTGCACCTTATCCTTCTATTTTATTCCTAGGGACAATTCCTTTGTTCAGGTCATTATTATATCATGGATAGATTATCCTCAAAAAATAAGGTCTTGTCTCTAGCTTCTCATACATCCAGTTTATTCTTCATATAATCCCTACATTAATTTTCATAATATTTTATATTGTCCAGTTCCTACTTACCACCCTACACTTGGTATGCAAGGCACTCCAGAATTCACTGCATGGACGTTACCTCACTCTAATGAGGACGTGAAAAGGCCTTAGCCTAAAAGGGCCAGGATTTCCCATTGCATCCTGGGCCATCTCCAGTCATCTTAATGAATATCTGCTTACTGGATCCAGATGACTCTAGAGGAAAAAGTGAGGTTGGTAACCTTGTACAGCCCTTTCTCATTCAAAACAAAGTCGACCGCAAGTCATGTCATCACTTCCCTGATGCCATGGTCCTCTTCAAAAACAAAGAACAAAACCTAACAAATGTTTAACAACCAACTCTCTAGAAAAGTATGCACAACATATTTTTAAATTTTATCTGTATCTTTACCATTTTGCTCATCATTTTCCTACTTCTGTGCAATCAACAAAACAATAAATTAAGTTCTGATTTGTAGCATTTACCATTTTCCAAAGTGTAAAAGCTCACACTAAGAATTTAACAATTACAAACTGATTCAAACCTACTTTTTCAATTATATATCTCTATTCCCCTACACAAATACTCTGCTCCAGTCAAGCAAGTCAACTCGCTCTCCATGATCTCATGCATGCTATACTTTTTCTCCCACTACAAATCACAATATCTTCTCAACTTGTACAACATTTATCCATCCCTCTCATAAATCCTCATAGGACAGTTCAGGATTATTCCTTTAAATGTTGAAACTTATGTGCAGGACTTACACTGTCTACCTCTTATCCCAGCTCAATACATGACTCTCCTGTCTCCTTTTCTAATAAAAATCTCCTGGGCATTATCTTTTATGCCACTTCTTGTACTCACTATTGGTAAGATGCCACATCCTTTTATTCCAACCCTTTGGGTCACTTAAAATTTTGATTCCTTCCAGAGACTGTGGTATTTCATAATTTTCTGTCATATAGTATCAACTAAAATAATATTGGCATTCAAAAGATGGGATTTTGTTTCAAGTGGTAGCTTTGGATTTTTGAGCGCGTTATAGAGTTTTTCAAATGCAATCCAATCCATTTTCTTCCCCCCATTTAATTTTGGGACTAGCTCACGGACCACCTGCAACACCCATAAAATGAGGATTATGTCATAATAAAATGAGCACAGGAGACTGTCCATATAACTATATGTTATCATTCAGGTGAAAAATTCTTCAAGTGCCCAGACACACAGCTATTGTGTTCTTCCCTAATTCTTCTTTAGGCTATATATCTCCTCGTCCTCCAACTGTTCTATATTTGACCAGATCTAGAGGCTCTTCACTATCCTGGTTATCCTCCTCTGGACCCTTTCTAGATTATAAATATCCCTCCAAATAGAACTGGTCATAGTACTCTGGATATGATCTAAGTAGGGCAGAGTACAAAAGGATTTTCACCTCCCTAGTCTTGAGTGGAATCCTTCTCCTAGTGCAGCCATGACACTATATACAATAGTGTCAATATGACATTATTGAATCATATTGAGTTTGAAGTTTTAAAACCCTCAGATCTTCAAGATAATGGATTTCTGTTGTTGTTCAGTTATGAACAACTCTTTGTAGCCCAGTGGACCATAACACATCAATGCTGCCCTGGGGTTTTCTTGTCTAAGATGCTGGAGTGGTTTGCCATTTCTTTCCTCAGCTCATTTTACATATGAGGAAACTAAGGCAAACAGGGTTAAGTGACTTGCCCAGGGTCATACAACTAGTAAGTATCTTAGGTCAGATTTGAACTCGGGAAGATGTCTTCCTGATTCTAGGCCTAGCGTCTTATCCACTGAGCCATCTAAGCCCCCTGCCTGGCACACTGTAGGCCTTTAATAAATGCTCCTTCCCTTCTCTTCCTCCAACCTCCTAATATTTTGCTTCACTACTCTACAGTATTCCTCTGGTCAATCCACTCAATAAGCATGTCAAAAAAGACAGTGACGTTAGCCTAGCATGACCTATTCTCGATGAAGCTACCCCGGCTCATTGCAATCACTGTTTTCTTTTTAGGTGTTCACTTTCTCTTTAACAGTCCATTCTTGAATTTTTACAGGAATTGAAGTCAAGCTCACTAGTCTATAATTATGAACTTTACCCTTTTCCTTTTTTTTTTTTGTTTTTAATAGATCAGGACAAGATCTACCCTTTTCCAGGACTTCAGAAACTCTCTTCGTGGTCTTTCAAAGATTGTTGAAAGTGGTTTAGCAACCCTGTCAAATTTTTTAACGCCCTAGTACTTAAAGGGCTCTGCAGACATTAAAGTACTAGGGAAATGTTAATTAGCAGCTTTATTATTCCAGAATATAGTTCATCTGCTCTGGCCTGGTAACTTAACCTCATCAAGGGTAGCGAAATACTATCTTATTATCTCTCTACTTATCTTTGTATGACATTTCTTGTTAGAAATTTTTTTCAGTCCTTTGCATTCTAAAGATCATTCTTCCTGGCATAGAAAATGTAAGTAAAGGAAGATTCCAGTAGCTCTGACATTTCTCCTATTATCTATTATCATCTCATCTATTCCTCTTTTGATTCTTCTTTCTTCCTGAATATAATTTTTAAAACTCTTATTATCTTTATCTTCAACCACCAATCTCAACTCATTCTTAGTTTTAGTACTCTTGACACTCTTCCTACGTGGCCATTTTTATATTCATCCTCTGTTACTTGCTTTTGCTTTATGCCATTTTCTGAACATTTTTTAAAAATCTAAGATGATGGATGAATTTCAATGGGATCTGCATCAGTCTTTTTAGACAACTCCCCTTTTCTTTCTCATGGGAATTATTTTTTTTTATGTCTTCAGACATTAATTTTTAAAAGCTTCTCATCCTTCCTGAGCTAACTTTCCCCTTAGAGTATCAGTTCATGGATTCATAGCTATTATTTTTTTGAAGCCTTTGAAATCTGTTCTCTCAAAATCAAAGGTAGATGTTGGAACATACTCAAATTCCCTTTCCTCTTTTATAGTTTCTATGATATGGTTCCCATATTTCACCACTGAAACCGGTTACTGCTTGTCATTGAGAAGTAAGAGTTAAAGTTCCTCTCAGTTATTCCACCTTTTGAAGGATGAAGCTATCATTAAAGCATATTAAGAAATTATTCCCTACTATGCAGGGAACCTAGGTGGTGCAGGGGACAGAGTGTTGGGTCTGAAGTCACTCTGAATTCATATCTAGCCCCACGCACTTATTATCTGTGTCCTGGGCAAGTCACTTACCCCTGTTTACCTTATTACTTATCTGTAAAGTGAGCTGGAGGAGGAAATGGTAAATCATGCCAATATCTTTGCAAAAAATCCCCAATCAGATCACAAAGAGCCAGATATAACTGAAATGATTGAACAGAAAAAGATCAGATCAGATACTTGGATAATTGAAATCTACCATAACTACTATATCATGCCTCTATTGCCAGGCTTGGCAGCTATTCCTCACATTTCTCATCTACTTTTCTGTCTAGATGTAGTTACATTTCTTTCTCTGTTGATCTTCATCCAAATGCTCTTCTACTGTCCTTTTTTCACTTGGTTCCTGAATTCCTCCTGTAAATATGTAAATTTCTTGCTGCCTGCAGTTACACAGGATGTTTATTTCCACTTCTACAACATCGACTTCCAAATATTTGAAGACAGCTCTCATGTCTTTTCTTATTCTTCTGCTTTCTGGGCCAAACATCCCAAGTTCTTTCATTCCCCCCCCCCCCCCTCGCCCAAATCATGTGGTTTCCAAACCCCTTACCATCCTGGTTGTCCATTTATGCATCAACTCTAGTTTGTTAATCTCACTCTTAAAATGTAGTATCCAGAAATGAGCATTATATTCTAGATATGGTCTAAGACATGAAACAGTGAAAATATTACTTCTTATGAGTTAGATACTATATTTACACTAAAGTAGGCTAAGATTTTCTTAACTTAAAAAAAAAAATCTGTTGTAAGCTAAAACTATCTTTTTTTTCCCTCCAAATGAACTAAGGCTCATATAAAAGTCTTCAAATTTCTTTCTGTTAAATTTTGTGTTATTAGTTTGGGTTTATTGTTCTAAGCTCATCAAGATAGCTTTGAATCTTGATTATGTTATTGTTGGTGGTAGCTTATCTTTGAAAATAATTTCTTTATGTCTTCATTAAAATGATTAATAAAAATATTGAGTTGCTCAGACCTAAGGACAGAGCCTTGTGGCACTCCCCCAGAGATAGATAGTTGATAGGTAGTTATTAACTAACCAAAAATATTCAATCAACCCATGTAACAGTATTGCTATTTAGTTCATATTTCACCATCATGGATATCGTAAAAGACTCTGTTAAATATTTCTGCTCAAATCAATATGTTTTATGACATTTAACTGATTTACCAAACTACCAAAAAAAAAAGAAACTTTGTTTTATTAGAAGACTAAGTAGGTTAGCTTGACATAAAATGGTCTGAGAGTCCTGGCACTTGGAGCCTTGTTGACTATTGGTACTCAATATACTCCTTTCTAAATTCTAACAAACTATCTTTTCAAGAATATGTCATAAAATTTAGCCAAATATCAACATTAAGGTTATAAGATAATAATTTCTAAGATTTACCCTTTTTTTGGCTCTTTAAATATTGGAATATCATTCATCTATTGTTATTTTTAGTCATTATTCAATTCTCCATGACTTTAAAATGAATAATAAAGGCTCTGGTGTTACTTTTTACAAGTACTTCTGCACTTGGAGGTGTATTTCATTTGGACTTGGAGAGCAGAGGGATGGTCCATGGTGATCCATGGTGAGCTTGTAGCTGGGGTGGTTCAGAGAATGGAGGTATGACTTCAAGAAGAGATAGCAGGAATTTTAGGAACTAAGAGAGAAGGATCTAGGCACAAGCAAGTTCAGAAAGCACATCATCAGAAGAGATGATCAAGTACCTGAACACTGAGGCCATTGCAAGCCAAGGAGTAGGTCAGTCATTCAGTCAACAAGCATTGTGCTAGGCACTGTGCTAGGAGCTTGGGTTATAAAGAAAGACAAAACCAAACCAAACCAGTCTTGTTCTCAAGGAGCTCACAGTCTAGTGGAGGACAGCATGAAAACAACTACTTACAAGCAAGATAAAGCCAAGACAAATCAGAGATAAGCACCAAGGGAGGGTACTAGCATTACGGGGGATCAGAAAAGGCTCTTGTAGAAGATGAGGTTTTAGCTGGGACTGGAAGGCAGAGGGGGAAGCAAGGCGTGGGGGGGAGGCATACTGGGGGAAGTAGCCAGTAGAGATGTCTGGAATTTGGAGATGGAGTATCTCATTCTAGAATAGCTTTAAAAGTCATCTTTTTTGTCTTTAGGATTTTCTTTCCAGGCTCAGCTCACTTAAGCTTCAACAGTGAGGTCACTAATAATTTGTGAAATTTATATAGCGTGTTACCTAGATTATCTCATTTGAGCTTCCTAAAAATGCTTTGGGATAGATACTGTCCATGATCCCCAATTTATAGATGAGAAAACTTGGTCTACAAAGATTGAGTGACTTGCCTGTTGTCACATTGTGTGTCAAGGTTGGGATCTGAACTTGTATTTTCCAGACTGCACACTGCAAACTCCAGCTGCTATGCTATGCTGCCTCACCATTCTTAAGCATTTATATTACTCTGGTACTTGACCTTGGTTATATGCCCCTCTTTTCGTGCTTTGTACATTTGTTTAGAAGTAAAATAGTCGCTTTAAATGGTCGTAAGCAGTAATGAAAAAGCCATTTGCCAACTCACCCAAGGTGAGTAAAAATACACTTCAGGATAGTGGAAAAGAATACTGATTTAATTCCTTTCCTAACAGCAAATCACTATAAAAAATAACAAGCTCAATACAAACCGGAGTGGACTGGTGGGTTTTTGATACTTGATGCTTTTTTAAGATTGGTTCTTAGTCATTTCATATTTTCATGAGTTTTCATGTTACTCTTACTTGAACTGATTATATTTCCCTATTTGCTAATTAGTAAAAATTTGGCTTTTAAAAAACCAAAACATCCTTCATCACAAATTATATACTTGTAAATTCAGTGTACTTTCCTTCCAAGGTACAGAGTAACTACTATAATTTGTAGCTTCCTGAGGAGCTCAAGAGAAAACTACTACTTGGTTATATTATAGGCAAATTTGGGGCTGAAATATAAAGGAGCTTGCATTCTGATTCAGGGGAGAAATTGTTTCAGTTTAACAAATGTCCCGTGGTTCATATTCTGTTGTCACTGAACAACTTGACTATTTCAGTGGTGTTGATTTTGTCTAAGGGAACACTGCAGTCTAGTGGATTGGAACAATATTGGAACAACAGCAAGCAGATTTCAGCATCCCTCATGACAAACTGTAATCTAGGCAATTCACTTAACTTTCTGTGGCTGTGTCGGCATGAGGACAAAACAACTGTTCTATTTAACCAACTCAAGCAAACAAGTCCAGTTAGGCTGTTCATCAGGACAGCAACATGGCTTGTAGAAGGTATAGAAAGTATTCTCTGTCTCTGTCTCTGTCTGTCTCTGTCTTTGTCTCTCTCTGTGTGTCTCTGTGTCTCTGTCTCTGACCCTGTCTCTCTCGCTGTCTGAGAAACAGAGACATTACTATGCTCTGATAAATATTCTCTCTCTCTTCTTTAATCTCATGGGTTCAATGATCATCTCTATAAGATGACTCCTGGATCTATATATCTAGCCCGAGTTTGTCTCCTGAGCCCCATCTCTGTATCACCGATTGTCTGTTGGACATTTAAAATTGGATGTCCCATAAGCATCTCAAACTCATTATATCCAAAATGGAACTTACTGTCTTTTCCCCCAAATCTACTCCTTGCCTGATGTTTTTGTCAAGATGACTTTTAGTCACCCCAGGTTCACAGTCTCGGTGTCATCCTTGATTCCTCATTCTCCCTCACTACACGTAGCCAATCAGTCCCCAAATTAATTCTACTTCGCATCTTTCAGATCTTTCCCTTTCTCTCCAGACCCTCTGCCACCACTCCAGGTTAATTGGTCTTTCAGCCTCAAATCTCTACCCTCTCCAATCCACCCTTCAGTCAATCAGTCAGCAAATATTTATTAAGTACATGTTAAGTGTTAGGAATTGTGCTAGATTTGGGAAATAAAAAGAAAGGCAAATGCGCAGGTTGTGCTGTCAGGAAGGTCACATTCAAATGAAGGAGCCCACACACAGCTGTCAAAGGATATTTCTGACCATTGTCATTCCTATGCTCTGATAAATATACTCAGCTCTGCAGAATCCATATTACCTCTAAGATAAAAGGCTAACCCTTCTGTTTGACACTTAAAACCCTTTACAACCTGGCTCCAATCTACTTCTCCAGGTTTAATATACATTATTTCCCTTCACATACTCTATAGTCCAATCAAATTGGCACTCTTTATCTTCTTCACATGGCTTACCATCTTTTGTCTCCATATTTTTGTGCTTGCTTTCCCCCTTATGCCTAGAACACACTGTTTCTTCATCTGTGAGACTTAGAACCCCTACTTTCCTTCTAAGCTCAGTTCTTATTCCACCTCCTACATGAAGCCTTTCCAGATCCCCCAATGGCTAGTGTCTCTCCTCCCAAATCAATTTTCATTCTGTATATACTTACATTATGCATGTAGACAAAATCTCGCCATTAGAGTGTAAGCTCCTTGAGGACAGACTTTCATTTTTTTAAGTTCTTAGTGCATTATCTAGTATAGAATAGATAGTTAATAAATGTTTGTTGATTAAGGCAAAAATGTTCATTTAAGGGTCAGCTAGGTGGCACATTGAATAGAGCACTGACCCTGGAGTCAGGAGGACCTGAGTTCAAATCCAGCCTCAGACACTTAACACTTACTAGCCATGTGACCTTGGGCAAGTCATTTAACCCTAGTTGCCCAGCCTTCCCCCCTCCCTCAAAAAATATTCATTTAACACATTGAGTATTTTAGTTTACCTCATGTCAAATAACTAGTTTAGCAAGTTTGACCAGTTTAATTATTTTTTTCCATCTAATTAATTACTTTAGCTTCATATAATTATAACTCCAGGAGCAATAAACAAATGAATCAATGAATCAATGCATAAAGAAATAAATTAGCAGATAAACTAGGAAAGCCTTGATTAAATTGACCAACAAAATTCAATCAAAATGATGGATCAGTTACTACATATTACATTTTATCGTATTATAGTATTGGGTAGATAGTAATATTACAATTTTTATGTCACATCACATTGTATTGTAGTGTATTAAAGTTTATTATGTCATTGGACAAAACAATTGGACAAAAAAAATCTAATTCTAATATAAAAATGTATTTGATAAGATTTCTGATCAATATCAATCTTTGCATATAATGGCTTTTTATATTTTATGCCAAAAGAGTTTAAAGATGGGAAGCTTCTTTCTCCCCCCCACAGTTTCCTGTTTTAATGACTATACCATAGAGTATATGATTGTAACTAAACTAGCTGTATTGTTTGCGTGTGTAGGCCAAGATATGACACAAGCAGGAATCCTGAAGAATTCCAACGATGTGGTAGCAAATGATGAGTAGCATCCACCATAGCAACGGACCAGCCAGCATGAGTGTCAACAAAGTTTCAGCTTTCTCATTGACAATGGAACAAAAAACAGGCTTTGCATTTGTGGGGATTCTGTGCATTTTCTTGGGCCTTCTTATTATCAGATGCTTCAAAATCCTACTGGATCCCTACAGTAGCATGCCTTCCTCTACTTGGGAAGATGAAGTGGAAGAGTTTGACAAAGGAACCTTTGAATATGCACTTGCATGAAGACCCTGCTTTCATTTTCATGTTTATTCAAGTTCAATGGAAAAAATGAAAAAAAAAAAAAGCCAACAACCTGTGGCTCATACATCTGTAACCATCATTGAAGCAATGAAGGGAAGCTTGTGGCATCCATTTGGTTAAATAAATGTCTAAGGTCAACTCAGTGTTGCAGTCTCTGGCACATTAATTTAAGATTTTCATTGGAAATTCATGTGCTCCTAGGTGGGGAATGAAGAGAGAGCACTAGAATGGTGGCATCATAAAACCTCTGAGTAGGAAGGGTATTTGACTTCAGACAAGGCTCTTACTCTCTCTGGGCCTCGGGGTTTTTCATTTGTAAAATAAAGTTTGCCTGGATGATCTCTGAAGTCCCACTTGGTGCTACAATCCATCTAGTTCTAGATCAATACTTACCCAAAACATAAATTATATCAACAGCATCTCTAACAAGTAGCCATTCATCACCTACTTGAAGAACTCTAGTGTCAGAGGACTCATTACACGCCCTCACCAACCATTCCACTTTATGAACACACTAATAGTTAAATAATTTTTCTTGTGTTGATCCAAAATAGGTCTCCTTGTAAATGTAGACTCATAGGATCACAGAGCTGGAAAAGATCTCAGAGACTAATCCAACCCTCTCATTTTACAGATAAGGAAATAGAGACTCAAAGAATCAAAGTGATTTATCAGAGGCCAAACAGAACAAATCTGATCCCTCTTTTGTATGACAACCCTTCAATTATTTGAAAATACTGACCTTACACTCCCCAAATCCCATCTTCCCCGAGCTAAAATATCTTCACTTAAATTCAACTAAAGGGCAGCTAGGTGGCGCAGTGGATAGAGCACCAGATCTGGAGTCAGGAAGACTTAAGTTCAAATCCATCCTTGGATACTTACTAGTTGTGTGCCCCTGAGCAAGTCACTTAACCCTGTTGGCCTTGGTTTCCTCATCTGCAAAACGAGCTGGAAAAGGAAATGGCAAACCACTCCAGTATCTTTGCCAGGAAAACCCCAAATGGAGTCCATAAGAGTTGGACATGACTAAAATGATATAACAACAACAACAACAACATTAATTAATCCTCAATGGCATTTTACTGTGAAAGGTCTACCTTAAAGGTACAGTTGGATCTTGAGCTACACAAAGAAATAAAAAAAAAATTGAACTATAGCCATATAAAGTACTTTAGAGATCATTAAGGCAAACCTCATTTTACAATTGAAAAAATCTAAAGTCTGAAGAAAATAAGAGATTTTTCCATAACACAGCTAATCAGTGGTAGAATCAAGGTTGGAATCCAGATATTCTGACACACAGTAAAATGAATTTTCTATAGAACCAAGTTGCCTACCTCACTATAACTTGAAGTTACAGCAGATTTATGCATTAAAACTATGAAAAATTGGGAGACCTCTAAACAGAATTCAATAAACTTGTTTCATTTTTAAAGGAAACATAAACATAAAATACTGTGTTAGAATGAACATCCTTATTAAAACCTTTATTTACAAAAGACACATTGATTAAATTAGAAATTAATGGGTCCTTAGATACACAACAAATTATTCATCCAATTCTCAAACATCTGGCTCCATTGCATAATATTATTGCTCTTTCTGAGAGGTGTTGGTAATCTCCAAAGATGTAGGATGGAGTTTGAAAAGGGAAGTAATTATTAGATCACAGAATCATAAGAGCATAGTTTTAGAACTGGAAAGTACTTTAGAGTCCATTTTATTTCCAACCCTCCTCATTTTATGCACGAGAAAACCAAGGTCCAGAGAAATTTCATAATTTGATGAAAGTTTCACAGGTATAAATAGATACATGCTAAAGGTTCTTGGACCCAAATAAGCCAGGAAAGTTTAGGCTACTAGCTCTCCCCAGCCACCTAGAATGTACCAAGTGTCATACAATATATCAGATGCATGTTGGGAAAGGAGGACAGGGCAGACAAAATCAAAGGGATTCTAAAACCCAAGAGAAGAACACAGAGAGGCAATTCGGTACCAAAAATAAATTTCATCTGTCTTGAAATTTCACTGCTTACTTGCCTCTCCCAACAACATGGTATAGTGGAAAGCACCCTGTACTTACATTCATGAGATACCAGAGTTGTAATTGTGTCTCTGACATTTACTTGTTTTGTGGCCATGGCAGGTCACTTAACCTTTCTGAGCCCTAGAGTCTTAATCTATAAAATGGGGATAATAATATTTCCCACCTCATAGCATTATACCATCCTGTTACGATAGTGACTTCATTTTAAGAATAGGGGTACTCTAATGGCCTCTAAAGTCCATATGGTTCTTCCTCTGCAGTGCTAGGGAGTTTATTTTAGATAAAAAGTTGTGAGCATAATCACAATTGCTCTGAGCCCCAGTTAGGAAGATTCCTAACATTTATGCAGAAGTTTGGCTCTATGCTTTAATTTACATTTATATCTTTCTCTAATTATATCTAACCCCTGACCTCTTTGAGGCAAGATTTAAGTTGCTTAATATACTTGGATAAAGAAGTAGATTATCCATAGACTCTGGGAAGGGATAAAGGGAAAAGAGAAGCCTTTTTTTTTTTTTTTTAAGAATTTCTTAGTTTTTCAGAAGGTGGGAACAATTGGTGATGTCAGACTGAATCTTATGAACCTGTATGCCTGAAGGGCAAATGGCTCTCCTCAATATCTTGCTTCTGCCAAAGTTCACTTCTATTTTCTTTTTCTCCTTTTGTTGGTTGCTCTTGGGCCGCTGGTTCTTTCTGGTTCATTTCTGTATGACTCTACTCCTCTCTCTCCATTTTCAGACCATCAGACTCTCCCAGACCTACAGGGTTGTTGTAAAGAACAAATAAGTTAAAAATGTAAAGGTCTTTGCAACCCTTAAGTACTTTACAAGCATCAGGTATTATTCTTCTTACCAGAGATCAGAAAGGAATCAGTTCTTTTGTTGAAAAAAAGGATCCAAGAAAGAAAGGAACCACATATATCACCTTCCTCACTCTTCTCGGGCCTGGAAATGGGGCAGTAGATGGCTCAAATTTATTTTTCTAGTCTCAGCACATCTTCCACACAGTGGAGGATCTAATTAAGGACATCATGCCTTATTTTAATTTTTATTTTAAAAACTCCTCTTACCCTTGCCCTGCTATAGGAAACAGTCTCATAGGGAGGCTTTTTAATAGATTGTGTGTGTGTATACTATTACACATCATTTAGATCATCTACACTTCCCCCATTTTATTCCCCTACCTCTGAAATTCAGAGCCAGTTCTGCTGATGCTAAGTCCGATGTTATTTACACATGCCTCCCAAAATGTCAAATATTCCTTCAGCCAATCAGGGACTAAGTTGAAACACGATCATTTCATTTATTTTTCTTTCTTTTCTTTTTTGTTTTTACCACTAACTCTGGTCAAGTCCAGCCTATCGCCATCAATGCCAAGATGTCAGACCAGGCCAGTATAAAATGTTTGGACGGCACAAGAATTCTCTCACTCTTTTCCTTCTTGCCTTTGCCTCTCTTTTAGGTATGTATTGGAGCTGAGAAAGGCTAGCAAGTAGGGAGATGAGTAAGGCAAACATTCATTAAATAAATGTCTACTATGTGCCAGGTACTGTGCTAAAAGCTGGGGATACAAATGTAAAGAAAAATAAAGATAGTCCCTGATCTCAAGGAATTCAAAATCTAATGGGGGAAGACAGTATACAAAAGGAAGCTAAAAAGGAAAGTGGGTGAGGGGCGAGAAGAAGGTACCTGACACAGGAGCTGTAGCAGCAAGCACCCTAGCATACCCGGGGTGGCTGCTAGCACAGGTTCTTAGATCTGCTCTTCTAAAGGAAAGCAACTCAAAATGGATTAACAATCGCACTTTAATCAATAAAACATATATCATTTACCTAGTTCAGGGGAAAAGGCAGCACCTGAACTTCAGAGACTACAAACAGAAGTTACAAACAGACAAAAAAATACAGACAGAGAAACAGATCATCAGACAGAGCTTTCAGCTGTCTGACCATTACATCCATAGCTAGTTAGTTACCAGAGGGGGAAGCACCAACATCTGGGTTTTCAAAGCCGGGGGGGCTCAACAGCTGCCCAGAGTCTCATTTGGCACAGCTCTTCCCAAAATGAGCCCCAAAGCAAAAATTCACATCAGGGTGTATATAGTCTTCTCCTGGGTCAGAGACCATCACAACCCTCCTGACCCACTGCCCAATCACAAAGTAACAAGGTGTGGTCATTCCTGAAAAACAAGCCTTCTGACATAGTCTCCACGTGACCGCATTTAGCATATTAGGGGGCAGAGTATATTTTCAAATCATGGAAGGTTCTCAGATTCACTTAAGCCTATCAAGGGGCCAAGGGGCAGGGAAGACCTTAAGATTCCCATTACAGGAGCATGATGGAGAGTACCAAAAAGGTCCAAAAGCAGTGAAGCTGGTGGAAAATGTGGGGAGTAGTGGAGGTGGGAACGGTGCTGAGCCCCCTCTTTAAATAGAGACTCTAGAGCCCATGTCCCCACCCTCCAGTCAAAGGGTCTAATCAGAGGGGCAGAGGGTGCTGATGGGATGTGAGGACCTTCAATCAGTTTGTCTGTTGATTTGGAGGAATATTTGAGAATAGGGTACCTTTCCAACAGGAGCCCTGAAATTTTCATTTAAGAGAACTTCATTTACTATAGTGACTACTGGAAATTACAAAATTTTTTTCTTTTCTTTTTCCTCATTAAAGTAACTGCTTTGTATGCCTCACTACTGTTTATTGTGTGGGTGTAGGCATAGATGAATAAGTTTTAAAGATCTGGTTGATGTATTTATTAGAAATGGTGGTAGTGATGGTGGTTATGTCTAGCTGGGGCTAGAAAACTAGTAAAGGGGTTTGTGTTTGGGGGAAGAAGGAACTAATAGATCAAAGTTATTCAAGTACTTTAGGAAAACTGTTTTATTTTCCCTCCAGTAGAATGTGAGCTCCTTCAGGGCAGGGATAGTTTCATTTTTTTTCTTAGTATACCTAAGACCTAATTCATTGAATGTAATTAATATATGTTAATCAGCACTATTATTTCAGTCTCACAAGCTGTCCCAATGGAATTAGTAATCAATTAATAAAAAATTATGAAATACCTGTTATAGGTCAGGTACTGTGCTAAGCACTGGTGATACAAAGACAAAATCAAAATAATTCCTGCCTTCAAGGAGCTTACATTTTAATAGAAAAGACAATAGGTATGTGTGTGCATATGTACATACAAGACACAATCAAATTTTGATTTGGGTATTCCAAGGAGATAAAGGATTAGGGCAGCTCACAAGTAAGATTGAGTATTCATTGGGTCCCAGAATTTCTCATGGAGTGATTCTAGTATTTTGAGGACAGTAACTAAAAAGTCCCATAGTAGATAACATATTTGAATGACAGACTTCGGAACCCCAAATAGATTTGTGGGGGAAAAAAGAGTGTGCTAAATGGAATTAATGGGAATACAAATGGACTGAACATGAACACAGAGCGTGAGCAAAGTTACAGGCTAAGAGCAAAAGTAGGATCTAATTCTAGGTTCCAGATGCAAGTTTGACACTAATTAACTTAGTAACCTGGGGGCAGGCATTTAACATCTCTAGACTTTAGTTGTCTCAAGCATAAAATTAGTGTGTCGGAGAACACGATCTTTAAGATCCCTCCTAGCTCCAAAATTCTGTTTGTATTTATTTCAATATATAGGAAAAAACAGACAGTTGGAGAATATGTTTATATAAAAATATATGTATATATAAAAAATGTACATGTATATATTTGTTTCCTGATCAATTGCATGTGCCAGACAAAACAAAGGCTGGCACAAGTGGAGACCTCTCCTCTTTCATCCTCCAACACATAAGGAGGGTTCTCTGGGAATTCATCATTTCATTTCTCATCCTGCTGCTCTCCTAGAATTCGCGATATTCAGAAATTCATCGTTCTACAAGATGCAATCAACTCTGAAACTCACTCCTTCTCATTACCTCTTGCCTTTGCTGCCGTTTCCCTCCCTCTGATTGGAGACTGTAGAGCATGGACATTGGAGACTTCCTCCTTGATCCTTCCATAGATAAGGAGGGTTCTCTAGGAATTCACCTCATTTCCTATTCTGTTGAAAGTCTTACCTCCTCAGATCATTTCCTTCCCTCCCACCCCATCCTCAGGCTGCATAACTTCATAATCCCCCTCTTCCCTCCCACCACGTAACCTTCATTTTCAGCTTCCTTCTATGTATTATCACTTCTAATAGCTAACATTTATAAAGCACTTACTATATACGCCAGATACTGTGTTAAGTGCTTCATAATTATTATCTCATTTGATCCTCATGATAACTCTGATAGGTAAAGGTTATCATTCCCTTCACTTTACAAATGAGGAAACTAATGCGAACAGAGGTTAAGTGACACACCCAGAGTCATACAACTACTAAGAGTTTGAGGCTGGATTTGAACTCAAGACTTATTCACTCCAGGCCCAACACTCTATTTATTGTGCCACCTAGGTCAACCTTTAGATTATATGGCCTCCTCAAGGACAAAGACTATCTTATGCTTTTGTTTATATCCCTAAAGCACAGTTCTGGCACATAGTAGGTCTTAATAAATATTTATGAACTCTGACTCTGTTTTAGAAATGATGAGTATCATTATTTGTAGAGCTGAGAATTGGATCCTAGAGAAAATGATTTGGAATTAAAAGAAAAGTTAATAAATTCTTCATACTTCCTGAATGTTTTTCTAGTTCTGAAAATGTAGAAAATCAAAGTAGAAGGAAATGACTCTGTATGTGCCAAACTGTAGCAACACTTTTTATGACAGCAAGAAAACTCTAGAAATATAAAGTCCATCAAGGGGAATGGCTAAACAAATTGCGGTCTATGAGTGTAATGGAATATTATTGTGTCATAACAAACAAGGAGTATGAGAGATTCAGAAAAAAAAATGGGAAGGCTTCTCTGACCTGATGCAAAGCGAAAGAGAAAGTAGAGCCAGATGAACAATATACACAATATATAAACATAATGGTGTATATGAAAGCAACTCTGAATGGAAGTCAAACTAGTTAGGGACCCAGGCTTGGATCTGGACAACTCTGGATTTGACAAAAACACCCAGGCTTCATTTCAGTAGAGAGATAGGAGAGTGCAGGTGTGGGAATGTTATGTACATCACCAGACCCAATCATTATGGAGGTTGGATTTATCTATTTTTCTTTGTTATAAGAGGACTCCTAAGATAGAAATGGGAGTGGGTAGGGAATAGCATGGTCAGGATGGAGAAAGCAGTATCTAGTTAGAAAGCACTTTAATTTTAAAACTAAATGGTATTAATATAACATTTTAAGAATTTTTAAAACAAGAAATAATTGGCTTTAAAAAATAAACTGTGTAAACTAAAAGTAAATAAATAAATTTTTAAAATTAAAAAAATAAGCTATGAATCAACAACTAGCCAGCTTTTAGGGGAATGTCTACTCAATCTTTTTTTCACTTTGAAATATATGGAAAAGGGGAGGTGGCTAGGTGATGCAGTGAATACAGCACCAGCCCTGGAGTCAGGAGGACCTGAGTTCAAATCCAACCTCAGACACTTAACCCAAAAAACTAGCCATGTGACCTTGGGAAAGTCACTTAACCCCAATTATTGCCCTACCTTCCCCCCTCCAAAAAGCAAAAAAAAATACACACACACACACACATATATGGAAAAGAAGAGTGCAACCATACTTTCATTTAAAAACGTCATGGGAGTTGGAAGGGCAGTAGCTGGTACTGTTCATGGCTCATAACAGAAACTTCCATGACAGTCTGTCCTACAAGGGAACAATTAAGATGAGGTGTGGGGTGATCGCCTTAGTATTTTGTAGATGGGTAGGGATCAGGGAATGCTTCAATTAGGGAGTTTTGGAGAACTCAGCAGAAGGAACAGTGCTGTTTCACTGGTCAAACTCTCCCATGATTCCTAGAAAGTAGAGAGGAGAGAGTGACAGGCATAGAAGTCAGAGGAGATGGTAGTAGCTGGGCCCATTGCCACCCCTCTTGTGTGACTGGTGCTCTTTGGACTCTTCTGATTACACTTACCTTGGAGACAGTGTCCGGCAAATTGTGGCATTTTGCTCCCTGAAGTACTGTATTTGTTTTCCTTTCTGAGAGCCAGTATATCTGCATTGAATGTGTTGACTCCCTCAGAAAACTTTCTCTGAATTTTCTATCTAATGCCATGTTTATGCCAGAGCAAAAGACCCATACCAGTCAGGGGTTGGGCATTATGCCACCATTTATCAGGTATTCTGTCCTAGTGTGGTACCTATGCCTGTGTGAGTTCCAATGGCAGAAACCCTGTCCCCCACTAAGCCTAAAATTAAAGCATGTTGGGTCCAGTCTACCTAGTAAATTCAGCTGTGGGGGGAGGTTTACTACTAACTAGAATTTACTTTTAATTTGAGTGGCCTCAGGAAAGTCTGGAAGGTTGGAGAGATTCCATAGCCCTGTCAGAGTTAGGTCTGAAATGTTAGAGCTTTAGTAAATGACCAATTGCCCTAGTCAGGGAAAGAAAGAAAAGAAATGCAAAGGGAGGGCTGGCAAATATCTTCCAGAGCAAGGAAGAAGACAGGGTGCAAGTTCCTCCATTCCTAGTGGCTCCAGAAATAAATCTACTGAAATCATAGTCACACTAATCTAGGCTTGTCTTCCCTTGATAGCAGGCTTCCCCTCCATGAAGAAATCAATAACCATCTCTTCTGATGGCAGTGTGTGATTATCACAAGAGCTTGAGAACCAGGGTCAGAGCACCTAGGTTCAAATTCTTCTGATGCTCACTACTTGTAAGTGGTCACTACCTTGGGCAAGTTGTTTCATTTCTCTAGGATTAAATCTTCTCCTCTATGTAAGGAAGGAGTTGGAATGAGCACTGACTCAGGAATTGAGAACCTCTGTTCAGATCCCAGTTCTGAAGGATGCCTACATATTTATGTGATCTTGGACAAGTTAGTTAGCCTCCTGGGACCTCAAAAGAGCTTGGGTTAAATGACTTTGAGGTCCCTTTTATCTCTAGATCTGTGATCCTCTGCCTGCTCTGTTTCTCCCCCGATTCCCACCCCTGCCTCTTTTTTTTTTTACCAACCACCTTAAAAGGACTAAACTATGCCTGCCTTTCAAGGTCAGCATAGTATAATTTCCAGCCCCACCCCCAAGCCTACTCATTTCTGCTTATTGATGCCTGACATTCTTTTAACTGGAGACAAAGTCTCTATTTCCATAATTGTGGATGAAAAGCTTATAATTGAAATGCCTTGATTTTAACACACTGATCAAAAATCATTCACTCTAAAATATAAAAGAGTAGTATGGAACATTGGAAAAATCATTGCACTAGGGAGTCAGTAGACCTGGGTTCCCTTCCTGGCTTTCTCACTGACTAATTTTTATAAAAGTGGCTTTCTCTTTCGTTTTCTCATCTGTGAAATGAGAGAGATCAAATGATCTTGTTGTTTCTTTCCAACTACAACAACACTGTTATAGTAGGAGGAAAAACACTGGATTTGGAACAAAAAAACCATGGATACAACTTCAGGCTTTATATTTTACTAACCATGTGTCCAGGGGTTGGTCACTGAAATTTCACGAGCCTCAGTTTCCCCGCCTGCAAAATGGGGTAATACATATTACTACTTCACAGGACTGGTATAAGGAAAATGCTTTCTCAGTCTAGAGGTACTCTAGAAATGTGTGCTACATTCATTAATCTACTGACAAACAAGTTTGAGTCTTCCCTATTTTGATGGTGTAGCAAGGTATGTTTGGGGTTGGAGCTGGTTAGTTTGATAGTAAAACTATCTATGCTATCTTAGTTGGCCTGATCTTTATGTAATGGAGCTCTTCCACAACTCTTCCCTTCAGCTATACCAGGGGGTGTAGTTTATTCAATGTCTTTGCTTTGTTTCTTACTCAAGATCAGATGACTGGTAACTCTACCAGGAAGAACAATTCAGGACATATTTATTTGCAATGTATGCCACTGAGATAAGCCCCTCCTTTCATTAATTCATCAAATCTCCTTCCACCTTTTAAATCTACTTACTCCTTCTGTCAAGAGGAACCACCTGATTTAGTTTTTGCTCTGATTTGGAAAATTTATAAAATATGTTAATCCTTAAGACTCTCATTCATTTAGCTTAGGAGCCCCCATTCAGGGAATGGAAAAAGAATTCCTTCTGCTCTGACAAGGAGTGGTTCCACACAGGGAAGGTGTGTTCTCCCTGTTTTCTTCTCTCATTGTCTGCTAGTTACTGCCCCTCTTCTCTCTCACTTTCTCTCACAAAAGCTAAAGCATTTAAGCCAGAGCAGTTATGATCTAGCATTTTAGTTAACTAACATTAACGTTAATTAAACAGAAAAGAAATGATTTTAAAGAATATAGCTAAATTTTTATATTTGCTTTTTCTTCCCCCTCTGGAATAAGCATGGGAGTTCACTGCAACCAGACCTATCTCTTGATTTAGCCTCAGACATATTCTATCTATTATAAGAGGAGACCTTGGCCACTTTTATGGTCTGTTCACATAGCATCCTGCTTCATCACTATCTTCACTCACTGTTTGAACTCCAACTGGCCACATTGCCATGCTGATACCTAGTTTAAAAAATTTCTGGTACATCATCTGTGACTCAAAACATCATCTGTCTGGTGATAACTATTCATCTAGGCAAGGGGTAACAATATCTTTATGAGACTACATCTCCCCAAAACTTACATAGCTAGGCGCTTAAGATTTCTTTCTTCCTGCAGAGAATTGCTGAACCCCCCAAAATCCTGCTGCAATGGGGAGAGGAGGTTAAAGAGGACACAAAATACTTTAATCAAGGTGAGGGGAATATATGAAAGATGGAAAAGTCCTGAATCCTTTTAGGCATGGATGTTATTCCACTTAATCTTACTGATACTTATGAGATCACACATTTATTTCCTTGCTCATATTAAATTTTCAGCTTCATTTCATAAATGCTCATACTTCATAATGCAGAATGTCAACATTTGAAAATAATACAGATTATTTCTTCCTTGCTAAGACTATGCCATTTGGACACTATATGTTAACACAGCAGAGATGAGTCATGGGAGTGGGAAGGAAACAGGCATCCTTGGGAGGCTAGGAGATTTTACACACACACACACACACACACACACACACACATACACAAATGTACTACATGCAGCCAGTTACAGGTAGGTACATAGAGTGCCAGGACACTTGGCTCTCCCTTTATGCTTGTCTGTGGAGCCAGTATATTTAAATGAGAGGCAATGCAATCATGGCATGTATTTGAGATTAGCCCTTGAATTGTTGTAATTAAAGAGCAATCAGTTGTTAGGGGAGAGGAAAAAGGCTCAGACAGAGGAGGTAACATGGCCCTAGTTATCCTACCAACTGTCTCTGTGACTTCTCTGAACTTCAGTTTCTTCATCTATAAAATGAAGGGGGGTGGGTTAGATGAACTCTAAGTTTTCCTCCAACTCTGACATTCCATAAATTCTATTATTTATATGCACAATCTGATGTATTTTGAACAAGCCCTAATCAGCTGATGTGGGCGAAGGCTTCCATCTGACAGAACAAGATGCATTAACTTTGGTGACACAAATTTGACAAAATGCTTTGTTGAATGAAGACAATTTGATCTTTTAGATATGCCACTGGGAAATTTATGCCCTGTTATATTCTTGCTTGAAAAACTTTGGGCAGACATGTTCTCTGTAAATCCCAGCTTCCGTCCCCTATCTGCCCACTTCACATGCAGAAAAGAGCCAATAGCCACTTTGATCAAAGCAAAAACACTTGCAGACATGATTCTCTAAGTGACAAAGTATAGACATCATCTCTGGAAGCCTGTATTTTAGTGTACATGCTGAACAAAGGGAGGTCACCATGTAATCAGTCATCTGAAATAACCTCACTCAGGAAGATGGACTGCCATTCATCTACCTCCAAGCAACTGAAGCGTCCCTGGTTGTTTTGTTGGAGAGTTACGGTTACACAACCACTTCCTGTTATGAATTAAAAGCATTTTCATTTATTTCTTTTCAGTAGGAATTAATGGTTTACTACTAGTCATTGGCTGACAGTATTTAAGGTCCTTTGGAGCTAATGAGTAGGAGGAGTTTATGATCTTATTCCCAGCCAATCCCTACATGGTCCTCCCTGAAAAGTAAGACTCTAAACAATAAAAAGCAGTCTAGGATGATGAGTGAAAACAGTGTTCTTCTATGCCCCAGGGATGTAGAGGCAGTTTACTCTTCCCTTGAAAATTGGCCCAGTGTGGTAAGTTTACTTCTTTCTTGTACAATAGTGTACAGTTATGAATTAGCATCAGACCTTTGTGTGCCACTTATTCAACTAAGGCTGGGAAGGAAATTCAGAAGCTGCCTACCCAGAGTTCCCTCTAGGACAATGTGGAAAAACCCTAGTGTTGTATGAAGAGCTGCTGAAGGTGGGTAACTTCTTTGCCCTGTTACACACTTTTGCTGTTATATACTTAATTATTTCTCTGGGAATGAGTTATTTGAGAGTCAAAGTTGAGATTTTAAAATAAATATACATAGAGAAAAGATGATTTTTATCAGTTTGAATATGGTGATCTCATCTTCCTAGAAGTTTCTTTGAAAACCAAAATGTGGGCCGTTATCAAATAACATTGTTCTAAAGAATGAATCTAATGAGATATTGTTCTCATTCTTTGGGAACTAAGAAAATTATTATGTACTCCTTTCATCTCCAAGTCAAACCTCTGCCTCATAATGAAGATGGATAATATTCCATTAAAAACATTCTATAGAGTAGGGCTATTATACATAGATATAACATAACCATTTTATTAATTTCTGGCGATTTATTTCCTCCTCAAACACCCATATCTTTAATAAAGGCTCCACACGGCATTTGCAAAACAAATAAACAAAAAAAAGATCTTTCAAATCTGGTACAAGATCTAGGGATTTGTAATAACTCGTGATACACTGAGAATGTTTTAAAATCTTAATTTATATTTTTAAAGAATTTTTAAAAGCATAATCAATGGCTAATTGAATGCATTACCAAAACATAACTGGAACAGCTTGAATTACTTAGAAACATCCATTTTTAACTATAATCTTCTAAGAAGACAAATCTTTAAGAAGATTTTGATTTTTAATGTTCTTCTCATTTACTGGTATCATTTTTCTTCAAACTGTACTTTTAGAATAATTATTTTTGAAGTTTCAGTGATTTATTACTATCAAAGTTTTTTTTAAAGTACGGTAATGAACTATTAATATACCCAGCTATTTGAGTTAAATGTTTTCTAGCCTCAACCTAATGCTCCCAGCACAAGTCAAACTTCTAATGACTCTAATGGAAATTCTGTCTGCCAAAGCAGGTCTCCAGTTGTTTATTACATGATTTAATTACCCAGGTGATTAGATTCCATAGAAAGGCAGATTTGAATAAAGAGAATGAATTTTAAATCCTGGATCCTAGGGTTCCTGGGATATTGTACTTAGAAAGAAAACTAAATTAACTAAGTTAACCCCTACTTATTTCTGGAACTTGAAAGAAACCTCTTTTATGTTTTTGGTGATAGAACTGAGAAGAAAGACGTTCTGGAGGCTGTTTAAAAGAGAATGCTTCTAGGAACCAAGTTTCTTCTATACTGAAAGCCAGGCATTGCTTCATTAGTCTTTTACTTTGAGAAGGTAAAGGAACAGATTTTTTGACAACCATAAAGGGGGACTGCTTAGCCAGAGAAATCCATTTCAGAAGATGTCAATGAACAACTCTTCCAATGCATTCCTGGATGCGGCCCCTAATCATCCAAATCGTTTTCAAGTTAATGTAATTAATGAGAGCCATGAAAGCAGTGTAGCTGCTGATGGCAGTCATGACCCTCCACATTATGAAGAAACATCCTTTGTTGACGAAGCCCAGAACAGATTGAGAATCAGCTTTAGACCTGGGAATCAGGAGCTATACGACAACTTCCTCCAAAATGGAGAAACCGTTAAAACAGATACAAGTTTTCATGTCTATGATTCTCATACCAACACGTACTACCTACAAACCTTTGGCCACAACACCATGGATGCAGTTCCCAAGATTGATTACTATCGTAACACTGGCAGCCTCAGTGGTGCCAAAATGAACAGACCTACCTTATACGAGATACATGAACAACTTGCCAAGGTAAGTTTCAGGAAAGGTATGTAAACATTCCCAGACAATCTTCTGTGGCCTTAAAATTGTACCTGCTTCAGCTTCTAGAATGTTAGAACGACCTGGATTTGAATTTTGTCTCTGAGGCTTACTAGCTATCTGGCCTTAGGTAAATCATTCAACCCCTTTGATATTCAGTCCTCTAGTTCGTGAAATGAAGAGGATGGACTAGCTAACCTATGATTCTTTCCAACTTAAAAACTAATTCTACCATCCTATAGTGCTTGTGAAAATGTCTTGGTAAAATGTCCTCTCTGTTTCCTGATATGAAAGACAAGTGCTCAGCAAGTGCTGCATAAAAACTCCAAACTAGAGAATTCATTCATTTGCATTTATAATGTTGTAGAAATCTGGTGCTTGGAAGGATCTTGGAGATCAACTAAGCCAAACTCATTATTTATGGATGAGAAAACAAGAGGCATTAGAAAGTTTGAGTGACTTGCCCAAGGTCACCCAGAAAATTAATGACAGGTCAAAGACTAGAACCAAAATCTCCTCACCCTCAGTCTATTTTTCTTTCCTGTACCCAAGGTACAATAGAATAAGAGAACTTTAAAAACTAAAAGGGGCCTCAGAGACCATTTAGTTCAATCTCTTTATTTCATAGATAAGGAAATGTATTCAGATGATGAAATACTACACTTCTACCATCATGGAATTACAGCTGGAAGGGATCTTTGAGGCTAATCCTTCCTTTTACAGAGAAGTAAATACATCTATAAAAGTTAGGATCACATGGTAAACATCCAAGGCAAGCTTTGAACTCAGAACTTCTGACTCCCAAGTACAGGGCTCTGTCAACAGAAACTAGGGGGCTGCTAGGTGGCACAGTGAATAGAGCACTGGCCCTGGAGTCAGGAGGACCTGAGTTCAAATTTGACCTCAGACACTCAACACTTACTAGCCATGTGACCTTGGGCAAGTCACTTAACTCCAATTGCCCTGCCTTCCCCCCTCCAAAAAGCAAAAAAAAAAAAAAAATTGTCCTTAAAGTTTATATGAAAGCACATTTATTAACATGTGCATGGCTGCTTTTTGTCACTTGCCCTAGGTACAAAAATTTCTAGCATACGACTATAGTATTAACTCATGAGCTTCTCCTCTCTCTCTGTGTCTGTTTCTCTCTCTCTCTTTCTCTCTCCTTCCCTCCCTCCTCTACATACACACACACACATTTATGTACACACATGCATATATAGTTATATATACTTTTATCCATAAAACAAACACTGTAAAACATATTTTTCATGTTGCCATATAGTTTTCTATGCATACATATACATACACACATACATATATACATAGACACACATACGTATACCAAAAACTACATATACATACACATACACATATATGTGTGCATGTATAGTTTTATATGTTTTACAGTGTTTGTTGCAACTAGTATTGTTCTCCTTAAGGATTTAATCTGTATGAATATTTTGGTTAGATTTAAGGAGAAAAGAGAGATTTGGCATTTTATTGTGTTTCTCTTTAAAGTACTGCCTGAGGTTTCTGAGTACACATAAAGACTTAAATGTAGTCCAGTGAAATTTCAACACAGAAGCAGCAGATATGGCTCGAATTCTAATATTTTCCCCAACACAGCTAATATGCCCAAGTCTATTAGAATTCTAAGGCAGAGCTTTTTCTAATCCAGTAATAAATTATCTACAGGTCAAATAAATTTCTTCTTCTGTATCTTGTACTCAAACATCCTGGTGAACTTCTAAAATTTCTGCAGTTCTAGAATATGATCTAGATTTGAATGAATGGCATTATTTATCAAAATATTCATTTGATGAAGTCTTATTTCAGCATGTCTTCCTCCCTTTAGATATTTCACTTCCTGGCTGGTACCCAGAGCCCTCATGCTACCCTGATTCTCCTAATTTCAGTTTTCACTAGGAATTAATTTCCTGAGTAAGCTCATTTTAATCCAGATTTTTCTTAGTCAGAGCCCACCAGCCCTAACCAGCCCCTTAGGTACCTGATAGGTGACTGACTAGCTTGTTTTTTTTAATATTAATCATGGGTTAATGCATTATCCCTTCAAATAATAATAACATTTTAACCAAAATCTTCAATTTCATAACCCAAAGAAATTAGGGAAATTCAGGCACAGGGCAGTAGGGAAGAGTTTTTTTTGTTTTTTTTTTAAAGGAATACTTTGGAGAGCATTTCAAATTTATCATGTAATTAGCTGCTACCTGCACTGGTGGTAACCTCTACTTCCTTGAAGGCAAGAGAGGAGTCAAGAGAGGAAGGCAGAAAGAGCTGTGAAAGGCATTATGTGGAAATTTGCCGCCATTCAGAAGTAGAGTAAGACTGCCACCCTCTTTTAAAAAAGAACCTGGAACTATATCCCACTTTACTCTACCCCACCTGAAGGCCTGCTTCCCCCCCCCCCCACCCATGGCCTTTTAAATCCTCCTTTGTCACTAAAATTGTCATCAAAATGTCCCATTCATTTGGACCAAAAAAGAAAATCAATAAGTTGCAATGCTCTAAAAATGAAAATGGCCAAGAAAAAACCCTCACATTGTTGATCATTGTGCTATCCCAGAGACTGCACATGGCAGTGGCAGGTTTGTAGGAAGCATAACTATTGTTAAATAAATCCTCACCCCCCCCCCCCAAAAAAAAATTCAACTCTGAAGGAACCATTGTTTAGATTTCCATCTGAATGACAGGAGAAGAGAGGGAAGCATCTGTGTCTGACAGATCTGGGGCCCACATTGTTATTTCCTTTTAATACATTTCCAATTTTAAAAAAATGAGTGGCACTAAGTATTCAGCTTTGACTTATAGTGAATGACTGAATTTTCTTCCTGAATAAAGGAATAGCAAATGTAAATGATTGGAAACTGGACTGGAGCCCGGTGTTCTGAATGTTAATGCTACGTTTGGTAAGATTCTCCAGGTAAGGAGCTGTTGATAGAAAATTAGTTCTTAGTCATCTTGATAGCTCACCATGATTAGATCTACAGCTATCTATTTACATAACCCCACTGGAAGCTGGGAGTGATGGAATCCAAATGAAGTACAATGTTTAAAATGGCCTCAGTGGCCATTGCTCCTACTTCAGGTATTGCTGAGACTCATATGTCTCTGTCATTCATTTCGTTCTGCTTGTGAATCACTGCATACCAACAATCCTTGATTTCATTTTTCTATGCAGTCTTTGGTGGAAGAATTAATTTAGTCTTTCTTTTTCTTTTTTTTTGTCAAAGGTGAAGACAGGTAAGATAAAACTAGCACAAACTTTACCCTAGAAGGATACTTAAAGACTTTATAATTCAACCCATTTGTTTTACAGATGAGGAAACAGAGGTCCCAAGACATTAAGTTACTTTTCTTCTCCAGTTTCTTTGAAAAATGTTTTCTTGATACTCTTCTATTTTTCTTGCATCACTATAATTTCCTACTAACTTACCCTCTTCCTTCCTATGTGATAAATGAGTACATAGGGAAACAAACCAAATTAACACCAGCCATGTCTGAAAAAACACACGTCTCATATTGTATTTTCAGTTCACCACATTTCTTTCAAGAGATGGGAGGCATGGTCAAGTGATTTTCCCAAGGTTGCATGAGGAACAAGTAGAAGAATTTGAATTCAAGACCTCTGATTCCACATGTGACTCTCTATTGAACTAAGCTACCTAAAGCCAGTTAGATATCTTCTTCCTTCACAGATTTTGGCACTTAAATTCTGAAGTCACTTGCTAGATACTCTCTTTAAAATAAATATAATAATTTGTTGAAATTACAAAGGTTTTATACACAAATGATAATTCATGGTCAAAGGCTTTCAAAGTAGAAATCCATAGGAATGACAGGAACTAAATGAGACTTTTCTCTCAGTTATGGTCATTATCATTAGTCTAGAGACAGAGGGAGAAACTGAGGCAAACAGGGTTAAGTGACTTGCCCAGAATCATATGACTAGTAAGTGTCTGAAGCTGTATGTGAACTCTAGAAGATGAATCTCCCTGATTCCAGGCCCAGCATTCTATCTGCTGTTCCTCTTAGCTCCTCATTGCCTGGATCACTGAAAAGTTAAATAAATGACTTGTCCAAGATCACATCTATTATACGTATGAGGTGGGACTTGAACCAAGGTCAACCTTGACTTGAAGATTAGCATTTTATGTAGCTCACCATGTTGCCTCTCATCATTAGAATCCTCTTCTAAATTCACAACTGATTTCACAATAGTGCCCTTTATAACCTAAATGACAGAGAGGACTTAGTCAACAGTAATTTTGGAAAGAATAATCAATATAACTGCTGTATCTGGAAATTTTCACAAGATTAGGACATAAATTAGATTATTCTAAGTATCTCAGTCACTAAAACCCTACTCTAATACCACAGGGTAGTGTAGAGATGACCTTAGGTTCTTGAAGGGTAGGCCAGTGAATAGCCAATTGGGAAGGTTCTTGTTAGTGGCGTGGTGTTTCTCAGGCATGACCTAACTTACTTTATAAGATGCTCATCACTAGGTTGTCTCAGGGTGACAGATTTTTTTTTCCTTTCGTACGGTAACTTTCAAAGACTAAATGATAGAGAAGTTAGTTCTCTTCTAGGGAGGGGAGTCCCCATATTGACAAAAATTACAAATCCTTGAGGCGCAGATGAAATTTTAAGTCTCTAGCTTCAATGCTCTCCTATGGCTAAGTGGCCAGTCTGTGGTCCCAGGATTTTAATTTCATGAAAATTATCTTCTCTTTCAGAGTAGTGATGCATCATAGGCCCATGCATAGATAGAAATGAGTTCTGAAACCTCCCATGGGTAAAAGCAAAAATCAAGCAATTCAGATTCTAATAGTCCATTTAGGGGCTTAAACTGGAGAGACTGTCCTCAGGGAGCCTTTTCTCCACCTGTCTTTTTGAATCCCTAATGAAATAGAACTTCTAATACCTATCTGCTAACTTTTCTTCTCATTGTTCATTCATTCATTGTTCTCTCTGGGCATACATATATACATACATACATACATACATATATACACACATACATACATGTATACATACATACATTCCATATAAGGCACTAAGTTATGATACCAGTGATAATGGTCTTCTTTTGTTCTTGTTCAGTCATTTTCGCTTGTGTCTGACTCTTCATGACTCCATTTGGGGTTTTCTTGGTAAAGGTTTGCCATTCCTTCTGTAGCTCATTTACAGATGAGGAAACTGAGGCAAACAGGGTTAAGCAACTTGGGGGTCACATAGTGAATCCACATCTGAGGCTGGATCTGAACTCAGGAAAAGGAGTCTTACTGACTCCAGGCCCGGCATTCTAGCCATTGTCCCACCTAACTGCCCTAAGGGTCCTCTATTAAAACACAATTCCCTACTGCTAGGGTTCACCATGAAACATTAGCAGAAAATGACCACCATTTCAGTTACCCTTTCAAAGTAAAATTATAATAAAAAGAAGCATTTGTTACAGTAATTTCCTGAATACAGCATATACTTTTTATATAGTATAGGACTTTAGCATGAAGTAACAAGGTGTAATATAATATATGTGTTCAACAACAGCTAACTGGGGTCTGAATCAGATTAAAATAAAATTGGGAAATATTCAACAAAATAAAATAGAATAAAATAATACCATAAATAAAAATATAATAGGACATAGATGATGTTAATATGTGGTTTTCTAAGTCAATATGCTGCCATAGGGATCCTTACGTAACATTTAGTGGCTTCATTTCTAAGTTGGATACCGTTGGATGGAGTGTATGCCCAGATGCCAGGTTAAGGGATTCAATCATATCTAACAAAATAGGAGACCCCGCTTCCTTTCTCATCCTTTGGCCTACTCAAGATTGTTGCCCATCCTGTTAAATTCATCATCGGTCTCAATCATTGCCATCAATCAGCATCTATTAAGCACTAACTGGCATGTGGCATAAAGTGAGTTGTTTGTGTGATCTACCCTGTACTATTTTACAATCTAAGGCACATCAGATTGATATGGATAGACAAGAAGTATACAGAGAGGCTGACAGACACTGAACACATAACTTAGGGCCTTTAAATTTTTTAATTTGGTAGGAACAAATGGTCACATACTCTTACTTTGGAAACTACTTTCCTCAAGTGCCCTAGAGTTCAAATCTAGAAACATTTTACTTGGATTGGGGGTGGCTGGAAAAAAGGCATAATCTGGAATCCAATAAAAAATGAATCTATGTCAATGTTATAAATACCCCCAAAAGCCAGGGAAGACTAGAAAGCACAACTAAACTATATGATATAGCCAAAATTTGAATTTAAGTGGGCTCCACTTATAGAGAGCTGTACTATTGCCAGTTAGAGCTTCCAAGTAATTTTCCAAGGTAGGCCCTTAAAGAACTCACTGCAGTAATAGAGCCTTTAGAAAGAGAGAAATGTAATATGGACCTCCTATTAGTAATCGGTCAGTGCACGGCAAAGTGGAAAGAGCAGGGAGTTTCCACAAAGATGCATTAGAGCGTCACCAAATGTTAGACTTGAAGGAGACCCTAGGATTCATTAAGTTTAACCTTATTCTCATTTTACAAATGAGGACTCTAAGGCTCAGAGGGATTAAGCTCCCATGGTCACATTAGTAATTAGTGGAAGAGCTGGTTCTAGAAGCCAAGTCTTCAGTGCATTATACTCTTAAATCATGTCTTATCACTCTGAACAATACAATGTTAACTTCAAGTCTAGAGGACTGAAGATGAAGCATGCTGCCTCCTCCTACTGGAGAAGCAATAGCTTAAAATACAGAAGGAGACATGTTTTTGGACGTGGCTAATGTGGGAATTTGTCTGTATATTTGTTTCAAGAGTTTTTCTTTCCTTTTTTATCCTTCAATTCAATAAACATTTATTAAGTACAAACTACAGGAAAAGATAATAAATGCTTGTAAAAAATAAATAAAAATTTTAAAAAAGAAAAAACCTAGTAGATCCTGATAAAAAAGAATAAATTCTTATCAATTCAATTCAACAAGAATTTACTGCATATCTATTGAGCTCAAGGCAATGCAAGAGGCCTTTCTAACTTTAAAAGAGAGTCAAACTCATCTTCCTCAATCCTTTGTATCCTTCCCTGTTGGACTTTACCAATGTTTTAATTATGCCAACGTCATTCTGAACATAGAAATTTGGTAATTAAACTATTTAGTGACAGAATTGGATATCAGCAGAATCAAACAATTTTCTTATCAATCAGTCAACAAGCATTTATTAATCATTTATTATATGTTGAACACTGTGTCAGGCTCTGGGGACCCCAATATAAATGATACAAGACTTAGACTGAGCTTACATTCAAATGGTGGGGACAAGTGCACATAGATATAGATATATTTTATATACATGTGTACATAGTTAATAAATTAATTTTAATAAAATAATTAATAAACAGATAAAAGTTAATAAATATGTATATACAAGGAAATTAAACACAAGGAGGTGTGGAAGGGAGGGCACTAGCTGTTGGGAGGCTCAGGAAATGTTCTTTGCAGAAGATGATGCTAAAGCTACATCTTAAAGGAAAAGAGTCTTCAAGTAAGGGAAAAAGGGAACTCATTCCAGGAATACAGAAAGGCCAGAACAAAGACCCAGAAACTGGAGATGGAGTATCATCTGTAAGTGACAAAGAAAAGACCATTTGGCTTAGATCACAGAATGCTGGAGGGGGAGTGACGTCCACTGATGCTGGAAAGATAGGTCTGGGCCAAGATGTTAAGGGCTTAAAAAAACTAAACAGAGGAGTTTACATTTTAACTAAAGACAAAAGGAAGCCACTGGAGCTTATTGAATAGGGTAGTCACATGGTCACATCTACCCTTAAGGAAATTACTCCGACAGCTGTGTGTAGGACAGATTGCAGTAGTGAGAGACTGATTCCATCACTGTCTTTTATTAGATCAAGGAAATCTGTTTAATTTTGCTGCCCCAGTATCCCCATTTTTAGGTTTTCAATCATACCAGAACTCTTCCTTTCTCTCAGGGGCGTTATAAAAATTTCACAGAAGTGATTGTCAAATCTCAAAACTATTTTTTTTTCTTTTTGGACTGGATTTAAGACAAAATTATGATTTAAGACAAAAATTTGATTTTTAAGATTTAAGACAAAAATTATATTTGATAATTGGAAAACATCATCTTTTGGAACTTAGATATTTACCTCTGCCCTAATGATATCTAGCAAGATAGAAAGTTATTTCCTATGGATCTGGCAATCACAGCATGCACCAAATAAAATCAAATAATTATTTTACCTTTCTTCTTGTATGGATTCTTGTTATGATTATCCTCTCTTGGGAAAATCATTATGGACTGTGTGAAGTACACACTTAACTATTCAGAAAAGGTGTAAAAAACCTTTTACCCCATCCAATTTGGATTCTTACCTCCTGAGTGTCTTTAATGCACAGGTAAAACTCTTGGTAAATAAATAATAGTTCCCTAAAGCTAAACAATTTAAAATGCATTTATGGAAGGTTCTGAGCCATCATTTATGGTAATAGAGTGTGAACAAACAAATTAATTCAAAGTGCTAGGAAATAACTGGTTTCAAGTGGCAGTGACAAAACTTTTTGAGGTTTTATCTTTGAGACCTGAGTCATCTAAACCTACTCTGGCCCAGAATCTTTAGTTCTACTGAACATCTATCTTCCTGGCTATGGCTCCCTTTATCCTATTTTAAAGGAAAATGGTCACAGTTCCTCTTTTGATTCTCAAGAGAATTGAGAGAAACTTGGTGTTGCTTTGCTCCCTGAGAAATATAGATAGAGGATGACAAAAATTACAAAAGGACGTATATATATATATATATATGTGTGTATGTATGTATATATTCCCTCAACAACCCTGACAGGCAGATAGGGTAGCACTGTTTCCCCATTTGACAGATGAGAAAATTAGAGCCTGGAGAGGTTAAGTGTCTTGAGAAAGATTACATTGAGTTAGTATCAAAGTCAAAACTATAATACAAGTCTCCTAATTCCTAGTCCAGTGAGCTTTTCACTGAACCAAAAGAATGAGAAAATTCAAAATAGATCCTAATTCCATATTGTAAAGTTTGCTGATATACTGGTGTATTGAGTAAAAGATATGTACTAAAGAAATTACAGTTCTTTTTTTTTTTTACTGAGGAATTAGTTAAGAGTTGAATATGTTCATCAAGTAGAGAAATGACTCAATGTTTACTCTATTGGAAATAATTGAGAAAGCTGATTATTTTATTAAACTTTTTACTGGTCATGTTTACAACATACCATTTGTATGATATCCTAGTGATAAACTGAGGAATTTGTTAACTATGACTAGGAAGAATATTCACCGGGACAAAATGCTTGTTTTTAGGGAAATTTTATTTAAGTTATATATTCCTTTAACTTGAATTTACTGTGGAGGGGAAAAAATAGTTCACAATTGTTGGGATTCTTATCTATCAATAACTTAGTACTAATCATCAACTGAGTTCTCTTCAGGGCAGGTCACTTTCTTAGACTGAATCCCCAAGTACATATTTTCAATCTTGGAAGCTTGGGTTCTGTTCATGATTCTGCCATAAATAGATAAGAGACTTAAGCTCTGAGCCTCTATATCTATCCAGGGGCAGAAAATGCCCTCTGTCTGAATGAACACAGCTGGTGAATACCTGGTAGGCTCTTGATCAATGGAAGCATCAAAAACATAACCCTCCTTTCCTTCTCCAAATAAGTTAAAAGAATGGCAAAGTCAGTTAAAAGTTCTTACAAATCAACACTTTAATACCTTGGGGATCTTTCACAGTTACTGTTTAACAAATTCCTTAATTTCTTTCATTTGTGGAATTTAAAGTTAAATCTGTAACCTGCAAGTTCCAATTATAGGATCATAGATATAGAGCATTTTACAGGTGAGGAAACAATCCTCTAATCCCTGGGATCTGCTAAGACCCCTCTAAAAGGAAATCAGAACTTTCAGTGGCTCATAAATGATTCCAAACAATATTTATGCTTTAAACTACAAACTAAAGACGCACACAGCCAGGCAGCCCAGCAGGCATGGTCTTGTTTTTCAAGTTTTGGTATCTACATATCTGAAACCTGAAGCCTGAGACATAAATCTTGGAGTCAGGATGACCTGAGTTCAAATGCAGTCTCAAATACTTATTAGCTGTGCCATTCCACACAAATCATTTAAATCCTTCTTATATTTCTTTTTTTTGGCAGGGGGGAATGCAGGGCAACTGGGGTTAAGTGACTTACTCAAGGTCACATGGCTAGTAAGTATTAAGTGTCTGAGGCTGGATATGAATCCAGGTCCTCCTGACTCCAGGGTTGGTGCTCTATTCACTGCACCACCTAGCCACCCCCATTTAAACTCTTCTTGTCTCAGTTTCCTCAACTGTAAAAGCACCTTTCTCTCAGGGTAATTTTGAGGATCAAATGAGACAATATTTGTAAACACACACACACACACACACACACAAAACCCCTTAGCACAGTACCTGACACATAGTAGGCACTGTGACCCCATGAAACCAGACAGGCAATTTGGCAAGATGGATAAAGGGAAGACCTGAGCTCAAGTTCTGCCTTTGACATACTGGCTTTGTGACCTTAAACTCTAGGCAGCCCTTTAGTGCCGTAGGCAGCTCTCTAAGACACTGAGTTACCCAAGAAGTGATTATCTGTACGGAAGTGGGAGTTTCCACACAGCTCCAGAATCATACTACCTCTCAAAATTATGAAGGCAACTTTCAATAATCTCTGCTAGTAGGGAACAGAAAGAGTACACGCAAGGGAGATCCCAGGTAATCAATGAACTCAACTTCCTTCCTTCCTTCCTTTCTTTCTTTCTTTCTTTCTTTCTTTCTTTCTTTCTTTCTTCCTTCCTTCCTTTCTTTTTTTCTTTCTTCCTCCCTCCCTCTCTCCCTTCTTTCTTTTTTCTTTCTTTCTTTTTCTTTCTTTCTTTCTTTCTTTCTTTCTTTCTTTCTTTCTTTCCTTCTTTCTTTCTTCCTTCTTTTCTTCCTCCCTTCCTCCCTCCCTCCTTTCTTTCTTTCTTTCTTTTTCTTTTTTCTCTTTCTTTCTTTTTTGGTGGGGAGAAGAAAGAAAGTCAAATATCTTATTTTATTGATGCAGGCAGCTGTCTCTACCAATACAGTTCCAAATGCATAATTATAACTATTTATTTGAGCACTGCCATCACCCACCCAAGCCTTTTCATCAGTGTTTCCAAGTTGCAAAATGAATTATTTTGAATTTCACATTCTCTCCCCTCCTTTATCTACGCTTTAACAGAAGGACCAATAAAGAATAGAGTGATACAAAAAGAACAGGAAAGGAAATAAGGGAATAGAAAGAAGACCAAATCAGCCCTTAAGTGCTAGACAATCATGTAGACTTTGAGTTCTTTAAATGATAATTTAAATATTAAAATACCAAATATTTACTCAAATATTTGATAAAAAACAAGTCAAAGAGGATGAGAGGAACAAAATAACAGGCATTCACAGGAAAAAGGAAAGAAAGCTTGGGAAAAGCACTGGACTAAGAGGCAGAAAACTTGGTTTCAAGTCTCAGTTGTGCTATTAACTCATTAATCCCTTAACTGCTATAAACCAGTAGTATAAAACTCAAATAGAAATGAGGGCCATTCTGTCATACATATGGATCCTTGTGGATTGCATATTGACTTAGAAAACATTGTGTTTTATTGTGTTTTTGTTTATGTTGAGTATTTACCAATACATTTTAATCTGGTTCATGCTGCAGTATGAGTATTGTGGGTCATGTTTTTCACCACCTTTACTCTAGACTATAGAGTAGAGACCATTCATTTGTAAAATGAGAGAGTTGCACTAGATGATCTCTAAGATACTAAGTGTGTATTACTTGGAACAATCTCCACCTTTAAGATTAACCAGGAATAGATATGGTCATAGCTCTCTGCTCCACATCAGAATGGCCAAAGGTAGAACATTACAATGGACAAAGGTTACATTACAATAGACAATAGTGTATGTAGGCTTTCTTAGAATAAAGATTCACTAGGAATATTAACTTGCTATTTTGCAATCTTGTTTGGTGTTCACAGAGACAAACCAAGTTTGTAAAAATAATAAGACTGAAAAAAAGAGACTGATGAGAAATCATTGAGAATGGAGAATTGTTTGGTCTCAAGACCAAAGATGGTACCATTCAAAACAAATATATATTACTTGTCCATACAGCTTGCCCTGGCTTTTTGAAATATAAATAGAGTGATTACTTTTTAGGGAGGTGTCCACTTTGTAGGGCTTATTCAAGCATTTGAAGCACCTACATTCTTCAGAGGTCACTTAGGCCAAATTAATTCAAGGGCATTTAGAATCATAAAATTTTGGAACTGAAAGAGACCATAAAGAATTCTCAGTATGATGGTGATTGAGATATTCTTCCTCACTGGATACAGAAGGCAGATTTTCAGTACATCAGTGACTAACTTCTTATTTTCTGCTACTTGGACAAATAAGATCTCCAAACTATGAGAAAATTCCCTCCTGTTCAACTAGTTTGTCTAGGAATCATAAGACTCTAAACAAGCTTGTGTGGTATTATTAGCATATCCAACTACTCCCAGGCAAAAGTCTCAAGGTCAGATCTGAGAGGTGTCTCCCATGAAATAATATTAACATCTTGCATCTGCATGGTTTTGCAGGACACTTTTACATATGTTATTTCATTTTCATCTCAGAGACCCCATGAATTAAGTAGGGCAGGTGTTATATTCATTTTGCTGAAGAAAGCAAGCCCTAGAGAGGTTAAATAAATTGCCTGAGGCAAGGAGACCAGGTGTCCTACATTTGATTGCACACTTCTGGATTTCAAATTCCTGTCACTCCTGGTGTGCTCCCCAAAATGTCCCTTAATGACCCTCACTTGATCATTCTCTTCCCTTCTTGTTTTATTCTTTTGTCTCTCTTTTCCTTTCTTTTTCCCTAGACCCTCTTGCTCCATTCTCTCAAAACCAGGAATCATATTTGTTTAACAAAATATAGCTCAATTTGTACTTTCCAGAAAAATTTCATAGTAACACCTGGTAATAGATTCTCTCTTCTCTGTTCTCACCCATTTTCACTTGGAAAGTCAGGAAACTAAGACACATAAGGCTGTATCACCCCAAGGGTTAACTTCTCTCCCTTCAGTCTTCAAAGGTGACATATTTACCAGGGTTAATCTCTGGTATATTGGTGTATATATATTATGTATATGCATAATATTGGTATATTTGAAATGATGTCAATTTAGAATAATTTACAATTTTTATAACAATATATATTTAATAAGGAAAAAGAGTGGTATAAGAGAAAGTTCACTGGGCAGTCAGATAATCTCAGTTCTATAATTAATACTAATTATTGCTAATATATAATAATTTAAGGTCTACAAAATACCTTGCATATACAAAATCCTCTTTTTGGCTTTTAAAGTGCTTCACAAGCTGCCTTCTACCTACCTTTACAGTCTTCTTTTTCTTTCCTCCCCTCCATGCACTCTGGGATCCCCATACAGTAGCCTACCACAAGAATCTTGATTTCCCTCATTCTGCTCCTTTTTCTTGGCTGTTTCCATTCTTGTAATGGTCTCCCTCCACATCTTCCATTCTAAGCTATTCTGGATTCCTTCAAGACTCTACACAAATTCTACCTTCGGCAGAAAGTGTTTTCTGGTCCTGTTCTACCCCCTATACCCCCACTCCCATCCCTGACTTAGTCCCTTCCCCCTAAGAAGGAAAAATTTTCATATATACAGGCTGTTTCAAAAGTCTTAGTGTAATTTTAAGCCAATAGCTTTGGTAGCTTTTTTTTTTTTTAAGCTAATAGCTTAAAACTGTACTAAGACTTTTGGGACACACTGTATAGTCAGATAACCTCCATTTATATAGAATTTCTCTTGTCTTCTCTCCCATAGAATGTGAGCTCCTTGAGAACAGACAGGGGCTCTGTTTTTGCCTTTCTTTGTATCTCGGAGTCTAGCACTGTGCTTGGCATGAAGTAAGTGCTTAATTAAATTGGTTGAACAGCTGAATGACATACAGCATCTGATCTGATCCTCACAACCTTGAGAGGTAGTTGCTATCATTTCCATTTTAAAGATGAGGAAATTGGGGCTGAGAAGTTATATCACTTATAAATTATCACACAGCTAGTAAGTAACTGAGGCAGGATTTGCTTTCAGGTCTTCCTGACTTGATTTACTAGCCATGTGACCTTGCACGAATCACTTAACCTCTTGAGGCCTCAGTTTTCTCATCTCTAAAATGGGGATGATAACACCAGTCCCACCTAAATTCATAAAGTTGTTGCGGATAAAATGAAAAGACATGACATACATGAAAGCACTTTGAAAATCATAAAGAACTATGTAAATGTTGGTTATCATTATCACTTTTTTTGAATGGCAGAGTTGGGAGTAGGGGTTAAGAGTTCTGTCACTGCCAAGTCCAAGATACATCACACAACCTCAGTTCTGTTCACTGATGAGTCTAAAATCAAGCACTTAGCTTCTATAGGTAGCAGACAATACATTACAAAAGTGACTAGAATAAGAATTATTTTCCTTTCTTCCGAAAGGTATGTCAGTTGGTGTCCTATGACTTTCATCTTCTTGTGAGGCATTTGTTCTTTGACTAAACAATATATTTTTGTCATGTGTAAAAATGTAGAATGTGGCCGTCACCCCGGGCTCTGCTGACAGAGTTGCCAATGGAGATGGGATGCCTGGTGAGGAACAACCTGAAAACAAAGAGGAAGACCCTAATGCAGGCGCTGTGAAGTTTGGATGGGTGAAAGGTGTGCTGGTGAGAAAACTCTGTGTTCTATGAAAAGTCAGTGGGCTACGTTTAATAAACTAAGTGTTAATACAGCTTGGAAAAGACAATCCTCCATTTTACCATAGTCACTTTGACCCCGTCTCCTTTTAACATTATTGATAAGAGATCTTTGTCCCTCTTATCCACAGGTGAGATGTATGCTGAACATCTGGGGTGTGATGCTTTTCATTCGCCTCTCCTGGATTGTAGGAGAAGCTGGCATCGGTAGGCTTCCCCCCCCCCCCAAGCATAATTTTCATCACTGTCAATGTTAAACCCAATTTGTGACATTTTTTCACCATTAATGGTGAATATGAAATGAGAGTTAGGGGAAATCATTTACACCTGGGGCCATTTTTTTTTTAATGTCTTTGACAGTGTTTGTCAGAAGGGGGAAAAGGTGAAAAATTAACCCCTGTCAAACTGGAATTTTCCAGACTGCTAACCTAGTCAATGCTCAGGTAAACATATAATCTCTGAGAGTTTTAAACCAGAATGAATTCATACATGTGTACACAGACATACATATGCAGATATATGGATACATTTATGGCTATATATTAATATATGCATATATTCATGGACATAAATTGCATTTCAGCTAAACATATGCCTATATATTCTCAAATAAATACATCTTTATATCAGTGCCTACAGTCAGCATTCATATATTATTCTAAGGTTTGCAAAACACTACTAAAAATCTCTTTTGATTTTCACAACAACCCTAGGAGATAGGCATTATTCTTATCCCCACTTTACAAATGGGGAAACTGAGACAAACAAGGGTCAAGTGATTTTCCTAGGGTCACACATATAACATCTGAGGCAAGATTTGAACTCAGGTCTTCCTAACTACAACTCCAGGAGTCCATCTACTGTACCATCCACTTGACTTTCCTTCATCATAGAACATACACACAAGACTATGCAGCAACATTTCATAAAATCAAAAAAAATGAAGGCTGAGGTTTGGGAAAAGAAGAGGAAGTCAATGAAAAACTGATTTGATTTTAGTGATAAGGTTGAACTATAGAATTTGTTTAGAGAAATGCAACCTCACTACTTTCAGGTACAGAGAGTAACAGTAATCAAGGTTAACAAAGTACTGCCAGATAAAGGTCCTGGCTGGGTAACTTTAATGACCAGATAATAAACATTTATAACTAGTACATTTTCAGTGACACCAAAGAGATTTTAAGAGGGCTTGAGAAGTTTACTTTGCTTTATTCAATTGACTATCTTGTGTACACTACCATATCACTCAACAAACTCCCTTTCTATGGATAGCAGATAGGTAACTTTAGTCAGGGAGCAGCTTGGTGGCACAGTAGATAGAGAGGGCTTGGAGTTGGGAAAACCTGAGTTAAAATCTGGTCTAGAACACTTAGCTGTGTGACCCTGGGCAAGTCACTTAACCTCATTTGCCTTAGTTTCCTCACCTATACAATGAACTGGAGAAGGAATCGACAAAGCACTCCAGCAGTTCTGTCAAGAAAACCCCAAATGGGGTCAAGAAGAATTAGATATAACTGAAAAGAGACTGAACAACAAAAACTTTAGTCCACGAACTCTAGGGGATCCAGCTCAGAACCTTTGTTAATAGTATACCATTATCTAACCCTTTCCAATTCAGGATGTAGTTGGTCATTACTTATTACCACCATTACTCAACATGCACACACATTCAGAACCACCCGAAGATTTACCCCAAAGAGCAAGAGGCCAGTTGCTGTCCAGAAATGGAACCAAATCACATAGTTTTCCATGTTTCATGTTTGGCAATAGCCCAGTTCCTGACAAAGGGCTGCTTGCCGGTTTTATGATGCATATCAAATGAATGCTTACTGCCAGAGGGCCCAAGATAAGTAGATGCCGTTCCATGGAAAATCTGCATCTTAATATTGCCAAGTTTTTTGCTCTAGGGTTTCATGCGAAATTAGTTTTTTAAGGGCAGTTTAGTAACTTACTGAGATCATCAAGAAACATTACTTTGTTTGGAGGTGTGAGAGTAGCCAAGGGCAAGAGTAATTCTTTTTAATGTAACTTATTTAACATCCATATGTTTGGGTAATCATCTGAACTTTAATCAGATCTTACATTACTCTTCGAAGTCATTTCCCTTTACATGTCTAGAGTGAAACTGTGATTCTCTAAGAACAGTATTCACTGCTTAACTGTTTATTGCACAGCTAGGTTTCTGTGTTATTTTAGTATGAACTTCTTACTTAAGTAGTTACAGCAGACTTTGGGAGAGGGATAAAATTCTACTTGAATAGGAGTCCAGTGGGCTTTTCTTTTGAACATCCTTAGTTTCAACATAAAGAAATTCTCTAAGAGGGCACTTTAGTGAGCAGTTAAAACTCATTATGGCATAAGCTACTTTGACTTTTTAATAGGTATTACCATGAACTGAAAGTTAAATTAGTTGATTAAGTCATCCCCTGGGTCCCATTTGTATTCTCTTTATTGGGATAATCAAAAGAAAAGACAATTATTTTGATTCAGGGTCAATCTTGGGCAGACGAATAAAATAGCGGATACCTAGAAGCAGAAATGAAACTGACCAATGGTAATGTTAGAAGCAGCATCTCTTCGGAAACGAAGTGAAAGTAGCCAAGGGCAACTCTTTTGGCTTCTAAGAAAAATGATTGAATATTTCAGTTGGAAATTCTACCTATTGCTTGTGCCCTTTTCTGCACTAGAGGTCTTGGCATTGCATGACAGGGCAGTACACAAGTTTGCCTCTGATGTAAGGCAATATCATCCTATTTTGCTTCTCCCAGAAGTCTGACTAAAGCTAGAATTGACAAGAGTAAAACAGTCAACCTCCGACTTTGAAAGATCATCCTGTTTCCATCTTTGTGTCCCCTCTGTGTATCTTCTGAAAGGCTACGGCCAGAGATTCCACTATTTGCCTTCATTGCCTGTTAGTCTCTTGACAATAAGCTCTGGCAACAGTCTCTATTGAGACTTCTCTTGATGCTGGACAAGTGGGTTTGGCCTGGAATATGCCAGGAGCCAGGGAAATAGCTTTATCACCTAGACCCTGTGTCCTTGCTCTGCCTCAGTTCAGCTGGGCAAAGACTTTCTCTTCTCTGCAAAACACCCTGCACAGGGGTCCTCTGATTGATAGATATTTTTATTTTTATATTTTAACATTTTTCACCCAGAAATAACTCTACTAAAAGTAAGAAGGAAATGGGCTGGTACAGAGTATTATATCAACATATTCTTATAATAAGAACTATCTGTAATATTAAATATATTTTTCCTTAATTGTGTGACAAAATGGAGATAGAGTCTTGCACATAGTAGATACTTAGGAAATATTTATTACACTGAATCTGGAATGTGTATGCATATCTGATATGCAAACAAATCATAATCTAGCTATGGCACACAAAATTAATCAGTCCATAGCTCTCCAGTGCTTTGTCGATTATAAGAATCACATTCCCGTTTTGATCAGCCAGAGTTGCTGGCTTATCACGGGCATACTGACATCATAGTAATGTATTGCCTGGTCCTCATCCCCATCACTACTAGGAATAGGAAACTAAAGAGGGAAAACATTTTGAGAACATTTCCCATCTGGTTTTTTAGACTTGAGTCCTAAAAAGTTCAGATCTCTCATGATCACTATAGACCTGTTGAAGTTCATATAAGTGATCTATGGATTGTTCCACCATTTAACTACCTTTATTTTTCCTTTTTCAACTTGAGGTCTTGGTGTGATTATCATCGGTTTAGCCGTGACAGTGACTGCTATCACTGGCTTATCCACCTCTGCTATTGCCACAAATGGATTTGTCAGAGGAGGTAACCAAAGTTGTAACATACATGCCCACTTGCAAAATAAAGGTAACATAAGCTCAAATAGATCTCCACTGACCTTTTGGAGTGTTTTCAAAGGTAATCCCAGTGGATCATTTTTTTTTCAGCCAAGATGGACACCGATAAAATGGGAACAGGCATAATTATCATCAACCCCACAACCTTCTTATTTGGGTTCTCATTCAGGCAAGAAGGTCAAACATCATGTCTGGATATTTTCTTTCCTGGTACATTTGCATTAGTCAATTTTTCTTTTCAGGGCTGTACCATGAATTGTGTTTCCTTTTAAAAACTGTCCATCAGAATGAGCGGTTTCATGTCAGCTCCATCTGTTTCTTCAGAGCACAGAGAACCCCCAATATAGCCCTCAGATTCTGGCTTGGGCATGAAAGCTTAAATCAAAGGTTATAGGAATACAAGTTAAATATAACATCTTCTATCTTTCATTGCTGACAGGTCTTGGAGTTCTCATAATTCTTCTTTCTACCATGGTAACCTCTATTACTGGGTTGTCAACATCTGCGATAGCAACTAACGGGTTTGTACGTGGAGGTAAAATCTCTAAGGCTTCTAATGTCCTCAGTACTCACCGTGGGTAGGCAAAAACTTTTCATTCAGTACTTTTTGGGGAGGTGGGAGCAAGAAAGTGCCCCAGTGTCCTTGAGGAGGCCTTCGCCAGTCAACTGGTTGAGACAACCAGTCCAAAAGGAGCCATGAGGTAATGTGTGTAAAGATCCAGCCAGTTACACTGGGTTTTTTTTTTTCTTTAAATAAAATTTCTAATGAATGGTTCTCTTCAGTGCATTTCAGGTGACGTCCCCTCCATCCTTGACACCCACGTGTTAATACTTCATTTTTCAGGTTGATACCCACGTGCCTTCTTGGAGAACAAGTCTTGATACTCAGTTCACTTTTAAAGTTTAGTGCATTTCAGGTACTGCGAGGGCCTGGTGTGCTGAGAACATTCAGAACGTTTCAGGTTCTTCACACAGCAGGATGCTATGGATGTCTTCCTTTTTTAAGTGCTGATCACATCACTAAGTATTGGAGCCAAATACCTTTTCTGGGGATTTTTCAGGTCTTGGAGTCATTGTTATCGGCCTCAGCGTGGTAGTGACAACATTAACAGGTATCTCTATGTCTGCTATTTGCACAAATGGAGTAGTGAGAGGAGGTAAGCTAATTCATGTATATCACGGGGTATATATTTTGGTAACGTAGAAATGTCTAAACCCGGTTTCTTTTGAAATTTGAATGTATTATTTGTATTTCTTTGGGAAATTACCAGTAGTTTAAAACCTTTAAAAACATTTATATTCTCAGTCAACTTTTTCCTCAACCAAGAGGAACTATTCTCTAAAATCAGTCTCTGATCCATTTCCTGTGATTAAACCTGATTGGGAAAATGGACACTGGCAAGGTATCTTAAGTATAAAAATAACTGGCATTTACGTGCATGGCTGCATTAATCCATCCTATGGATTATCTCATAAACATCTCTCAACAACTGCATAAGATTGCTACTGCTGCTGTTGTTATTGCAATGTTACAGGTAAGAAAACTGAGACTCAGAGAGATAATTATCATTGAAAGGGGGGGTTAAATTCAGGCCTGCTCCACTTGAAGTCCAAACGTCATTATGTCAAGGCTACCTCTCTTAGAGAAAGGCCTACAGCTGTGCAATGGTGAAAAGCAGGAGATTCCCCAGAGCCTGAGATAAGCATCCCTATGTCTTTGGGGTTCTTACCTACACTTTCAATCCCGAGAACCTCTCCCCAGATTTCAACCTCCTGTCTTCAGTATTCACTGATCACTCTATACTACCAACGGCAAAGAGGCACAGGAAATTAAATTCCGAAGATTCAGTTCAAGGTTTTATGAATAGGGTTGATCCCAGGCATAATTCTGAAGTAAATAAAGTTTGTCAAAATGCTCTTTCATCCTCCTTCCCATGACCTCCTTTCTCACCCACTACCGCCAATCTGACCTCTAGCTGACTGAAGCTTGGCTCACTGTTTTTTGCCTTTTGTCTCCAGGCACAGTGCCTGGAACATGGTAGGTATACCACCAGACTTCCCTTATTAAGCTTTTGTTTTATGCATTTGCAACAGCTACGTGGCATAGTGGGTACAGTTTTGGACCTGGAGTTAGGGGAATCTGAGTTCAACTCTGACCTCAGGGTGCTACAAGTTGTGTGATCCAAGGAAAGTTACTTTAAAAAAGAAAATTGTCTACCTCAGTTTCCTCATCTGAAAAGGTGGATAACAATAGCTCCTACCTCCCCAAGTTGCCTTGGGGATAAAATAAGATAATATTAGTAAAGTACTTTACAAACCTCAAAGAGCTATATAAATGATACTGATTTTTATCGTGATTTCCTCAGTGCCAAGGTGACTAACTAGCTATTTAGGTGCACCAATCAATACTAAGGTGTCGATGTGAGACAATGGCTTACTGAGTAACCCTGTAGATCAGGGTATTCCACACAGTAAGGGCTTAATAAATGCTTGCTGATAGCACATTAGCCTTTTAATTGAGACTTTTAAAACACATTGATTCCTTTTGTTTTGATATCACTTCATTTTCCAGCACACACCATTGTCCTCCCCAACACAGAGCTATCCTTTCCTTACAACAAAGGACAAGAGAGAGAGAAAACGAGAATTTCAACAAGACTAACCAGCATATCAATCAGATCCAACAGATGTGCCCAGTGTTCCATGTCCATAGTGAACTACCTCTTCAAATAAGGAAGGGAGATTCCTTCTCATTTCTTCTTTGAGAGCTAGAGTTAGTCACTCTAATTACCCAGCATTCATTACTTTTCACTTCTGATTCCTTAACCTGAAAAAATTCTTCCAATAATGGGAATTTCAGACCAGTATACAAGGTATTTTGAGGAAGGAGGGACCTTTCGAAGGCCTCACTTGATTCATTCTGTACCTTCCCTCCCCCCACATTTAACAATAATTGGCTGTTATATACTTTGAGGTATATGCATTTTAAGATTTGTAAAATATAAATACACTCACACATATGCACATGTAGGTATATATGCATATTCATTCAGTAGATAGAGTACTGGGCTTACCATCAGGAAGACTCATCTTCCTGAGTTCAAATCTGGCCTCAGAACCGTTCCTAGCTGTGTGCCTCTGGGAAACTCACTTAACCCTGTTTGCCTCTGTTTCCTCATCTCTAATATGAGCTAAAGAAGGAAATGGCAAACCGCTCTAGTGTCTTTGCCAAAACAAACAAACAAACAAACAAAACCACCCCAAAACTGAACTCAAATGGGGTCATGAAGAGTCAGACATGACTGAAATGACTGAACAACAAAAATATGCCTCCATGTACATGTATTATTTCATAAAAATCTTGTGTAGGAGGTGCTACTATTCATCCCATTTTGTAGATGAACAAAGGTTTACAATAGACTCCTGGAAGACAACATAGGACAATATTCTGTTGAGTCAAGGGATCTAGAAGACCTGAGTTCAAATCCTACCTCATATACCCTACCTATCTATTCTGGGGAAGCCCCTTAATCTCCCTGAACCTCAGTTTCCACATCTGTAAAATGAGGGGTTCGACCTAAACAGTCTATGAAATCCTTTCCAGCTCTAGATCCCATGGCTCTGTGATCAATGAGAGTCACACAACTAGTGCCCCATGTGGAAAATGAACCCAGGTCCGCCTGTCTTCAAGTCCAACATTTGAGTCATTATTCTTGCTGCCTCTCCAAGTGGGGTCCTGGAGTAGAAGGCATTTCTTTATTCTAGCCTGTAATAAGCAAACCTTTTTTGAAAATGGAATTTTCATTGATTGGCACTTCCTCATTACTAATCAGTCCTTTTCTGAGCTCCTTATGTACCAAGAGGCACCATTACTGTACAGAATTACTAGTCCTACACCTATAAGGGCATTAATAGCCATTAATAGCTTTCTATGCCTCAGGGGGGCAGCTATTAATAGAATCATACAATCTCAGAGGTGGAAATGACCTTAGAACTCAGAGGATGTCTAATTCAACTCCCTTCTGATGCATGAATCTCCTCTACAAAATTCCAACAAGTAGCCCCTTCCCCTTAAAGAGGTTACTCTGTTCATTTACTTCCAGTAATGGAAAACTCTCTACCTCTGAGCTTCTTTACCCCTCCCCAATGCCAGCCTCCCCCACTATCCACATTAGGATACACACATGTACTATCTAAATCTCCACCCTCCTGGATTAGAAAAAGGAAATTCAAACCAGTGTTAAAAGAGTGAGCACAGCATTGTGCTGCAATAGTTTGCTTTATATAATAGATGTTTCTGAGATGATAAAAATTATATTGGTTAAATTATATTTTGGGGAGCTCCTACATGAAGGAATTCCATAGTAAATTATTTTGTAAATCAAAGAATTATTTCATAGAATGACTAATGATTTCGTAATCCACCTTCGTGCAAATCTAGATTTTCACATATTGATTGAATTTAAAGGAAGGTATGCCTATGCTAGGGGTCGCTAAATGGCACAGTGGATAGAGTACAGGGAGGACTGGCCTCCACGCTTACTAACTGTGTGACTCTCTGCAAGTCACTCAACCTCTGTTTGCCTCAGTTTCCTCAGCTGTACAGTGGTGATTGTAATAATACCTGAAGTCAGAGAAAGGAATCCGTCCTCAGACACCTCCTAGCTGTGTAACATTGAGCAACTCACTTCACCCTGTTTGCCTCAGTTTCCTCATCTGTAAAATGAGCTAGAGAAGGAAAGGGCAAACCACTCCAGTATCTCTCAAATGGGGTCACAAAGAGTCAAACATGATTAATCAGCTAATAACAGCATCTATGCTAGACTCCTTAAAAACAGAGACAGACTAGGTTCTTTCTCAAATTCCCATCTAGGGATGGGGGATAGATCTGTGATTTTATCTGCATATAGACCTCCTAGATGAGGAAATTCCCTTCGTTAATGCAGATTGGTAACTTCTTTGTAATTTATAGACTTCAAGAGTTGCCCAGAAGACTCAGGAGTTAAGTGACTCATCCAGGGTCACACAAACAGCTTATTTTTGAAGCAGTACTCGAACTCAGAGCTTCCTGGGTCCAAGGTCAATTCTCTGTCCATTATGCTACACTTCCTACCTCTAGGCCCCTGTGATCATCAGGGAGTTGCTACAATTGGAATATTTAGAATTCCAAGTTCAATACAATTAGTCACCAAATAGACTCTGGCAGAAATATCATATAAATAATGTTCTCTTTCTGTTCTAGGTGGGGCCTACTATCTCATTTCTAGAAGCTTAGGGCCAGAATTTGGAGGCTCCATAGGTCTCATCTTTGCTTTTGCCAATGCAGTGGCCGTCGCTATGTATGTAGTGGGATTTGCTGAGACCGTGGTTGACCTTCTTGCGGTAAATTACAATTGGGGATGTTCTTTCCTTTGGGCTGGAGAATTAGGCCTTTTAGTTTCTCTAGGGTACTAGACAGTACCTTGCACCAAGTAAGCATTTAACAAATGCTTGCTGAACTGAATTGAATTTAGAACAAATTCTGCCTGTGCAAAAACAAGCAAAACGACCTTAAACTGTAGCATGAGAATTTCCAACCAGTAAGGTATGCTAAATAGAGCAGGGATTCCTAATTTGCAGTATATGGTTACCTCTAGAAATTGCAGGAAATATTGGGAAAATAACTATATTACTCTAAAGATATATTCCAAAGGTCAAATGAAGTCAACAAACATTTACTGAGTACCTACTGTGTACTGAGTCCAGTGCTAAGTGCAGAGGATACAAAAAAAGACCAAAAAAAAAAAAAACTAACTAAAAACCAAACCAACCAACCAACAAACCACATTCCTCACTCTCGAGTTCACAGTCTAATTTGGGCAGGGAGGAAGAAGACAACATGCAAACAGCTATGTACAACCAAGATATATACAGGATAAATCTGAGACAATCACACAGGACAGGCATTAGCATTAAGGAGGAATGGAAAAGTCTTCTTGAAGAAGGTGGGACTTGAAGGGATTTGGTAAAAAGCAGTAGCATTAGTGAAAAAAATTTGTGGGTTGGAGATGACAACTTTATGACACTAAAAATGTTGCAACTAACAAAGTTTTCTTCACAAAAAATTATATCTCTTTTTTTATATACAAATGCATGATAAATTAGAGAATTTATTGCCTTTCACAGTGAATAGGGGACATGGGAAGGTTTACTGAAAGCTAAGGGACGGGGACTGACATAGGTTGGGAACCGCTCCCTGAATTAAGAACCCCTCCTTCAGAAGTTTATGCAGTCCTCCAGGTTAGATTCCCACCAGTCTGGCATAGTGAAGAAATGGATTTCCTTTGAGTCAAGGGGACATATTCAGTGATGCCGAAGTCTCCCAGGGAACATAGGGGTCCTTGAGGCACAAGTTGCTTTATTTTTCACCTCATATCACTGGTACCAAGCATAGTGTCTAACACATAGTAAGTAGGCATATAAAAAAAGACTTGTTGAATTAAATTGAGCTGAAATGGTGATAGGATCAGAGGATTCCTCAACCTTCACCCCTTTGTAAAGGCTGGAGAGCATTGTTCCTCTCTCCACCTACAAAAACTGTCTACTCATTTTTCTCCTGGAATAGAGTCCCTCCTTCATCAATGCTTGGCTTTTCACATTTAAATGTTTTCCTTTGGTTTCTGTTGCCCCTTCCTACCCCAAAGGATTCTTATTTGTCCAAAGCATGGATTATTGAATTTATTGGACCAAAGGATCACAGATTCAGAGAGGGAAGGGATGTCAGAGACAACCTACTCCATTTCCTCATTTTATAGATGAAGAAACTGAGGACCAGGGAGGTTAAGTGACTCTAACTCCTTTGTACAAAAGTACCTTTCTTTGAGAATCAAATGAATAGACAAGTGAAATATATGTGTATATATGTATTTATATATACATATATGTACACACATATACATATATACACATATACATACACATTTCACTTGTCTATTCATATATACATATATATACACATACACACGTGTAGATATATTTTAATATATCTCTATGTACACACATATATACACACATACATACATACACATATACACACATTTTACTCTATTCATATATACACATATACACATGTATATACACATACACACGTATAGATATATTTTTACATATCTCTCTATACACCCACATATATGTGTGTATGTATATGTATATGTGTGGATATGTAGAAATATATCACAAGGTAGCGTCTTTAATATATACATTTTCAGGTATATGACTTTAAGCAAGTTTATATTTTCTACTCACGTTTGAATTTAGACATTTTCTCCTACTCAGGAGTTCAAAAAAAGCCTCCAACAAAGTACATTCATAAAAAGATACCCCTTTTATGGTTAATTCCCTTTGTCTGGTGTTACAACAGCTTCCCCCCAAAAGTAAAGAGGATGAACTCCTAAAATTCCAGCCCCTAACCTTATGTCCCAAGGGCATATAATCACAGGAAACAAGACCTATATGGTTTTTTTTATTCCCTGAAATTGATCAATCCATAATTTTCTTTAATTTCACACAGTCTGCAGAGAGAGATTCATAGTATCTCTGCTTCCCTTTAATTGTATTAATAACACCTATCTGCAAGAAACTGTGTTCACAATAATACCTATTACTCTTTTCTAGGAGAGCAACTCAATGATGGTGGATAAAACCAACGACATCAGAATAATAGGCTCCATTACGGTGGTGATTCTTTTAGGTATTTCGGTGGCCGGAATGGAGTGGGAAGCCAAGGTGATTTTTTCAAAATGATGTATCAACAGCTGCCAGTCCACTTCTGAACAAATTACAGCAGGCCAGGAGAGAAGCAAAGAGAACCTTATGCTCAAAGAGAATTGCTCGGTTATTACTTGTCATGGCAACAAGGGCAATTTAAAGCTGGCTGGAACATAAGACCTTCCCAAGTGCTGGGCTCAGGCAGAGTCAGAACACGATGTCCATGTGCTACATGCTCTCTTTGTTTCCCGGGGACACTTCCAGCAGCAGCTCACACACAGAGTCCATCGCCTTCCCCCCACCCTCTCCCCCACCTCCAGCTATTTTGGTTCTGGCTCTCATGTTTTATTTTCACACTCTATCTTGTAATAAGTAATTATTTGTGGACATGTCATCTCCCCTACTAAGCTGCAAGCTCTGTGAGGGTTGAGACTAGGTCATATTTTTCATTGAGACCCCCAAGTTCCCCAGCACAGTGCCTTACACAGTCATGTTTAATGCATAGTTATGAATGAACGAGTTATAATTGGTGAAGCCCTTAAGAATCATCAAGGGAAGTGAGAGGGTGCGTGGATGACAGCAGATAACCACCTCCCTCCCTCACACATAGTCGTGTGCCACGGCGTAGGTGATAACAGTGGCAGAGGAGTAATACGCTTTGCAGAAGTATAACCTGAGGATCCCACAGGTTCTGGGCTAAACAGGAGTATCTCAGAAATCCCCCATCTCTACCCTGACCATAGCAAGCTTCCAGTACGGAACCCCTTTCCATGAATATATGTCGGCAACTCCTCTATAATGATAATTTTAGAAAATTTTCAACCCCAAATTACAGAATTTCAGAGCACAAAGGGACCTCAGCAGCCAACTAGGCCAACCCATACACCAAAGAAATTTCTTCCATAACATACTAGCTAAGTGATTACTTAATTAACCTCTGCTTGAAGACCTCCATGGAGAGGGAATCTAAAGCTCTCAAGGCAGGAAATTCCACTTTGGGGTTGTTTTCATGGCTGGGAAGTTTTTTCTGACATCCAGCTTCAATTCGCTTTTTTGAGACTTCCACCCATTGCTCCTGGTTCTGTCCTCTGCGATCAAATAGAACTTGTCTAATCCCTCTTCTGCTTCCCTGTGACAGTGCATCACATACTGAAGACAGCTCTTGCTTTTCACCTTGAGTCTTCTTTTCTCTAGGGTAAAATGTTCAATTCCTTCAAGTGATCCTCGAATGTCACGGACCCAAGGACCTTCACTAACTTCATTGCCTTCCTTGAAGCATATCAGGGTCCTTCTTTTTAAACCCTGGCACCAAGAATTGAACACAATTCTAGATGAGGTCTGAAGAATACATAGTACAATGGGACTATTGTCTTCCTATTTCTGGAAGCTCTGCCCCTCTTTAAGTAACTCAAAATTGGGTTAGCCTTTTTGGCTGCCATATCACACTGCTGATTCACATCAAACTTGCAAGCCACTAAAGCCCCCAAATTATTTCCAGAATAACTGCTGTCTAACCATGTCTCCCTCCTCCCATTTCTATAAAGTTGATCTTCTTGCACCCAGCTGCAAAACTTTAAATTTATCCCTAATGAATTCCATGTTTTAAAAATTAAGCCCTGGGGCAGCTAGATGGCACAATGAATAGAGGTCAGGAGTCAGGAGGACCTGAGTTCGAATCCGACCTCAGACACTTAACACTTACTAGCTGTGTGACCTTGGGCAAATCACTTAACTCCAATTGCCCTACCTTCCCCCTGCCAAAAAGCGGAAAAAAAAAAAAATTAAGCCCAAATGCTTTAACCTGTCAAGATCCTTTTGAATTATATATCTTCTAGCAGCTATTCCTCCCTGCTTTGTGACATTTATAAATTTGATGAATATACCATTTATGTCTTTGTTCAAGTCATTGTTAAAAATTTAAACTGCATAGGACCAAACACAGATCTCTGGATGCTCTACTGGTAACCTTCTGCCAAGTCAACATTGAATAATTAATAACCTCTCCTTGAATTTGGTCATCCAATAATTTTTGTATCCATCAGATTATATTGTCATCTAACCCTATCTCTTTGCCTTGTCAATGAGAATATTATGAGATCCTTTATCAAAAGCTTTGCTAAAATCTAGGTAAATTATGTCCAAGCATTCCCCTCATCTATCAATTTAGTGACTCTGTCAAAAACGTTATTCTGGTACAACCCATACTTGATGATGTCATGGTAGTTTTTTGTAATCACTGAATTTCTAACTAATAATAGTGATGAAAATAATAATAATAGTTATAGCTATTATTTAGATAATACTTTAAAGTTTGAAACTTTGATGACAAAGGTCTTGCTTAAAAAAACAAACTCCAGTATCAAGTATAAACTTGTTTTCCTTCCATTCAAGTTCCACCATAAATTGATCATCCTATCTTCTAGTCTTGTATTAATTAATCTCCATAAATTCCAGTGAAATTTCTCTACATGTGTGATACACTGTCCTATCTCTGTTTTTGCTCACATGATTCCATGTACCTGGAACACTATCCCTTATCCCCTTTGCCTTTTACATCCCTAATATTCCTTGAAGACCGATTCAAATGTCACATCCTTCTTGAAGTCTCCCTTGAATCCCCCTTGAAGGTAATAACTTTTCCCTTCAATCTTCATAGAAAATTTAATTACCTCTCTTATGTAGCTATCACTTGGTTTTGTCTCTTATGGTTGTCTATGTTTACTTCTTATCACCCTGCTAGATGATAAGCTTCACGAGGGAAAGTGACTTTGTCTTATCTGAACTTTATATTGCACCTAGTATAATGCTCCGCACACACTTTTTTTTGTTTGTTGAATAAATACATGAGTTCTGGTGTGTGTATACTTTAAAAGTTGACTCATTACTTGGTATTCCTACAACACAGTCTTTGCACAAAAGAACAAGCCCAGTTACTTTCTAAAACAGATAGAACAAAGATACGACAAAGTAAGATCTATCCTTCTCCTCCTGATCACCCAAAAGACATGCTTAAATGCACTGGTCTAATTTGAATTTCTTTTTCCAGGCTCAAGTGATACTTCTTGTTATCCTTCTTATTGCAATTGCAAATTTTTTCATTGGAACTGTCATTCCATCCAACTATGAGAAGAGATCAAGGGGCTTTTTTAATTACCAAGGTGAGTGCTACTAAGGTTGTCTGATTCTGAATGTTCCATTTTGCTTTTAGGAGCCCCTATCATCCTATTTTAGCAACTGAGTGAAGGTCAAGTGTAGTAAGCAGACTGCAACCAGAGTGAAACAACAGTTGGATAATGCAAGCATTCATGTTTCCTTCTATCTGGAAAAAAATTTTGCTCTATAATAACCTTAATAGCAACCATTTAGATAGTGTTTTAAACTTTGCAAAGCACTTTTACAAATACTTTTAAATTTGATTATCACAACAACACTGAGAAGTAGATACTATTATTATTCCCATTTTATAGATGAGAAAACCAAGGCATAGAGAGGTTAAGTGACCTGCTCAAGGTCACAAAGATAGTAAGTGTTTGAAGCTGGATTTGGATTCCCAATTCCACCATTCTATCCACTGTGCCACCTAGATACCATAATTTATTACACTGTCCTCTAGGGTGTTGCAGCCATATTAAGGCACTAACTAGGTTTCTAAGCATGATGGAATCACAAAATCTCTAAGTTGGAGGGATGATATAGAAGTCATCTTGGTCCAACTTCCCACCCCACATAGGCATCTTTGTAACAACATATCTGACAGGTTATTTTCATGTTTTTCCTGAAAAGTTTCCTGTGACAGGGAACCCTTCAAGCTGCAATCATGGGAGCCTGCTACAATATCATTGCTGGTCATAAAGTTAATCCTTCCTCTTTCCTAACTTCCAAATCTCTTTCTCCAACTCCCAACTCACACATATCCATCCAGTCTTTCCCACCTGCCCTTTCTTGCTTACTCAGGATCTCTGTGTTTGCTATATATGAATTGTGGGCTGGAGGAAGGAGCATGGGATTTGGAGTCAGGAATTTAGATTATAATCCTGGTTCTTCTACTTCCTACCCAGGGATCCCTGGGCAAGCCTTCCCTGTGTCTGCATGAATTTCATCATCTGTAATAAGGGTGCTGGACTAGACAATCTCTAATTCCTTTCAATCTAATTCCTTTCAACCTAGGATCTCTATTCCTATGATCCTGGAGTTTCTGTTTTCTCATTTTCTTATCATTTTTTCTTCCCCGTTTTCCTACTTCATTCCCCCTTCCTTCCCCCTGCCACCATTTACAGTGTGTATTTGTATAAGTGTATATGTATGCACATTATGCCTATGGGTGCACATGTGTGTGCATGTTGAAAGACAAGAGTACTAGACTTGGAGTCGGGAGACCAAATACTTGCCTTACCTACCTCAAAGGACCGTTGTTAGGATCAAATGAAAGGGAAAATCCACCATATAAATGAGTTGTTATTTTCTGTTTTCACACTCCTCCCTCCTTTTTTTTATTTCTTGCTTATAAGTTTTCCTTCCCTTATGTTTGGTTATTCTTTGTGCCTTCAGGAATTTTCTCTGATTTCTTTTCCTTTCCATTTTTATTTCTGCCTCTCCAGTTTCTTTTTTATTTCTATTTTTAAACTTTTCAATCTTCTTTTTTCTCCTCTACCATGCTCTATTTCCTTTCATTTTAATAATGTACTAAACTTCATCTATACGTAGGACAATTTGTGTACATATATATGCTAGCTTTAGTTCTTGGAAACTTTGAAATAATTTTTCTTGCAAAAATTCTATGAGATTCCAGCATTATTATACCTATTTTATGGATGAGGAAAGCAAGGTGCAGAAAGGATAAATGACTTGCCCAAGGTGACAAAAATAGCTGAGACTCAAGCTCATCTGTTCTGACTCTAAAATTATTGCTGTTTTCCATCACAATGGCAGGTTCTTATAATCTTATTCACTCTAGGGAAGAATACAATGTAAGGAAGCTTAAGGATCTTGGATCCTACCCAATGGGAGATTAATCACTGGAACAACAAGAAGATCTCATTAGAAGATAGTCTTCAACTGTAAGATAGTCTCAGGTCATAGATCTTAAGGATCTCATTAGAATGAGGTTTCAGGACATTTCCAAATGTGTGTTAGGTATATACGTGCATATATAAATGTGTACGTGAAGGACTAGTGTATTTTAGTGGCTAGGAGCTGGAACTTCTTTTTTTATTATTATTTTTTTTGCTTTTTTGGAGGGGAGAAGGTAGGACAATTGGGGTTAAGTGATTTGCCCAAGGTCAAACGGCTAGTTTTGTGTTTGTGTTAAGTGTCTGAGGCTGGATTTGAACTCAGGTCCTCCTGACTCCAGGGCAGGTGCTCTATTCACTGCACCACCTAGATATTCTGGACCTTCTGAGGAAGAGCCAAATTCAAGGCCTGTCTCTGACACATTCTGGTGATTTGATACTGGGCAAGTAATTTAAACTCTAAGTGCCTCAGGCAACTCTCAGATATTATAAGTGGCAGCACAGTTATCATTAATTTAATTTAATTTTAATTATTTAGCTTATTAAATTATTTTAATTATATCTAAATAATTGGAGAAATATAAATTGTTCAGGGGTAGGCAGAGACAAATAGCAAAAATGAGAATTTTACCTAAACTAATTTATATATTCAATGTCATCCCAATTAAATTACCAAAAATTATTTTTACTGAATTAGGAAAAGCAATAACAAAATTCATTTGAAAGAACAAAAAGTCATGAATATCAAAGGAACTAATGAAAAAAATGTAAAGGAAGGAGGTTTAGCAGTACCAGATCTTAAACTATGTTATAAGTCAGTAATTATCAAAACTATCTGGTACTGGCTATGAAATAGAAAGGGAGATTAGATTGGACATAAAATTTTCAGCAATAAGCAAATATAGTAATCTTGTATTTGACAAGTGTAAAGACTTGAGTTTTGAGGATAAGAATTCATTATTTTAGATATGCAGGCACTGGGGTATAGAACTCCATCTTTCCCTACTAGAAAGTTAGGGGGGTGTTGGGGAAGGATATAAGAGAGAACAGATTGGGGGAAGGGGTATTCAGTAGGCTTGCTATTTTGGGATGGGGTAGGGGAAAGACAGGTAGAAAAAAGTGTGACTCAAAATCTTGTGGAAATTAATGTTGAAAACCAAAAATAAACAAATAGACTTAAAAAGAAAGTGTATAATAAATACTACACATTGTATTCAAGAAAGAAAAAAGAAAAATACAATACCTTCCCAACTAAAAAAAAAAAAAAAAGAAGTCATTATTTTGCAAAAATTGTTGGGAAAACTGGAAAACAAATCTGCATTAGAAGAATGATTTTTCTCCTTAAGATTTCCCTATACCTACAGTATGAATCCATGGATGCAGTATTAAACACACACACACACACACACACACACACACAAACCCAGAAGTAAATGCACAGATAGAATATATATTAAACATTTACTATGTCCTAGGAAAGGTGTAAGTGTTCTATCCCTTCCTAAGAGGCAGTGTTACATGGCAGAAAGAACCACAAATTCAGTTAGGTATCCTGGATCCAAATCCTGGCTCTCTTAGTTACTATCTGTTTGACCTTAGGAAAGTCATATAACCTCTGTGGGTCACAGTCTCCTTATATGAAAAAGAGGGGCTTGGGACTATGTCATCTCTAGGGATCCTTTTAGTTCTAAATTGTCTGATCTCTCTTTCTATTTCTCCAGGACAAAAAAAGTTAAGAAGCTTTAATCCTAGTGAGATCTGGTATTGCTGAGGTGTCAGAGGGGGAAGAGGTATTTTTTGAGGATATAACCAGAGCAGAGTGATATGTTAAGTTATGGTCTCATAGCAAATATGATATTCAATAGGAAATTGACCAAGTTCCTCAAGCTCATCCTATTTTGGATCTAGGAAGCAAATTAATTCAAGCTTATAGATACAAAAGGCTTTTAAAATTCCCTAACCTATGAAAAGTATCCAAGTGATAAATGTACCTGTCATTTGTGTTGCAGCATCCATCTTTGCTGAAAACTTTGGACCAAGCTTTACAGAAGGAGAAGGCTTCTTCTCTGTCTTTGCCATATTTTTCCCAGCAGCTACTGGCATTCTTGCTGGAGCTAACATCTCTGGAGATTTGGAAGTAGGTTACTTTCTTTGCTTTGTAGTCCTAGGGTTGCGGAAGTAAGATACCAGATATTTAGTAATGAGAACACTACATTCCATTTAAAGATAGAAATGATTGTGTAAAGTCACCTGGTTATTTTTAAATGATCCAGGGTTATTTGTTAATTTCCTATGCTAATTCTAACTCCCAGAATGACAAACCCTTTAGTCCTCTGGTGGAAAAGCTAAGGCATACTGAAATTCTGAAGAACCTAAATTAATTCATTTTTAAAGTTAAAAAAAATTGTTAAATTTTGTCACAATATTGTTTTTAAAAACTTACACACTAATCATCAGCAAATAAAATGGAAAAATGTCTTTTATTTGTAGATATCAGTTTGGTATACTTAGAAAACCTCAGAGAATCAGCAAAGAATCTAATTGGAAATCTAATAGTTTCAACAAGAACACAAAATGAATCCATTAAAATTTTCTTAATTTCTATACAGTGCTAACAAAAACCAGGAAGAAACAATAAGAAAGGAAATTCCATTCAAAATAACCATGAAATGTGCAAAATATCTGAAAGCTGTCCTACCAACATACATAATACAAATAAGATTATAAAAGTTCCTTTCTCTATAGAGATAATGATAAACTTAATTAATTGGAGAAACATTTGCTGTTCATGGCAAGGCAAATGTCTATTGAAGGTGACAATACTATATAAATTAATGTGGAAAAGTACAAGTGAAGGGGCATAGCATGGTCAGCTTTCAAATTATATTTGATGCTGATTAAAACACAGTGGAAAAGACTAACTAGGGAAGAAACAAAAACAATCAAAAATAGCATTCCAATGTTTGATAAAGGCAACAACATAAATTACTGGGAGACAGACACCCTTTTTGACAAGAACTACTAGAACAACTGGAAAACACTTTGGCAAAAATTCAGTTTAGACCAATAGTTTACACCATATACTAAAATAAGCTCAAAATGAATATGAAGCCTAAATATAAAATGTAATATCATAAAAATATTACAAAGGAATAAGAACATTTATCTTACATACCTATGATTAAGGGGATAATTCTTAACTAAGTAAAGGATGGGAGAGATTATAATATTAAATACACAAATTTTACAACATAAATTTGAAAACTTTTGCACAAATGTAATCAGTGGAGATAGAATTAGAAAGGGGAAAGAATAAAAGAAATTTGCTTCAAGTATTATTGCTAAAAGCATGATATTAAAAAGATATATGAATTTTTAAGAAATATATAACATTGAGACATTTCCCAGTATTTAAGTAGCCAAAGGGGATAAGAATTGCAAATTAGAAGTGACTATGTGAAACCATGCCCCAAATCACTTGTAGGAAGAGAAATTCAAATTAAGACAACTTCAAGGTTTCACTTCATTCCAGGCAAACTGGCAAATATGGCAAAATATAAAGGAAACTAAATGCTGGAGAAATGCGGGAAGATGGGCAGAGTGGTACACTATTGATGAGGATGTGAAAGGGTCCAACAATTTGTAATTATGCATTGAAAATGGTTAAACTCTCTATACTTTTTGACCCAGTGATTCTACACCAAGGAAATAAAAAACCAAAATAAAAATCCAGTAGATACCAGAATATTCATAGTAGTACTCTTTGGGGTGGCAAAGAACTCTAAACAAAGTAGATGCCCATCAGTTGTGGAATTGCTGGGAAAAAAAACCCAATGATATATGAATATAATGGAATATTAATATGCAGTAAAAAGAGACAAACACAAGGAATGAGAAAAACATAAGAAGAGTTAAATGAAGTGATTCAGAGCAAAATAAGCAGAACAAAGAAGATAATATACACAATGTTAATGAAAATACCATTGAACTTTGAGTACTTAAAGAACCAATTATAATTGAAAGACATATGATGAAATTTTCCTCCCCATTCATGGCATTGCATGTAGGTGGTGGACTACTAGGGAAGAATACTATATACATTGTCTGATATGTTTATTTGTATCAGGAAGCTTTGCTTAACTGTTTTTTCATAAGGGAGGATTTAATTGGGAGTAAGAAGTTGGGGAGGGTTGAAATGGTAGTGATGTAGAGGCAGAAAGAATCAATAAAATATATCTTTAAAAAAGTAATATCCCACCATAAGCTTATATTTACCTTCCCCTTCAACACTATTTCCTGTAGTGATTTCTTACAGAAGTCCTAGATTTGAATTTGGAGGAAACAAAGTATTTTTTTTCAGTGAAGGTCTTCAACACTGTCACTATGACCTCAGGATGTAGAATAGAGGTCCTTTACCTTCTTTTGTGTCATGGGTCCCTTTGATATGAAGCAAACGGGCTCCTTAGAATAATGTGGTTTTTGTTTGTTGGGTGGAAGACAAGGCAATTGGGGTTAAGTGACTTGCTCAAGGTTACACAGCTAGTAATTGTGTCAAGTGTCTGAGGTCAGATTTGAACTCAGGTCCTCCTAACTTCAGGACTGGTGCTCTATTCACTGTGCCTCCTACTTGCCCCTAGAATAATGTTTTTAAATGCATAAAATAAAATGTGGTATTACAAAGGAAATAGATTCTATTAAAATACAAGGATCACTTTTTTTTAAAAAACACAAGATTTTGTTTGTTTAAAAACCTCTGATCTTGAGGCTGCCAACAATGTGCCATAAGCCAGCGATCTGTTGTCTGAGTGTATCCCCTATGCCTGGTGCAGTGCCCAGCAGATGGCAACCAGTGGCTAAATAATGCCTGTTGATTTAATGCAGTGGCAGAACTAACCCATAAACCAAATTTGAATTCAGTAAAGAGCAAATATTAATGTTAGTAATGGTAACAATAATTATATTTAGATAGTTCTTTACAGTTTTCAAAGGCTTGTCATTTACACTAATTCAATTGCTCCCCTGAAAGAATACTGTGGGGTAGCCCTTATTATCTTCAGGAACAAGAGGCATGCCATGAAGACGTAGGCAGAAAGAGTAAGCTGAACTGTGGCTTTATGGCAAGTGTGACCTTCACTAGGAAATAAGACAGATTCAAATTAATAAAGATGAGGAAAATGAAGATCTAAGAACTTAAATGGTCTACTGAAGGTCATGCAGCTAAGAAGAAAACTTAGTAGAATCTAAACTCAGGTCATCTGATGCCAAATCCGGGGTGCTGTCCATGGTCAAGGTACTGTTAATGACTGTGTTCTTACACAATAAAAGTAATATGAAATAATAAGGGTGTCAGTTCTGAAAAGGACTGATAAGTGGGCTCCAGTTTATAGCCATTACACCTGTAAAACTCCCTTGAAACCATAACTGGTGGCAGAGTAGGAATATTCTGTGCTACACAAATTCAAAGACTATATATTCCCTTTACTCCAATTCAATTCAAGGAATATTTATTAGATGCTTATTATTGGCAAGGCACTATACTGGGCACTCAAATCAAAGTCCCTTCCCTCATGGAAACAATCCTTGTCATCCAACGAGCTTATACTCTTCTAGAGAATACAAGATATAAAGAAACAAGGAAAAAAAATGAATAATTAAGAGAACACTAATGAGGGGACTGAGGAAAGGCATCCTGGGTAGGAGGTGGTACTTAAGATTAACTGAGAAGGAAACTGAGGATTATAAAAGGCATTTCAGTCATATCAGAAAGCCTGTATGAATGTACTGAGGCAGGAGATGGAGGTTGAGGTCAAGGTACAGCAAGTAGGACCATTTGGTGAAAATACCGCTATTTAATCATTTTTCAATTATGTCCAACTCTTCATGACCCCATTTGAGGTTTTCTTGGCAAAGAAGCTAGAGTGGTTTGCCATTTACTCCTCCAACTCATTTTACAGATGAGGAAACTGAGGCAAACAAAGTTGTGTGACTTGTCCAGGGTCACACAGCTAGTAAGTGCCTGAGATTGGATTTAAACTCAGGAAGATAATTATTCCTGACTTTGGGCTTGTCGCCCTATCCACTGTACCACCTAGCTGCCCTCGGCTAGGATATAGAGTAGATCCAAGAAGTCAGGAAAAATAACTGGAGTCAGATTGTAAAAGGCTTTAAATGGCAGGATGAAGAATTTTATTTTGTCCTAGTGGTAATAGCAAACCGCTGGAAATTTTTGAGCAAGAGAGTGACATGGTCAGAAAATTATTTTGGCCCACTAGGAGCATGCAGTCTATCAGAGGAGACATGTATATTCAATAATAATAATACATATTATATATAATATAATTATACATATAACGTAATATATAATATATGTAATATAATATATAATAATATATAATATATAATTAATAAAATACTATAATCGTTAATTAATAAATAATAAATAGCATTGAATAAGTACATTCAAAAATGCAAAAAAAAAGTAAAAATATAATTTTTAAGGGGCAAGCATTGACAGCTGGCTAGAGGAGGGAGAAGGAAATCAGGAAAGGCTTCATGAAGGAATGAACATAGACTTTAGTGCTTGGAAACTACAGAACAAAGTAGAACTCTTATTGTACAGTTATTGTAAGCCATCTTCAAAATTAAAGAAACTTCATAGGGATCCAAGGTGGCACGCTGCCACTAAGGACTAGCTGAGTGCCAGATACAGATGAGAGTTCAGTCTCATGTTCCAGGGGAAAATAGGGTCAGCCAAAGATCACAATGACCCTGGCTCTGTAAAAATACATGCTGTTATATTCAGGCCCATCAGAATTTTCCAGGGATGTGCCAGTGTCTTGCAGCAATGCCAACATGATTTTATACCAGCTTAGTTTGGCTCCCTGATAGACCTCTTTGCCACATGTATTACGTAAGACACAGCTTCTCGTCCCAGCATGGTGAGCCTTCTGTCTTTTCCCACACAAACCGAACCAGCCTAGTCATGTTTCTTTTTTCAAAACCTCACCATCATTTTGTTTCTTAGGACTATGGGGTTTAATAAAAGCCTTTGACATATGAAAAAAAAATTTTGGTATCTGAATAGAGAATGAAAATATCCCCCGTGCTTAGAGCTTGCTATTTTTGTCAGTTGGTTGATTTTTCTGGAATCAAGATACAGGGTTTTCTTTTTTTGCAGATTTGCAAAGACAGAATAAATTCCAGATGACCTCATTTCCCCACTTTGTACCACCCTCCTTTCATCCTCTTACCTTTTTTTCCCCTTCAAGGACCCACAAGATGCTATCCCCAGAGGAACAATGCTGGCCATTCTGATCACCACCATTGCCTACATAGGGGTTGCTATCTGTGTAGGTAAGTGACAGCAATAAGAGCTGAAATTCATGTGGTGCTTTGAGGTTTACAAAGGGTTTTACACACATTATCTTGATCGCCCTTCACAACAGCCTAGTAAAGTAAGTGCTGTTATTATCTCCATTTTTACAATTGAGGAAAATGAGGCTTATAGAGATTAAGTGAATTTAAGTCCCTCCCTGGGACACAGCATCCAGGTCAGATCCAAGACTTCCTGCCTCCAAGTCCAACGCTGTTTCCATTATACCAGTTGACGCGCCAGCCCTCGGATTATTCTTAATGTTTATTTCAGTCTCCTACACTTTCTTTCGCGCTTGAGCTGCAGAGGATAAAGCTCTCAAAACTTGCAAATTATTGAAAGCTACTGAGTTTTTATATTGTGAAATGTCTTCCTTCCATTATTATCATCCAACAGCTTAGTGTTTTGATTATAATTGTCATAGTTGGAGAGAAACAGATAGACAGATAGCTAGATAACTAGTAAATAAACAGGCAGGCAGAAAGATGGATAGCTATAGATACTTAGTACGATTTCAGATTATTATATATGTATTAAATGTATGCATATATGTCTACATATTTTCCTATACATATAGATGTGGATAGAGGGGTGTGTATAAATACATATGTATATATATATATATATATATATATATATATATATATATATTTATACACACACACACACACATATATGTGTGTGTTTATCTATTTATCAATCTTATCATTCTACACTAGAAAGCTCAGTTTTGCCACTTCAGATTTTGACCCCTCTACCGCTAGAAGAAGTATAAAGGGATTTTGGTTGCTTCCATTGCCTCCATCCACTCTTGCCTGTCAGGTGAGAATAGAGTCTATGTGAGGATATCTGGGAAAGGGTAGGATAACTCGGGTTTGAGGGAGTAGTGGGATTATAGGGAGGGTATAGAATTAGAGCTAATGACTCTGCTTTCTTTAAAGAGGAAATTTCACTATTGAGAATTGGCTGAAGAATCAGAAATTGACCCAGTCACTATCAGTCAATGCAGGAGACCTGCTCACATGGCTTTGCAGGATTTTGTGACTCTTTCTTCTGTGGAAGCACCTGTTGCTTTTATCCTATCACTCACTGGCAGTACTTAATGTGCAGGAGGCAGAAATCATATCTCAAAAGATATGACTGAGAAAATCCATTCCTTGCTTTGGAACAAATTAATGAGGGGGGATGGTTGTTGAGGACCAAAAAAAAAATTTTATCATAAGCTAAGGATTCTATAGAATGTTGACTGAGCAGTTCTCAGAAGAGGCCTGAATTTTACTCATTCCCTGCTTACTTCAGGAGAGTAGTAGGAGAGTTTATCCCCCTTAGTTGACCCCAACATACGAAGAAATGAAACAGGCTGATTTGCATATAGAGTCACAAACAGAAACTTTTGACCAACCACATTCAGAGTAAGCAGAATGAATTCTGAATTCTGCCCTCATGTAAGTGAGCAGCTAGGTGGGGATGGATTGGGGTAGAAAGAGACCCTCAGATACTAGAGAAAAGTCACTGCTGGGGAAACTGCCTTGTGATAGGTAGAGGAAGAGGGAGATAATGGAAGAAATAGAGATAAGAGCTCCCCCAGCTGCCCATTTGGTAACTTTCTATTTTAACCGTTCTTACTAACCAGCTACAAAACCCTATTCCTTCTGGGCTACTAAATGACTACAAGTGCTGTCAGAGCCCTTTAAATTCAACAGCGTGGGGCAAAGAGCCCATGATCCCACCCTAGTGATGTCTCCTTGCAACCTTTCCTACGTAACTGCTTTAGGGGTGAGGAGGTTTGCTGAATACTCCAATGTCTTCGAGCAGTTAATGGTGCAGTGGATGAGGCCTTGGGCCTGACGTTAGGTGCTCCTGAGTTCAAATCCACTAGCTGTGAGGCCCTGGGCAAGTCACTTAACCTCAGTTTGTTTCACTTCCCTTGACTGTAAAATGGGGATAATAATAGTGCCTAGTTCACATCACAGTAGGTACTATTAAATGCTTTTTCCTATTTCCTTACCCTTCCAGAAAAGACATTGTTTTGGTAATTTGGGTGCTTCTATGACTTTTTCTTCTTTTTAAAAATATCATTGAAACAAAAAGATGTCTAAATGCTAGATTTTTCAGAAATGGTTTTTTTTTTAAACTTAGAAAAGTCAAGGATGATGTTCTTTATCAAAGATACAGACCATGTCATAGATTTCCCAGGATCTCTGGGTTGCAAGAGACTTCACAGACCATTTAACACAGCCCATACTTGAACAAGAATCGTCTTACAACAAGCATCTGACCTTTAATTGAAGGCATTTGGGGGAGGTTCATGGGGCTCCTAAGGAAGCCCAATCCACTTTGGTAGAACTCCAAATATTCCTCACATCAAGACTAAATCTACTTCTCACGGATTTCTGTCTCTTGCTCCTAGTTCTACTCTTTGGTGTCAAAACCAGTATTCCAATCCCTCTTCCGCATGACAGTCTTCAAATATTTGAAGAAAGGTACCATGTCCCCCCTAACTCTTCACCAGGCTAAATATCTCTAATTCTTAAATGGATCTATTAATACCCTAGCTTGAAAATCCTCTACCATCTAGATGTTTTCTAGCTTATCCCATGTCATTAGGAATGGCTCCATCACCAGTCAGACTACCCTGAATGCTACATTTTCCCATGGGCCTCTGGGGGAATGTGTATTCCTTACATTTTTCTCATGGAGGAGAAGGAAAGTGTAGAGCAGTAGTGGATTACTCCTGGAAAATGCTTAATGATTTAGAGCCATGGAAATATTTCTGGGACTGCTTTGCTAAAAGTTCATGGATTTAGAGCCTGAAAGAATCTTAGGAAACATATCCGAATCATCCCATTTTGCAGGAAACAGACTGAGAGAGGTTAAATGAATACTTAACAGTGACATGGGCTGCAAGTGGCAGAGCAAGGATTTGAACTCAGGATCTCTGACTCTGAATCCAATGCTCTTTTCTAGTGAATCCACACTACATGGAGTGGTTTTCAGCTGAAGTAGTTCCTAACGATTAGAAGCATTCTACAACGGAATGAATAGTACTTCAGTCATATTGCTACTTAAGAACAATGACAGTATTGTGTTTTTATCATTCTTAATCAAACAATTTCAAACCAGTTAGAATAAAATCCTCCATATGGTTGCCTTTTCTTCTCTAAATCTCTCCCCACTCTGAGGACTTGGCATTCTTAATCTAAGAATGAGAAGGTTCCTACTAGGTCAAAGAACTAGGTCAAAGAGTATCTATCTGCTGGCCACTTCCCAGAAATGAGAAATAAAAGATGCCCAGTGAATAAGGGGGAAAGTGCAGGGGAAGGGAAGAGGTGGGACTTCTTTTTTGATATTTATTTTCAAGAGCTCCTTTCTTTAAAAGAGTTCAAAGAATCTTATAGTTATTACTTATTATGGGGGAGGATAGGTAAAAGTGAAGCATAATACATAGTCTCAGCCCTCCAGTAGCATAAAATCTAGTTCAAGAAACAAGAAATAGATACATTAAAATAAAACTAATGATGCAATACGGTGCAAGATATAAATATGGACTAAATGAGTAGCATAGACTGAATGAATGAATGAACAAATGAATAAAAAGAATTTACGAATTGCTTACTCTGTAATGAGCACTGTGCAAAGTAGCAGGAATATGAATACAAAAGTGCATTAGTCCCTGCTGTCAGTTTACAATCTAAGGGGTAAGACAACACACATAGTGGAGGGGAGGCCAGGGAGAGGGATTTGGGGTAAGTGGGACAATAGGGCAGTCAATTGGCACACTCTTTCCAGAGTCAAAGGTGATGTGTTCTAGGGATTTGGAGGAAGGGGAAATGAGCATTGGGTGGGAATTTTCAGGAAGCTTTCATAGAGGATATAAGATCTGAACAGGCCTGGTCATGTCCTAGAAGTAGAAAAGAATGCCTCTTCAGGCAACTAGACAGGATAATAGGATAATTATTTCCTTTCCACAGGGGCCTGTGTTGTCCGGGATGCCACTGGAAATGTGAACGACACAATCATCTCTGGGATGAACTGCAACGGCTCAGCAGCCTGTGGTCTGGGCTATGATTTTTCCAGATGTCTAAACCAAAAATGTCCATATGGGCTGATGAACAACTTCCAGGTTTGGATTTTTATTTTAAAATTGTTATTATCCTTGGCTTATCAGGCTTGAGTTGCTTTAGTTCAATGTAGTTAAGATCCGTATTCAGAAACAGCCAGTCTGTGATCAAGTTTGCCTAAAAGACCTGTTCTCATCAACTCTGGATTCTAGCCAGTCCTAGAGTTATCTCTGTGTCGGCAAGTCATTTTGGATGACAGGAATTCAAACTGGAAGAAATCTTAGAGATCACTTGATCCAAGGCTTTTATTTTTTGACAAAGGAATGTCACAGAACAAGTAGAAGTGTCAGGATTTTTACTCAATTCTTCTGACTCCAAGCTTAATATTTGGAGCAGCCCTCCATCTACAGTTTCAATTCTCTGTTGGTGGGAAATTCCCCAGGGAATCTGGGCTCCACTGGAGAAGACTGGGACCTCAACAGGGTCTTGGGACCTATATGACTTACCCAAAGCTTCTCTAGATCTGTATTCAAAGCAGATCTCCCAGGAAAGGTTAAGGACTCGGAAGCAGTTGAGAGTATGCCCTCAGATCCACCAATAGCCATATACTCACTCCTGGGGTTGCCTTGTAAGTTCTAAGGTGGGGTGGGGAGGAGCAGACCTAGAATCTGGGGAAATGTAGACTCCATAGGCCCTACAGAATGTGACACTGAGTAGCATTTTCCAAGAGAAGTGGAGCTTGATGAATTCCATCTATTATTCTTTGTAGTAAACTACAAAGTAAGAGGGATAGGGGGCAGGAATGAAAGCAAATTACATGTATCCTTTTAAACTTTTTAAATTTTAGACTTAAATATTAAAACTTAGATATACAACAGAGAAAAGAAAAAGAAACATAAACTTAAATATTGAAACCTAAACACAAAATAAGAAAAGAAAAAAAAGATGTCACGTACACAGCAGAACGTGAGAGGATTCAAAAGATAGAGCAATAAATTTTCATTTCAAGAAAGACTATATAATAAATACTGTGGGTTGTCTTGAGAGCTGTCCATCTTCTCTTTGCTTCTCTGTAAGTTTTCTTTTGTTCTCTGCCAGGCACTTTTTACTTTGCTTTCCCCCTTCCCCACCCACAAGGATACAATTATGTGTATCCTTTCTAATAGACTTGATACAGCTAGACCATAGATCACATAGTAGGTTGACTATTTCCCCGTGTTACTGTCCTAAGCAGAAAAGAGAAGATAGTCTACAATATAGAGAGACTTAGACCACACCAAAGAAAAAAATGGGCTTTTGGGCAGCGAGGTGGCATAGTGAATAGAGCACCTGTCCTGGAGTCAGGAGGACCTGAGTTCAAATCCGGCCTCAGACACTTAACACTTACTAGCCAGTGTGACCTTGGGCAAGTCACTTAACCCCAATTGCCCTACCTTCCCCCCTCCAAAAAGCCAAAAAAAAAAACAAAACCGGGCTCAGTTATTTTTATCTAAACACTTTAAAGCAAATTCACAGACATTATTTACTTGCCTTCATATTTTAAAAAGGGCTTCACTCAATGTCACCAAATATTCAAGATTTAAAATTATTTACTAAATGTCTACTTATAAAGTCTACTATATACATTACAATGCACAAAGCAAGGAATTTTAAAGTCAGTTCCTTGAGGAGTTTATAGTCTAAGACATCCCATAATGACAGTGAAATTAAGGATACCCAAAGATTAACCAAAGATATAAATTAAGTTATTTGCATCCAAGCAAAATAATTTAAGTTCATTTGATGTGGTGGGAAGAGAATCAGAAATAAAGGGAATTGGATAATGGGACAGATCACCCCCTTGTCACTACTTCTCTCTCTTTTTTTTTTAAGTGGAGTGGAGAAAAGCAGCCAAGTTTTATGATTTATTTCATTAGTACAGGAAACTCAGTCCTGAAATTCCCTCTACCAATGCCACAAGTCTTCTTCAATTTAGAATCATAGATTTCAATCTGCAAGGGACCTCAGAGGTCATCCAATTCAGTTCACTAATTGAAAGAAGGACAATGATTCTTGGAGAAATTAAGTGAAATTGCTACACAGTTACTAAGAGCCAGGGGAAAGATTTGAACTAAATTTTACTGAATTCTAAATTCAACTCTCTGTCCAGTGTGCCAGCTAACTTTTGATCTCAGAGAGTTCCTGAAGGCACTGAGAATGACTTTCCCAGTGTATAGCTAGTATATCTCAGAAGTGGACCCTGTCTTTCTTACACCAAATCTGCTTCTCTACTATCTGCTAAGCCGCTATTACCTCTTCTCAAACTAATCAAAGAAGGCTTTGGGGATTGAGGGGGAAAGGCATGATGTGTTAAGGCATGGAAGACATTCTGGGGATCAACTATAGCTTTGGAAAAGCCTGTGAGATGACAGAGGAATTGACTAGAATAAGAAGGAATGTCTGAGAGTCATCACAGACATGGGCAAAAAGGATTAGAAACCTTAAATAACTGTCCCAAGTGGCTGACTGAAGGAGAATTTCTTATTAGCCAATTCTTAATGAATCTATTATCTATTAGAACTGTCCACCAAGGAAAAGCAAATTTTTGCAGCAAAGGTATTTGCTGCAAAATTGGACTTAACAGGGCAGGATCTCATCTTGTGTGAGACCCCAAACCACTGTTCAGTACATACAATGGAAATAATAATATTGAATAACTGAATACTGAAATAGAAAATATTCTTCCATGGGCATGAAGAAGAGAAATTGAAATATAAATATTATAACATTATAACTCTATTCCCAAAGTCTTATTCAAATGTCATATTTTGTTATATTGAATTTCCTATCATCTAAGAAAACTCAATTATACCAAAGGAAAGAACTAGTAAAATAAAAATCCTGTAAGCTTTTGAAAGGAGGAAAAGAGAAAAACTATCAGAAACTATTTGCTGAGAAAATGGAGTTCTAGGAAGCAGAAAGAGAAACATTTGTCTTAGGATGTGATTTTTTTTTTAATTGAAGATATAAATCCTATTCTTTACATCTGTTTAGTGAGCTTCCCTAGTCACCCTTCCCTTAAAGTTAATGTGAATTGAACACACACACACGCACGCACACACACACACACACACACACACACTATGTTCTAAAAGTCTTAGTGTAATTTTAAACTAAATTTTTGACATATTCTCACAGCATTGGAAAGGAAAACCTACAAGCATGATTCAAATTAGTTGTTATAATCATCACTATACATTAATATATCTGTAGAATAAAGCACCTGAACAAAAAATCAGTAAGAAAAACTACTGGAAGTTGTTGGGTGGGGGAGAGTGAACATAGAAATCTTGTACCAAACTAACTATAATTTAGTCAAACACTGACTGTCCCAACTTCCAGAGGGATACCTTGCCCCACATCCATTTCTGATCTTGGCCCAGGGTCTCCCTCTACCTTCTCTCTCTTAACTTTGAGTCATTTCTGTCTCTGTCAGTAGCCTGAATATATTCACTAGTCATTGGGTAAAGTTTGGATTCACTTCTGGTTCTAATTAGGTCTATAATAGGGCCCTGTCCACATGGCCATTAATGACTTCATCAAAAAGCCCTAAAACCTCCCTTCTTTCCCTTTTTCCCACCTTGTGTTTCCTGCCTCATCTCACACCAAACTGGTTTCCAATGGAAGGTCTCTTCAGTCATCCAAGAAAGCAGGTGTACCTTTCTGATATGGTGTCGTATGGGGTTGTTTTTATTCTTTTGGATAGACCTGACATTATTTATTCCAATTGTTGTTTTTAGCCTGGTCTCCCTATCCCAATTAGTCACAGCGGCCACCCGTGATCCAATTCCAATATTGATTGGCATAGTAGTTTTAACCAGCTCCCTTTTTTTTTTACCTGAGTCAGTTCAGAGGGACTCAACAATGATGCCAGACTTAGTACAGATATGTCAATCTTCTCTTCCCCTACTACAGCTCAGAACTCCTAAAGTCAAGCAATCTACCAACCTCAACCTCTCCAAGTAGTGGGGATTACAGATGTCCATCACAATGTCTGGCCTATTTCTTCTTCTTTTTTTCTCTTAGATTGTCATCATTTCTCGCTTAGTTCCTGAGATATCCAGATCTCTCTGTCATCTCTGCTGGTCTAGATATAGACGACAATGGTTAGGCTTTTTCCTGTCAGGAAAGGGTCAAACATTCATTGAAGATACAATAGATCTGTTATACTGAATGACTGAAAATACTTTCAACTGGGAAAAACAATTTGAATGGAGATTGGACAAGAGACGTAAGGTTGGAAACAGGGAAATAAAGGCAGGTTTAAGGACTTTTTTTGTTAGAGTCATTAGTGGTCATGTAGATGGGGCCCTGGTATAAAACTACTAAGAACCAGAAAGGAAGTAGCCAGGCTTCACCTAACGATTAGTGAACATACTCAGGCCGCTAGCATAGACAAACTATTAAGTCAAAGACAAGAAAAGAATTTCTCAGGTAGGAGAGAAGATAGATGGAGACACCAAGCCAAGATTGAAAACAGATATGGAGCAAGGCATCCTATGGAAGTTGTGCCAGTCAATGTCTGACTAAATTATGGTAATTTTAGTGCAAGACTTTTCAGTAACTTGTTTTTTGCTATTTTGTACTTTAACCTTCAATTATTTAATAAAATCACTTTTGGGGGAAAAATCCACCCATCATCTTGGTTGAATTTAAGGGAAGAAGAAGTTTTGTCCCCTCTAGGTCAGGAAAGTCCGAAGAAAAATTAATATTCCAGAGACTGGGTGAGAACTAGTGGTAGTAAAAGAGAGAAGGGACCCCCAACCCAAATAGATCAGAAGAGGGACCTTTGAGAGCATTTAGTCTAACCCTCTCATTTTATATATGTGGAAATGAGGCCTAGAGAGATTAAGAAACTTGCCCAAGGCCACATGGATGTAAAATAGTGGAGTTGGAACCCAGGTCTTTTGAGTCCCTGATCCAGCATTCTTTCCACTATTCTAGGCTGCCTGTATCTGATGATAATGAGTCACCCCACCCCTACTGCCCAAGACAGTGAGGAAAGTATAATAAGGATAGTTAGGGGAGCACCATCCATCTACTAGGGCTGTCCCCTTTTTCCAGAAGCATTAAACTTAACCTTACCTGAGTGGTTGTTCTCTCTAAAGGTAATGAGCATGGTCTCAGGATTTGGACCCTTAATCACGGCTGGGATCTTCTCTGCAACTCTCTCCTCTGCTCTGGCCTCTCTTGTCAGTGCGCCAAAAGTCTTCCAGGTACTGTATCCCCAGAAACATGATTTTCTTCTCATTGTTTTCTCTCTACATGCATCCAACTGAAATACTTATTCTCACTAGCAATCATTTTCAGAAACATTTTAATGTTTGCATCTGGCCCAAGTGCTCTATCCGCCACATATTCAAGATAGATGCAAATAATATAAAGAATGATAAACTACAGATGCTAACCAGTGCTACAGTATCGTATGTCACTTAATCTTTCTGAAAATCTCCTTGTTTAAGAGTCACTTCTAGGTAATGACTGTGTGCAGATATAAATGACTGATTTCTCTCCTTTTTTTTTCCATTAGGCTCTTTGCAAGGACAACATCTACAAAGCCCTTCAATTTTTTGCAAAAGGATATGGGAAAAACAATGAGCCTCTAAGAGGATATATTCTCACATTCATTATTGCCATGGCGTTCATTCTGATTGGTTAGTAGGTTTCTTGGTAACACTAAAAGACAAGAAACACTTTTGAGTACGCATTTGCCTTTATTTTCAAGTTTGGAAAGTTAGTTTGTAGTAAAGTTGCATGGTTGAGTGGAAAAACATTGGTTTTGTAGCCAGAGAACTTGGATTCATATCCTGCCTCTGAGGTTTACTACCTGTGTGACCTTGTGCAAGGCACTCAACCTGGGCCTTGGTATTCTTATCTATAAAATAAGAAGGTAGACTTTAGAGTTTTAAATCTGTGTTTGTTTTCTACCCTACTTTGGGATATTAAGCTTGCTTAGGAAGGAAAGGAGAAAATATTGAATTTATATAGGACCAAGGAGACATCTGTTGACCCTTCGAGCCTGAGAGTATAATGAATGACATTGGTTCTGTGACTCTACATGACTCCTAATTTTAAACTCCTGCTCTGAATCACAGAGTCTCAGAGTTGGAAGGATCTCAGAGAACATCTTGTACAAAACATACCTAAATAAGACACCTCTATACCAGGGGTGGAGAACCCGTATCCTTGAGACCACATGTGGCCCTCTAGGCCCTTTGACTGAAGTTTGAATGCTAATGTCAAAGGGCTGTACTTGAGGATCTAGAGGGCTACATGTGGCTTTGAGGCCACGGTTTCCTGTCCCTGCTGTATACCATACTCAGAATGTGATCATCTGCATTTATGACTTGAAGACTTCCAAAGAAGAGAAACTCACTCTAGCTTGAGACAATCCATTCCACATTTGGATAACTCATTGGGAAGATTTTCCTCTCAATTTTAATTGGTTCTGTTAACTTTCTTCTACCCCTTATTTTTTTTTAATCTCAAAGAAAGACCCAGATTCTACCTACATTTGGCAAAAAAAAAATGTAAGCTCATTGAAGGTAGAGACTGTTTGTTTCTCACCCTTTGGGCTACATATAGGGATATGTATTAGGATATCCAGTTACCACAAATGTAGCACAATGCCTTCCACTTACTAAGTGTTTAATGGATGTTTGATGAATTGAATTGAATTGAACCTACATAAATATGTCTTAGAAGTTGGCAAATGAGTGTCAAAATCCAGGCTTGATCACCTCTCCTTATTAAGTAAAAGATACTTATAAAATCCCCCTTGGGTCAAACTCACCAGCCCCAGCCTACTTCTCCTTGCTCCACCATAAGCCATGTCCCATTATGGCCCCAGCATCTGGTACAAAGCATTGGCAATGTAGGCTGTATAAAAGCCCTGGCAACTATACATGTGTACAACATGCAGAACAAACTATTCCTACCTATGACAGAATTTAATTAAGAGACCCAGTCTCATCACTCTTCCATTGAAGAGGAATTTGACCATAATTCCTAAATCTTTATAAGATCACCAAGCATTAGGCAAGTATTGCTCTTTCAGATTTCTAGATCAAAGAACAACACCAAAGAACAAGGCAGCTAAATATAGCAATGCCTCCCTTATCTGGAATCCTTGGGGATATTTTCCATGTAATTGAAGCTAAATTCTACATGTTGGATTTAATATTCACTCCATTCCATATTCATTCCATCACTTGATGGAAATCTTTCTAGAACGTATGACATCCTCCCCTATCTTCTTAATCAGTGCCCACTGAACATCTTTTAACTTTTTTGATAACTAAGACCCTTTCCCATCACCATCAACTACTCTATTTTTTTTTTTTTGGAGGGTAGAAGGCAAGGCAGTTGTGGTTAAGTGATTTGTCCAAGGTCACACAGCTAGTAAGTGTGATCAAGCGTCTGAGGCCAAATTTGAACTCAGGTCCTCTGGACTCCAGGGCTATTGCTCTATTCATTGCACCACCTAGTTGCTCCTTTCTCTTTTTTTTTCAACTATTTTAATATGCTATAATACAATACTTTGTCAGTTGTTCCTTTGGTTGTCAGTATATATCCATCGGCAGACTGCCTTGTAAAACACCTTTTCTAATGACCTCCTATTTTTCTATGATCTTAGAAATTATAAGACTAACATTATTGGAATTGTGTGTAAATTGAGCAAAGATCTAATAAAGGCCTTAGAGCTTCCTGATTCCTACAAAGTATGCCAGCTTCGGTGCATGGGCTTTGTGACAGCTATTCCAGAGTCTTAGGAACATTTAAAATCATATAACTTTCTGCTTCTTGCCTGTGTTCCAGATGATGGCAGTTGCTAGAAGTCTTACTTCTAGATAAATGAGGAGTTACTGAATGATATTACCTGTATCATATGTACCATGAGAAGGCTGAGATTAAGATCTATATATCCTCTCATTTCAAACTGGCTGAACCTTTTGACCCCAGATATACAAATAACCCAGAGGAATATACGCCATGCGGGGCTCTGTAGTGACATAGAATAAAACATAATCTGCATCTAAGTTTCCTCAAAGCCATGAATGATAAAATTGAGCTATGTTCAGGGGTGCACTAGAAATATTTAATAACCAGCTCTACAGGGGAGGGAGAATACTGATATCACACTATTAAATTGAAGCAGCATTAATGCTTTCTTCATCGCTTTCTTAAGACTAGACCATCAACAAAACCATCAAGCCCCAATCTATAGTATTTGATGATTTCTGAGGGGTAAATGTTCACACTGAAAATTTAACAACCTGTTTTGATGAGCTAGTTAGAGCTGGTTCCAGCACAGCCACGGATATGCACAGAGATCTCTCTGACTGGGACAGCCTGGTTCTCTAGTGTTTAAATCATTTATCAAAAAGTCTGCAGGAAGATTTTTGAGACCCATGCTTTACCTAGTGCATTATCAAATTGAACTGAAGAAAAGACAGGATTTTCTTAGTGTACTCACCTTTGAGATACACTGTGAAATAGGTAGTTTGTCTATAACTCTGGTCTTCTTTTTATTGTTTTTATCCCTTCATAATCCTTCCTCATCCAGCCATTTGTGCTTCTATTGAACTCTCCCTTTGCCAAAAATTAAAGCTTTAAAAATTAAGTGTTAAAGGGGTAGCTAGGTGGCTCAGTGAATAGAGTACAGGTCCTGGAGTTAGGAGGGCCTGAATTCAAATTTGACCTCAGGCACTTGACACACTTGCTAGCTATGTGACCTTGGGCAAGTCACTTAACCCCAATTGCTTTGCCTTCTCCCCACAAAAAAAAAAAAAAAACAACTAAACGTTAAAAATCTTGGATTAATGGGGCAGCTAGGTGGCGCAGTGAGTACAGCACCGTCCCTGGAGTCAGGAGGATCTGAGTTCAAATCCAGCCTCAGACACTTGACACACTAACTAGCTGTGTAACTTTGGGCAAGTCACTTAACCCCAATTGCCCTCCAAAAAGCAAGAAAAAAAATAATCTTGGATTAATTGGGATTGTTCTTATATTAGCCAATTCTACTTTAATGTAAATTGAAAGCAGTGAGTTGCATTTCCCAAAAGTACTTTCGTTTTAAGAGCTCCTCCTACCCCAACTGTGAAACAGAACACTTTGTCACTTGTTCAATTCAGTTCCACAAGAATTATTTGTCAAGTGGCTACTATATGTCATGCGCTGTAAGGATAGGGATATGCAGATTAAAATGAAAACAGTCCTTGACCTGGAGGAGTTTGTATTAAAAAAATAATCCTAAAGAATTAAATTAAAATTCTAAAAATTTAGAAGCATTAGTTGGCAAGTAGGAAAAATATTTTGGGGAGGCAGTAAGACTTCCCAGGGCTTCTGAAATCACAGTCTGATTAATGTCAACCCTGTGTTTATAGAAAGTCATATCCAAATCCATTAGATGGATCCATTAGATCAGGGATTCTTAACCTGAGGCCTGTGAACTTTTCTAAAAAAACATTTTTATAACAATAATTCAACACAATTTGTTCCTTTTGTATTCTTATTTATTTTATTTTATGTATTTAAAACATCATTCTGAGAAGGTATCCATAGACTTCACCAGACTGCCACAGGTGGCCATGACACCCACAATATATTATTGAAGTTTCTCCTCTCACCCGTGCTTGGGGCTTCATGATAAGCACTTTGACATAGTAGAACAGACACTAGGCTGGGAATTAAGAGAACTGGATTTTAGCACTTTGTATATGTGCATCCCACTGGATTAGTCACTTCCCCTCCTGCGATCTTACCTTTCTAGGACCAGTGCTTAGAATAGTACCTAGAACATGGCAAGCATTTAATAAATTCCTTTTGACTGATTGATTGGAATAATAATAATAGCCGGCATTTATATAGGTCTGAAGCAGAAAACAGTTAAGTGACTTGTCCAGAATCACACAGCTATTAAGGGTTTGAGGTCAGATTTGAACTCCAATCTTCCTAACTCTAAGCCAGTGGTTCTCAACTGCCACCCTTTAATAGTCATCCGTATGCATGTCTGCATGTGGGTGGACCCGCCTGGAGACAGATAGAAGAGGTTCCTAAGACTATAGGAAACATGTGTTTTCAGATGGTCTTAAGCAACCCCTGTGACCCCTGTGAAAGGGTCATTGGATCCCCCAAAGGGGTCACGACCTAGAGGTTGAGAACCGCTGCTCTAGGCCCAGCATTCTATGCACTGTGCCACCCATCTGTTTCATAATTTAGACTAGGTGACATTTAAGGCCCCTTCTGCATTTGATTTAACAAAGCATCTATTATATACAAGATAGTACTCTTGACCTGAAGGATATAAAGACAAAAATCAATGACTTATTAGGCATTTGCTTGCCTAACGGACTAATACCTAATATTCTATAAACATTTAATTGATGGGAAAAGTATACAAATTACTTGGGTCGTTTTTGTAGTCCCTTTTATGCAATAGACACATAGAATCTACATGGTTTGAGTAGGAGCTTGCTCCGAGTAGGCCAAGGGAGAAAGGAGACAGGTGTGAGACGAAGTTTAATTTCAGAGTATTTTAAAGAGAACAGAACAGCTGGACACTTTTGCCATGTGATTCCTTCAGAAACTTAAAGATTTAGAGAAATGGCAGGTGGTGAACCAGTACCATTACTATATTTCAGGGGAAGGTTTTATCTGTTTCCCCTTCAGTTCCCTTTTCAATACCACCTGTATTTTGCATTGGGATAAAGTTCTCCACCAACTCACCTGCCTGCTGGCTGGATTTTTTTCTTGCCCACTACTCTATAAGAGATCTAGTTGATTATAGACTTCAAGTAAATACTGCATCCCTGAAGAAAAATCACAGCTCCTTAAATTTTGATAGAGGTCAGCTACACCATCAGTATCTAAATAAGGCCATGTTTCAAGGTTATAATAGTTGCTCATCCCTAGATTTAACCCTTCATATGGTAGCACCTCATTCTGTTTTTCCTCCACAGCGGAACTGAACACCATTGCTCCCATCATCTCCAACTTCTTCTTGGCTTCATATGCACTTATTAACTTCTCCTGTTTTCATGCATCTTATGCAAAATCTCCAGGTAAGTTGAGTTTGATATTTCAGAATGAACCAAAGAACCAGCAAACTTTTGTCTCCCACTTATCTTTTTCCTGCCTCCTCATTCCTCCCTTTCAAAAAATTAGAAGGATAACATGCTTGCACAACTGAATTTATAAGCATCTTTATACTTATATCCTGGTGGTGGGCAGTGTAATCCACTCTATTTTGGTGAGTTGGGGGATAACTTCTGAAATTGAAGGGGAAATCATATGAGCAATGGCCTTCTTGACCAACCGTAAAGTCAATTTTCTCCTGCTGCAATAAATTATTCATTACTAGAGAAACCACATTTATTTCAGCAGTAGAAAAACACCACTATTTATTTCCAGGGTGAAAGTGACCAAAGAAGTGGAATAAATGTATATATTTGAAACTTCCTTACTATCAATTTCCTTCTTGCCAGTGGTACAGAGGAGAAGAAGGATGAGTAGCTTCCATAATTACCTACTGAGGAGAGGAGATCCATGGTGGGCAACCATCATTCAAATGCAGATGACCTCAATATATTCCTTTACCTGGGTTAATAGTGGCTCAAAATTATAAACCAAAGACTAATTCCTCACCATGCCACCCCTCCCCCCACTATCAATACCTCTACCACTTTCTTCCATTACCCAAATCCCTACGACATTAATAGAACAGGAGTCAAAAGACTTGAATTGGAATCCTATCTCCATGACTTGCTTCTTCTTTAATTTCATCCGTGTTTATGTTTTGGGGTAGGGAGACAGGAAGACAAGGGAAAAGAAAGAAGCATTTATGGAGTTCCTGCTACAAACCAGTCACTTTGCTAAGTGGGATTATAATGGATTTCTAAGGTTCTTTTCAACTTATATGATCTCATGGTCCGAATGTTGGTTTTTAGGATTGCAATTTCTTCAAAGCAGTGCTTTTTGACTATCAGATAATTATTACTGAGAGTCATTTGTGTGATGTTGAAGCTTCTTCCCTTCTTCTTTGCTGTCTCCTTTTCCAGAAATGTGATTTGAATTTGAAAAATAAGACATATTTACCCTAGGGAAGGGCTGGGGGACCCCTTTTTAAAAAAAAAAAGTTATTTATCTATAAAATCAGTTTAGGATGATGTATATAAAAAGAAAATTATATTTTAAAATATTATACTTAATGGGTAAGATATCTATGGTTTACATTTTTAAATTCAACAATAAATGTGTATTAAACACCTACTATATAACAGCCAAGGCATTGTGTTAAGTGTTAGGGATACAAAACTAAATATACTTCCTTGAAGGAATTTACAATCTACTAAGTAGTAGAAGACATGTACAAATAATCATAATATAAGTCATGAGGTGATAATAACTACTAAACGTTTATTAAGCACATAAAATGTACCAAATACTGATAAAAGTATAAGTGATGTGCTGCCAAAAAATTGCATTCCTTTTATGGACAAGGGGATTATCAAAGAAAGCTTCATGGAGGAGGTGATATCTGATCTCAGTCTTGAAGTAAGGGGGAATACTTCAATAGGAGAGAAAGGAGTGAATCTTATGCTAAGCTTGGTAGTTGTCATGAGCAATGTCATGAGAAGCCAATATGAGGAGGTACGGGGCAGAGGAGAGGGGCAGAATATTTCCAGTATAAATTAAAATTGTAAAAACAGGTTGGGACCTGATTTCATAAAGCCCTGAATGCCAGCATCAGGAGTTTATGCTTCATAAATGGCATGATCAAAGTGGTATATTAGGAGATGGAGAACCAAGAAGGCTACATGACTTACCTTATTATCAAGAATGTAATAAGTATCAGAAGTGGAATTTGAATGCAGGTGCTCTGACTCCAGAGACAGTACTTAGCGATTATGACGGGCATTGTAATGATATACTTATCCCTCCTACTAGATGATGAGGCACCATAGAGCAATGGAAAGAGCATGAAATCTAGAGTCAGAGGACCTGGGTTTGAGTTCTTACTGTTGCTTACTAATAATAAGATAATTTTGAAAAAGTCATGGAACTTCTCTGAGTCTCAACTTCTTCATCTGTAAAATGGCAGTAACAATTTTTTCATGATCTACTATTCAGAGTTTAGTTATTAAGAAGATAAAATTAGTTGATCCATGTAAAGCTTTACATAAAATATGAACTATGGGCTATTGTTATAAACTCCTTGAGGATGGGGGTTATGTCGTATGGGTCTTTCTCAGTGGCAAGTTCAGTCCTTCACATATAGTGGATTCAATAAATGTTGAACTGAATTGAGGTTTAATGGAATTGAATTAAATAAAGTTACTCTGGATTTTCAGGCTGGAGACCTGCCTACGGCATTTACAACATGTGGGTATCTCTTTTTGGAGCCATATTGTGCTGTGGAGTCATGTTTGTTATAAATTGGTGGGCAGCTGTCATCACCTATGTTATTGAGTTCTTCCTATATGTCTATGTGACATACAAAAAGCCAGGTAAGCACAGAAAGTCCCTTTCATTATACAGCTGTCAAATCCTATTTATAAACCAACCACGGTTGTCAAGACTACTTTCCATTTAACCATAGAAAACAACCAATGGGCAAGTTTGCAGACTGGCTGCTTGACAACTGAGTTTTCTAGTGAAAGAGGAAGAGGGACTGTTTGCTGTTCCAAGCATTGAAATATCTTGAAAATGGTCGCTTAGCATCAGCGGACTTTTCCCTACATTTACTGGCCGCCATTTTCCTGATTTATCCAGTATAAGACTAACGGGAAAAAGTGTTGCCTTCATCCCAGAGATGATCGATAGAAGGCTGGAGGCTCCCCTTCCTTTCTCTGAGACTCTCTGGACTCATTAAAGTTGGAACATCCTTTTTTACCTTTAAATTTGAGAAAACAGAAAAAGGAAGCAGACTTGTCTCCCCTGACACGTAAAGTAGTCCTTGGAGGGCCAGACCTAGAAGAAATACTGAAAATCAGTAAAGCTCTTTAGGGACATTCATTTTGCATGAACTCTTGCCCACTTTGTTAGCTTACTTATTCAGAAAAACATTTGCTGAGCACCATCTGCTTGCATATGCACCCCTTCTGTCTCTCTCATGCCCTTGAAAATTGCCCCTTAAACTCTCTGTGTTTGGCATACAGATCTCATTTGTGGACTGACTCACTTCCTGAGTCTGCTTGTCCAGAATGTGATCTTCACACAACCTCTCCCTGAAATGAGAACCCAATAAAAAGGCTACATGACTTACAGTTTCCTGCTTAGCTAGACATTATCTATACCAAAACAACATTTCCAACCCTTGGCTATTGTTTATGAATATACAAGACATTCTTTCTCTCAGACATTTGAGAAATTTGAGTGTAGCATAATGGAAGGCACTCTGACCCTGGAATTAAAGGCGGAGGGCTCAGATCCTGCCAATGAAATGTATTATTACCTGTGGTACCATGCACAAATCACTGAATGTCCTAGGGACTTTAATTCCTAATCTCTAAAGAGAGGGGGTTGGACTAGATAGATGTCCATTAAAGGTCCCTTCTAACTCTAAACCTATGATCCTATAAATCCTACATTTTGAATCCTTCGGTTTTGACCCTTTTTTTTTTCTGTTGATGAAGTTGAGGGAGGGAGGGATGAAGAAAGGAAGGGGGAAGAAATAAAGGAAGGAAGAAAGGAAAAAAAGAAAGAAGAAAACATTTGTCCATTAAGAAGGACTACATTCCAGTGCTAAGTGTTTTATAAATATCATCTCATTTAATCCTCTCGACAACCAGGGAAGGTACTATTACTCTCCCTATTTTAAGGAGGAGGAAACTGAGATGGGTAAAGTGACCTACCCAGGGTCACACATCTAAGATGTGTTTGTGGCTGGATTTGAACTCAAGTCTTCCTGACTTCAGGTTCAGCGCTTTCTGCTGTTCCTAATTCAAAGGAGAAAAAGAAACAAACAACTAAACCTTATTCTGTTATTATGTCTCTTCATTCATAGATGTGAACTGGGGATCCTCTACTCAAGCTCTTTCCTATGTGAGTGCTTTAGACAATGCTTTGGAATTAACCACTGTAGAAGATCATGTGAAAAATTTCAGGTAAAGTTAATCACAAAGAACCATAATGCTTTGGATTAGAGACAGGTGCTCTTTAAGAACACATTCTTGTCAAATCAGACCAAGAGCTAAGCATAGATTCTTAAAAAAAAAAAAAAATCAGATCTCTACCCATGAAAATATTGCGTCTTTCTCCATAATGCCTGGTACCACTTCCCATCCCTTCTTAGCCACACCCATCCTCTCCTCTTGCTTCCCATATCACCAAGCATGACTAGCCTTACACACAGGTGAATCAGGTAAAGACTGACGACCAAACCATCTGTTGAGAGAACTTGAGTGACATGATAGGGGTCTTCAAGTATCTGAAGTGATAGCATAGGGAAGAAGGTTTGATCTTAATTCTTCTTGGCCCCAGAAGGCAGAACTAAGGATAAAAAAGGGACAGAAGCTGTAGAAAAGCAGATTTAGGCTTGAGGCTGAGAAAAACTTTACCCGACTTCATTGTTTTCTTCCAGTTTCTTCACTACAAACACAAAAGTATCTGGACAGAAGGCAGCTCAAAGAACTCCAAGAAATTTTCCCCAAATGTAACTCTCCATGAAAACTTCTAACAAAAAAATAGAATTAAGTACATTTTCAAGCTTCACCCCAAGTTTTACAACTGTTACTTTGGCTTCTTTGTAGTCCTGTCTATATGTTTACATGAATAAATGTAAAGTGTTATACTTGAGTCCAAAAAAATCAAGTACAGCATGGGGGAAAACATCATTAGAGTGCAGCTCATCCGAAAAAATAGCTCTGGGAGTTTTTGTGGGTCACAAGCTAAATATGAATCACCAAGGTGATGTGACAACCAAAAAGCCAATGTAAATTTGGGCTGTATTAAGAGAGGCCCTGCTTCTAGAAATAATGAGGTGATAGCTTCTCTGTACTCTGCTCTGATTAGACCATATCCATAGCATTATGTTCAGTTCTAGGTGAATCCAGTTTATAAAGAAAATGCGGGGGGGTGGGGAGAATGGTGAAAGTCTTTAGGTCATAAGAATCGATTAGAGGAACTGGGAATGTTTAGCCTGGAAAAAAAACTCAATGAGAGAGGAGGCAAGATAATTGTCTTCATGTATTTGAAGGACTGACCTGTGGAGTAGGAGTTCATCTTGTTCTATCTGGCCCCAAACCAAACAGGAATAAGTGGACATTGTAATGAGGCAAATTTAAACTTGATGTCAGAGAAACAAAAAAAAATCTTACCAGGAATGGATGTTTGAATGCGGAATGGGCTGTCTCGGGAGGTGGTAGTTTCCTTCTCATTGGAGGTTTTCAATTGGAGCATGCATTAATAAGGATTCTTTTTGAATATGGTTTGAACTGAATGACTGCTGAGGACCTTCCCAACTCCAAAATGCTATGATTCTACGTGTGTGATTCCATTTCCATGGCTAGTTCTTATCATTTATTTTCCATTTCTAGGCCCCAGTGTATTGTTTTAACTGGTGGACCCATGACAAGACCAGCTCTACTGGACATAACTCATGCCTTTACCAAGAACAGTGGTCTCTGCATCTGCTGTGAAGTCTATGTGGTAAGCACCTTGAGGGTAGAACTGCAAGGGATGGATGTCAGGATCTATGGAAGGACTCTTGTTGTGTCCTACCCTTCCCTTTTGTTATTGTCAGGGAAGAGGAAGGTTTGTTAGCAAGAGAGCTAGGCGCAACTGGGACAATTCTTTCCTCTGATTCATAGAGCAATGACCAGCAAGTCCCTGTGATTCTGAATTTAAATGGGCAGATGAAATGTGTTTCAGATTTCATGGGAGACCAACAAAAAGTGATAAATATTTGCAAATGAAAGCCTCAGAGTAAAAAGTCAGAGAACCGACTGTGTACAGCTCAAAGAGAAAATTGGGGGTTTGGGGGCATAACTGTGAGCGGAAGTATAAAGGAATGTAATAGAGAGAATAGGGATCAATTTTTCTGAGTAATTGATGAGGAGAGAAGTAAACATAATGGACTTCCATGACAAGACATCACATTTAAGTTAAATATTTGGAAAAATCTGTTACACTAAGGTTACCTAGGGAATGAAGCAAATCTATCCAGGCCCCACAGAAACATTAAAGGCCAAAATGAGTCCATGTGTGTTCTCCAGGAAGCCTGTTAATAGTTACTGAAGGCATAATTTATTAGTATCTTTCCTCTGAAGGAAAGTGGATTGCAAAACTTCCCCACCACCACCATCATCACCAATCTGGGAAACAGGATGGAATAATAATAAAGCAACCCATTCATCCTGCCCAAAACATACTCAATCCTTTCTAATGTTTTTGCATTAGTTTTCCCATCTGTAAAATGGAGATAATCATAGCACCTACCTCAGGGTTGTTGTGAGGATCGATTGAGATAATGTATGTAAAGTGCCTTGCAAACCTTAAAGTATTATATAAATGCCAGCAATTACTTTTATCACAACCCATATGTGCACAGACATCTCTATCAAAGGCCCCAACCATTAATTTGTACAGGAAATTAGCAAAGTGCTTTATAAACCATAGCACGGTATGTTTTATGAGAGCTATAATGATGAGCTATTATATTATGTTTTTCATTTTTTCAAATCATTTTCATATCTATTACCCAATTGGATTCTCTTAGCTATCTCTCAAGGTAAGAAGAACAGATATTATCATTCTACTTTATAGATGAGGACTTTGAAATCCAAAGAGGTTAAGGGCTAGACGCAGTGGTTCTCAACCTTCCTAATGCTGCAACCCTTTAGTACTCGTATATGGGCGTATCTGCATGTGGGCGGACCCTCCTGGAGATGGACAGAGGAGCAGTGTCTCGGTTCCTAAGATCATCGGAAATATGTGTTTTCTGATGGTCTTAGGTGACCTCTGTGAAAGGGTCATTCGACCCCCAAAGGGGTCGTGACCCACAAGTTGAGAACCACTGGGCTAGAGACATACATCTAAACCGTAAGAAAGCCTGAATTCAAACTCTTATCTCTCCTACTCCAAATCCAGTGATCTTTCTGACACTATTCTAGGAATTGTAACAGTCACCAAAAGCCATGTCCTTAGATCTATTGAAAAGTAGCATGTCACAGTGGAAAGAACAATTGTTCTGGTATCAGAGGACTTGGGTTCAAATTCTACCTCTGATGTTTACTATCTGTGTGACCTTGGGCAAGTCACTTAACTTTCACTAGCCTCAGTTTCCTCACATGTGAAATGAGGAAGTTGAGAATTAGACGACCTCTGAGGTCCCTTGCGGATTTAGGCACAAGATCCTACAATCTAACATGAATGGCAGAGACCTTTTATACCTTCTAGGAAACAGGTTCTTGAGAAGTGATGTGGCCCTGAGGACAGTCAGTCAGCAAGGCATACTGCAAGCTTACTTTTTCAGTTAGCAATATTCTTCAGCGGTTCTCAACCTGTGGGTTATGTTCAATTTGAAACAATGAAAATACATCCTGCATATCAGATATTTACATTACGATTCATAACAGCAGCAAAATTACAGTTATGAAGTAGCAACAAAAATAATTTTGTGGTTGGGGGTCACCACAACATGAGGAGCTGTATTAAAGGGTTGCAGCATTAGGAAGGTTGAGAACCACAGTTCTAGGTCCTATGCAAAGCAAATTAAGCATATTCCTGACCTCTTGGAGTTTACACTCTGGCATCAGAGAAGATACAATCTCAAGCAATCCCCTAAGAGAAAAGATGGCAGACAAGAAAACGCTAACAGGATAAGTAATTGACAAACTATGACTTCAACCATTTTTAATCTTTTTAAGCACCTTTCTCTCACATGATCAGCTTTGGAATCCTGGGTTAGTAGATTTTCATTTTTTGCCGATATGCAACAAGGGCCTGTTTTGATGGAGTAAGCAGTTTGGTGTGTTTTCCTTATCTAGCAATTTAGGCAAAATTGAGTTTAGTGGGCAATGAAAATATGATCGAGCGAAACTCCCTGCTTTCTTTAGAAATGGAGAAATGAATCGGGGAAGGGGGGAGTAAAAACGGTTATAGATTGGCAAGAATAGAAAGGGCCCATAAGGTAATAGGTTTTAACCCTTTATTTGCCACAGTTAGGAAAAAAAGATGCACTTGCTGCCAAAATTCACTTTTATCACAAGAAATCTGACTGGCGACTATACCACCACCTCTGGGAGGGTTCCTCGTCTGAGTAACATGTGTCTTGGACCGTATCATATGTTTCCATGTTGATTGCCCAAGAGTTTTGATCCCAGGTGCTTGTATTCTCTTGGGGGGCTCAAAGCACTTTCCACAATGGTTATGATTTGTCAGTTGCTTTCTGGAAACTTTTGGGACTACAGATGTTGTCAACATTATTATGCTTCAGGCTTAACTGTTCATCATCTTTTTGCAAAAGAACAAAGGGAGACAGGGAGCAAAGTTTTGCCACAGGAAAATGATTTCCTAAAGCACTGGCCTAGGATGGCCTTGGGTGCAGGCAACAGGTGAGGAATGTTAATTGTAATAATGATGCAAGAAGGAGAAAAACAATTTTGGTTTTCACCCCAGGGAACCAGTGCTTATACTGTAGTTAGCATTTTCAGCCTTAGGAGTGTTTCTACTTCACATATAAACCAACAACTTCCACCTTTGGGAATAACAAAATTTAAGTACTAGCTCTTTTAGGGTCCTCGACAGGTTAATAATGAGCAATCTGTCAGCTGGGAGGTCATGGAGGTTGCAGCCTTTGTCTAGGTACACCCTTCTCTCTAGGACTGACAGGCATGTGAGTCACTGGGAAGAAGGTAAGGCCCACGGCTCACTGGCCTTCCAGATACCTTGAGGCTGGAGCATCCCCTTCCTTGACACCTGAATGTGGTAGGGGACGGCCAGGGCTGGAAGCCTCCAAAACTGAAAAGCTGGCAGCTAGCAGGTGTAATATTAGCATTTCCCTACCACCCTGTTGCTTGTGAGTCTTGAAATGAGGCAAACTAGTAATAATAGCTTTCTTTTCTTTCTTTCTTTTACACTTTGCAAAGCACTTTAATCATAAGTAGTAAAAGTATTATTATCTCCATTAAGGAATGAGGAAACTGAGAATCAGAAAGAGTGAATAATAAAATAATGATGGTTGTGTTTGCATTTATATATATATATATATATATGTATTATTGTATTTGATCCTCACAGCAATCCAGGAGGCAGATGTTATCATTAGCCCCATTTTACAGATGAGGAAAACTAAGGCTGAGTGACTTGTCCAAGGTCACACAGCTAGTAAGTGTCTGAAGAAGGATTTTAATTTAGGTCTTCCTAATGCCAAGTCTAGTACTCCATATGCTGGAACCACTTAGAAATCTACATATAATGATCCATGACCACTCAGCTAGTGAGTATCAAAGCTGGGACAAGAACCTAGGTCTTAAGGCTCCAAATTCAGAATTCTTTCTATGCTTGAGTTGAAGCCAGTTATTTTCATAATAACAATATTTTCATAATAATAATTTCAAAATAAATGTAATAATTTATTATTTTCATAATGACAATATGAATAATAATTCACAATAATAATTTTCATCATGATATTAATAATGAAATTTCTAATACAGCAAATATTGATAGACATAATCCACATCAACAAAAGCTCTTGGGGAAGGGGCCCTTCATAATTTTTGAGAGTACAAAGGGCCAAAGATCTGGAACAAAAGCTTCCTTCATTAGCCCCTCTACCTTTTAAAAAATGAAATTATTAAGAGAAAGCAAGAGCTTATCAGCTGTTTTGGTTTTGACAAAAAGAGTTCCAGGTGATATCCAGAAAACTGAACCTCCCCATTACTACAGTGTCATCCTGCAAGATAGAGGCTTATGATCTGTTTTTACAGTCTCTTGTTTATTTCCTTCTATCTAGGTAGTCAATAGTATACAATATCACATCTATTTTTCCTTCCATTGATCCTCTCCCCAAACTCTCTACCATGTCTCCCTACTAAAGTTCCTGTATTTCTTCCCTAGAACATTTTCTTTTTTTCTTTTTAGAAGGCAATTGGGGTTAAGCGACTTGCCCAAGGTCACACAGCTAGTTTTTGTGTTAAATATCTAAGGCCGAATTTGAACTCAGGTCCTCCTGACTCCAGGGCCAGTGCTCTATTCACTGCGCCACCTAGCTGCCCCCTCAGAACATTTTCTTAACAGAATATTTCACAATCCCTTTTATCTTTTCTGTTCTTTCTGAATGGGTCATGCACTATGGCTCAGGAGAATGAGAGCTGGCCTCAGAGCTGGTAAGACTTCTGACAGAGATTGGCTATGTGACCCTGGGTAAACTCAGGTAACTTCTCAGTGCTCTACACAATTCTCTAGGACTACAAGTTGCAGGGAAAGTGCTGACTTGCACTGTTGGAGCGAGTTTTTTTCATTCACTAGTTCCCTAAATCAGTGGTGTCAAACTCAGATAGAACTATGAGAGGCCATGAAGCTGTACATATGGGTCTCTGCACACCATATATTGACTTGGCTTTAAAATGTAATATTATCTATGCTTTATTACATGTTAATTTATCTTACTAAATATTTCCCAATTGCATTTTAATTTGGTTCCCTTGGCACTTGGGAGTGTCCCTGGTGAGGATTTGGGGGAGGGACATGCTTGGACATCTCAACCTAAATCAATGAGACCACAGGAGCAGCCTTTCCCTATTACTTCCATATACATCCTCTAGTCCTTGGTCCCATCCCATTACAACTCAGTGATTCCTGCATGAATTTGCCTCCCTCCTTTAGAATATCTAATTACCTTGCTATACATACTTTGTATAATTGACTATAGACATGTAAGGTTTGGGGGTTCACTGCTGGCCGCCTTCTTGGATATTATTGCTTCCTTTCTTCTCTATTGTTTTTTCTTCATGTGTTACACTTGTACTGTCCATGGAACCTTCCTTGACAGATATATCCAGTTTTCCTGGTTTCCCTTACTTTTCAGCTTAACCTGCTCCCATAAGATTTTCAAGTCTTTAGACAAATACATTTTTACCAGCTCTCATCAGACATACTCCAATTCAATTAATCAATATTTTTAAAAATCTATTAAATGCAAAGCAGTGTATAAATTAGTGAGGATCCAAAAGGAAAAAAAAAATTGTCCCTCCTCTGAAGATTAGATTGTGGGAGGGAATCGGGGTGAACGGAATGAGGAAGAGAGTAGCAAAAACCAGAGGTATCATGAAAAGCATCACATAGGGATTGATGCTGGTCTAAATCTTAAAGAAACCAGAGGGCTTAGGGGAAGAGGGAGCACATTCCAGTCATGTAGGAAAACCTGTTTGAAGGTAGAGAGATGAGCAATGAAATGACAAGTTTGGGGTCCACCTAGGATATGAATTTGGCAGGAACATTAAGTGCATGTGATACGAAATAAGTCTGTAAAGACAGGTTGGAGCTAGATTGTGGAGAACTTTAAATCCCAGGCATCTATAGTATTTTTTCCTAGAGGTTAAGTGAGATCCAGTGAAGATTGTTGAACAAGAGCATGACATGATCAAAATTATGCCTTAGGGAGATTATTTTGGTAACTAAATAGAGGATGGACAGGAAAAGGCATTATTAGAAGCAGACAGGTCAATTAGAAGGTTCTGCAAATGCACAGGTGAGAACGAATTGGTGCTTGAACTAGTGGTAGGATGCATAGAGAGATGGGGATGGATGTGAGAGATATTGGGAAGTAGACTAACCAACATGGATGGATGTGAAGGTTGTAGAAAGTTTTAGCCTGTACAACTAAAGAAATAGTGATGCTTTTAAAAGAAATTGGGTAGTTAGGAAGGTCAGATTTTGAGGGGAAAGATTCAATGAAGCAAGTGTCTGTTTCAGTTTGAGTTATGCAGGTGGGATGGCAGGCACATCCAGGTGGAGATATACAACAGGAAGTTGGAAAGGCTTGATTGAAGTTCAAAAGAGTGGTCATGGCTGTATATGTAGATTTGTGAATCGTTCACACGTAGGTGGTAATTGAAATCATTATAGTGAATACAGTCAGCATTTCATTGGTCTATTTCATATCTGTCTCAAGTCTCTCTCAAATCCAATCCATCCTCCATGCAACTGCCAAAGTGATTTTCCTTAAGCATGGATCTGACATGTCACTTTCCCACTCAATAAATTCAATATTGCTTTTAGGATAAAACTTTCTTGTTGAACTTAATCATTCATCACCTGTCCCCAACCTTTCTAGTTTTTATCATTCATTACTCCTGTTCCTGAAAGCAATGGTGTCTCCATGCCTTTGTGCTGGTTAGCCCCCTTGCCTGGAATGCACTCCCTTCCACAGCCACACCTCATAACCTGCAGTTCTTCCAAGATGCAGATCAAGAAACATCTTCTACACAAAGTCTGTCCTTATACTTCAGTGGCTCCCACACACCCTCACTAATGACCTTATTTTGTAGTTATTTTTCATATGTGGACTTTGTAATGCTGGTGGGTCGCTACGTGGAAGGCACGTGATCCTTTCTGCCTTCCTCCTCTCTTCTGGAAGGGCAAAGCTGAATGTCCCCCCAGGTTTCACCTGTTTCCACCCTCACTTTCTTCCTTTCCCACATCAGAGACCAGAGATTTGATTAGCTGTACACTGTTAGAACAGTGAGTTCATATTTAGCATAGAGACAATATAATGGCCCTCAGGTCTGTGTGGTCCTTTTATGTGATGTAGTTTACATCACACAAAAAGTTTATTAATACAATGACAATAGTTCAGATCTCTCAGTAAAGGAAAATCCTTAAAACTCAGACAAAAATTTGGTTCTCTGTCCAAATTTAAAATGTGCATATTTCTAGCTATCCTCTGGCTTATTCATATTTGAGGCAAAATCAGGATATAGGAAATATTTAATTAAGAAAAGTGAGCAGAGTATGTTATAGTGACTGCTACTGGTCAGGCAAAGGGAGGAGAAAGTGAAAAAGAGCTGACCTTTTGGAACTTCCCTCAGTCCTCAAAGAGGCCATCATAACTAGCAACTTCAATCTCAGTTCTCTGTTCCAAGATGCCTGCCAGGCTCAAAGGACCACCTCCGTCTCCCTTCTCTGGCAAGTTCAGCTCTCCTTTCACCCGCTGCCCCAACGCTGTCAACTCTCTCATCTCAGTGTAGGTTCTGGAGATACCAGGGATGCCATCTACTACCACTACTTGATTCATCCTCATACTTATCAGGACTCCTTCCTCCAAGTCTATTCTCTTACAGACTGAGTGTGTCTCCTTAGAAACTACCAGGCCTCAAAGTCTGCGTCCTGACATAAAAACCATGATAGTCCAAAATCTTTCTCAGAGCTCAGAGAAAATCCAGGTTCTTCTGAATATTCCAGGCTTCTAGTTAGTTCTCAAACCTCCATTCCACTGATTTATGTCCATGGTGCCTGCCATTAGAGAAAGTAAGCTCTATGAGAACAGGGATTATTTCATTTTTTTGGTATCTTTTTAGCCCTGGTTTCTAGCACAGTTCCTGGTATTTGCTTTGTGCCTGATAAATACTGAATTGGTTGGTTAAAACTGAAAAGAGGGCCATGGTCAAAGCTTTAGGGAATATTTACATTTGGGGGTTAATAGAAGGAACTAGAAAAGGGATATAAAAGGAGCAATCAGAGAGGGTGGCAGGACAACCAGGGAAGCTATAATCAGTTTGGAAAGAAAAATATCAGCAAGGTGTCAAAGTCAGACAGAAAAGGAAGAGAAGATAGTGAATGGAGACATTTTTTCTAGAAAGTTGGCAGTTAAGAGTAGGAGAAAGAAGAGACAATTTTCATGAGTGGGCCTATCTGCAGCAAAGGGAAGTGGGTTGTTTTGTGTTATTTTTGAGATATACAAGACCTGAATATGTCTATCTACAAGCAAAAGGGAAGGAGCCATTGGGGGCAGAGAGGGGCAAAACAGGGGAGCAGAGGTGATTTAAAAAATCAGAGTCCTGGAGGAAACGAGAGGATGAAATCAAAGGCGTCAGGTTAGAGCTAGCAAGGAAAAGGATCCCTTTATCCTCATAGACAAAAAGGAAGAAGGAAAGATAAGTAAGAGAAAAGAGCTTTTTAAATGTAGAGGAGGAAAATTGAATGAACTCAAGTCAAAAGGTCCTAATCTTTTCAGTAGACTAGAAAAATCTGCAGAAAGTGAGGCAAGTAATAGAATTAAGGAGCTTGAAGAAAGGAGAGAGAGTTTGATGTATCTATTATGTGAGAAGGTTAGAGAAGGAAAAGAGAGTTTCCATAGAGCGCTGAAGGTCCACTTGAAGTTAGAAAACCTAATTTTGAAGTGGACCCAAGAGCACCATTTTGTGAGTCCCCCCAGCCCCCTCCAGGCCCTGAGCAGTTCAGAAAAAGTGACAGAGCAAGTGATACCACCCCTTCCATATTCTCCAGTACATCACCCCCTCACTACTGGCCTCTCTGTCTCTGGTTCGGGCTCTTTCTGGCTGTCTGGCTGTCTGCCTGTCACACATACGGACACACATGCGCATACCTTCAATCCTTCCTTCCTTACTCACTTCTGACCCACATACCCAAGTCCCTTTCATCTTTAAGGTGGCGCTTGTTTGATGTTACCCAGTTATCATCCTCCTGGTCTCCTCCTCTACTCAGCTGAACTTGAAGATGTCTTTCCTCAATTCTTCCACTCTCTTTTCTCTCTTTCTTCTAAACTGTGTCCCCTATGGCTTCGAGCCTCCTCGTTCACTACAACTGCTCCCTCCAAAGTTACCAATGATCTCGGAATTGCCAGGTTGAAGGTGGTTTTCCACAATTATCATCTTCCTTGGTCTGTCTGTAGGCTTAGGTATTGTGGACCACATTCTCCTTACGTGTCTGGGTTTTCATGGCATTATTCTTTCTTGGCCATCTTCCTACCTGCATGACTGCTCCTCCTCAGTCTCCTGAGAGACTGAATATACACACATACATATGTCTGTACACACACATGTGTATCATGTATGTATGTGTACACACACCCCCATATGTTTCTGTATAGTGTGTATACATGCACTATATGGAATATATAGAATGAATAGACCATGGTGTATGTATGTATATACATACATATATGACATAGAATGAATTTGTTTATAAGCCAAATGCCCCTGCTATACTTAATGGATGATAGAAACCTATAATTTAAGGATTTTATGACCCCCTATATTATGTATACCTACATATATATGTATATATGTGTGTATGTACAAACAGGAATATAACTTTCTATACATATATGTATACACACACATGAGTTCAAATTCCACCTCCAATGCTTACTACCTTTGTGACTATTGGCAAGTCACTTACGCTCCCTGGGCTTCTGTTTCCTTGGCTATAAAATTAAAGAATTGAACTAGGTAACCTCAGAGGTCCCTTCCAGATCTAGACTTAATGATTCTATGATCTTATATGGATACATATGCAAATATAAATGTAGACATATATACTATATATATTTTACATATACATGTATACACACACATACACACTGAGCAACTTTCATACTCAGTTTACAGTCTTCCTCTTCATCCATACCCTATTTTTATTCTCAATAGCATCAATATTCACTTTTCACACTTGTATGTTAGCAAAATCTTTGGCAGCTATGTAAAATGGGGATATAGTTGAGACAGAGAAATCAATTAGCAGACTATTTATATATATATATATATATATATATATACACATATATGTGTATTGGGATATTATTTATATATGTTTATACATATATGTATACATTTGAATATGTGTATACAAACATGTATGCATATACTGTGCCTATTCAGCAGATATAAAAATATGTATGTGTGTGTGTATATATATATATATATTATACAGAATGAATGTCTATACATGCTAAATCCCTCTATTAAACATCATGGGGTAGGGAATCTGTCTTATCTAAATTTTGTATCTTCCCCACTGCTTATCCCAGTGTTCTACATACTCTAGGCACTAGATTTTTTTTAAAAAATGGATTGGATTAGATTAATAAGACAAGCCTTTCTTTCTGTTTTTTGTTTTCTTCTTCTGATTCCAGAAGAAAAGAAGATTTGTTTTAATCTTCTGATTGAGAGCTACAATAAACATACCTATTTTGTAGATGTGTTCCTATGTGTATATACGTATATGTATATATGTGCATGCACACATAAATATATATAATTTGCTGTCAGAGGAACTTGGACAGAACACAGGATTTTCCACCATATCATTGTGTTTAGCCTTAACTCATCCTGCTATAATTTAGGTCCATTTCTTTTCTTTTATCTGCAGTAGGAATTGAGAACATTTGTCCTCTTCACAGAATAACCTTTCCTCTATTCAGAGACAGTGATCCAGTCACCTCGTCAAGGCCTGTCTGTATTTAGTCTGTAAACTAAAGAATTATAGACTCTTCATACTTTCCTCAGACCTGCATTGTTGCATTTGATGTTTCTCTTAAAAAGAAAGGGAAAAAAATGTTCCAAACCCATAGTTTTGTCTACTGAAATGCTGAGTTCATTTTAAAACTCATTTTGGATGAAGTTAGCTAGACAAGTATTTTCACTGGGTGATAAAATCCACTTCTGTGATTCTGACTCACAGTGAGAAGTTAGAGGACTCTGTCCCTGCATGTCTTTCTCTCTCTCTTTTTTTTTTTATTTGCCTTTTCCCCATGGCAGCTGTATGGCAGCTTCGCTTCCGCATTAATATGTGTACAACGATGATAGTATAATAACTTTCAGCAAAGAGAGATTCTGCATGAAATATTTTTACGACTTCACAATATGGCAAACTCGGGCACTAAAGTAAATCTCACTGTCACAGTTAATGTTTAATTTGGATTTTTGTAATACTAATAGATATACACTAGAATGTATTTATTTAAATAAGTGCCAGCTTCCCCAGGGGTTCACAGTCATGGTAGTGCAATTCATAGGCTGATGCTAAGGCACATCCTTCCTGGACCTGGCAGTGGTTTCTCTGTCCCATGTCTACTTTCTCTGTTGGGCGCCCTTCATTTCCCCTCTTTGCTTTGTACTACAGGGCAGAGAAACTCAAGATAGACCCAAGTCATATCCCATATTGAGTAGAATTTTAGGGTTGAGAGGGACCTTGGAGGTCATTTTAGTACAGAGGTTCTTAACCTGAGGTCTGTGAACTTGCTTTCTAAAAAGACATTTTAATAACAGTATTTTCATGTCATTGATTTCCTTTGTAATCCTATGTATTTTATATTATGTATTTAAAAACATTATTCTGAGAAAAGGTCCACAGACCTCCATAAACAGCAATATCTCAAAAAAAAGTGAAGATCCCCTGGGTTAGTAGTCCATGTCCTTCCTTTTACAGCTGCTCAGAGAGACCAAGATACTTGCCCAAGGTCATGTGGCTAGTTTAGAACCAGGGCTATAATCCCAATCTCCTGAAATCAACTGTAGTTCTCTTCACTCTCAACCACAGTGCCTTCTTAGTGGCTTCTGAAGTCTCCAATTCCAGCACTTCTCAGAGTGACTGAAAAGTAAAATCCCTCCAAAGAATACTTCTGACCAAGTTTATAAGTAGGTCTAGTCTTCCAACGACATTGGAAAGCTCTCTGAGGCTAAGGGCCATCTCTCATGCTTCTCTTACACAGTGCCAGACGCCATGGTATCATGGAAGGTACATTAGAGGGCCTGAGTTTAAATCTTGTTTCTCCCATTTACTACCTGAGTGACTTGGCCACGTTACTGAACCTTCAAAGGCCTCACTTTCCTAAAATTACAAATGAGAGGATTGGACTAGATGACCACTAAAATCTGTTCCAAAATTACTTGTTGACTTAAACTAAAATGGAAGGAGAAAGGAACTAACATATTGTCTGAGGAAGTGACGATAAGATGCAACATGTCAAACTGCACCTGAACCGTATTAAAATATAATTGGGAAAGGTTTGAGAAAATAAAGAAAAGCACAGTACAACATAGATAACATCAACATTGTGGTTTTCTAAGTCAATATGCCTCTGTAGGGATCCATTTCTATTTGAGTTGGACACCCCTGGCATAATGAACAGAGAGGCAGCCTTGGTGTCACTCGATCAACAAGCATTTATTAACCATTCAGGAGAAAGAAATGGCAAACCACTCCAGCATTTTTGCCAAAAAAAAAACCAAATTGGGTGGTGAAGAGTAAGACAGTAACTGAGCAACAACAAAAACTATGTTCTAGGTTGGCAATGAATTTAACACTAGGGATACTAGAAAGAAAAAAAAGTGTCTGCCTCCAGGGAGCTGATATTCAAATGGGAGAAGACGACGTGTAAATAACTAGGTACATGCAAGACATATATGTCTGTAGATAGATAGAAGGTACCATAGAGGGGAAGGCACTAGCAAGTAGGGCAATGGAAAAGGCCCCCAGCAGAAAGTGAGATTTTTATTGAGTCCAGAATGAAGGCAGAGATGAAGGTGAAGAGGGAGAACATTCTTAGAATGGGAGACAGTCAGTGCCAAGGTATGGAGTTGGGATTGGAGCGTCATATGCCAGGAATAGTGCATTGGTCAATGTGCCTGGATTGTAGACTGTGTGGAGGGCACTAAAGAAAAGATTGGAAAGTTAGGGAGAAGCTGGGGTATGACTGGCTTTAAATGCCTAATGGAGGACTTTATATTTGATCCTGAAGGTTAAATGAGAGCCACTGGAGTTTATTGAGTAGGAGGAGATGACATGAAGAGACCTACTCTTTTGGAAAATTAATTCAGGCAATTGAGTTTGAGGAGGGATTGGAGTGAGAAGAGAATTGAGATAGGGAAATTAATGAGAAGGCTATTGCCTTAGTCCAGGTGAAAGGTGAGGGCCTGAACTAGAGTGATGGCTACATGAGTAGAGATATGTTATATGAATAGGAAGAAGGGGACCAATACAAGAGATACTGTGAAGGTGGTTTAGCAATGGATTAGACATGTGAGATGAGTGAGATTTGGGAGCTGAGGATGACAGAGTTTGGAACCCTGGGACTACGACAGTGGGGAAATTATAGTGTCCTTGACAGAATAGAGAAGTATGGATGTAGAATGCTACGGCTTTTGACCAACCAATATTTCATCATGTCATACAGGGACCGCGCAAGCAGTGTGTGAAGGAGATGAACAGCGGCATGGCCAAGAAGCAGGCCTGGCTTCTCAAGAACAAAATTAAGGCTTTCTACGCAGCAGTAGCAGCAGACTGCTTCAGGGATGGTGTCAGAAGTCTCCTTCAGGTAAGGCCAATGAAAGGGAAAGTGAAAGACAATTAACACCGAATGTTAATGAAGCTCTAAAGTGAAATGATGCAGCCAGCCAACTGCCAAGATCGATACAGGTGATTCAGGATTTGGAAGGGGTCTAGTCCTAGGCACCAGCCCCGATGAAAGGAGGCCCCCCAGTTTCAGTGTCTCTGAGTTGTGAATGAGAACAATGGAAAATGGAAAAGAAGGTTGCCTTTGGCCACCATAACACAATCTACACCCACACACATTGAAATGCAAATTTTTCTGATAGTTGGCAACATTCCGTATCCTATTAAAACTTCAAATTATTTTTTACATTTCATACTATATACAGCATTAAGAGTTAGGCATTTTATTCCTTTTTTGTGCAAATGATGTGAAGACAGCTGCTAGACCCGACTAAATAAATGAATGATGATCTGCTATGTTAAATCTCACAGTCCGCCTAAATTATTTCCAGAATATTTAATGAAATTTAATATTCAGAGCTGCTCAGGACTGAAGCACACGGATTTTTAGCTCTCTGGATTCTCCCTAGAACCTTGACCTTTATTTTGCTCTTAGCACTGAGTAAATAGGTTGTCTTTTTCCCACACCTGCTATCACAAACTACAATTCAATCCATTTAATGCAACAAAGCATTTATTAAGCACCTACTGCATGCAAGGCAAAATGATGGGTTGCTAGGGATATAGGATGAAATAGAGCAGAAGTCCTCCCCTGAAGGAATTTAGAGTTTAGAAAGGAAAAAAGGGCACATATACAAGCACCTGCAAGTTAGAAATTACAATGAGATAAATTTAAGAGTGAAATAAGGAACAGTTTGCTTATTGAGGATTATTTTGCAAGTCTGGGTTGGACTAGATCACTGAAGTTCTTTCCAATTCTGTGTATCTATGAGAATATACTAACTGCAAAGGAGAGATTCAAAGTGGGAAAAATGTAGAGAGGAACAGATAACTTCCACCTGTTGCGATCAGGTAAGACATCATGATGGAGGTGACATGTGAAGTGATCCTTGAAGGAAGAAGAGGATTTTAATTGGCAGAAATGGGAACAGAATCGTCAGGGATTGTGAACAATACAAACAAAGGCATAGGGGTGGGAGAGAACAGGATGAGAACTGAGAACAGGGGTGCGAGTGAGAACTGCAAATGGTCTGGAATTAACTGGAATATGGGGCACGTGAAGGAAATAACTGAGAAATTAGGATGGAAAGGTAGGCTAGAGTCAAGGAAGGTCTTAAATGCTTGTATAGGAAATGTATACTTTATGATGTAGGCAATAGAGAGTCACCAACCATTTTTTTTTTATGAGATCAAAGGAGTGTGGGTAAACTTAGAGAAAGGGGAGACTAGAGACAGAAAGACCAGCTAGGAACCTATTATGGTAGCCTAGGCAAGAGGTGGTTGCACTGTGGAAGTAGAAGGAGCAGGAAACAGTGAAGGAAATAGATCAATTAATGAATAAGTCTTGATTAAGTACTTACTATGTGCCATGTACTGGGGATGCCAAATCAAAGAATGAAACCATCCCAATATGTAAGGAGCTTACATTCCAATGAAGATAGAATTGATGGTGCCAAGGACTATGCAATAGAGACTGGGAACTAATTGGACTGGGGAGGGGAGAAGGGCAAGAAAAGTAGATAGAGATGACCTGGACGTCTCAAACTTGGAAGACTAGGATGATAGTATGCCATCAAACAGAAACAGAGAAAGCAAAAGGAGGGATAGATGTTGGCAGAATGATTATATGTTCATTTTTGGATTAGAGTCAGAAGGTAACTTTGAAGTCACCTAGATCAACATCCTCATTTTCCAGATAAGATAACTGAGGCACATAGAGGTTAAGTGACTTGTCCTTGCTCAGACAGCTTATAGTTAACAAAATTTAAAAAAATAAAAAATAAAAAAAAACAAGATTCAAACTCTGAACCTTCGACTCTAGATCCAGCCCTTCATTCTCTGCTCAGACAGAAGTGCCGACGGAGCCTTCATGTGGAGATAGGCATCAGGCAGTTGGAAATTTGAGACTGGAGCCCTGTGGAGAGTTTGGGGATAGTGGTACAGATGTAAGAGTAATTTGCCTAAAGTTGATGATTGAAGCCTGAGGAATGGATAAGGTTGGAAAAAGAGAGTGTAGAAAGAATAGAGAAGGTCGGAAAAGGGAACCGTGTGGGGAAGACCCTTGTTGAAAGGACAGGAAGAGAAAGAGTAGCTAACGAAAGATTTAACATAGAAATACTCAGGGAAATAGAAGGCAAATCATGGTATCATCATGTCATAAAAGCCAGGGAAGGAGAGACTATCAAGGAGGTGGTTGGGGGGAAAGGTGAACAAGGGCATTTATTAAGCACTTGAGTGTTTTACAAATATCATTTCATTAGATGATTTGACAAACACTGTGAGGCAAGTGCTGTTATCCCCATTTTACAGGTAAGGAAACTGAGGCAGATAGAAGTTAAGTGACTTGCCCAAGGTCATAGGTAGTATCTAAGGTCAAATTTGAACTTAATTCTTCCCGACTCACTGCACTGCCTAGCAGCCTAATCAAGCTTCTCAAATGCTGAAAAAGTACTAAAAAAAAAAAAAAAAAAGCCATTGGATTTGGTGATAAAGTCATTGATAATCTCTGGAGGAAACGTTTTAGTGTAATTGGGATGGAGACACCACATGCATGGCACTCTCCCTCTTTTTCTCCTTGTCTTTGCATTGGCTATTTCTCACACCTGGAATGCATTCCCTTCTCACTTCTGCCTCATAAAAGGCTTAGTTCCTTAACAAGAACCATTTCATTGAGAGGGAAAAAAGAAGAAAGAAGCATAAGTAAACAAATAAATAAACAGAGAGACAGAGACAGAGACAGACAGACAGAAAGGGAGAGAGACAGAGAGAAAGACAGAGAGACAGAGACAGAGAGACAGAGACAGTGAGAGACAGAGACAGTGAGAGAGAGACAGAAAGACAGAGAGACAGAGACAGATAGAGAGAGACAGAGAGAGGAGAGAGAGACAGAGAGAGAAACAAAGAGAGACAGAGACAGAGACAGAGACAAAGACAGAGACAGAAAGACAGAGAGACAGAGACAGAGAGACAGAGAGAGGAGAGACAGAGAGACAGAGACAGAGAGAGAGACAGAGAGACAGAGAGACAGACAAGAGAGACAGAGAGAGAGAGAAAGGGAGAGAGACAGAGACAGAGAGACAGAGACAGAGAGAGAGACAGAGAGACAGAAAGACAACAGAGACAGAGAGAGAGACAGAGACAGAGAGAGACAGAGACAGAGAGAGACAGAGACAGAGAGAGGGAGAGAGAGGCAGAGAAAGGGAAAGAGAGAGAGAGACAGAGAGACAGACAGAGATAGAGAGATAGAAATACAGAGAGACAGAGAGAGACAGAGAGACAGAGACAGAGACAGAGAGAGGGAGAGACAGAGAGAAGGAAAGAGAGAGACAGAGACAGAGAGAGACAGAGAGAGAGAATTTGAATAAAATCTCCAAACTAGGGAAAGGGAAGATAAATAGGTATCAGGGTTGGGGAAAGAGCCTGTGAGAACAGAATTACATCAAAATAATTTAGGAAAACGTAATTGCAGCAACAAAGTACTAACCTAAAAGAAGAAAGGATTTTTTTAAAACTTAGAAAAAAAAAGAAAGTCTATACCTAACACACACTCCAAAAGAACTACCTAATAACACACACTTCAAAAGATGTGACAAAAATAGTGCAGATGTATCAAATGATTAAAAGGGATTGGGCGAATTGGCTGGGTGGTGCTGGGAGTAGAGCACCAGCTGTGGAGTCAGGAGAACCTGAGTTCAAATCCAGCCTCAGACACTTAACACTTACTAGCCATGTGAGCTTGGGCAAGTCACTTAGCCCTAATTGCCCTGCCCTCCCTCCTCCAAAAAAATAAAAAAAGGGGTAGGGCATTCTTAGAATAGAATTCCAAGTCCTTTTTGAGTCTGACAGTATGAAAACAATTAACAGACAAATTCTACCAGAACAGGGACATTCAAACTAGCCATCACAAAGCAATGCATTCTTACCCAATATTTCAGGTCTTGGAAACAACAGCATAGGCTGTAGGTGTAACAATGGTAAGGATCTTAGAAGGAAAGGTAGAACTATCTAGCAATGCTCCTAAGGACAATGTCTGGAAGCAGCTTAATAAAACTATTAAAGATTGCATAAATGTCCAGCTGGTACATGCAGCTGAAAATTTGTTAAACTAAACCACCCAATTAAAGGCAACGACAAAGAAATACACAGAATGGATTTGGAAAACAAAAGAATATCAGAAATTCCTGATACTCTATCAGCAGTTCTCAACCTGTGGGTCGCGAACCCTTTGGGGGTCTAACGACTCTTTCACAGGGGTTGTCTAAGACCATCAGAAAACACATATTTCCAATGGTCTTAGGAACTAAGACACTGCTCCTCTATCCATCTCCAGGCGGGTCCGCCCACATGCAGATACACCCACATCCGAGTAGTCAAGGGTCCCGGCATCAGGAAGGTTGAGAACCACTGCAACAGTCTAAATCAACAATTGAAATTAAAAGGCAAAAAACTGGGGCTCATAGGAGTCAAATAGGAGTCAAAGCAATTCAAAGGACAAACTAAAAATTCAACATCAATTTTAAAAATCAGTCACTAGAAGTTTGAAAAGCAAAAAACTTAGAGGAAAGAACTGCCAAACAGGATGTGAACAATTTCTTGCCACTTTAATAGAAACAGTGAAAACAACAGTAAATAGCATTTATATAGCACTTTACATGTTTGCTCCTTTAACCCTCACTACAAAACCCCAATGTTTGGCTCAGTCATTTTTCAGTCCTGTCCAACTCTGTAACGCCACGTGGCGTTTTCTTGGCAAAGATGCTGGAGCAGCCTAATGGTTTGTCATTTCCTTCTCTGTCTCATTCTACAAGTGAGGAACTAGATTAAGTGACTTGTCCAGGGTCACACAGCTAATAAGAGTCACACGGCTAATTAATAATAATATTGATAGCTAATAAGGCCAGATTGGAACTCATGAAGACAAGTCTTCCTGACTCTAGACCCAGCACTCTCTAACTGCCTCCAGATCCCTTGATGTAGGCACTATTATTAGATAAGGAAATAAAGTACAGAGGGGTTAGTGACTTGCCAAGGTCACAAAGCTATTAAGGATTTGAGACAAAATTTGAACTCACGTCTTCCTGGCCCCAAGTTCTGTGCTCTACTAGCTTACTGTCCATCTATATGATCAAAAGAAGTCCTATCCAAGAAAAAAGCACAACTTGTGTCAGATTCGAAACAGTGAGTTTGTGTGTTCAGGGGAAGAATGATTACTTCAAGGAGGTGATTAAAACTTGTTTGCCTAAAAAAACTTGAAATCAGAAGATCTGAATAATACGCATAACGATTGCCTCAGATACTTCACAGAGGTGCATGAAAAACCAGCAAAGCACTTTACCAGCCTCTCTTCTGATACAAGTCTGTTTGCATCATTCTTCACAGAAGATATCACATATTTATTACCAAAACACCAGTGGGCTATCCAAATATGGGCCAATTACATGGAAGGATGCTTTCTACACAGGATACACAGCTTGTTTCACTGAAATCCCTGAACATTTATAAGAAAATTATATACCGACTGAAGAGAAAAGAGTGTGCCAAAAAGTCCCTGGGGTATAAAGGCAGGCTTATTATCAATTCAGTGATTAATGGATAAGATCCCCCTTTATTCGGTTATCACAAAACCTTTAACTCAGTTCAACATGGCTCAGCCACATACCGCAAATACATACACTAGGTTCTAGCATAATGAGAATATTAGAGTATTTAACATCCAGATGGAAAACACTTCCTTTTTTCAAACATACCCCCAACACATGTCAAGAACAATCATCATATTATAAACCAGAGTTTCTTCCAGATTAACCTGTGCTTACCCTTTGATCCAGAAGTCCCACTAGTGGACATACACCCCAAGGAAGTAAAAGAAAGGAACAAAGATTTAACATATGTCAGACTATTGATAGACTAGCACTCTCTGTTGGAAGCGAATCAGAAACAAAGTGGGCACCTATTGATTGGAGGATGGCTAAGAATATTATGATATGTGACTATAATATGTTATTCAATATGAAACATTAAAAATGAGGAATTCAGGGAGACATGGGAAGAATTGTATGGACGTATGCAGAACAGAACAACAAAAAGGACCAAAAGGAAAATGTGTATAATGATGACAATAATGTAAAAGGAAAGATCTCTAAAAGGAAACCACACTCTGAGTAAATGAAAATCAGTGAAGGTCTAGATGACAGATAATGAAACACACCAGTCTCTCTCACTCTGCAGAGAAGCAGAGGACTATTAAGATAGAATGTTATATACATTGTTAGATATAGTTAGTCTATCATATATTGCTGCTGAAATATCTTTCATTCTCCTAAGTGAGCATTTAACCCGGAGGGAAGTTATAAAATAATTGTGATACAAAGCAAAAGGCATCCAATAAACTGTTTTGTTATTTTTAGGAAGGAAAGCTCTAATTGAAAATATTCCTGGCACATCCCTATTTTTGGCTATTTGAATTTTTATATTCAAGGGAGTCAGAAGTCAGGACCACATCCAGATGCTGTAGATGTTAGTACAGGCAGGACAGGGAGCATAGGAGAATGCAGACTCAAATGATGGGTCTTAGAGATGAGGAATAAAGTGTTCTTAAAAACACTCCCTTTTTAAAAGAGTGCACCAAGTCACTTATTGAAGAGGAATAATTTCTAAGGATCAGAAAAGCTATTACTTCCTAGTGATCCTGTCATATCTTTTTTTTAGTTTTCCTAACCATGACAAAAATATGTCATTGCAAGGAAGCAGTGGCTCACTTTTTTTGGCAGCTCATCCATGAACTGTGCTGGGAAAGACAATATCCAGCCTAAAGCTATTCATAAAGGGAGTTTGATATAGAAAGTCAGAGTTTCTGTCCCATTCATTAAAACACACTGTCCTCTATCTTGTAAATTATTGCTTACATATAGCATGTATACATTTTATTCTAAAATTTGCTTTTTCAACAAGTAATCCTAACCCACAGAAGTAGCCTGCTACAATGGCTAGAGGGCCAGCCTACCCGCCAGAAAGAGCTAGATTCAAATCCTGCTATGAACAGACATTACCTGTGCAGCTGTGGATAATATCTGAGTGCTCCTGAGTGTGGCCCAAACCAGATTAAAATGTAATTGGGAAATAGTTAACAAAATAAATACCTAACAGAACACGGATTGTATTAACATGTGATTTTCTAAGTAACTGTGCAGCTTGCCAGAATCCTTGCATGGGGTTTAGTGGCCTCTAATCTGCATCCATAGAGGAAGTATCCACACTGGGAATTCCCTACAGATGAATTCACTGGAATTCAAAACCACCCCTAAACAAACAAACAAACAAATGAATGAACGAATAAGGAAATAAACAAATCCTAACTCTCAGAAATTTGCTGTCTGGGGCAGATTCTTTTCTTCATCTCAGTCTCCCCAGAACCTGGAGATCACATAGTAGGTGATTAACAAATGTTTATTGAATTGAACTGAACTCACAAAGGAGAGTATAACTCTATCTGTCCCCATTAACTTTCTGTACTGGAAGTTATGTTAGGTATTATAAACAGAAAGTAGCTTCTGCAAGCTTATAATCTCAGATGAATAACATGTAAGAAGACAAAATGAGGAACAGACAGCTGACGCCCCAGGTTCTCCACGAGCCAGAGAGACTTTGGGACAGACCATCTATATGAGAGTCTATTATGTCAAAACTCATTCCTCTTTACTGAATGACTTTGTGGATGCTCTCCAGGTGAAAAGAAGATAGTGATGCTTTTCGGAATCCTTAATTCCCAGGCTCCAAGAGTATCCATTTGGGTCTGCACTGTGCCTTTCATTTCCTGTCCTGCACAGACAAACATTTCTGTCATCTGGATATGGTTCCAACTTGTGAATCTCCTGAAAAATGCAAATTCAGAAATCCCAGGATAGGTTACACCCCTAGGAGTAAATATCAGCAACATAGCCTTTTTTCTTTAAAAAAAAAAATACATTTTATTTACATGGTTTGTCTTTAAATCACTGTTAAATCCCAGGCTCACTCCGGATTGAAACCTTTCTTCTGATAAAGAAAAAACCAGTTAAACAAAATCAGTTCCAGTGAATGACTCTGACAATGTATATAGCATTCTGTCCCAATAGTCCAGCCCAACTTCTCTGCTATAAGGGGGTAGGTGCACTTCATTGTCTCTTCTATGGAAATGTCACGGACAAATAAGGTACAAATGCTTCATGAAGCAAAGGAAGACATACTAAAGAAAGTGCAATCAAGAAGAAAAGCTGGAACAGATCAAGTACATGCAGGAAAAAAAATAGAGAGAACCATGCTGGGTGTGATAGTTAATTAATCAATTCACAAGTATTTACTATGTGCCAAGTTCTGGAGAGACAAAGAAAACAGAGTCCTTGTTAGGAGAACACATTCTAACGGGGGGGGGGGGGGGGGGG
>CM053589.1:25601920-25610598 GCA_028646515.1 Pseudochirops corinnae | reverse complement strand
CCCCCCCCACAACATGCACACAACTAACTACCTTTCAGCTTACAAGATATAGCAAGAGTGGAATGGGGTAATGAGGGCTGAGGACAGCGAGGTGGTAAGACTTGTGCTTCAGGAAAATCACTTTGGCAGTTCAGTGGAGAGTGGATTGGACTTGAGGGAGACAAGGCAGGGGGACCAACTAGAAGGCTCTTGCCTTTAGTTCAGGCACAAGGGCTTGTACCAGGATGATGACTGTGTAACATTTTTGTCGGCGTTGAAGGATCTATTCTCAAGGTATTTGAAAGCAGAGAGGACAGCAAATGATTTTGAAAATGAAATCATAAGTAATATTATTACTGAGGAAGTCAGTAACTAAAAATTCATATGTGTGCATGCTCATCTCTATAAAATCATCTGACTCATGTAAAGGGTACTCCAGATAAAAATAGGAAAAATAAACAAGTAGACTTTTGCAAATTTTTTTTGTTTTTTGTTTTTTGTTTTTTTATGGAAGGCTTCATCTTCAGAGTCCTACAATTAGCTGGAAAGTGTAGAGAATACAAGAGGTGGACTTATTATTGATTGTTGATATCATATAAGGTTCTTTTATGGATATAACTATAGAAATGACTTTGTTCAATAGTCCTGATTATCATCATTAAGCATGGTATAAAATGGAGATACACTCTTGCCTAAGGTATCCATCGCTGTCATGGAGAATGTTCTGCACAGAGTCAAAGCAAAAAGAGAGATTTGGACTTTATCTGGAGGTCCTCCAGATGTTCCTGTTTGCAGCCAAAATTGTACCAGTTGCATTAACTTCCAAAACTTCCATACTCTCTACCTTCATTCACCTCAGCCACACACAGAAATGGCCATGCCATTGATCTGGCCATCATCCCCCCATAATTATACCACCTCAATGATCCAGAACTCTGAAGTTCATCTCTATGACCTCCACAACCATCTATTGTCCAATCTCTACTGTTGTCTCACCTCTCCCAATCTCCATACTCACTATAACCTCCAGTTCTCTATCCCTCCTTGTTTTCCAAAATTCATTACCCTTATTATAGTTATACTTCCTTTCTCTCACAATATTTTTAAAAATTAGTTTATTTTTAGTTTACAACACAAACTTTTGAGTTTTAAATTTTTCCCTCTCCTTCCCCTCCCTGATTATAAAAATCCTTTTCCAGTTTTCTGCTTCCTTCTTAATCTTGGTTGCATTGGTTTTGTTTATACAAAACCTTTTCAATTTAATGTAATCAAAATTATCCATTTCGCATTTCATAATGTTCTCTATCTTTTGCTTGTGCATAAATTCTTCCATTCTCCATAAATCTGACAGGTAAACTATTCCTTGCTTATAGTATCAGCCTTTATATCTAAATCATACACCTATTTTGAATTTATTTTGGTATACAATGTAAGACATTGGTCTATGCCCAGTTTCTGCCATACTATTTTCCAATTTTCCCAGAAGTTTTTGTCAAATAGTGAGTTCTCATCCCAGAAGTTGGAATCTTTGAGTTTATCAAATAGTAGATTACTATAGTCATTGACTACTATATCTTGTGTACCTAACCCATTCCATTGATCCACCAATCTATTTCTTAGCCAGTGCCAAGTAGTTTTGATGATTGCTGCTTTATAATACGATTTAAGATCTGGTACAGGTAGGCCACATTCCCTAGTATTTCTTTTCATTAATTCCCTTGATATTCTGAAACTTTTGTTCTTCCAGATGCATTTTGTTATTATTTTTTCTTGCTCTATAAAATAATATTTGGTAGTTTGACTGGTATGGCACTGAATAAGTAAATTAATTTGGGCAGAATTTTCATTTTTATTACATTAGCTCAGCCTATCCATGAGCAGCTGATGTTTTTCCAATTATTTAGATCTGACTTTATTTGTGTGAAAGTGTTTTGTAATTGTGTTCATATAGGTACTGGGTTTGTTTTGGCAGGTAGACTCCCAAATATTTTATAATGTCTACAGTAACTTTAAATGGAATTTCTCTTTCTATCTCTTGCTGTTGAGTTTTGTTAGTAATAATATAGAAATGCTGAGGATTTATGTGGATTTATTTTATATCCTGCAATTTTGCTAAAGTTATTTTTCATTTCAAGTAGTTTTTGACTTGTTTCTCTAGGACTTTCTAAGTATATCGTCATATCATCTGCAAAGAGTGATAGCTTTGTTTCTTCTTTTCATCTCTCACAATCCTGACTGTATTCAATTCAACCATATGTCTCCAGCTCTCTTTGAGTGTTTTGTCCTTTTGTCCTGTCATCAGACATACCTTGCCAAACTTGAATCCTGGGTCATGGCCATCACCTGCCTTCTCTATTCCTACTCATATGCTGCTGAACACTCCTAGATAAAGTCACACAACTCTGCCAGATGGGTTTTCCACAGATTTATGCTATCTAATCTCAATTGAGCCTTTGCCGATGTATAGCAATATTTTCATTTCCCCCTTATTAGCATTCTATCACACTTCACTGTGGCTATTCCAAACATTCTGGTCTCTACTAAGACCTTCTTTGATCCTCCTCCCAGAAGATGTCTCCTACTTTACTGATAAAATAGAATTCATCCTCTTCTCTCCTGTTCTGCACCTTCAAACTCCTTTTAATTCCCTGTTATCTCCTCATTTTTCTTTGATGAAGAGGTAAGCCTCCACTTGCCTTGGCTAACCCCTCCACTCATAGTTGTCGATTCCATAAATAAGTATTATTTTGTTTTCTGTTTGGGACACACTGAGTTGAAAATGTTAATGGGATATCCAGTTTGAGATGTCTATCAGACAGATGTATGTGAGAGACTGGAAGTTGGGAAAGAGATTAGGTATGGGCAAGTAGATATGAGAGTCATATGCAAAGACATGACAACTGAAATCATAGGAGCTTGATTCCAAGGGAAATAAGAGAGAGGGAGAAGACAAGAGGGTCCAAATCAGGGCAGAGATGAATAAAGTTACTTCAAGTAGATCTACATTTAGACTAGAGAGATTCTAATTATTCTGATTAAACTGAATGACAAATATATTTGTACATATTTCTATCACTCAAATCAACTACAAAGTATTAGCGGATGGAACTGGTACTCAGATCATGTAACCAAAAGGGAATTAAGTGTAAGTGTGGATAACAATGGGAAGATTTGGAATTGGTGAATACAGTATGTTCAGTAGAGTAGATTTGGTTCTGGAAATATGCCCCTGTTCCATTTCAACTCCTGCCACAGATTCATCCTTTAGTGGCCTTTCTGTGTCAGAAATCTAAGGATGAACCTCATTACTAGCGACATTACAGATGTTACAATTGGAAATGAGCTTGGTACCACTCTGTTACAATAAGCATGCCAGCCGCTAAACCAACCCTCTCTTGATTTTAAATTATTGAACCATTTTAATGAGTGTATGTCAGAAGAAATGCAAATGAATGCTAATTTAGAAAAGCCACAATTCTGTCATCTAAAAACCATTTATGGCTGAGATGATTTAGAACTAATCTTTCTATTTTCTGCTTGGGTACGGGCATGAAGGACACACACTAAAACGTAATCTAATCTTTGAAATCTCTAAAATGTTACTTCAGTGATCTTTGGATCATTATTTTTCATTTGGTGCAGTGTTTTATATGTATGGTAAGGAGTGTCCATGTTTTTATGTACTGTTTAGGCCTCGGGCTTGGGCAGAATGAAACCAAACACTATTGTGATTGGATTTAAAAAAAACTGGAGGAAAGCTCCCCCTGCAGAGATTGAGAACTATGTGGGAATTATACAGTAAGTGATGACTTTTAAATATATTTCTTTTTTTTAAAAAAGTAATAAAATCCTAACCAGAATAGTACTTAAGACACGTATGTACCATGTTGAATTGCTTCTACCCCAAGGAAAACATAATCTGAAGCTACTCTGGATTCTCTATAAAAATCAAACAAATAACTAATGAAAACATCATATATTCCAAAATCCTGGAGGAGGTGAGAATTGTTCCATTGATGTTACCTTAACCTTGGCTCCAAAACAGGAAAAGTTGGGGGTTTTACCCAATAAAACTTATCCACAGAATTATTAGGCAGATAACCTGGTCCATAAAAGAGGAATATTGACTATCTTAAGTTCAAATGTCAGCCCTAACCCTGCCTCTGACTTCTCTAAATCCTGAGTGTTTATTTAATATTCCTTTGCCTTAACATCCCCTGTGTAATAAGAAAACTCCTAAATGCTATCTCCTTCTGAAGGGTGAAGTATGGTGGGATGTGGACTGATTTGGGCGTAGGGTTTCTTAATATGTTTATTATAGTGTTGGTGGCATATACCTAATGGAGCTATCATTTCTCCATATTATTATACCTTCACTATTGATGAAGTATACTAATTGGGTAAGAGCTCCACGGGCTTAAATCTTATCATCACAAAATGCTACATGATGGTAACTTTCTATGATTTCTCACCTAAGTCAATACCACAACCCAAGAACAGACCAAGTTGGCAGGGCTATCCAGAGACCCATTTCTCTACAAGGCAAACATATAGAGACAGTACTCACTCCACTCTCATGGGCAGAACTGACGGGAAACCATATAACTCAAAAGGGGCATTGAACTGTCCCCCTCCCCGCCCCATGAACTGCAGGGCCAAAAACAAGTCTTAGACCAAGTCCTAAGTCACCACTCCTCCACAGGGTTAACACGATGCTCTCCACATTCCGTGCCAGCAGAACTTCCATAGTCAGTTTACAATCGCCAGTGTGAATAAAGGGCTCACATTGTACCTCACAGAGGGCCTCTGACTCTTCTCTCAGATGCCATCACTTGCTGGTGGACCCAACTGGCACCTGCACTTCCCCACACCTATAAATTTCTTCCTCATAAGGACAGTCCCTGCTCTTACTCAGCAACCATAGCTCCCCAATTTCCCCGTAGTTAATGATACCTCAGAACTGGCAGTCAATGGAGTGAAAGGTCCTTTTAAAAAACAAGAAACAAAAAGACGCTGGTTCAGTTGTCCAATTTGCCCCAAAGATGACATACTCCAGAAGTTCAAAAGAAGGAATTTTTTTTCTTTTCTCCCCTCTCCCAAAAGCTAATGGGAAATTAGCTGACTACTTCTTATAGCTACTGGCCTAGTCGTGATCATAGTTTTTGGGGGTAGAGTTGGGATTCTTCCCCCTAGCCTTCACCATAGGGTAACAAGAAGCTGTAGGGTAGAGTATGCTCCAGCATCCTTCCTGGTCTAAGCCACCAAGCTCAAAAGATTTCTCTCATTTTGTGTCCTGTGTGCTCGTGGCTGGGCAAGTCCTGTCTTTATGCTGTGCTATGGCCTGTGATAAAATCAGCCATCTGTATAGAGAAGAGAGCCTTCAGTACACACTGAATATTTCTTAAACCAATCCAATCCCTCAGCCCCTCTGCTAGATTAGAAACCAAGATGATAATTGTATTTGTGGCAATACATCGGCTGCTGGCATGTGAAATGACTTTAATAACATGCCCGTGGATTTTTTAACTGAGTATTTCATCCCTTGGTGAACTGAAAAATATAAGGTTAAGTTCTTCACCTTCTGAAATTAAATGTACCATTTACTTTGTCTGGACCTCATCCATTTTGCATACTGTCTGTTATGAGACAGATCAGTGATTTCTCTATCAACTAAAATCCCTGAGAACTGCTTAATAGCCCTGAGGGCATAAGTAATTTGCTCATGGTCACACATCTAATATATATCAGAGGCAAGACTTGAACACAGCTCTTTCTGATACCAAGACTAGCCCTCTAGGGGTAGCTAGGTGGCAGAGGGAATAGAGTATCAGCCCTGGAATCAGGAGGGCCTGAGTTCAAATTCAGCCTCAGATACTTAATACTTACTAGCCCTGTGACCTTGGGCAAGTCACTTAACCCTAATTTCCTTGCCTTCCCCCCTCCAAAAAGCAAAAAACAAAAAACAAAAAAAACAAAAAAAACTAGACCTCTAACCATTACACTATGCTGCCTCTCAATCTCACCTAACAAATATTTATTCTATAGAATAAGCTTTAAAAAACCCATTAATCATTTCCTTAACTGAACCACCCTCCCCAAAGTTCAAATCTGAGTGCCCCCTTCTGCTATCCTGTCCCTGCTGCTGCTTCTATTACCTGAGTACCTACCTACCTTTTCATCATACGCTAAGATCCTTTGCTTTTTTTCCTGCTGCCTAAGGGGACCAGGCAGTGTGGGATGATTCTCTGAGACATATATTTGCCAGCAGAACCAGGGGTTGAATTTTCTCAGAGGTAAATTCCCACCCTGACTTTTCTTATATGAATGCCACTTCCTCCTGCAAACTCAAGTAGGTACACAGACAAATAGAGATTCCCTAGAACTTTTTACTCCTCCCCAGGGAGCAGGCAAATGTTCCCCCTTACCAAAGATTTCCGAAGGAGAAAACAGCACAGAATCTCACAAATCTCGAGAAACTGTCCTGCAGTTTCATCAGTAGGCACGTCTACCTTGCAGTCAAACTCAGTGCTGTTTATTGGTGCTCACTGCCATCTGGCAGTCAGCTAATGTATGACAAGGCTGGTCTCAACAAACATCATTTTGTCGTATTTAGAGGCCCTAACGAGGACATCAACCACCAGCTGACAGTCTGAGACAGGGCAGAGCTTTGAAGTGTCTGCTGAAGCCCCGCACTGTGGCAGCTAGTAGGACCTAGGAACAGGTGGCCAAGCAGATTATTACACAATAGAGTCACAGAAACACAGAACCATAAAATGGCAAAGCGGGAAAGAGCTGGATATTAGAGATCCTCAGAATGGTGCCTTCAATTTAGAAAGGAGACTGAGGTTCAGAAAAGATGTAGAATGATTTGCTCACTGTCACACAGGGGCTAAAAGGCACAGCTGAATCTAGATCTCATGATTCCCCATGCATTCTCCTCCCACCACACATTATTTCTAAAGCACTTTCCAGTCTGAACATTCTCTGATCTTAAACACAGGAATGCTTCCTTTTTTTTTTTTGGCTACTTTTTGAAGACCTAAGTTTCCAAGTTTTCTAAGATAGGAAAATGGATCTAATAATCTTAAGATCAATCCAGTTTCTCATTGATTTTTATTGATTGACTAAACTGGCTCCTAAGTAACTCATTTATCTCTAATGCTTGATATATCTAAGTCAGGAAAATAAGGGATAAGGAGAAATGTGAAAAAGGAATCATTCTTTCTTACCCATCTTCTCTAGGGCTTTTACCATATTATTTTAAATCACTTGATAGTTTCAGCATTTGTGAAATTTTTTCAATGATATCAGCTTGAAATGTCTCTTCTGGGATAAAACAATGATTTTATTTTGATTTTACTTTCAGTGATGCCTTTGACTTTGAGATCGGTGTGGTTATTGTCAGAATTAGCCAAGGATTTGACATCTCTCAGGTTCTACAGGTCCAAGGTAGGTACTATTTGTACTCAGATTTGCTTCTTAGATAGAAAGTATATACAGACTCTCCCAAACAGCATTTTTCTCTATTGACCTGTAATTGTAACCCTGGTCCAGCTAAATGCTAGACATATAAACAAAAGTAAAATATTCATCAATTAGGAGAAAATGCCTCTCTACTTATGGTTTCACCCTGATTTCCTTATTCCTAAATAAAACCACTTACGTAAAATGACCTATGTTAAGGATAGCTCTTGTTATCAAATACAAAAGCAGAGGTTCTTGACTTGGGTTCCTGAGGCCTCCAAGGGATCCCAAGATAGATTTCAGGGAACCCATGAACTTAGATATGAGAAATATGTAGATGACTGTATCTCAAAATGATGTTTCCTTTGTAATCCTATATATTTTTCTTCTATGCATTTAAAACATTTTTCTTAGGAGGGGTTCATAGGCTTAACCAGATTACCAAAGGGGTCAGTGACATAAAAAAGGTTAAGAAATCATGTAGTATTAGAGGCCTCAGAGCAAAGTAAATAAAAAGAGCCAGTCTCAGAATGAGGTTCTTGGTTCGAGTCTTACTTCTGACAGACAGCTCTGCACTCTGGACAAGTGGCTAACTAACCTCTCACCTGTTCAAACAACTCTAAAAAACTAGTTGCTGATCTTCATTGGCAGAAGGGATTTCTTCACTGGGAATTCTTCATTCCAGTAAAATAACTGGACCAGACTCCCAAAATAAATACATGCATAAAGAATAACAGGGGTGGTAAGTGGTGCAGTGAATAGAGCACTGGCCCTGGAGTCAGGAGGACCTGAGTTCAAATCTGGGCTCAGGCACTTAACACTTACTAGTCACGTAACCTTGGGCAAGTCACTTAACCCCAATTGCCCTGCCCTCCCCCCTCCAAAAAACAAACAAACAAAAATTTAAGAATAACAAAGCTTCAAAATTGCAAATCTATTATTTCAGTGTGTATACTCCTCCCACTGGGGCAGCTAGATGGTGTTTGCTGAGTTCGAATCTGGCCTCAGATACTTACTAGCTATGTGACCCTAGACAAGTCACTTAACCCTGTTTGCTTCAGTTTCCTCATCTGTAAAATGAGCCGGAGAAAGAAATGGCAAACCACTCTAATATCTTTGCCAAGAAAAGCCCAAATGGGGTCATGAAGAGTTGGACATGACTGAAACATCTGAACAACAGCAATACTCCTTCCACTAATATAAATGAAAACCCTTCTGAGCCTTAACTGATGTGG
>CM053589.1:25586920-25596920 GCA_028646515.1 Pseudochirops corinnae | reverse complement strand
ATAAATTGCTGAACCATGATTCACCATCTATTTTGGTCAAGAATTGAGCATAAGCATGGCAAGATTTATGAGCATGGTGGCAGCCCATTGATGCTGCTGTATATGATCAAAGAGCTTAGCAAAATAAAGACAGATGGTGATGTAGTAAATAATTACTTGATTGTAAGGCAAGTACTGCAGGATTGCCAAGTGCACTTATCTTAACCAGACTTTATTCATATTAACATTTAGAGCTCAGGGTTGATTGACCACGGGAAGAATCCAAGTTTATGATTAATAAAGAAAAGAGATACCATTGAATAAGGATATGAGTTCCCAAATAGGTTTTCCTGTCTGTCGTTCCTTCTGTAATCAGCCAAGTAGTGATTATTCCATATTTTCAGGGCTTAATACATACAGGAATTCACAAAATAAACCTAGAGATTTTAAAAACAGGACTAGACCATATTAACAAGCAGGTGATGTGGCAGAGAGAGCAATAATTAGCCACCATATTGGGTTATCACTTGGTCAGTCCTATTCATTGCAGCCTAATCCAATTCTAGAAGTGCTAAAATCAACTCTACCCAAGCCTGCTTTGGCATTACACTTCAGCTACAACCTCAGATCCAGGGTCCTTTTGCATTCATTAAATCCTTTCAAGGAACTAACCTCTAAGACTATTTTGGGGATATGTGAAAAAACAAGATAGAATAGGGATAGATTACTTTCAGCTGGCATGGAAGGAACCAAATCAAAGAAGGTTTCATGGAGAAGGTAGCATATAAGATGGATCTTTAAAAGGAAAAAGAAGTGGGGAGGAAGGGAAAGGGTTCAATAAGCAGAGTTGATTTCCGACATAATAGATGGTCTCTGCAAACATAAGAAGCAAGAAGAAGGCAAATAGCGAACAAAAGATAATTAATGAGTCCAGGCCTCAGTTTCCTCATAATAGCAATGATAATAACTTAGTGGCTTAAGGTTTGCAGAGTGCTTTACATATGGTCTTTCATTTGGTCCTCACAACAACCTTGTGGAAAATGTGCTGTTCTTATTCCTATTTCACAGATAAAAAAAAATTAGACTAAGGGAGGTTAAAGTGACTTGCCCAGAATGACATAGCTAAGAAATATCTGAGGCAGGATTTGAACCCATATTTTCCTGACCCCAGTTCCATCATGTTATCTGCTATACCACTTATCTGCTTCTGTAAAATGAAGGGGTCCTTTGAAGTCCCGTCTATCTCCAAATTCTCTGCTTCTATGAAGTAGAGGATTGGTGTCAAAGAAAGCTAGAAAGGTAAGTTGGAGTCGGTTCTGTCTCTTTGGCCTGGCATTTTGCAATCTGCTCTGTCCTGGGTGGCTTTTCCTACAAAGCACTCAGTCAAAGAATTGGAACAGTGCCCAGTTCTTCAGTCAGCCTGCCGACTCCATTACAAAAGAGGATCTTTTCTCCCTTGACCAGACCGGAGGAGAAAGTGTAAGGCATTTAGTAGCTGAATCACAAGGGTGCATTGGGGCTGGGCCAACAGAGAAACTCTCAGGGCAATCCCCCTCCCATGCCATTATTCAGAAGAAGCCAGCTCTATTCAGATCCCTGCAGCATCCTTGTTAACCCACAAGTGACCTGTCCAAAAAATCCAGTAAAGTAAGGCAGCCAAAGAATGCTCCCTAATTTTATTGCATGGACAGTGTGCCATTAGCCAGGATGCTGCTGAAAATATCTGTGCACAGCCCATGTGTATTCACATCTATCTGTGTGGTCTTAAAAATATAAAAGTCAGAGGCTGTGGCTTTGGGGGAATTAACTGTGTTATATCAGGTGCCCAAGGATATTTCTGCTTATTTAATAATGAAGAAATGGAAATCAATTGACCAAAATTAAAATAATCCCAGTGAGAGATTATTTGATTATCTGAAAATTCTCCAGTTTTTATTGTATAATAAAAACCAGTTCTGGAATTTGCATTAGTATGCTGCTGATGGCCTGTGTTAGAACATCTTTCTTCAAATCTCTTATGTCTTTCTTCAAGCACTCTTCAAGGATTGAAGGCCCTCTAATTCTTCCTATAGTTCAGTATATTGGATTACCACATGGTCAAGACACCCTGTGGTACCTACCCAATGAGGGGGCATTGTTGTTTCAGATGAGTCTGACTCCTTGTAACCTCATCTGAGGTTTTCTTGGCAAGGATGCTGGAGTGGCTTGTCATTTCCTTCTCTAGTTCATTTTACAGAGGAGGAAACTGAGGCAAACAAGGTTAAGTGGCTTGCTTAAGGTCACAAAGCTAGTAAGTGTCTGAGGTCAGATTTGAACTCAGGCCTTGCTGATTCCAGGTCTGGTGTTCTATCCACCACACCACCTAGCTGCCCCAAAGAGAGGGCATGGACAAGAGCTAAAAGGAAGAATTATGATGGGCATTTACAGAAGAAAGTAGAGGGAAACAAGTATTATTTTACACAGAGCCAAAGCTAGGTAGGACAGCTATCTAGGGGATTTGCCCCAAGGTGCTGAATTTAGACTAGAGACTAGACCTGTGATTTTAACTAACATATGGATAGGATATCTAAGATAAGAAAATGCCCTTTATGGGGAAAAAAGGACCACTTTGCAACTTACAGTCTTAAGGGATTGCCTAGAGCCCTAAGGGTTTAAATGTCTTGACTAGAGTCCCACAGCCATTACATATCAGAAGCAGAACTTGAACTCAGGTCTTCCTGACTCCAAGGCCAGCTCTCTAGCCACCATGCCATACTGCTTCCGAATTTAGAGAGTGCTGAATGCTCTTGAAGGCTGTCAGTAGCATAGAAACAACAGCACTTAGCACCTAGTTCCCAAATGGTACAAGGTGGTAAGCCTGTTCTCTGTCCCCTGTCCCTCACCACAAACTCCCACCTCTCAACTGAGAATACCTTTCATGTCATTTTCCATGAGTACAGAAATTACTAGGTCCAACCCTGGTTGTATAGATATGGTGAAAATTGCCTATAGTTACATAGTCACCATTAAAGTTTAAGAAAATGACCCCTAATGCAATGCTATCTAGGTCTAGGACTAGCCCCTTATGAGAGAGTGCTGAGTAGTTCACATCTGATCTTTGATGTCAACAATCTGGTTTCCCTGATTTTCTGTGGCTACTGACCTCAAGGACCTTTTGGGCATTGGGTAAATCATATGAATGATTTGACCTTAAATCTAACGTCATTGCCAAAAGATTAATTGTTAAGTACTGGAAAAATGCCAACAAATTCAGTGGAACTGTAGAATATACACCTCTGGGAGATTTGACGATTCTGAAAGTTAATTAGCACATAATTGATAAATCAAGAGAACACACAGCTTTGCTCTATGGGGGAAAAAGGTAAAGTGGAATTTTTGTCCATTCACCCATAACATTTCTGACTGTGTTTATTGGTTATGGTCTTTCTGTTTCTATTTCTTTGGAAATTTCCATGAAAGTCCCACAATAATACCTTGTCAGAGATGATGAACTATCAACTTAAAATGAGTATCAGTGTCACTAAATTTGGAAAGGCCTATCATAAGATGGTTGGTCATGAGGTAATGATTTTTTTTGGCCCCAGCAACCCATGAGGCATGAAGAAATTGTGTTCTGCATATGTGGAGGGAGTGCCATGCTAATGAAATCATGGTTCTCTGGTTCTTTTGAAATAAGACATACTGAAGAATGCATCTTTTCTTGGAAGAAAGTAAGAAACCAAAACCCGAAGAAAATAACCAGATCTTTGTACCTTAGTAAATACCTTCTATGTACCAGGCACTAGACTAGGTGCTGAAGTTACAAAAAAAAGAAAATGAAACAGCATCTGCCTTCAAGAATCTCACATGTTATCAGGGAGACAATACGCATAAATACATATAAAGATAAGTATGTATAAAACATATGCAAGAGGTATACAAAATACTTTATTTGGGGGACTAGGTGGCACAGTGGCTAGAATGCTAGGCCTGGAGTCAGGAAGACCTGAGTTCAAATCTGGCCTCAGACACTTACTAGCTGTGTGACGCCAGGCAAGACACTTAACTCTGTTTGCCTCAGGTTTCTTATCTGTGTAATGAGCTAGAGAAGGAAGTGGCAAACCACTCTAGTATCTTTACCAAGAAAAGACCCTAAATGGGGTCTCAAAGAGTCAGATACAGCTGAAATGATTGAATAACAACTAGGAAATGGGGATCTGGAGAGACACTTCTTCTAGAGCAGTGGTTCTCAACCTTCCTAATGCTGCAACCCTTTAATACTCATATGTGGGCATATCTACGTGTGGGGGACCTGCCTGGAGATGGATAGAGGAGCAGTATCTCGGTTCCTAAGACCATTGGAAATATGTGTTGTCCGATGGTCTTAGGCAACCCCTAAAAGGGTTGTTCGACTCCCAAAGGGGTCATGACCCACAGGTTGAGAACCGCTGTTCTAGTAGGAGACATTTGAGCTGGGATTCTAGGGATTCTAAGAGTCAGAGGGGATGAGGGACTGCCTGCTAGATGAAAAGCTTGAAGTCATTGAGATGGGAAATGGAACGTTGTGAGTGAGGAACATCTGGAGGGTCAGTTTAGCTATACTATAGAGTCTGCTAAGAGAAGTAATATATTCCATGCCTGGAAAGGTAGATGGGAGCCAAGTTGAAAGGGGTTCTAAATGATAAAAAGAGGAGTTTGTATTTGATTCTAGGAAAACCCTGAAATTTGTTGGGCCGAAGAGTGATACGCTCAGACTTGTCCTTTAATCACATTGACAATGAGATTGAAAAGGAGAGAGACTTGTGGCAAGGAGACCAATTATGAAGATTCTAACCAGAGCGGGGAAGGTATGACTGAAGAAAAAGGGACAGATAGAAAAAATGTGGTTGAGACAGATTTGACTAGATCTTACAACCAATCGGTCATGTGGAGAGAAGGAAAGTAAGGTCAAGACTGATTCTGAGGGAGTGAGTGGAAGGATGGCAGTACCCTAAACAGAAAGAGGGGCCTTCAGAAGAGAGGTGGCAGGCTTAGAATGATTTCCATGGCTATATTGAGTTTGAGAGGCCTACAGAGCATCTAGTTGGAAATGTCCAATAGATAGTTGGTGATGCAAGACCAGAAGTCAGGGGAGAAAGAGAGAGAGATTAGAGAGAGAGGATAAGTTCTGGGATAGGGTCTTGGAGTACATACATTCATTTAGGACAGCGGTTCTCAACCTGTGGGTCGCAACCTCTTTGGGGGTCAAACAACCCTTTCACAGGGGTCACAGGGGTCACCTAAAACCTTTGGAAAACACATATTTCTGATGGTCTTAGGAACTGAGACACCACTCCTCTATCCGTCTCCAGGAGGATCTGTCCACATGCAGATACTCCCACATATGAGTATTAAAGGGTCGGGGCATTAGGAAGTTTGAGAACCACTGATTTAGGGGGTGGGATATGCATGGTGATCTAGCAAAGGAGAGAGAGGAGTGATCATACTGGTAGAAGGAGAATGAAGAGAAAACAGCAGTGTCATGAAAACTCAGAGGAGAGAGTTTCCCAGGGAAGATGACAGACCACAGTGTCTAATTCTGTATTTGTTGTTGTTCAGTCACGTCTGACTCTTCATGACCCCATTTGGGGTTTTCTTGGCAAAGACACTGTAGTACTTTGCCATTTCCTTCTCCAGCTCATTTTACAGATAAAGAAACTGAGGCAAACAGAGTTAGGTGACTTGCCCAGCGTAATGGCAAGCAAAATAGTACTTAGCTGTTTGTCTCAGTTATTCAAGTAGACACTTAAAACTAGTGTCTGAAGCCAGATTTGAACTCACAAATATGAATCTCCCTGACTCCAGGCCCAGCATCCCATCCACTGCACTAATCCTATACAAAAGTCGAAAAAGATGAAAACTTAGAAAAGGTCATTGAATATGGCAATTACGAGATTATTGATAACTTTGGAACAAGGAATTTCAGTTGAGTGATGAGATCAAAAACCTTGCTGTTTCCCTTTCCCTTTTATTTCCAAAGAAAAAGGAGAATATGAGAATATATTAGTTACTATTGTAGAGTATTTCACTCTCAGAAGAAGCAATTGATGGATGTTTTTCCCTAAGTGGTAAATTTTTGCCCAGGGCAGCTATAATTTATTATTTAGCTTGATGATCTTTAATTGCTGCATTTGGATTTCAATTTAATCCAGCAGTTAATGAGTATCTACTATATGCCTGGCACACTTCTGAAAGTTTATTGCCTTGTACCCTGTATTTTTGTTCAGATACTCTCATCAGGTGTTTTAGTCACCCACAGTAAAAAGGATACCACATACCTTAGATTTGGAATTTTTTTTCCTACGCAGATTAAATAGAAGACTCAATATATATCTCCATTCACCCCTCCAAAAAAATATGTGTTGTTTCTCACAATATGAACAATTATTACTCCAATATCAATACCACTTCCTTAATATTGTTCACTAAAATATACACTACTTAAATATTCAGCCTGATGTATTTTCAATGTGTGTATGTATACACACACATACACACATTCAGAGAGATATTTTCTTTCTCTAACCTATTCAGTACCTGTGATTGGCATATTTAAATTTAAGATACCCTAAACACTGTCCGAAATGCTCCTTTAGCCCCCTATTCATTCTTTTGGCATGCATGATTACCAGTGTGGACTGTCCAATAGTAATTCCTCACCTTCACTTTGTTACTAACACATACATAGATGCAACTGAATGTATGTATCTGTACTATAAGGATGTGCATTGTGTATAGAGGCATATCTATGTAATTAGGCAGATACACTTCCTGGCAAGTGAGGTACTACTCCTTCCTGGATGGCACTCACCCTTGGAATGAGGATATACTTACTCTTTCCCAACCCTTGTCTTCAACTGGTCCTATATACTTGATCTCCCCTCCATCTTCTCTACCCTCCACTTAGGAGCTGAGAGATGCCTTGAAAATGCTTAGGAAAGGACGATTCCTCTCAGATCTTCTTAAGTCACCTGTCTACTTATTCCTGACTCATATAGCCTTGACAATGTTAATGATCCTGGGTCATCTCAGTTTAGGCTTTCTCTATTATTGAGGAGTTTATGAGAGTTATTAATAAAATCAGAACCCACAAGAACCTCTCTCACATGATTCAGGTCAGGGGGTGGGAGAATCCTCTCCTGACTGCCTCCTCTCCCTACTGCCTCCACAATACAGACATAGAAAATCGACAATTAAGGATATACATGAATCAAAAGCAGTTAAGGTCATCTAATTTTTATCTAGAGAAATCCAATTTTAAAAGAGCATACATTTTTACTAGAGCTTATAAACAACTTTAAATGAGCAAATAAACTATGGATTTAACATTCTCCTGATGGGAGAAAGTAGAAGAAGCGCAAGCAAATGACCCACTTGATACCACTCACTTGAATCTCCTCTTTATCTCTTCATTTACTCCAACTGTGTAACTCACTTTCTCTCTCTCTCTCTCTCTTTCATACACATATATGCAAATACGTAATATATAGATATATGCTCACATGCATATTTGCATACATATATACAGATAGATACATGTGTATGTATATACACGTATAGAGATATCATATAGACATATATACATACACACATATATGAAAAGCAGTATGTCCTATGAGTAGAGGCCTTGAAACCAGGAAGACTTAGCTTCAATTTATGCCTCTGACACATAGTAATTGTTTGATCGTGGGTATTTTCAGTAATTTTTCAGTCCTGTCCAACTCTTTTTGACCACGTTTTGGGATTTTCTTGACAGAGATACTGAAGTAGTTTGCCATTTCCTCCTCTAGTTCATTTTATAGGTGAGTAAACTGAGGTAAGCCAGGTTAAGTGACTTGCCCAGGGTCACACAGCTAGGAAATATTTGAGGTCAGATTTGAACTAGGAAGATGAGTCTTCCCAACTCCAGGACTGGCACTCTGTCCACCGCACCACCTAGCTGATCACAGGTATAGATATAGACATATACACACATACAACACACACATATACATACATGCACACACACACATATATACAGAGAGTGAGAGAGAAACATAAATCTTCCCCATCTACATGGATTTCATAAAACTATCATTGCAAACTCTTTGATTCTGAGCTAAACAAGTAAATAACTTGTTACTGGTTTTGTTTTCTTTTAACAGATGAATTAGAAAAATTAGAACAAGAGAGATTGGCATTAGAAGCTACGATTAAAGATAATGAGAGTGAAGAAGGAAGTAGAGGTATCCGGGGACTATTCAAAAAGGCTGGAAAGTTGAATATCACCAAGCAAGTTTCCAAAAAAGGTAAGCCTTAAAATCTCCCCTTCCCTTTGCCCCCAAAAGGACAACATTTTCACTCCTAAACTATTCCAATCTTTTAGCTGAATTTGAAAAACCAGGCCACCTGCAAGTCTTTACTGACCTCTATGAGCAGGGAGGATGATTGGAAGATGAGACAGGATCAAGAGGATCAAGGGTATGAAGAAGAAAATAGGTCTGAGAGGTCTGAAGACTGATGGTCTCCATAGAGAATCTGGTGAGGATTTAGAGGTCAGTCCCTTCAGGGACTTTACATGATAAAGAGGTGATTTAGTTTGAGAACCGGACACCTGAGTTCATAGAGATTCACAGACTATTAGAACTGGAAGGGGCCTGAGAGAGGTAACTGGAAGGTATGGAGGCCAAACTACTAAGAGGTAAAGTGATTTGCCCAACATTAAGGTAGCTAGTTCTTAGCTGAGGTGGGATTAAAACCAGGTCTCCTGACTCCCAATCAAGACTCTCTCTCCCACAGTGCACAACTTCCTAAGTAAGCTTAGGGATGTGAAATGAATAAGTATCAATTGGCAGAGAAAGACGAAGATGGAAAGGAAAGAGAAATTTAAGAACATAAGAGAGAAGGGACATAGCATGTTGTTGCCCAAAAAGCACTGGGATTTTGAGTCAGAGAATCTGACCCATCTACTCCCCATCTCTGAACAGTTATGAGGGACTAGGGAAATAAAGACCCAAAATCCATAAAGCCCCATGCTCCCCATTTTCAAAGAATTCCTTGGTCACTAACCATGACTTCATAGGTATTTATTATTAAAGATATTGAATCACTTTTATATATAATAATATTTTTATTAGACTTGTGATTTTTATTGATATATGGAACCCTCAGTGAAGAAATCCCCTTTCCCAGTGCTAATCTGGAACCAACCCTGAAAGTCATTGTGTTAGAGCACTGACTTGTCCAATGACTTGTCCACAATCGATGGCAGTCGGTATGTTCAGACTTAAATGAAGTTTTTCCTTACTCTGAGACTATCTCTAGCTACTACACCACATTGCCTCTCATATGCTAATAGAGCAATGAAATCACAGCTACAGAGCCCTGGAAAAATTACATTGACATATACTTTTAAATTATTAAATACATTAAAATTAATCTTGGTAATCTTGGATTAACAGCACATGACTCAATAAACCTTGAGTCATTTTATAAAAAGAAAGATTCGCATGGTTCATCCTTTGTACTAGTTCTCCATAAAAATAGCTGAGAAGTTTAGAAAGGTTTGTAGTGACCTCTGCTGGTAGAAAAATGCAAAAGCTTTAACATGCATTTCTAAGAAAACTAAGGAAGCTTTTACATATATATATATATAGTTAGGAATGGGAGTGGTTCTAACGGTATACTTTAACCCTTTACTGGTACTCATTAAGTCAGGAAAAGATAATGTCTCTCTAGATATCCCCAGAATCAGACTAGAATTTAAAAATTGGGATTGCACCAGTGTCCTATTTTACATTATTCATTTCCACCTGAAATACTCAAAAGTTTAGAGTTTTAGGGTAATCATCTAATTGAACAGGATTTTAAAAGATAGATAGACAGACAGACATAGAGATAGATAGATAGATAGGTAGATAGATAGGTAGATAGATGATAGATGATAGATGGACGGATAGATAGATAGATAGATAGACAGATAGATAGACAGATGACAGATGATAGATGGATAGATAGATAGACA
>CM053589.1:25542831-25586420 GCA_028646515.1 Pseudochirops corinnae | reverse complement strand
TCTATATATGTAGATATAGATGTTTTCTTCTATAGTTATGGGGCAAAAATCTCTGAACTTGGCATATGACTTTCTTACCCAATCACAGAAGAAGCTAGGAGCTGCCAAAATAGCTAGTTAAACTACAAGAAACAGAAAAGGTCCTTAAAGCAATGGGTCTCTGGAAAACTAGCTGGGTTATATAGATAACCAATCATCTGCTGGTTTCTGTCCCTCCCCTACACCCTAATATTTGGCCATCCAGGAAGACCTGGTCATTATTTTTAAGTTAGGTATTTATAAACTAGATATGAGGTTTATAAAGTTAGTTATAAAGTTCATAAAGGTACCATAATTTGTTTCAAATGGTGAGATTATTATCTAATATTATATTATCTGATATATCAATTTCAATTCTATTCAACCAATATTTACTCAGCACTTACTATGTTCAATACACTGGTCTAGCCATTAGGGATACAAAGAAGAAAAAGCCCCCAATGGTGGGGTTGGAGAGAAGGGAAGGAAATAAGACTTACATTTGGTGAAAGTAAAGAAGAGATTTCCTTCATCTAGAAGGATAAGAGAAGGCTTTCTTGAAAAAAAGTGGCACCTGAAGACGGTATATTAAAGGCAGCAACCCAGCCAAACTCTCCCAACATTTACTTCCAAACAACTTTAAAATAACATCCATTGTGTCTTGGTCTTCCTTGCCATGATAGGAACTTTTTGTGGACAAGTTTTTTTTTTTAATTGTTTGATAATCTCCCCAGCCTATTTCTTCACTTTGAACTTTATGTTAAAGTTGGACCCTATTCACCTAGAGGTGGAGAGGCACTGTCCCAAGCTAGAGACCAAAACACAAACTCACAAGAAGATAATGTGAAAGCAGTTACACAAAGTCTCAAAGAAAAATCCTAATTGGACACAAGCCCAACAAGAATTCCTAGAAGAGTTAAAGAAAGAGATAAGAGTGATAAAGGAAAAATTGGGAAGAGAAATGAAAGTGATGGAAGAGAAAAATGGATGCACTGGGGAAAGGGGAAAGGAAGAGTTAGAATGGGGGAAAGTATCTCACATAAAAGAGGCATGCAAGAGCTTTTACAAGGAGGGAGAAAAATGGGAGGGTTGGCAATACTTGAACTTCAGTCTCATCAGAACCGGTTCAAAGACAGAAGAATATACATACATACATATATATATACACACACACACACATACATATATATGCATACACACAATCAGTTGGCAGTTGGATAGAAATCTATCTTATCCAGCAGGTTAATAGGAGGGGAAGGGGATAAGAGAAATGGGGGGGGAGTGATAAATGGGAAGGCAGACTAAGGGAAGCAGTGGTCAGAAGCAAAACAGATTTTTGAGGAGGGATAGCATAAAAAGAAAGAGAAAAAGATAAGAGAAAAAGGAATGAAGGTAAATTCAGTTAGTAATTATAACTGAATGTGAATGGGATGAGTTCACCCATAAAACAGAAATAGATAGCAGAATGAATTAAAAACCAGAATCCAACAATATGTTCTTTACAAGAGATACACATAAAACAGAAAGACATATGCAAAGAATCCAAATAAGGAGATGGAGCAAAATCTATTATGCTTCAGCTGCTGTAAAAAAAAAAAAAGGCAAGAGTAGCAATCATGATGTCAGATAAAGTAAAAGCAAGAATAGACCCAATTAAAAGAAATAATCAGAGAAGGTACATTTCGATAAAAGGTACCATAGATAATATAAAAAAAAATTTACAACAAGTTTCTCTAATAGAGACCACTTTCCTTAAATATATAGGTAACTGAGTCAAATTTATAAAAAATAAGAGCCATTCACCAACTGATAAATTGCCAAGGGATATGAACAAGTAGTTTTCAGAAGAAGATATCAAAGCTCTCTATAGTCATAAAAAGTACTCTAAATCACTATTGATTGGAAAAATGCTAATTAAAAGAACTCTGAGGTACCACCTCATGACATATGCCAGAAGGGATGAGGGGAAAAGTATATTAATGAACTGCTGATGGTGTTGTGAACTGATCCAGCAATTCTAGAGAACAATTTGGAACTATGCCAACAGGGCTATAAAGCTTTGCATAACCTTTGCCCAAGCAATACAAATATTACAGACCTGTGAAGTTCAGATTTAGTCAAAGGGCTGCACTTGAGGACCTAGAGGGCCATATGTGACCTTCAGGCCATAGCCCCGCCCCCCCCCCACTAGAATCAAAAAGGCCTGAGTTAAATTTGACCTCAGACACTTACTAGCTATGCAACCTTGGGCAATCACTTACTCTTAATGCCTGTCTGATTCAGTTTCCTCATGAGGACCCTATGAGGATAATAATACCACCTACCTCCCAGGGTTGTTGGTAGGATAAAGTAAGGTAATATTTATAAAGCATTTGGCAAACCTTAAAGAACTATATCAAAGCTTAATATTATCATATCTATGATCCTATCAGACTATTTGACTAGATGGATTGTATAAATGAAGAAGGAAGGAAAGAAACGAGTATTTATTAAGTCCCTACCATTTGGATAATAACAGAAATTCAAATTTGTCTAACACTTTCCAAAGCTAAGCTATCTCACAAGCCTAGGACAAGGAGCTGAGGTGCCAATGGAAAAGGAAATGGAGGTTCCGAGAACTGCCCAAAGTCACACTGGTTGTAAGATGCAGACGAGGAACAGAACTAAGTGTCCTTTCCATTTCATCATGCTGATTCTTCAATGGCTTCCTCTTTCCTTTACAAAGACTTCAGTTTCATCCAAAGAAATCCATCAATCAATTAATTAACAAGTTTTCATCAAGTATCCACGATGTGCCCTGGTAGGCACTGGGGACAAATTCTTGTCCTCAAAAAGTTTCCATTCTAGTGAGTGGAATGCATTTACTCACAAAGCAAATCTGACCTTATGCATTTCTATCTCCAAAATAGAAAGCTTGGCATTAGAAGGCAGTTTTGAAAGCTGGGCTCCCAAGCTTTCAATGACCTGATTTTACAAATCAGGAAATTGAGATCCAAAGAGGTTGACTTGCCTGAAGTCATACTAGTTAGTGGCTGGGTTAGAAAAAGAATCCAGGGTTCATGACTTTCAAGTCTGATGTCCTTTCCATTGTACCTCACTGATTTTTCCTGGGTACATTTCTCTCCCAGTAGGTAAATTTCCTTCCCCATCAATGAAAAGAAGCCATATTACCATGGGAGATTTTTTTCCCTTTATGTATTGCTTTAGCAAATATATATCCTTCTCTAAAACCATGACCCAGAAAGGCAAAAAAAATTAAAATTAAAATTAAAAAGGGGGCGAGTAATGCCATATGCTGCAAATCATACTTAGCACGTCAAACACATGCTATTGTTCGTTTCAGTTGTTTGGAAGCTCTTCTGGGCCATAAGATCAGGGCTAATTCTTCCTCCAGTTTTTCATACACACATTTCCTAGACTACAACAGATTTGCCTGTAAGTAGGGCCAGAGATTCACAAAATCATAGAATTTCAGAGTTGGAAGAGACTTTGACAACCATTTAATCCAGAGGTTCTTAACCTGGGCTCAGTGGATAGATTTCAAGAGGTCTGAGAACTTGGAAGGGAAAAAAAGTTACATCTTTATTCTCACTAACCTTTAACTAAAATTTAGTATTTCCATCTGTTATTTAAAAACATTATTTTAAGAAGTCCATAGTCTTCGTCAGACTGCTCAAAGAGTCCGTGACACTAAAAAAGTTTATAAGCTCCTGATCTAGTCAAACCCAAGATTCTGTAAGAGAAATCTGAATACAAATCACTACACAAGTGACTGTCCAATCACTGTGTGAAGAGCTCTCTATATAAACTCTGTGTGTGTGTATTTCATTTAGTAATTTAAACATTCATTATTGTTTCTTGACTCTGGAAGCAAGCCTTAGATCATTTTGTTTATAAACATTCTTTCTCTCTTGTGGGTCCAATGAAGAACAGGGTAACTGAAACTGGATAGAAGCAGATAATTGCTTTAGACTTTTCAATCCCAAAATACAGCAACACTGAAAGATAGTACAAAGAGTCTTTGGAGCCTGTTAGATCAGAGAGAAACCACAAAGAAGGCTGTCAACTCTATTTTAAATATTGTCCTAATACTTAAAAAAAATATATAATACTAAAGCCACAACATTCAAAGAAAACTGGAATTTGAATTTGAAGTTATATACAGGTTAAGGTCCATTGTGACCAAGTGCCTATTTGTACATGGGTCGAAAAGTCCCAACCACAGGCTTCTGTCTCACTGTTAGCAATTTTACTCTCAAAGTTAAGGTATGATTAGTTTTTTAAAAATAACAAAGTTTGCCTACTTTTGTTAGATTTTTGAAAGATTTTTAACTTAATGAAAATTTGGCATTTTCATGTTTTTAAAAAATGATTTTACTGAGAAGTCAGGGGGAGAAAAGTCATTAGAATTAGAGAGGAATTGCTCCAATAAACTGGTTTCGGTATCGACTTTTCTTTTATGTTCTTTGAGAGATATGAAAGATTCAAAATGATGAAGGAAGGGGTGATGCAAAGCTAAAGAAACCTATTGAACAGGTGTCCCTAGAAGCTTAGGCTATAGCTTTATAAATCAAAGGTTTCTAGTTTGTTTGGGGAAAGATTTGATTTTTTTCAGATGCTTACAAATTATAAACTAAAGTTCAATCAATCAGCAAATATTTATTAAAAGCATTTTCTATGTGTGAAGGACTAGGACTACAAAGGCAAAAATGAAATAGTCCCTGCCCTCAAGGACTTTACATTCTATTGAGGAAAGTAATTTAGGAGAAAGACCAATGGGAATGCTCTTCCAGAGCTCAATGCAGGCCTAAGATGTGCTTCTAAAAAAATACAGAAAATAAATACAAGGTAGTTTTTGAGGACAGGAAGTTCACAGTAGCTGGGCAGAAGTCGGTTAAGGATTTGTTGTAGATGGTGGAGCTTGAACTGAACTTTGGAGGAAACTGGAGATTCTAAAAAGTAGATATAAGGAAGGAAATATCAGTTTTAAAACACCCTCAAACATCCCACCCATAACCAATATCGATCCAAATGGTTCCCACTGTCCTCAGTAAGGGTGTTCCTTAAATATACAAAGTTGCTTTCATTTTAAAATTTTATATTGTGAATTCTTTTATATTTTTAAAACCTATACAATTCTAATTTCTGTATCTATTATTGGGTTTCTTAAAGAGAGGGGGGTGGGAACTACTCTTAGAGAATAGAGACCTTCAATAGAGACCTTCAAAAGCAGAGGAGGTACCAAAAAAAAAAAAAAGCAGAGGAGGAGGCATGGAGCTAAGATGGTAGAGGGGCCCTGGAGAATTTTGTAAAACCAGATTTTCACGTGACGTAGAAAATCTTCATAATCCTGTAACTATAAAATTCTAAATATGTTGTCATATATTACATATTTAAGGAACTCTGTAAAAATATTTTTATTTTTAGGTAAATCAGAAAGATTAGAAATCTCAAGTAAATTTACAACTGTAATTTGGAAATTGCCTTGGGAGTTTTGGGGTTGTTTGTTACTAACTACTCAATATAAACTGGTCATGTTGCTAGAATTGCCACATGACTAAACAGCAATTTCCCTTTGAGGCAGAGGACCAAGGACTGAAAAACACACAAAGACCTCCAATAATAAAATTTGTAATTCTTAGACCAGTCCTAAATCTTCATTCAAAAGTAAATAGTGATAGTAATCATTATGGAAATAGAGAAAAAGAGAAAACACAGAATCTATTATTTATCTACCCAATTTTTCAAAATTTAACCCTTCCCACCACAAGGGGGGAAAATCATTAGACACCTTCTGTTTTAGTCATATGATTTATTGGAATGTTATTTTGTTACCATATTCAAATTTTTATTTTTTCATTTCAGATAGTGGCATTAGCACAATCCAATCAATGCATGTGGGAGAGTTCAATCAGAGACTGGTAGAAGCCAGCACTCAGTTTAAAAAGAAGCAAGGCAAAGGCACCATTGATATTTGGTGGTTGTTTGATGATGGAGGTAAGTAATGCTAAAAAGTACAGCAGGGAGCAGGATTTCTCTATTGATAAATTTAGCAGAATATATGGGAAACATATGATAATAGTAGCAGATGAGGTATAAAAGAGTTTAAAAAAAGAGTTAAAAAAATTTAAGAGCTGTAAATATAGGGCTAAAGAAATTGAGATGTTCTCGTTCACTTAACACATACTCATTCATCTTACAGAGTCATAATAAACTTTTTCCCCTCCAGGGTTAACACTCCTAATCCCCTATATCCTGACTCTCAGAAAAAAATGGAAAGACTGCAAATTAAGGATTTATGTTGGAGGCAAGATAAACCGTATTGAAGAAGAAAAAATAGCGTGCGTATTGACAATTTCTGTCATTTAAAATATGTGTGGGCTTAGAGTTAATACTATTTAACAGCTCCTATTAAAATCTCTAAGAACCTTTCAGGTACAATTGAAATAAAAATAAAACCATTCTGACAGAGTTCAGATTTACTTTCTTTCCCATAATTCACTATTCCAGGCAACTGGTGAATACATCAGCTTTGTTTTTTTAATCACTATATTTCTCTCACTGGAAGAGTTAAATGCTTTAAAAACAACACCCTCTCCAGTGTTGGCAGGTTTGAATGGGAATATCATCACTTTATTGAATGTTTATTGGGTTTTATCTAATTAGTTATTCAAAAGAGACAGACTCCTAAAGTTATACCTACAATTGCTTGATAGAGAAGAAAATACAAGTGATGGTTTCAGTTTTATACATGCAACTGACTAATCTAATAACACCTTCAGGACTTGGTATTGCAGCTGAGTAATTGTATTCTTAAAAAGATGGAGGTATACACATATATGATTATCACTATTATTCTCCCTGTGGTGCTACATACCTGATAATCATGAAGCACCATAATCTTAGAAGAACTGGAATTTTAGGTGACCCAAAAGACAATGGATAAAGGCATATCAGGCATAAGTAGATTACAGTACAATACCAATGTTGACTTGCATGCAAAAAATGGCATAAAAAGCAGCATCAAGAGTGTCCAGGAAATCGAGTGAGCCCCATCATATAGCAAAAGTATGAATAATAGATATATTATTAGAGCATTCCCCTGGTATTCACCAACTACCAAAAGCATCAAAGAAAGGCTTTAGTATGTTGAGTAGATTTTGTCTGGGAGATTTGTGCAGATGTAGATGATGTTTTTGCACAGAATGAAAAGTTACGGAGGGACTATAATATGTACGAGTGGAAGGAGTATGTACACTGATGAAATCAAAGATCTGTGCGAAAGTCCGAGTTGAAAAAAATGTAAACAAATTATTGCTGTGCTTTCTTTTCTAGACATTTCCAGTCCCATTTTCTAGCTCTGGTTTTTGTACCTATACAAATTTTTCTTGGGGTTTTAGTGAAGCAATTTTAGCCCAGACTTAATATATCTATCAAGTGTTGTAATGAAAATCAAACACTAACTAAAATCTTTAGATAAATTAGCTTGCCTGAGAAGCAAAGTTGAAATGAAACATGATTGCTTTGATATCTTAACTCAAACACAAATATTGTTTGATTGACGGTAGTTAAATATGTAGTGATGAAATGTTCTTTCTTATGTTTCAGGATGGCTTCACTTTTGAGCAAATTCAGGATAAAATTTGCAGACATCCATATCATTGGTGACATCAATATTAAACCAAACAAAGAAAGGTATGAAGCACTTATCAAAATTCATTATTTACCTCCACGGTAATCTCTTATTCTCTTTCATGCTCATTATCAAAGGATGAGAATGTTAGGCTTTTACTGCAGTCAGTTTTTGGTAGCATAGAACTAAGAGGGGCCTAAAAAATAATGAAGACAAAGCTATCCTATAGATTGTTGTGTAGGCTATTTTCATATGGCCAGTGAGGTTTGCACAGTGAAGAGAATGCTCGAAAATTGCAAAGAAAACTCAGCCAACATTTCAGAATTGTCTTATATTTCTTTCTGAGTCACCTCTTCATGAAGAATGGTCATAGAGTCAGACAACTTCTCTTAATAGATGATGATGATGATGATGGTGATGATGACGATGATGACAATGGATAGATATTATTGTTCCAAGCCATGTGTTATATATCTATAACTGGGGGAGGGGGGTGGACACTGATGAACAACTTGGAGAAATGGATTGTTGCATCGTACAGAGCATAAATGTACTTTGGAGTAAGCTATTCTAATACAGCCCAGCACATTTATATTCCCTAGGGTTATCACCTGTTGTATTTTCTGATCTTCTCCATTTTCTTTGTACTTCTACTTTTCTTTGCTTCTTCAGTCTCTGATTGTCCCTCTTCCAACCCATGACCTTTCTGCTTATAAATTTCTATTGTATATGTGACCAATAATAAAATGTCACTTAATTCAAATTTCAAAATTCTATCAAAGCAATAGCACCAAATTCTTGGTGATTTGTGAGTCTAGTACAACTGGTTTGTTTGTTTGTTTTGAGAGGGGTAGCAAAAACCTAGACCTTGGATTTCATTAGTATGGGGAACTGCCAGTGAGGGATCTCCCTCTGCCAAAGCATATAAGCACCTTCTTTGCACTCATAGTTTCTGAGAGTTGCCTGAGGCACTAGCGACTTACCCAGGCTCACAGAGCCAGTATGTGTAAGAAGCAAGACTTGAAGCTTAATTCTGAGGCCAACTCTATACACTATGCTGAGCTAGCTCTCTGTGACTATACCAACAGCCAATCCAAATGGTTTTGTAACAGAGCCCATGCCTTAATTTTATAAGAAAGCTACTTGAGATACAATTGTCCAAGTTGCTCTGCTGTCATATTTGCATTTTATGCCAGGAAGATCTATAATGCTTTACTTCAATAAATTCTACAATTACTACATGTTCTTAATCAAAATGAACCTTTTTGCAATTCTCTTCAGAAAATAGAATTAACACGTCTACATGAACTGGACTCTAGTATAATATTCTCTGGTGGCCTTCAGAATTTTCATTTAATTGAAGAATAGATGAATTTCAATTCACCTTAAGCCCTTTCTTCTTAGTATATTTCTTTTATATAATCAAATAAGCTTGAAGCTGCTGGGATGGGTGGGTCAGTTTCAAAGCTGCCTTGAGGTATCAATTCACTTAGAGGATCTGTATAGTACAGGCAGCTAGACAGGAGTGAATTGTTGGAATGTAATTCAACCCTAACTTCCAAAGTCCTTTCCCATGTGATTGGAATTCCTAAAAGAGATCCAGAACTAATCTACTACCCAAGATTTCTCTAGGCTTTCAAAGAAAAGCCAGGTAAAAAAAAAATATCATTTATCAAGTGTTCATTGCCCCAGGGTGAGTCCTCTGAAACTGTCTTGTTGTGGAAACACACTTCCAAAGGAACACTAGAGGACTCAGAATAGCTACAGGACATGAGGGGTACAAACTAAGAATATCCCATGGGCAGAATGAGATTTCAACATTGCAGGCTAGGCCAATTTCCACAGTCCAAGGCCACAAGACAGATCACTACTGCTCTTCCTCAAAAGCCTCAGAATCATAGAATCTCTGAATTAAAAGGGCTCAGATATCTAGTCCAATGCACGTCTAAAGCAGGACTTCTTGTCACAACATCCCTTACAGGAGGCCTCCACTGAGAAGAACTCACTCTCTTCATACTGGCTGCATGTTTTTACTGCTGTTGTTATTGGTCAAGCATTTCAGTCATGTCCAATTCTCTGTGACCCCATTTGGGGTTCTCTTGGCAAAGATACTGGAGTGATTTGCCATTTCCTTCTCTGGCTCATTTTACAGATAAGGAAACTGAGGCAAACAGGGTGAAGTGATTAACCCAGGGTCACATAGCTAGTAAGTGTCTGAGGCTGGATTTGAACTCAGGAAGACTCCAGATCCATCACTCTATCAACTGTGCCATGTAGATGCCCCACATGTTTTACTTTTAAACGACTCTAAATTTTAGGAACATATTCCTTATTACAAGCAACATCATTCAAGGATGAAACCAGCAAAAGGTCAATAAATGAACAATGAAGAATATTTATAAGGACTTTTATAACAAACTTTCATCATCCAGGACAGCAGAACCACCACATTTGGTCAGATATGTTGTTGCATGAAAAAGAAGAAAAGGCTCTGAAGAAATCATATATGGCAAAAGCTGGATGAAAATAAAAATATGCACTAGGAGGTTAGATTAAAAGCAACATAATTTTAGGAGCACTAAAGGATTAATTGTGAAGGTCGCTGAAGGAGAAGGTGCCAAGAGCATTATGGGAGACAGCAACAAAAGGCAGTGGAAAATATCAGTAATTACTGACCTGTCTGCCTATTCCGATCTACACAAGGTTTTTTATGAAAGTAAGATGCATACGTATATAAAGGATGAGAATGCGTTATGGGCCAGAATGCTGGTGGACCTAGAGAGGTATAAGATTTAACAAGTATATACATATATATACATATATGCTTGTGTATTTTTTTTTTTACTTATATTCCCACAACACTGGCCTAGACATTTTGAGCAAAGAGGTTGTGGTGTGGATCTGAGGAGGTTTGGGTTAATTTTGCCCCCAGATGAATTGATGTGAGATGTAGCTATGAGCCTTATAGACATAAAAGCAGTTTTTAGGACTTTGGGAAAGAGCTTCTGGAACCCTAGGGAACCTCTTTGCTGACTACTTTTAACCTTCTTGCTGGTAGCTTTTATCTGCTTTTATCCTCTGGACTGCTTTTAGTCACCCAGAGAATTGCTTTTTCCCAGAAATATTTGAATATATTGTGCCAATTGCAGAGTAGTGACCCAGATAGAAGGGATTAGGCAGGTTTTCTCAAATGACATTCTATATCAGGTCATATCTTTAATCACACACTGATCGAAAAGTATAGAGAATATAAGATACCACTGCTTTTGTTGGTATAAAAAAAGCATTTTTTTTTTTTATGGAACAGAACACTACCTTACAGGCTCTCTTCCAAGAAAGATGCCTTCCATGCATATATAAGCATCATTCGAGATTCCTTGAATAAGGTAAAAACAGAAATAACTTTGTTCATTGACCCCCTGGTTATAATTATCAGGCAAGACATATGCTTGCCAAAGATATTTGCCACTGTCGCTGAGGATATGCACAATAGAGTTCAAATGGAAAGGAATTTTTCCTCCAGATGCTCCTGTTTGTGAATAGCATTGTACTGATTACATCAAGTCTCTAAACACTGTAAAGCGTCCTAAATGAGATCCATGATTACTCAAAAGATAGCAGTCTAACTATTCACTCAGGAAAAACAAATGTGTGAGTCTTCAAGAATGGCTATTGTCCAGCTGGACTGATAAACCATAGGACCCACTCATCAGTAAATATATCATGGACAGATGCTGCAAATGGATAATGTACCGACTACTGAATTGAACAGAAGAAGGGCAGCAGGTCGAATTGCCTTTGGGAAATTGCATGACCTCAAACTTCTCTCTGAAACAACAGCCCATGTCCTGAACACCAATATTTGGATAGTATAACATGGCAACAAACCATAGATACTACCGTGTCCAAGGAAGTAACGTTGAGTATCACTCAAAGGGCAATGATGAGGTATATATTGGACCTCTGCAGGTTAAAGCACCTTACTTACAAGGAATTATGAAGGACAGATGGAATGAAGGAAGCCATCAGAGTATGGCTGGAAAAAATGGCTAATCACGTAGTGAGAATGAGGACAAAGCAAGCAATAGGTAACTCGTGCTCCACTAGAACCTACATTATGTCAAGGGAATAAGAAAAAAACCTGAGGTACATCAGGTGGAATACCTTTGGCATTTGGGAGGATCCTGACAAGAGACCCAAGAAGGGCAGGCATGGATGGGTTGCAATATGCATTATTGGAGGAAGGATCTCTTCTAAGAAATCGTTTGGTCCACACCATCTATATCCATATGTGTGTATCTGCCTCTCCAACTTCTACCCATTGTACTTCCTTTTGTCATTTGGGGATCAAGCAAAACAAATCTACTTTCTTTTCAATGAGACAATCCTTTAATTATTTTAAGATAATAATTATGTTTTCCCTAAGTCTTCTATCCTCCATGCAAAGCATCCACAGTTCCTTCAATCAATCTTGATATGTTCTCCCCTTCCTGGCCTCATCATCAGGCACTTGACTTGGTCAACATGCTTCCTAAAATATAGTCTCCAGAAGGGAACACAACACTTTAACTGTGGTCTCAGGATTGTTGCTTCTTATGTTCTGGACACTAAGCATCTGTCTACCAGTACAGATTATGTTCTCCTTAGCATTAGAATTGTGGCTGCTTCATTACAGTCTTCATTAACACTGATCTTGTAGTCCACTAAAACTCTCAGATATCCCCATCCCAGTTTTGTTGTATCTAGAAATCTGATAAACATGTCATCTATTACCCTCAATGATTATTATGAAGACACACTCTTGTTCTCCTAGGCCAGTGGTTCTCAACCTTCCTAATGCCGCGGCCCTTCAATAATCATATGTGGATGTATCTGCATGTGGGCAGACCCGCCTGGAGACAGATAGAGGAGCGGTGTCTTGGTTCCTAAGACCATCGGAAATATGTGTTTTCCAATGGTCTTAGGCGCCCCCTGTGACTCCTGGGAAAGGGTCATTAGACCCCCAAAGTGGTCGCCACCCGCTGTTAGGGAATCCACTCACACCTGGTAGTAGCACTTAATATGAATACTCCAACTTTGCAAACCCTCCATCCAAAGCTTCCCACATCTCACTTGGCTGGAAGGCAGGGGCTTCCTGTGTGCCCCAAATACAGTTTAAGATCTTTGAGGGTGAAAAATGTCTCTTTGCTTCTCTTTTATTTTCCACGGGGTCCAGCAGAGTTTAGAGCCCATAGCTTTTCACTTATTGAATTTTCCCTGTGGGAAAGTCAAAGTTACAGTTCCATTAAGGTCAGAAATGAGGCTTTTCATATCCAAATGATAATTTTCAGGTGCATTTTCAGCAGTTGAAGATTGCCTTGGTTTGTTGGCTTATTTTTAATGATTGTTCAGGATGGATCTTTGGCCTCTATATTCATTCACCTGATAGTCTTTTCCACTCTCTTGCTTCCTTACCCCTTTCATCTGACATAGTTTTCTATGCAGTCAGGAGTTCAGCCACATAGCCATCTATGCTAGCTTCTATAATGCCCTTCCATCTTCTATGTCTGATATAGGGCATACTGAGGCAGCTGCTGCCATTTTGATACTCTCTTGGTCTTCACACAACCCATCATTCTTTGGAAAATATAGATTCTTTTGCCTCACTGCATGCCTGATTTGTGTGACGTGGGACCTCTACTTTTCAGAAGACAAATGGTAGTACCAGGAATTAGGGGCCCCACAGGCTCCTGCCCCCTTTTGTTCAACACTCAGACTGAAACCTCACTACAAATATCTTAGAATCATAAGTTTACAGCTAGAAGGAACCTTAGAAGGAATATGTTTTAAGGCCCCCATTTTGAAAATGAGGACACTGAGACCCAGAAAGGTAAAGTGATTTGTCCTATGTCACACAGATGAAAGTGGCAGAGGCAAGATTCTAACTCAGGTCCTGTTCTTAGGTCCTGTGTTCAGCCTTCGTTCTATTGTACCACACTGCCTCCACTCGAAATGTCAGCTGCTCAATAAGCATATTAAGGACCTACTATGTGCTGGGCACTGTGCTAAGCAATGGGGAAACAAAAATGAGCAAAACCTTGTTTTCAAGGAGCTAACAATGAAATGGAGGAGACAACGTGGAAACAATAATGTATAAAAATACAGAATAAATCAGAAATAATCAACAGAGGGAAGGCACTAGAATTAAGAGGAATCTGGACAAGCTCCTTTTGGAATGTAAAATTTTATGTGGGAATTGAAAAACTTCAGGGATGCCAGGAAGCAAAGATGAGTATGGATAGAATTCCAAACAGGAAGGACAGCCAGTGAAAATACCTGGAATCTGGAGATGCAGTATCTTGTGTAAGGAACAGTAAAGATACCGGTGTTGCTGGATCCCACAGGATGTAGAGGTCAGTAAAGGATAAGAAGACTGGAAAGGTAGGGGGCCAGGTTGTGAAGGGCATTGAATGACAAGAAGAGGAGTTTATATTTGATCTTGGAGGTGATAGGAAACCACTGTAGGTTACTGAAATAGGGAAGGAAGGTGTGACATGGTCAGACCTTCCCTTTAGGAAAATCAATTTAATAACTTGGTAGAAAATAGACTGTATTGGGGAGAGAGTTGAAGCAGTGAGACCAACCAGTAGGCTGTTGTAATAGGCTAGACATGAGGCAATGAGAGTATGCACCAGGGCAGTAGCAGTGTTGGAGGGGAGAAGGGGACCAAAATGATCAGCACTCAGTAATAGATTGACTATGGAGAATTAGAGACAGAAAGAGAGAGAGACAGAGAGAGACAGAGAAGAGAGGGAGACAGAGAGAAAGAAACAGAGAGACAGAGACAGAAACAGAGAGAGAGAGACAGACAGACAGACACAGAGAGAAAGAAATAGAGAGAAAGAAAGACAGACAGACAGACAGACAGAGAGAGAGAGACAGACACAGAGAGATAGAGAGAAAGAGAGACAGAGAGACAGAGACAGAGACAGAGAGACAGAGACAGAGACAGAGAGACAGAGACAGAGACAGAGACAGAAAAAGTCAAGGATGACACTGAGGTTGAGTCCATTAGCCTGTGTAGGAAAAATGGAACTTTTAAAAAATTTGATATTGAAAATGTTTTTCTATGGGTTGGACCTGAGTTGAGTATTCAGTTGACTAATGTTTGACTAAAGAATGATTAGGGATAAGCACTTACTTAAGAATCCTTTTTTCTTTCCTTCTCCATGTGGAGGAAATATTCCTCTACAGAGGAAGGGTTATTCTGTTACCTTAGTAGATTACATATTCTTTTGTTACAATTTGACAGACAAATGACACTTATAACCAGAATTTGGGGGTTTGCAATTAGCAATCACAAGTTGTTTCCACTGCTATGGTGATTCCCAACCATCTCTCAACTGCAACATCCTGTTGTTGGTAATCTTCGTTGGCAACACTTCCCCAGAGACACATAAACATATTCCACCTATTTTTCATATTAAAGTGAATTTAGGTTAACTTTGTTTTGAGAACTTTCTGAGAATTCTACATCATCTCTGTATATAATGGAGATGCTCAGGGATTTTGCAGCAAAACACACACACTTATGCACACACGTACACACACACACACGCACACAAAACAGGACTACTCCAGGGACTTTGATACCATTCAGTATTATCTAAATGAAGAAGTATATTTAACTGTCTTCTCTCCTCTTTCTCTCTCTCTCTCTCTCCCTCTCTCTCTCTCTTTCTTTCTCTCTCTCTTTCTCTCTCCCTTCCCCTCCCTCCCTCCCTCCCTCCAAGAACTACATTTTATTCATAAGCACAATGATAGATGAGATCTACAGATGAAATCTATGGATGTTCTATGATACTACAGAGATGAATGGGGCAAATCTGCTGCTAGTACTCCAATAAAGTCAGGCTGTCAGACGTTAACCACAGCTACCACCAGTTGTTATAATCCTGTACCATTATTCCTAGAATTTATTAGTTTTAAACAGACCTTTTTTAGACCGAATCATCCCCTTGGACCATTTTTCTTTGGGAAATACCACCAGGCATACAAGATCCCCAACAATGTGGCCTAATGGTCTCTGAACAAGCCTCTCCTCCATACACAAGGTCACAAACCATCTGAAGAAACTGCAAAGTTTTAGAGTTCTTCAAGATCAGTAAAAACATGACTTATCTGGGTGGCTTGATATCAGGGCCAGCACTTAGCACAGTGCTTCCAGGGCACTGAACACAGTGCTTGGCACACAGTAGGTGTTTCATGAATGGTTATTGACTGACAAGAGTACCTGTCACAGATTATTCTCAAATATATAGATAGATAGATACAGGAACATAGACACAAAGTACAACTTGAACTAGTTTAGGAAATTAAACCCTGATGAGTTTCCAGTTTACTTGTTCTGTTATTTAGACTAAAGCAGCAACAGTTCTGGCATTGGAGGAAACTGTATTTATGTTTGTCCCAGTTATGAGAGGTATGGATAGATGGATGGACGGACAGACGGACAGACAGATGGATGGATGGATGGATGGATGGATGGATGAATGGATGGATGGATGGATGGATGGATGGATGAAAAAATAATTGGACCAAGAGAAACTGAGACATTCAGGTAGTTAAATTTGATTCTTTTACAATATGGAATGAATTTGGGGGTCATAAGCCAGGAAGAAGACAAGAATCTTCAGATGAGAATCAGGGAAAATTAGAAACAATTAAGCAGAGAAATTTAGCTGAACAGTGATGACAGAGTAGTTAACAGCACAATCTTGTGCATTACCTAAGATGAAAAGAAATCTTGATGTGGGAACCTGAGAAGGAAAATTATGCAATTACAGTAAAAGTTTTGTTACTTGGCATAGTAGATGAATTACTCAAGCCAGAGGAGGGGAGAAAGGAAGGAATGGTTATCAAATAATCCCCACCCACCCCCCCAAAAAAACTGGGTTAAATAAGAATTATACTTACAATGGAATATCATGGTATACATAGATTACTATAAAGAGCTATTAGAAAATTCTTTAATTAGGGTAATCAGGCTTAGAAAGGAACCCAGGGGAGCTGGACTGAATAGAAAAATATAAGAATTGTTAACACTTTTACCTGTCATTTCCCAAAGAACATGTGAACTGTTCTGCTTTGTAGCTCTGAGAAAAAACTTACCCTGTTCAATCTAGACTTATGCCAAGTTTCAGCAGAAAGCAATTCACCTATGAACTGGTAGACACTATTAACTAATCAGCAAGTTCCTATATAACAAAAAACAACAACAACAAAAACTAATTTAAATGACATTTTATATTTTTGAAGAATTATAGATTTATATCTGGATGGATCCTTACAGGCCCTGATTTTATGAATGAGGAAACTGAGGCCCCAGAGGTTAAATGATTTGACCAAGATTGCAATGGTAGTAAAACTTCAGCACACGTTCCACTTTACCATGTTGCCTCCATCATTGGTAAGATGGTAAGACAGATGACAAATGAGAAAACCAAAGGCAAGATCCGTTAAATGACTTACTTACCCCAACAAGTCAATGGTAGGAATAGAACTAAAAGGCAAGTCCAGCTACTGCATCATACTAATTTTCATTTCTAAAAGTTACTAAATTTCATTTCTGAAGTTATTAATTAAAATTAAACTATATTATATACGACCAAAAAAGATTTTTTTAAATTGAGAGCTGGAAGTAATGTGTTGAAGGTATTTAATGTTTCATATTACACTTTTTAAAGTTTTGTTTTGTTATGAGTAGGTAAATAAATTTATATTAATATTTTTATGAAAGACAAGAATAAGATATGCAATACTTTAAAATGCTTTAAAGCTCCTATTAAGTAGGTATCTCTCTTGCTAATATGTTTTCCTTTTAATCATACATAAGTATTCCTAGATATTCAGGTCTTAAAATCTATCCCAACCACCCTAGCCTCTACAGTGTACTCAAATACTAGTCATCTGAAAAGTTTTCTCCTACCACCAGAACACACAAAAATAAACAAGCACCATTATCTACAACTATTACAAAAAACCCCAAAGTGGTGTTACAGACATTAAATTCACAGGATTATACTTTTCTCATTCAACATGCCCATACCACAGTAACATGATCAGTACTTGCACAGGTGTTTGGGAAGCTAAAACAGGCCCTTTTAGACTCTTACTAAAACCTAATTTATGCCCTACATTAGTTCATACGATGTTTCCCAATTAGTATGTGCAATAACCAAATGGAAAATTACTTTATGTTCTAATATATCTATACTAAAGTCATTTATTGTATTACCAGAAGACATGATATTCCTGCATTTTTGTGTTTAAATTAAACATGAATACTTTATAGATTGGCAACACACAAAACAAACTTTAGCCATCTTCTAAGTAGCCAAGAGGATAGATACATCTTTGTAGACAGAACGTTGCCTGCATAAATAATTCTTAAAAGATTTCCATGACATTCAGCACTGATTCCAGAGTCAGCAGGACCATAATACCTAGAGTATCTGTGAAATAATGAGTTAGTTTCCTACTGTGAGGCATCCTTTATAATTCCAATTTCAGCTGGAAATTCTTTGAAGAGATGATTGAACCGTATCGTCTCCATGAAAGCTGCAAAGATTTAACAACTGCTGAGAAATTAAAAAGAGAAACTCCATGGAAAATTACAGATTCAGAACTGGAAACATTCAAGGAAAAGGTAAAGTCTTGTCTCCTCTTAATTCTTACATTGCTGTCTGAATAGCTGAAAAGAAAACAGCGGCTGGTTGAAAGAGCAACAGTGAAAACTTCTTTTATTTGCTTTCATTGTTTGGGCATTTAGAGGTTCTGCATTTTTAGGTGTTTTTCAACCATCTTATTAGGTATAACGACTTTAAAAATTGCTCGTTTCCACTTCTTTTGGTGTGACATAAAATCAGTGTTGCTTTAGAAAAGAAGAAAAGTACATCAGTCACAAGAATTGTGAAATTTGCTTTTCTGTTATCTCAAAGAATAGCAGGTATCGGTGTGTAGACTTTTTTAAAAGTAGGAACATGGGCTGAATGGCCGATGAGCATCACCAGGCAATTGAAGTTTTAGCTGCCATTTACTTCTATAAAAAGTATAGAGCCCAGGGAAGTCTCAGCAAAGATTTAAGTTGAACAAATTCAATGAAGGGTTTAGGCAAAAGTCACTGCATTAAAGTCATTTTAAAGATAGTTTGGTAGTAGGGTGAAGATAGGTGACACAATGAATGGGGTCGAGACTGGAGTCAGGAAGACTCATCCTCCTGAGCTCGATTCTGGCTTCAGACACTACTACCTGTCACTTAACCCTGTTTGCCTCAGTTTCCTCAACTGTAAAATGAGCCAGAGAGGGAAATGGCAAACCACTCCAGTATCTGCCAAGAAAACCCTAAATGGGGTCACAGAGAGTTAGACATGACTGAAAAATGACTGAACCAAAATAGTAATGAGTATCTTATTATAGCACTAGGAAAGGGGAGTTTGGATATCAAATGTAGAGTATTGGCATTCTCTAGAAAATGGTCAGAATTAAATCAAACTCAATACTTCAATGCCCGACACATATAATGTAAGAGGCACTAAGTATAAAAAGATGAAATATTACATCATCCTCGTCTTCCAGGAGTTTACAAACTAATAGAAGGATGTACACAAATAAAGCATCAACAACATAGAATGTAATAGGGTAAAGGAGAAATGAAGACATAGTGTTCTAGGAAAATCTGAAGAGGAATCAATGACCAAAAAACTACTTGGATTCTACAAAGGATACGTACAACTAATTATACTTACCTGTATTTAGATCAGAGAGAATTGGTCACTATTCTATCATAGAATTTCCAAAAGTTTGGTCTTTTTTCCAACTGATCTTAATAGCAGAACACAGGGAAACAACTGGAAGTTATACCATAAAACAGAATTTGTGATTGGTTTGATGTATAAGTGAACTTTAATAATATGACAAACCAGAATTAATTTCATGTACAAATGAACACTTTTCTTTCTCAAGATTATCAAATATTTGAGGCTTTGCTCTTAGAAATTGTTTATAATAACAGATGGGCTGGCATTTGATTTAGTATTTCTAATTAATTGACTAATTTGAGATCAATCAAAGATGAGTCCCACTAGTTCCCTTACCACTAAAGTAGCATTCACTTAAGATCCATTTCTTTCTTTGTTATCAATTTAATTCTATTAAATTAATGCAATTATCATAACATAATATGATGATATATGATATGATATTATGATGATGATATGATATAAAATATCATAATATTTTTCTCTGGGGTAAAAGTAAAGAACTTGGAAAGTTTATAATTCCTATCTCAAATGATTTCAAAGTCAAAATATTCAGAGGGATACAAAGTTATTCATTTATGCATGTGTATATACATGCACACATATATGCCATATGGATCTGATTTAGATCAAATATGAACTCATTATATCTTTCTTCTAAGTTTAGGGAGGATTTTTGGATGTGTTGAATTCCAATTTTTGCTTTAAAGGAAGGGATATAATGTTGCTCTAGATATGACACAACAAAAGGAAGAAGATCCAAGGCAAAATCAGGGAGGAGTGAATACAGATTATGGTTATCAGGTTAGCTCACTAAAAACATGAATGATCCAGCAATAAAAAGGAAAAAGTAGATGAAGTGGATCGACTGAGAGTTTTTAAATGCTACTCCGTGATAAGAAGTTTAAGTCAGATTAGGCATTAATGGAAGCATATTAATGAAAATTTTGTTGAAGGGATATGAGGTGAGTCATATGGTTCATTCACTCATTTATGTGGCTCAAAATGGTTTTGATAAATAGACATGCACAGAACAATTTGGAAAAGAACAGGTCTTATTCAGAAATGTCAGTAAATCAAGTGTCATTATCTAATATGGATTTGGAGTGGGGGTAGTAAGGAGAGACTGAGGGGGAAAAATCCATGAATGCAAATATTTTTGGATACAAAACTCAACACCTAATTTGAATGTTTATAATAGAAGACAGTGAGAACATCCAAACATGATACCGAGATGAACCTGATTGGAAACGGAGAATGGTATGCAATGACCAGTACTGTATTGGAAAACTAGCATAGGACTTTCTTTGCTTTATAAATGTTATTGTCTACTCTATTCAATTCAATAAACATTTAAGTGTCTACTATATACCAGGTACCATGCTAAGTGGTGGGAATTTTTTAAAAAGAGAGAAGCAAAATACAGCCCTGCCTTCAAGGAGCTTATAATCTAATGAGGAAAATGTCTTCTAGAGAACCCTGTTCTTCCATAGATAGGAACCAGGGACTCCTTTTTTAAAAAAAAAACTTTAATGTTAGCCATATTTTCTCTCTAAACTATGATACCTGAAAATATGTATCAAAATGTTTGTCACTTGTATACTTTTTATAGTACAAATACAGCTTTATTTCCTCTGTTTTAGCCCAACTCCTCCAGTCTTCTAAACAAGCATTTGTAAATATATTTCAAGCCCAGCCATGCTCCACAGCCAGATTAGCTTGTGAATCACTGGTCTGACAAACAGAGAACCAAACTAAGCCAAGAAAGTTGCAGCTGTGTCCAGTCTATCATTCAGGGACTGAGCAATTCATTTTTTTGCTCCTGAACCAGTGAAATGATGATAATATTTGCCATCTCTTGTTTCTGTCATGGGAACACTGTATGGAAAAATTAGATTTAGCTGTTCATTCATATGTAACAAATGACTCACTTTGAAACATGCATTAACCAGTTTATTCCACTGAATTGCCAATTCTTACTAGAAAACAGCACGGACTCTACAACCTTTAAATGGTTTGTACAACTATTAAAAGTGGGACAAATGTTTGTTTTTCACTGGTAGAAGTAAGTGTCTTATGACTGAAGAGTGTTTTGTGCTTCCTGGGAAAGATGGAATGTTATTCATCTTCTCTTCTTGGAAAAATCTATTGAAATTAAGAATAGGCATATCTACCCCACCGGACCAATTTCCAAACTACATAAATATAGTCCTTTCTACCTTCTTTCACTCTGTTACCCACTTTTGAGGTTATTTTTTAATCCATTCTGATATATTTTAGAGCACATTCTTTACAATAGTACCAAGGAGGCACAGTGGATGAAATTCTGGGCCTGGAGTAAGGAAGACCTGAATTCAAATCCAGCCTCAGATGCTTCATAGCTATGTGACCCTGGGCAAGTCACTTAACCTCTGTTTGCCTCAGTTTCCTTATCTGTAAAATGGGGATAATTATAACACCTCCCTCCCAGGGTCAAATGAGATAATACCTATAAAGCATTCAGCACAGAGCCTGGCACGTACTAAGCATTACATAAATGTTAGCTTATTATTATCATCCTTATTCTGAAAGTCATGCAAAGGTTTCTTATCAGTCTTACATAAAATGTTTTTCTAACTTGAGCAGAAGAATTGTACTCATTAACAATGAAGGTTTTCACAACTGAAAGGGAAATTTTACTCTGAGATTTGGGGATTGGATGGGATGGGGAACTACCAATAAAAAGAGGTATTAACTGGGGTGGGGAGGCAGGGCGTTGTCCCAGGGCTTCAAATTTAGAAGGTCCTTCAAGCAGTGTGGCAACAAAACATAGTTCAGCGGAATTATTAATTAAAATAGGAAGCTACAAAATAAAATAAAATAAAATAAAATAATAAAATAAAATAAAATAAAATAAAATAAAATAAAATAAAATAAAATAAAATAAAATAAAATAAAATAAAATAAAACGGAAAGTTCCAGAGGTGGCATGGTAGAACAAGCCACTCACCCACCTTACTCTGCTCCCCATTTTTTCATCTCAGGATACCTGACAGTAGTTTTACACCAGTGTCCCAGGGTTTCTATCTGCTGCAGAGAGAGATGTTTCTCTCATCTAAGGGTTCCTACCATTCCACTTGCCTTAGGTGTGGTTTTGGTGACAGCCCCCAGCACAAAAATTCCTAGTTATTGCTCTGGAGTGGAAGGAATGTTGTCTCTAGAGGCAAGAAACCTGAGTTCAAATCTTGTCTGTGATACTTGCTACCTGCCTAACCTGGGACAAGTTACTTAACATCCCTGAGCCTCAGTTGTCTCATCTGTGAAATAAGGAGTTGGACTAGATGAACTCTAAGGTCTCTTTCATCTTTAGATTTATCATGTTATGATGCTATGAACAGGTAACCCCCCAGGTCAAAGTTGTTTGCTAAGTGTGATTTATTTTCCGCAGAGTTACCGTCAAGTCCGATTGAATGAACTTTTACAGGAACACTCACGAGCTGCTAATCTCATTGTTCTGTAAGTACCATTCCATATGTATGTATGTGCTCACATATGTATACATGCATACCGATGTATGCATGTGTGCATGTACACAATGTATACACTATATATAATATTTTATATGATGTGAATGTGTTGCATATTATGCATGTGATATACACGTGTGTTATGTATATGTGTATACATATATTATTGTGTGAATTTATTATGATATGTATATGTTATAAGCATGCATTATATTACATGCATTATATAACATATGTGAATGCATACAGCTATATATTGTGTTACAAAATATGAACATTTATATGTGTGTTTACATATGTATATATGTGTGTATGTATACATATGATATGAACATGCATTATCTAAACATATACTTTACTCACTAATGTCACATAGGGAAAAGGTGATAATAGATAAGTAACTATACTGACCTAAAGTTTAAAAATCAAGTTAAACTGAATTAAAAATTTTTTTTAGCCTATATCATTTTATGGAGCAAATGGAAATATAAATTGGCAGATTTTGATAGTTGAGCATGAAAGGTTACCCTCTCCAAGAGCAAAGGACCACCAACAAGAAGCTTCTACCCTCTAAGAGCTGACTCCTATAGAAATATAAGTATTCAAGCTCTCAGTGATATTGTTGAAAGGATTTAAGCTTTGGATAGGAGCCTAAACTAAATGATCCCCTAAGGTACCTAACAACTCAAGAGTGTTTCACCTAAAACTCTTATAACATAAACTTAAGAAAAAGCAGACCTTGGCTTTTCCAAAGATCAGTAAAGCAGCAGACCAGAATAATGAGAACAGAAAACTGGTCATCAGGAGATTCCAATTCTACTTATCTATCTATCTCCCACTCCCTCAGAGAGGAAGTTGAATTAAGATCATAAGTAATGTGCCTTCTAACTCTAAAATTATATGATTTATTTATTTTTATTATTTACTTTTCTCTCCTTACTATAATACAACACCCAAACCTGTTTGCCTGGTTTACAAAACACTTGCATTCTGTAAGAATGAACATTAGTTTAAGGTTTATCTTTGGACTTATTTGAGTGTTTTGGTTTTTCTTGATATAACCAGTCAGGATACTAGTTAACAAATAGTTCGGAAATATTATTGGTCTTAGTCTCTACTATAATTTTTAAAACTTTTTCTGTCTTTGTGTGTGTGTTTCTTCTCTCCCCAATTCATTTCCGACAGGAGTCTTCCAGTGGCTAGAAAAGCTACTATCTCGGATATCTTGTACATGGCCTGGCTAGAAATCCTCACAAAGAACCTCCCTCCTGTCCTGCTGGTCAGAGGAAACCACAAAAACGTCCTAACTTTCTATTCATAATATACAAAGTATTCAAGCACAATTCATTTTAATATGTGAAAGGCAAAATGTTTGTCAAGTATTTCATGTTCCGGATTTGATCCCAAGTAACTTCCAAAAACTATTCTATTGGTTCACAACCAACTCGGTCACCAATTTTAAAAAAACAACCAAACTAATAAAATCTAAATGATGTAAACCTATCTGCTAAAAGTGGTACCAGCATCCGAAGAAGCAGGACCTGCTTCCCAGAAAATGTTATCATTGCTGTCAACCTATGAATAAGGACATGAAACAAAGCCATGTTTACTTGTACTTATTTTTAAAAAAACCATGATGAGGGTAAACTCCTCTGGAATGGGAATCAAATCCTCTCTTTCGCTGGTATCTGCTTACAAAGTCTAAATATACTAGTCAGAAAACACATGCTGACTAACTGATCTAGTAACTCAAGCTTATTAAGTGGAAAAGGACCAATTTTGCAGGAAACATGATCATTAGGAGCCTCCTGGGAGATTTATTTAACAAAGGAGGATTAAAAATCAGGAACTGAAAACTACTGAAAAATTCCTTTTCATTAAATGTTCAAAGCATTTGGTTAAAATTGGCTATTTCATGTAATTACAGATATACTAATATTCAGCTTGAATTTACTGCCTACTTGAAAATATATATAGTAACTGGATTATGTAAAAGCATATATTTTAATTAAATAAATAATGTATATGCTATTCTTTGAATATATATTTTAATTGACCTTTATTATATGGATTGAAGTTGCCATTATAGTGCTAATTATGTGGGATTTTTTTTTCTGATTAAGTAGTTGGTACCTAGGAAATCTTTAAAGTCTTTTAATTTGAAAAATAAATATCACAGAGTTTCATATTGTCATGTATTTCCATGCAGATGCATACACACACATAACATATAAAGAGAATCACACGTTTAATTTTTTATATGATGATGATATGTGTTTAAAAGAATAATTAATGAAAAGTTAAATTAAGAAACAGTCAAGATTTGGAATATATGAATATTCATTTTTTCCCTTTCATCTTGGAGACTTATTTGCCAGTAGAAACCAAGCACAAAATTAAAAATAAATTTTCTAGTTGTTTTTTTTCCCCAAATGAATGACTTGATCTTTGTGATGAATTTTGACAGCTTTTAATTGTTATAATATATAAAGAAATGAACTTGAAATAAATAGATAAAATTTGACTGCTTTGGTCTATTGTCATTGCTTTTTACCTTTTCATATATGAAGGCTGAGTCAAAGGTAGTGCTTCTGAAACCTGGATCAATAACTATGACACATGAACCTAGAGGAAAGAAGAAAGAAGGGGAAAAGAAAGGAAGGGAGGGAGAGAAGGAAGGATGAACAAGAAAACAAAATAACAGAAAAATAATAGGAACAACAAAACTGATTAATTATAGCACAGGGCCCTCCTTGAGAAGCTTTAAGAAAGTCTAAGACCATACCGTTTTGTAAGACCATTTTTGCTTAAAAAAATAAAATAAAATCTGCCTTGCCATGGAGGGAAACCTGTGACCTGGGGCAAGTTTCTCAATTTTAAGTGATCGATTCCTAACAGCCTATGGTAATGCAGAGACCTGAAGAAACAGAAATAAGGACCAGAGGAATTTCATCCCCTTTTCATGTCGTTTTATAGGGTTTGGGATTAAGACCACATCTCTTTTTTGCTGTTTGAACCACCATGTTCCCAGGTTTCTGGCAGACTTTTCTTCCCCTACGAGTCCTATGACTGACAGTGGTGGGGCCCAAGTATCCCAAATCAATTCAGGGGAAGAGAAGAATAAACTTTCTTCTTATCCACAGATAAAGAACTGTCCAGGAGTCACTAGTCCCCAAGAGGCTGTATACAGATGGAGAAGGTAACCATTTTGCAGATAGTTTACGTGTGCCTGACAATGGGGTAACAGCCAGCACCCCAAGTGCCTTCACAAAAGGTGTCAGCTATGAAGCTATAAAAACCCACCATAATTTAGGAGTGGTCTTGCTATTGGAGACAGTGTTGTACATTGATACAGCGGCACACAGGAAAGGATCCCCTTTAGTGACATTGGGAAACTAGACAGTTTTGAATACAATTCACTGCATCACCCAATGGATAGAGTGCCAGGACTGGAGTCAGGAAGACTCATCTTCTGACTTCGCCTCTGGCCTCAGACACTTACTAGCTGTGTGACCCTAGGTAAGTCATTTCACCCTCTTTGCCTCAGTTCCTCATCTGTAAAAATAAACTGGAGAAGGAAATAGCAAACCACTCCAGTATCTTTGCCAAGAAAATCCCAAATGGGGTCATGAAGAGGCGCACACAACTGAAAAACAACTGAACAACGACATCACTCAGGTCCAAAATGCCATCAATCCCTTCCGTTCACTTACCACATATCAGAGATCAGTACAGGTAGAACCATAATCTGGCTCTTACAAGCTATTATGGAATCATTATGCTATACAAGGAACCTACTATTTTCTAATTCAGCAAAGGTAATAGCTTGGGGAGCTGTCCAGTTGAGTTTATAGCAAAAACATTATGAATCAATATGGTGGGGGGTAGGTTTCATGTGAAAATAATACATCCAAGGGTCCCTTTCTTTGGGGTGGCAGTGAATAGAGCACCGGCTCTGGAGTCAGGAGAACCTGAGTTCAAATCTGACCTAAGACACTTCACACACACACACACACACACACACACACACAACTGGCTGTGTCACCTTGGGCAAGTCACTTAGCCCCAACTGCCCTACCTTTCCCCTCCAAAAAAGCCAAAAAAAAAAAAAAAGAGTCCTTTGTTTGATGTTGATCATGGTAGGGGTGACAAGGGATGTGAATTGTAACACGCAGGTAAATTTCATTGGTCCACCGGAAATCTTTGATGTAGACTTTATCTCCAGGGTGAAGGTTGTGTAGCGAAAAAGTCTAAAGCAGTGGTTCTCAACCTTCCTAATGCTGCAACCCTTTAATACTTGTATGTGGGCATATCTACATGTGGGCGGATCCGCCTGGAGACAGATAGAGGAGCGGTGTCTTGGTTCCTAAGACCATCAGAAATATGTGTTTTCCGATGGTCTTAAGCGACCCCTGTGACCCCTGTGAAAGGGTCATCTGACCCCCAAAGGGGTTGCAAGCCACAGGTTGAGAACTGCTGGTAAAGGCTCAGTCTGTACTGCAGCACCTGTGTCATAAAGTCTCCTTAGTATATTTTGCAGTTCCTATATAGAAGAAGCAAGAGAAGTATCTCCTCCCAGTAATGATGTATATACTGGGAAAAAAGGTCTCACTCTTATAGGAGGGTGAACAAAAAGCCTTCCAAAGTTTTGGAGCAGTGTCAATACCATTGTTACTTCTTGAAATTGTTTGGGCACCTCCAGTGTGGGCAGGACAATGGACAACAGGCAGGGCACTGGGAAGCCATCGTGCAGATAGAAGTTCATTCATGTATTGTGTGTTCACAATGACCTTACAAGAATAAGTCAAGAAATCTCTTCGCAGCCATAGCATCCTAAGAGCACCACCTTATGCCCCAAAGGCATAAGAGAAGTCAGTATAGAAGGTGGTGCTTTGTCCAGCAGCTAGTAGATAGGCTGCCCAGCATCATGGCCTGAAGTCTTGGCAGTGCATTCTCTCATAGAAGAGAACCCATCAGTGCACAGCATGTGGACAGGCTTCTACCAGAAGGAGTAAGAAAGGTCACTGAGGGGCTTTTTGGCCATGTCAACAACAGAGGAACAGTCGTGGAGAGTCTCCCCTAAGGTAAATATATCAGGGAGTAAGATGGCTGGGTTGAGAACCAAACAGCACTTTAGTGTCATATTTTCTTTGCCACTTCATATCTAGCAATTCTTTGATCAGAGAAAGCTTGCGTGCAATGTCTTAAAAAGAGAGCCTCAATGTCATGGGAGCACTGTACTACAAAAGGGGCCCCTAAAACCAAATCATTAACATACTAAATCAGGGAGGAGACTTTGAAAGTAATGGAAGCCTAGTCCTGCAGAAAAATTTGAGAGAACTGTCTGGGACTTTCTACCCCTGAGGAAGACAAATCCACAACCATTGTGGGTTCTTCCATGTGAAAGCAAACAGGCACTTAGTGTCCAGGTAAATGGGGATGCTGAGCAAAGCTTAGCTGAGCAAAGATCTATTGGTAAAAACAGGTAGCCTCGGGGCAGCTAGGTGGCACAGTGAATAGAGCACCAGTCCTGGAGTCAGAGGAACTGAGTTCAAATCCAGCCTCAGACACTTAACACTTATTAGCTGTGTGACCTTGGGCAAGTCACTTAACCCCAATTTCCCTGACTTTCCCCTCCAAAAAGAAAAAAAAAGAAAGAAAAAAAAACAGGCAGCCTCATAGGAAATTGAGGAGATGATGCTTGCTAGATTGGGAACTAATGAGTGTCTGGGTATGACATAAGCATTAATAGCACATAAGTCTTGCACAAAGGGACAAATAGGTTTAATGCCAGGGCCTGGCCTGGGTTTCTTAAAAGGAAGAATCAGAGCATTACAATGTGATTTACATAGAACAACAATACCTTGATCCCTCAGAGAGTCAATAATGGGCCTTAATAATGCCTTCAATTACCTCCCTGAGCAAAGAATATTGAGGAATGAGTGGTAAAAGGTCATCCTTAGTCTTGGTGGTGACAGTGACAGCAGAATTTAACAATCCTACATCTATGGATGAAGTTGCTTATAGAAAATCAGTGATGTCCGATGGAATCTCCAGGGGTCTTTTGGGCATTCTGATCCCATAAAAAGAAAAAAGAGGAGTCCTCAGTGTGTTGCAAGGACAGAGATTTGTTGGAGAAGCAGGAAATAGTGGCTCTAAGTTTACAAAGGAGATCACAGCCCAAGAGGTTAATAGGAGAGGGGCATAAGGAGAAAAGAATGCTCTGCTGAGAGAGGATGAACAGTAGGCATATGGGAAGACAATTTGAGGACACTTTGAAGCTTCCCCAAAATCCCAACAACATTTAGAGATTCAATAGAAAAACAGTCAGAATCTGGTTTGCTCATTAAAATGGAATTAAAAGCTCCAGTATCTAATAAGACATGATAAATTATGTCATCAACTTTAAGGGAAACATGGGGTTCGCTGGTGTGGGAAGATGTAAAGATTGGAATAGTCAAGACAAAGATATCAGGATTGAGAAAAATGAAAAATTCTTCATCAGAATCTACAATTCCTGCCCCTCTCCCACCTACCTCATGCCAACCTACCTCCTCCCCCCCACCCCAGTTCTTCCAGGGAATCCTTTATTCCTGTTCTTTAAGTCTCATTTCTTTCTACATTCTCTGATAAGATGGCCATCATTTTGCTACAATAAAAGCACCCACATAGTGCATGGTTTCCTGGTACAGTTTGAAAGGAAGATGAAGATGCTTGGGCAGAGACCAAAATTCTCTGAGTTTTTTTGCTCAGGGTTCTCTTTCCCTTTATCTCTCCCTTCATAAACATACTAAGCAATGCTTTTAAACTCACCTATGCCCCTTTCGTGCCAACCAGGACAACTTTTATGAAAATATTTTCATATTTCTGCATAGATCGGCTAAAAAGGGCCAATGAACAATTCTTGCATCTCTCAGATTGAATGGATCTAACCTTGTGTACCACTTAGCAAATTTACACAACCTGTCATAACAGCGGTTAGTTTCTTGGAACTTACTCTCATTTTCTAAGTAAACAGTACATACCTCCATGCCCCTGATTAAGGACTCCCTGGCCTGATATAATTTGGTAAAATTGGCCAGGACATGGGGGTTCTAGTGTGGATCTTGAAGAAGACAGCAGGTATCTGCCCTCCTCCCCCAGTGGGGCTTGTCTGTTTGTAGTCCCTATAACAGTAATTCTTTCCCTTGGGGAGACTAAAGTTTCCATTAAATCAATAATGTCTCCCTAGGTAGAGTTATAACTCTTAAAATTGGCCTGTAATTGGGTTATTTCATCCCCAGGATTCTCATCAAATTTAGGAGTATCTCTCCTCCATATGGAGAGATCACAGGGACCAAAAGGTTGATGATTTCTTATGAGTAGTATAATTCCCAGGTTAGTTGGATCAGGCATAAACCTTTCTTGGACAGGAAAGACATTGGTAGCAGCAGGTCCCTCATGTTCAGAGGAGATCAAATCTCTTGTTACAGTGGGAGCCAAGTAAGATGAAGAAGTGGAGAAGGAAGGAGGAGGGGAAGCCTGCATGGGAGGGTACTTAGCAGCATGAAATAGAGAAGCCAGAGCAGTAGAAAGGGTAGTGCTGGACAGAAGAGGCTGGAGGGGGACAGGCAGGATATAAAGAAGAAAGCCATTTCGTGGGTGTTGAGCACAGTTTACCAGATAAAGTGGCCCATCAAAACAAATATTATCTCTGATGAGAATGAGGATTTTCAATGGCTAGTATTAATTTCTTTAATTTGCAATAATGAAAAGTGCCATGTTGGGACCAAAGAAGATTACCAGCTGAATTTCTTCCAATTTTAAACCAGATTTCACATAACTCAATAGCACACTTTTTAGTTGGTTCTGGTTGAACCAAGAGCTTCCCCTGGTTCTAGGATATAAGAAATTTTTCTAGGAGGATTCCTTTTGGTATGCTACTCGTAGATCTTATCATTCCCTTAAGGGTACACCAGTTGCATGGGGGCTTACCTTAGCCTGGAAGAATTTGAGATGGTTGGGAAGTCTGACCTCCAGGTTAATTTTCCATGAAGAAGTCTCTCAGTAAAAAAGTCAACCATTGTGCTCTAGGTAGTTCTTCTGCAGTTCTGAGTAGTTCAACCTGTAGTTCATGCCAGGGGCCAGGGGCCCCTTCTCAGCCTCCTGGCTAGCTTACCAGAAACTGTCAAAATGGATTTATAATAACTGAGGAGGCAAAGTCCAAGCCATATGATTTATTAACAAAGCATATGATTACATAACAAATCAGGTCCAAGGCCCCTTAGTAAGTACAAGGACCCCAAATGCAGATTCTGAATTTGTACAGTCAAAGGGAGTGAAAAACAGAGTGTAAAATAAGATACAAGGTTTGGGTAACCTGATTTCTTAATGGAGGAAAACTTTGGAATTTTCTGAGATGGAAGGAGGGGAACAACCTCTTGATTTCCCAAAAATCAGACGTTTTACAGGAAAACAAAACTAAAGTCTCAAAATTGAAGATTGTTCACAAAATGGAGTCAGTTTGGTCATCACAATATTGCCCAGGGTCACACAGCTAAATGTCCAAGGCTGGATTTGAACTCAGATCTTCCTGATTCCAGACTCAGCACTCTATCTGCTATACCATTTAACTGCCTCATGAGGAAAAAAACCAAACATGTAGTTCCTGAAAAATAATTTAAATAATTCTTGAAGGCAAAGGGACGATCGAATGAGAACTGGGCTAAAAATTCTAGGATTCTTCTATCAGAAAAGACAAAAGCTGAAGGAGAGTATCATTGGTTTGCATAATAATGTATGGTATGAATAAGATAAATACAAATCTTCACATCAAATCAAAGATTATTAGGGCTCCCTTGAAGCCAAGGAGGAAAAAAAAGTTTAAGGAAAATATAAAGAATAGAGTATAATTGAACCTTTCACAGGATCAGGGTTTAAAGTCAACACATAAAGTGAAAATCCATATAGTCTAAATTACCCTTCAAAATCTCTCAAGTTACCAAATATATATATATAGAGAGGTTGTTGCTGGAAAGGGGGTAGAATCTTTTCAAAGAAAGCAGCAAGAGCAGATGGTGGCTTTTGAAACAATTAAAGGCAGCTTTTTTTTTTTTACCATGCTATCTAAGCTATTGCCTCGGAGAGAAATGGAAACCAGGATTTTTACTTTAATAGAGGGAAGCAAGAACAGGTAAAGACCTAGGTAAAAGGAAAACTGATAATTAGGGTGGAAACACTTTTGATACGGCTTCACACACAGGTCAGATTATTTCAGAAGGTGATCATATTAGACTTTGGTGATTATATCAGAAGTTCCCAACCAATTTCTGCATTATTCTTGACTCTTCAATCTCTTTCACCTCATATAACCAATCAGCTGAAAAATCTTGTCTTTTCTATTTCCATACTTCTCACATTCTAGTCCTTCTCACTACTCACATAGTCACCATCACAATAGGTCAGATCCTCAATATATCTTTACCCTATTCAATCAACTCCAATGGCTTCCTATTACCTTTAGGATAAAACAAAAACTACCTTGTATAGCATTCAAAACTCTTTCCAATGTGACCTTAATCTACCTTTTTAGACATTATCTCCTTATCTATATCATTCATTCTAAAATCTAGCCAAACTGTCCTCACCCATGACACTCCTTCTCCAGTCACTTATGTTTTTGTACTGGCTATCCCCCATGCCTAGAATGCATCCTCTCTCCGACTACACCTCTTACAATTGATTGTTTCCTTCAAAACTCAATTCAAAACCATCTTCTACTTGAAACCTTTCATGATTCTCCCAGTTGCTAGTGCCCTCCATCCCCAAACCATCCTATATTTATTCTGTGTGTATATGTAAGTTATTTATTCATTTGCTCATTCATTTGTTAATTCATTCATTCTTTTATCTATCTTGATGTCTATTTATCTGTTTATTCATCCAACATTTTCCTAAAAATCTCAGTGCAAACAACTGTATATGAACATATTTTCTTGGACATGGACATGTTGTCTTCCTCAATTGTATGTAAGCTCCCTGAGGGCAGGAACTGTTTCATTTTTAACTCTGTACATACTAGAAATTAGCACAATGTGGTATATAGCAATATAGTATATGCTTAATAAACTAATGAAGATTACCAGGGCTTCCCATCTGCCCTACCTCAACACTCTGCAAACAACTGGTACTATCATCTTTTGACCTACTGTTGTAACCTAAGGACCCCTGGGCCCTGCTATCCACCCCTCTGATGCACCCTTAGGATTTCTGCTCTGTGGCTGAAGCTACTTTACATATTGTTAGACTATGAGCTCCATGAGAACAAAGACTACCTAGATTTTTCTGCATGCATCTCCAATATTTAGCACAATGCTTGTCATGTAGTAAGCACTTTTTCATTCATTAATTCATTCATGTTGATTGACTGAAGGAAAATTTTATATATATAAATTTGTTCTGCTTTTGGCAGAGAAAGTGCCAGTAAGTGCCTGTATAATAATCTATGTCAGGCTTGTTATCTATTTGCCCAAACTCCTCATATTTCTTCAATTTGTTCAGGTGGTCTGTAATCTCCAATAACAGTATTCATTCTGTTTCCATTTCCTTTGATATTTTTTGCTTTTTTTTTTTTCCTTTTTGGAGGGGGGAAGGTAGGGAAATTGGGGTTAAGTGACTTGCCCAAGGTCATACGGTTAGTAAGTGTTGTGTCTGAGGTCAAATTTGAACTCAGGTCCTCCTGACTCCAGGGCTTGTGCTCTATTCACTGTGCCGCCTAGCCACTCCTTCCTTTGATATTTTTTTTAAAAAATTATCCTGGATTTAACAAATGCCAAATAAAATTAACATGTCCCTATGCCAAGTAGAACAGTTAATGAGAATTGTACATGAAACCAGGAATCTCTATGTATAACTTGTTTTTCTATAAGCATATAATAAATATCAAATTCAAATTCAAAGCTATCCTGTTTGTTTCTTTCTGAACTTTCTTGTGTTTGCTTCCACACGTTTTTAAAAATGTTTCAGTGACTGCCTTTTCCTTTGGTTTTTTTTTTTTTGGGGGGGGGGGGGAAGGGAGTTGGTTATTGTTGTCAGTTCTCCTCTCTTCCCTAAACACAAGACTGAATTCTAAAAAAAAGAAAAAAACAAAACCCCAGTAACAAATCTGCAGGTTGAAAAACACAAAGTCATACGTTTGCCATGTCTGAAAATGTATACTTCATTTTGCACCTTGAGATTATCACCTCAGCTCTCAAGGTTAGCAATTTTAGTGACCAAATATCTTAAATCTTTCAAAGTTATCTGTGTTTATTGTATAAATAGACTTTCTGGTTCTACTCAATTCACTCTGTATCAGGTCCTATGAGACTTGCCAGGTTTCCCTGAAGCATTCCCTTTCACAATGTCTTATATGCCAATAATATCCTATTACATTCACAAATACTCTGTTCAGGATTCCCCAACGGATGGGCATGTCTTTATTTTTTAAGTTCTTTGCAACAACAAATAAGCTTCCAAAAAGATTTTTTGTATGTATAGATCTTTTCCCTCTTCCATCTCTTTGAGGTAGAGGCCTTCCTATTGTTCAAAAACTATGTGCAGTTTAGTGACTTCAGGTGTAGAATTCCAAATTGCTTTCCAGAAAAGGTGGGCCAATTCACAACTTCACCAAAATGTTGTACATTATTATACTTTTCTTCCAGTAGCACCTTTAGCAATCATAATTTTCTTATTTTTGTTGTTGTTATCTTTGTTAAATCTGATAGATATAAGTTAGAAACTAAGAATTGTTGAAGGCACTGTAGTTTTTTACTTTATTTCTTTTTTTTTCTGCAGAGGGAAAGGTAGAGCAATTGGGGTCAAGTGACTTGCCCAAGGTCACATGGCTGGTTTTGTGTTTAAGTATCTGAAGCAGGATTTGAACTCAGACCCTCCTGACTCCAGGGCCAGTACTCTATTCACTGCACCACCTAGTCTCCCCCTCTTACTTTATTTCTTAATCACTATTTGGTATGATGATCTTTGTTTCATCTTTTCTGGAGTACACAGTGAGAACTGGGCTGCCCCGCTTCCATTCACTCCACCATCTTGAGCAGAAGCCTCTTCTGATTTTCATCCAAATGCTCTCCACTCTGCTTCCCGACTCTGATTACTAGATTTTATAACATGGGTCTATCATCTTAATATGCAATATTACTCAACTACCCTCCGCCCTCCACTGTACCTGTTTCTTTAAACTAAGGCATATCCTTCCATGAACCTGTAGAAGAATGTATCCATGGGAAGAATGGATTTAAGACTGATTCTGATGTATCTTCTCTTCAAATTAAATGTCTTTACTGGTTCTATACTGGTCCCCTTAATTCTAGTGCCTTCTCTTAATTGATTATTTCCCATTTATCTAGTACATAGTCTGCCTATCATTTTATTTATTTATCTGTTTTTTGCAAATTGTCTCTTCCATTAAACTATGAGCTCCGTCGGGGCAGAAACTGTCTTTTCCCCTCTTTTTTTGTATCCTCAGTATCTAGTGCAGTTCCTGGCATACAGTAGTGCTCAGTAAATGTGTATTGACTAACTATTGTCAGCCTGGATTTCTATTTAGCATGCAACAACTGAGTATCTAGACCTAACACTCTATTGCCTATTTCACATGGGTGAGAACTTAAGCAATACGAGGAACCCTTATCACAAACCCAAACCCAGATCTTTAGAGTCTTAGGGCTGGTAAACAGGCAATATTCCAATTATTATTTCCTGTAGCTGAACGTGGGTCCTGGAGAGAAAATTGTAAATTCTCCATCCCTCTCCCTGTCTTTTCTACTATCAGCCAAGGAATGTAGCCACAGGAACCCTGACATTAGTCTCTGCAATCTTACAAGTTAGTTGCTGATACAAATTACTTTCATGGACGCCATGTTTTACCCCGCCTAAATTTAACTCTCTATATTATATAACACATTTAAACAGAAGATAGCTAGGTATTTTAAATAGATACAATGAGATTTGGGCAAGGGGGTTCTCACAATTGGTCGGGCAATTCTTAATTCTCATGCTAATGTAGACAAGTATACGCTGGAAGACATACTATAATTGAGAACAAAATAAGTCAGTGGCAACCATTCTCATAAATTAGAGATGTCTGGCAAATTTACAAGGAATTATATACTATAACACCTGATATAAGTTACACCAGCTTTGTAAAAGTCATAATATAGTCCAATGACTCATACTCTCCCTCTCCTTAGAAAGCTATTTTTAAAAATTTTAAGCAATGATTAATGCAGGATGAAATAACTACCATCTCAAGATTTTTTAAATTAAAAATACAGCCTATTTTATAGCAGAATTCTATGTAAGAATAAACTGACTGTATATTATCTACTGTAAGGCTGCCTTCCAATAACAGAGCTCATTTTAATTATTCTCCTTCTTGATGATTGGCTAACATGAACCCTATCTACCTATGTTAAATGTCACATTGTGGTTAATCACTCATCAGGTATAATTAATGAGTTTCTTGTGTACTTAGACGCTGTATTAAAATAATTTTCTGCCCAGGTATGTGTTATTTTTGGCGTACTATTTTGCATTACTTGAGACAGTCTCCTAAAAGGAATTTTTTGATCCATCAGTTAATTGGAAGGGCAAACCAAAGCCTTACTCCTGAGAAACCGTAAGTAAAAAAGTATATAATCTCTCTCTTGTTACAAAGAATCAAAGGTTTAATGGGAGTTATCTGCAGAGGGACCCTGAAAAAAAAGGTACCCAGTCAGCCAGCACCACACCATCCGTACGTGGAACCATTGGTTATAGCAAACAGAGAAGTTTTGAAGGCTGCAGGTAAATTCACTTACCTTGGCAGTATACTTCCTAGGGATGTATACATTGATTACGAGGTTGATGCATGCGTCGCCAGAGCTAGCTCAGTGTTTGGGAGGCTCCCGGGGAAAGTGTGGGAGAGGAGGTATTAGACTGGTTACCAGACTGACAGGCTACAGAGCGACTGTGCTGACCTTGTTGGTGTATGCCTGTGAAACTTGGACAGTATACCAGCACTGTGTCAGAAACTGAATTGCTGCTTTTTGAAATGTCTTAGGAAGATTCTGAAGATCACCTGGCAGGGTAAGATACCAGACACTGAGGTACTTTCTCAAACTAAACTGTGAAACATTCAAACTCTACAGCAGAGAGCACCGCTACAATGGGCTAGCCACACTGTTCAAATGCCAAATGTACTTTCACCAAAAAGATTATTTTATGGAGAATTCACACGGGGTAAATGTTCACACAGTGGCCAGAAGAAGAGATACAAGGACATTCTCAAGGTTTCTCTTAAGAACTTTGGAACTGATCAACTATGTGTGATATGGGAGACACTGGCACAGGACCACTCAGCATGGCATGCCCCATCAGAGAAGGTGCTGTGCTCTATGAGCAAAGTAGAATTGAAGCAGCTCAACAGAAACAATAGATGCACAAATTTAGAGAATTCCACCCAAACGTTCACATGGACTGTTTGTGTCCGATCCATGGTAGAGTATTCCGAGCTTGTATTCCTGATCAGCCACAATTGGACACACTGCAATTTTACTCCAGCCAAGTGATGTCATTTTGGTCCTCTTTGAGAGCAAAGGAGAACAACCAACTAACCCCGAAACTAGTGTTGTGCTGGTAAATGTTAACATTTAAACATTAGGGGGAGAGGGAAATGTTCACAGGATATACCTTTAAATTTAATTTGCATTAACATTTTCTTAAGTCTTGACAATCAAAAAAATAATAAAACAACCTCTCCTCCCTAGTGTTTGCTGATTCCAAGGTGTAACTGCGTACACTAAAAATTTCACAATTGGCTCTCTGCTCTTAAGCTGGCTCCAGATCCCTGCCTGATACCCAGTAAGTTCTATTGCTAAGTAAGGAGATTCAGTGTGACATAGATCTATTTACCATAAAAAAAACTGGGTGATTTGACATACATAAACATTAGTAAGAAAAGTATCTAATTATATATGAGTTGGAATTTAAGCAGTAATTGGAGTGAGTAGTTGAAGGTGTCTTGGAGATCATCTAGATCATCCCCTCACAAACAGAATAATGAAGAGACAGGAACTCCATAGGTGCAATTCATAAGCTACCCTGAGAATCTGACCTGTTACTAATTTGTTATCTATGACATGTGTAACAAACACTCTGGGCTGCTCCCCTCCCACATGATCCCTAGATGATAGCTGCTAATTTGGGTTCTAGGGATAATATTGTGGGTGGGCTTGTACTCCCAACACTATAGCTCATGAGCCCCCATAGGTATACTTCCTATTTATCAGCCAGTAGACACAATTAGTTCTTAGGAAAGGCATTTACTAAAAGGCAAAGTAAGAAAAGAAGTTATAAAATATTCCCCTCCCTGGTTAAACCTAGGATTCACTCTCCCACTAATACACATAGCATCTATAGGAAGAATAAGTACAAACGTAGAATACAATGGTACTAAACACGTGTAGGGGAGACCTACAGCCAAAGCTGCTTACTACTGTGGTACCATAGGGATTGAAAGTCCTTCCTCTCTTCATACAGCCCTCTCTGCAACCCAATTAGAATGCCAGCTCCAACTCTCTCGAATCCACAGCCAGTTCCCTTCTCTGCTTCTAAAGGTACCAATCCTAGAAGCTATTTCCTTCCTTGAACAATCACTCTGTATCCACTACATACATACAAGCATATACACACGTGTATATATATACATACACATGTATGTATATGTGTGTATATTTATATACGTATATATGTATATTTGTATGTGTGAAGGTCCAAAGGATGTCACTGATGCTTTCAACCAGTCAATAAATATTTCCCATGTGATGTTAGTTGCCCTCAGTAACTAATTATCTTCTCAAGTTGATCTAAGAACTCTTCACACATTGATGTGTGAAAGAAGTTACAGGAAAACTCCTTAACACAACTTTTACCCATTTACCCCAGGACTGTTGCTGTGGACTCTGCCTCTTCTAAAACAGATACTGACAGTCTAGCTAATCATCAGCACCAGAAAAATTCTGTCATTATCTTTTATGTTCTACTTTTAACACTTTTGCTGGGACTGGAATTTAAAAAAACAATTGAAACCTGGCAGCTGACCTGAATTCTCTTTGCCTTTTGCCTGCTTTCAATCTAAACTGACATCTCTTGGATGGGGTTAAGACACACTTGTTTCCAAAGAACTCTATTTTCTTGAACAAACACAAAGTAACAACAAATACTGTTTATCAGATCAAAGTAAAAATCTTTGCCATACTATTCAAGTTTTCCATTTAGTACTCTTACCAGGTCTCCTCTTTAACCTTTATTTCCCAACATAGTCTGTCCATTCCAACAAACACAAAGTTCTTGCTACTTCCTGCTTCTGTGCTTATGCTCACAACAGAGCCCCAGCCTAGAATCCATTCTTTTCCTTCCTACCAATTAACAAGCTTATCTTTCAGGACAAGAGTCAAAACCCACTTCCTTCAAGAACTGTTATTTGTTATTTCTAGATCCTCACTGTAACTTTTAAAAAATATATTATGGCTGTATTTAGTATGAAATGCACTTATACAGATTTAGACCCATGATTTCATTGGTATGGGAAACTCTTTGTACCCATGCAGATCAGCAATTTACTTGGCAACAGTCTTGGAGGGTTGCCTGGATGACCAAGAAGTGTAATGATTAGCCAATGGTCATAGAGCTTAGTATATATTAGGGGAAAACTTGAACCCATATCATTCTGACTCTAAGGTCAATCTTCTAATCACTGCACCATGCTGCTTCTCATACTTTATAACATTCAAAATATCTTGCTTTATATTTTTAGAGTTGCCTCATATTTATATTTCTGGCTTTCAACTAGATTGTAAGCTCTATGAGGGGATGGAGTCATATTCTATTTCATTTGTATTCCTAACTAGTCATAGAGTGTTCTGTTTACAACAGATACTCAAAAATATGTAAAAATTATAGGTATAAAACTAAATACATATCTATAAACTGGGCCTATTTAATATAAATGCTTTCTACGATAAGATATTAACCTCCGTGATATTTGTCATCTCCTCTAAGAAAATGATCTCTCTCTTGCACATGATAAGAAGTGTTTGCTATTTCTCAGTGTTTAAAGTAATTTTAACACTGTAAAATTGAATAATTGTGATTTTAGGGGAAGTATTCCACAAAGGTATAAAAGGAAAAAGAGTAAATGGAACCAATTGTCTAAGCCATGTCTCTGAACTTAAAATAAGTCCATGATGCCCACTTGCCCAGGAGGTCAAGGGTTAAAGTAGGTTCTCAGGAGGGAAAAAGAAAATTAATAGAGGGTCCAACAAGGGGAAAGAGTTTTGAAATGGGAAGAGAAGATTGGTGTACTGGTGATATTTGCAGATGGCAGGCTCATAGAGAACAGTCACAAATAAAAGGTGATAACCGGCAATGTAATAGCCAGCCAAAAAGACTCGTAGCGTCTTAGAGAGACGGTTTCTAGAACAAAACTTGAAGAAGGCAAGTTTCATAAAATTAGAGATTTCTAAGTGTCACAATCATCAACATCTCACATAAGTGAAGGAAAGAGAAACACAGGTAAATCTGTAAGGAGTAGATAAACAGTCGGTGTTTGGCTCTAGCAAATCCAATAGTTTTTTATACTTAACAATGAATAATCAAAAGTGGATCTTGCATACTTTACATTATTGAGTCAATTTTGTGATGGAAAAGATGTAGTCTATTGTGGAACATCATTTGCAAAATCCTGACTATTCCTTTTAATCACTGATGTCCTCAATGCATAGGTGGATTATTATTACCAAAAAATGTGTATAGGGAGGAAAGTAGAATATATGGTTTGAAGGTTATTGATATTCTCTTCATTGTCTTTTCTTGGTAATAGATCTGAGATTTTTTTCCTTATGTGTCATCTCCAGCAACAACCTTTTCTACAGGTCCGTTCCAGCTACTTTTCCCATTTTTAGTGCCCCTCTAACTTCCCCAAGAATTATATCTTGAACTGTGATGTTAGACTATAAAATGGGCCACCTCTATTGTCCTTGGTGCTGAAAAGTTTGTCATAAAAATCTTCAGAGACCTTTCGTATCATTTGCCTCTTTGTTGTCTGGAAGTTTCATCCTTAAACACTCTTGTGATGACTACTTAGTTAGTTGTTGGATCTCTCAAAAACTTTCTTTATACATGGTTTTCCTTCGTGCTGTTTTATGATGTGACATTGCTCATTATTTTTCATTATGCTCCCCTAAAAGATTTCACGAATGGGCCTATATTTTAAATTAGTATAACCATTGGCTGCTATTTCCCTCATTTTGGCAAAGAGATAAAGAGAATTCTAACAAAAGTGGTTTTTAGACTATTTGGGTCAACTCTTTATGGCAACTGTTTTATATCAGGCAAATTTCTGTACAACATTGTTATAATCAGTATCGATGTCCAATTCCAATTTTTCACGTCAATAACTCTTTAAAATAGGTCAGTTGGAGTTCTGTATTAATTCATTCAACACTTAGGGTGTGCTATATGCATAACATTTTGCTTGGCGCTGAGGAATGTAAAATATTAACAAAAAGTAACATGGAGAATATTAAAGAAAAGTAAAGTAGACTGTAGTAACTGCCTTCCAATATACTATCTGCATACATATTGTTACATTTTTTTGGACTATAACCTAACTGCATCCCACCTCATAATTCAAGATACTACAAATGTATTAATTTCTACTGTAGAAGGCTAAATTATGGACCAAGTTCCTGTGTAGAACTGGATTCATTCATTAATTGTTATATATACCTCATGTTGAAAATTTCCTTTTCTAAACAGAACACTTATTTTAAGTATAATTTATTATAAGGTTTTTATATTTATATAGCAAGAGTTAGTAGCTGTTTATTATGTTTTTGTTTTTTAAAGTAAATTATAGTTGCTTATAAACTATTAGTTGTCTCACTAAAAGTTCATCAGTGCTTTTCCTCTTTGGTCCTTTTCTCAGAAGTTCTATTGTAAGATAAGGGTAGCTTCTTCCAAGGCAAAACTTGGATTTTATCCCTACTCTATTTCTTCTTTGATCTAATCTAAAGCTTTAGCCTGTCAAAAATTTCTTTGATCCTGACTCTCTTATCCAATTGATCTTTATGTCACCTGTCAATTTGATAAGCCTGCTACCTATGTCTTTATCCAAGTTAGTGATAAGAATCTCAAACAACACAAAAACAAGAATAGACCCATAGGGCACTTCACTGGAGATCTCCTACCATGTTGACTTTGAACCATTAACAACTATTTTTTTAAGTGCAATCATTCAAATAGTTTCAAATCTATATAACTGCATTAGCATCTAGTTCACATCTTTCCAAATTTTCTATAAGAATAACATAGGATAATTTGCTTTGTGAAAATTGAGATAAAATACAGGTGTGTCAAAGTCCATTTTAGATTTTGCCCTTTCAGACTTCGAGTGGCCACACTAAGCCTTTTGAAAGATTATCAAGAATTAAATACTTTGAATGGATCATTCATGGATTATAAAGCAGATGAAAACTTGAACATACCATCTGACTGTGAAAAGGTCAGAAAGTGCTGGGGATTGGTAAGACAAATATATGATGCTAAACAAATTTTAGAGCTACAGAACCCACAAAGTGACAAAGAGAAACAAATCTCCCACTGAAGGCAGCCTGGCAGGCCAACAGTAAAAGTCTATCACACCAAGCTAGGAACCGAGCACAGTCCCACATGAGCCACGCAGGGTCAGACCTGGGGCAGCCCTGACCAGCAGTCCAAACCAGCCAGAGCAGACTTCAGGAGAGTGAATCACCAGCAGCTGTGGCAGTTTCCAGACTTCTCAACCCATAAACACCAAAAAGAAAGTAAAAGGTCAGTGGGGAACTCTGTTGGAACTGGGTGATGGAAGAGCATGGTGCAGCCCTTGCCCTCAGGGAGAGAGGTGGAGAAGGCACAGCAGTTGCAGCTGCTGCCATGTGGCTGCCTCGGGAGCTCCTGGCCTTCAGATTGTAGGGGGAACAAGCCACCATTCAGAGAGTAATTGCTTTTGCTTTTACCTGCTTGGATCTGGATCACAGTCTTGGGTGGTGGTTCTGGAGTGAGAAACAACAGCGTGACAGAGCTTGTGGTGGCTGTAGAGAGGGTACCCTCCTCATAGCTCTTACAACATTTGCAAAAACCCCAGCGATTTGGGACACAGCTCTCTCCACTCTGGAAGCAGAGTTCTACTGTGGCAAAGATCTCAAAAGTCAAATAATTGGCTGGCAAGATGAGCAAACAGAGGGAGCACAAACAGACCATAGAATTCTTTTTGGGGGACAAAAAGGTTCAAAACATGGAACCAGAAGAAGTTGACAAAATTAAAACGCCTACATCAAAAGCTTGCAAGAAAAATATGAACTGGTTATAGGTCATGGAGGAACACATGAAGAATTTTGAAAATCAAGTGAGAAAAATGGAGGAAAAAATGGGAAGAACAATGAGAATGATGCAAGAAAATCATGAAAAGTAAGTCAACAGCCTGCTAAAGGAGACCCAAAAAAATACAGAAGAAAATAACACCTTAAAAAATAGACTAACTCAAATGGCAAAAGAGGCCCAAAAAGTCAATGAGGAGAA
>CM053589.1:25499977-25533060 GCA_028646515.1 Pseudochirops corinnae | reverse complement strand
CCACAGGCTCCACGTGACCACATTCAGCCTATTAGGGAACAGAGTATACTTTCAAATATCCAAGGGTCCTCAAAGTCACGTAGCCACTTTAGCAAAGGGCCTAGGGGCAGGGAAGATCTTCAGATTCCCATAACAGAGTTATATGCCATAACCCTTGCGGCACAAAAGTTCCAAGAACCACTAAACATAATTACTGATAGCCAATATGCAGCAGGAGTTACAGAAAGAATTGAAACCACCATCATCAGGACTCAGGCCAATGAGATTACTCAGTTGTTTTATTTTACTCAGACTATTATCAGGGAAAGAACACACCCTTTATATATTCTCCATGTTAACTCGCATACTAATTTACCAGGCCCCATAATCAAAGGCAATAGGCTTGTTGATGAAATTCTCACTTTTCCTGTCTACAAAGCTCAACAATCTCATTCCAACTTCCATCAATCAGTGAGGTTTTTAAGGAGGCAGTTTCAGACATCTAGAAGACAGGCACGGGACATTGTTAAAGCCCCCAAAGTATTCCTTTCACTGCCCCCGCTGGGGACCACTCTTTAATCCCTGCGGCCTCTACCCTAATCCTATCTGGCAAATGGACGTTACTCACGTTCCCTCTTTTGGCGGCTACAATATGTCTATAGTATAGTAGATACCTTTTCATCATTTACTTCGGCCATGGCTCTCTCTGGAGAGTCCACCTCACATGTGGTCACACAGTTACTGTACTGCTTTACCACTCTTGAAGTTCCTCGTCAGATAAAAACTGGTAATGGCCCAGCATATACCTCTAAGCCATTTTTTACATTTTGTTAAGATTATGCCATAATTCTTGATACAGGGTATTCCTTATAATCCCACCGGCCAAGCAATGGAGAGAAAACACAGGGACATCAAAACTCTCCTTCAAAAAAAAAAAGAAAGAGGGAGACGGGAGCAGAACATCCTGCAATGGACTGAATCTAGTTGTGTATACTTTGAATTTCCTGACATGCAATAAGGATGGGCTTACCCCTGCCGACCACCAGTTTGGCCCAAATCCCATGAAGGGTCAGAAAGGAAAAGGGGTAAGTCAGGTAGAAAGGACTCAGGAATAAAAGAACTAGACCACACAAGAAATGTGGAAGGACCTAGCCACTAACACTTGGAGGGGGCCTGGGACAGTGATTACTTGGGGGAAAGGGTATGTTTGTGTTTCCCCAGATGATGGAGCCACTTCAATCTGGACCCCACAATGGTGTGCTTGAGTATTCATGGAGCCTTTAAAGGATGCACCTGATGCAGTGACTATGCCACCAATGCCCCTCTAGAAGGAAAAGACATCCTGCAACAGGACGACCTACTTGAGGGCACAGAGCTGCCTGGTCCTGCTGACACTGCTCACTCTGAATAAACCAACCCCAGGAACCGCAGCAGAGGGTGATCAAGAACCATGATGGACTTTTTAGAGCCATCCACCATAGCTGCCCCTCATCACTTGGGAAGATCCATCTGTGCCCATAACAGTCCTAAGGCTGAGACCAGTTGGGGAGATCTTTCGATCCACCCTGACAAATATATCATATCCCTTACCCATTTACGTCATATGTAGTTGGGATTTGGGCAGATGATGGACATCCGCATGGCGGCTGGGTCTCACTCCTTTGGATTATACAAACACGATGGATTCAATGGGACTTGTGGAAAGCTTTTGCAGCTAGTGGCTTAGTGACAGTTGTACATGATTATTAAGGAGGACATACGCATACGAACAATACCATTTATGCCAATTTGACTGCTTGTCTTTCCTGTCAATTTGCTTTTCTCATAGGATACATCACCACAGAAAACAAACATCCAGGCACCTTCAATGTCAACTGGCACAGTATATAAACCACACTATTGCTGGGAAGAAACAAGTTATGATTGTAACTCAAGCCCCTTTTGCCCTTTAAATAGTGTTGGGTGGTTTGGTAGCCCTTCTGATTGAGTTTATGCAATTGGCAAAAAGGGGACAGCAGAAGAGGGGTATTTTATGTATTTTGCTTGGTATTATAATGCTTGCAACTATTATTGCATCTTCCATGGTTCTTGCAGACAGAGACAAAGACTAAGACTGCTGAATTTGTACAACAGTTGCAGAGAAATATTTCAATAGCATTAGAGAAACAAGAAAGGATAAATGAAGATTAATTGCTGTTGATTGAGAATGTGAAAGAGGTGGTTATAGCTGAAGGGGATGAACTAGATTTATTAGAAAAGAGGTTATTGATGAAGTATGATTATAGATCTCATCCTATTTGTGTAACACCAGTGAAATAATAGCTCTGATTACGATTGGCAAAAAGTTAAAAATCATTTGTTAGAGGTTTTTAGAAATAACTCAATAGGAATGGATATGGAACAGTTTGATAAATTGATTTTACAAATTAATGAAGCGTCCTTGGACAAAGTTAATGTTGATGATTTAGTAAGGAGAATTTGGAATTTGTTTAAGGAATTGAGCCCTTTGCATTGGTCATGTGCGTTGCTTTCACCCCTTCTTCCCCTGATTATATTGTGTCTCCTTGCAGTTTGCAATGTTCCCCTGTGTTGCCAGTGCTGGACTTGTGCTCTATGTGAAGTTACCACTGACCTGCATTACCTACGCTTACAACAAAAGAAAGGGGGAAATGCAGAGGACCACAGGCCAGTGGGACTCTGACCCTGATGACTGAATAAGCCCTCTCAGCTGAAGAGCCTGCTACCAGGCCTGAATCAGTTCCCCACATCCCCAGGCATTATGTCCTCGTAATAAGCATGGTATACACCCCCAGCCTGGGAACGGGGAGGTGCACAGTGTTCTCAAGGGAAAAAACATGGTGTTGTAGCTGAAGGACATTTGTGGCTTCACTCTATAAAAGCTTGTGCTTGCAATAACAAAGTTGGCGCTGTTTTCCACCACTCTTGGAGTCCCATCTCTTTTGTGCACTCTCTCTCGGCCTCTAGGTAAGCAACTCTTTTCCGCCCTACTGTTGGACAGCAGAGCCTCTCACACAGTGGCATTGATTTTTGTATTATCTAGGAGATAATATAAACTAATGTTTGCACACATTTGATTAATAAAGTTTGATTGCTGGCATTGTGAAGTGTCATTCTAGTGTTTTCATCATACTAGTTAGTTTAAATAACAGTAAATTAGTTTCAGGAATACCCTTATATTGCATCTTACAATGCAAAGCCATTTAACTTATGTTTCTTTCCAAGTACCATCTGCTGCTCTCATTGATTCATAAATTTGATCTTAAACTTCACCCATAGAATGCCTAGTGTAATGATATAGGAAATATCTCCCACACCTGGAGATCACAAGAGAAGCATACATGATCTCAAATGAGCTCATTTAAATCTAAACAGACTCTGTAGTAGCAATTATAGGACATACCATAGGGCTGTCCTGACTTGTTCAGATAGCAACTTGAACCCTTATGAGATATTAGGCCCTAGTCTCATTTAATTGGATTCAAGGTAATTCACACAATCATAACCATATAAAAATAAGCATGAAATCAGGCAATAAAAATATATTTGCCATATAGGTAGCACAGCTCAATCACTATTTGCTGAACTGAAATGAATGTCTAGTTTTTAATCTGCCAGGTCTGAAATTTAAGATTTCTTTCCAGTGTCTATAGATTTCATTTCAGTTGCTACGTGATCAGGAATCTAAGGCTACTATGTCTATGTCTATCATCTTGGTCTAGGTCAGCGGTTCTCAACCTGTGGGTTATGTTCAATTTGTAACAATGAAAATACATCCTGCATATCAGATAGATTCATAACAGTAGCAAAATTACAGTTATGAAGTAGCAACGAAAATAATTTTATGGTTGGGGGTCACCACAACATAAGGAACTATATTAAAGGGTCATGGAATTAGGAAGGTTGAGAACCACTGGTCTAAGTGCTATATCCTAATGCAATTAAATCCAATAAACACTGATTGTGTACTATGTGTAAATCATCATGCTATACATAGGAGAGGCAAAGATAAACAAAAATTAATCCTTCTATCAAGAAGTTTACAATGCAGTAGTGGAACAGGTATGTACACAAATTATGAATACAAGTTAGAAGATGCATAAGGGCATAAGAAAAATCCAACAGAGTTGCCTGAGACATTCAAAGAGAGGAGTCACTTACTGAGAAGCAAGGGAAGAGGTAAAGAAGAAAAGTGAGGATCAGGGAAAGTATTATGGAGTGAAAGCACCAGACCTAAATGTTGAAGGTGGATTTTTAGTGGAGACATAGTATGGGGAAGAGAGGATGAGTCTCTTATAGGCATAGAGAGGTGGAGGCAATGTGTACAAAGGCACATAGAAACAGGCGAATTAGAGAGTGAACTGCTCAATTTGGCTAGAGTATCTAGTGGAAAAAATAATAGAATACTATAAAATAAGGTTGAAAAGGAAGTTGGAGTCACAACGCAGTGGGTAATGTTGAAAGCTCTTATGGGGCTTCTGAGCAGTGAGTCACTGTCAGAATTGTGAACCAGGGGGACTACTTTGGCAGTGGTATAAAGGATGGTGTAAAGGATGGATTACAGAACAGAGAGAGTGGAGGTGGGAAAACCAGTTAGGTAGTTATTGAAATATTCCAAGTGAGAGTCGATAAGTTACCTATTCCCCAAAAGATAAATGGTCAAAGGATATGAAGTTTCCAAAGGGGAAAAAATCAGAACTACCAAAAATCTTATGAAAAAATAACATGGAAAACAGGCACACTAGTGCACTGCTGGTAAAGGTGTGAATTGATCTGGCCGTTCTGAAAAGCAATATGGAACTACAGCTGCAAAGTCACCAAACTCTGCACAGCCTTTGGCCCAGCTACACCTCTATTACCAATAATTATAACTAGCCGTCATATAACACTTTAAAGTTTACAAAGCACTTTACAAATATTATCTCATTTTCACAACAATCCCAGGAGGTAGGTGCTATTACTATCCCCATTTTACAGATGAGAGAGCTGAGTCAGACAGAAGGTAAGTGAAGTGACTCGCCCAAGGTAGCAGAGAGGAAATATCTAAAGAAAGATTGGACTCCAGTTTTCCTGGTTCCAAGTCCATTCTTCTAGCCATTGTGGCAGAAAGTACAAAAATATTTATAGCAGTTCTTTTTCATGGTAACCCCAAACTGGAAACTAAAGGGTTGTTCTCCTATTGGGAAATTGCTAAGCAAATTGTGATACATTAATGTGACAAAATATTATTGTGCCATAAGAAATTATGAAATGGACAATTTCAGAGGAAACTGGGAAGACTTTTATGAACTGATGCAGAGAAAATTAAGCAGATGTTTATAATAATAATAAAATTATGGAGAAAAACAACTTTGAAACACTTTAGAACTCTGATTGATGCAATAATAAAGCTTAAGTCCAAAAGTATGAAGGTGAAACATGCCACTCACCTCCTGATGGAGGTGATGAACTTAAAATGTAGAAAAAGACACACATTTTAAGAAATAGCTGATGTGAGAATTTATTTCATCATATTATGTAGATATGTATTGGAGGATTTGTTTTAAGGTGGTTTTTTAATTGCTTAATGTGGGGAAAGGAGGTAGTTGTTGGGAGGTTAGGTTAATTTCTTAAAATCTCTGATACTTGAAATTTTTAAATCTAATTTAAAATATTTTTAAATAAATGTACTACACCTTATTTTGTAAACATCCTGAGGGTCTTTGAGACTATTTACTGTCATCTGTTCAGTATGATTCCCAGGTGTTTAATTCAAAGTAATCACCTAGATTCCAGGCCCTAGAGTAATGTTATAGTACATAAAGCCGTTATCTTATCAGCCTTCTGAAGAATGCTGAGCTTGAGAATGCTCTCTATAGATTTTTCATAATTACTTGTCATTAACGTACTTATGATAGATCTGATCCTAAACACAATAATAATACCTTTTTATCCTTCAATGTGACTTCTAGGCATTCAAGGTACATACAAACCAGTTTGCGAGATAAAGCTTACTCATATAAAAGGGAAAGTAAACACACAAGATTACAAGGTAGTATATAATTAAGTGCTTAGTGAGTACATGGCAATAAATACTAGATAAGCTTGGTGGAGGGACTGATGAATCTGTTTCTGTCAAGAAAGGCTAGTGTCAGAGGGAAGGTAGTGGGATTTGAAATGCGTGGGATTTAAAGAGGTAGGGAGGCATAGAGTATTTCAAATGCAAGAAGGAACTTGGTGATCAAAGCTATAGAATTTGGAAAGCAAAAGACATATTTGGCTTAGAGCACTACGAATAGACTGGTTTGACTAGAACAGTAGATTCATGGAAATGAGCTAAAGCTGAAAAGGTAGAAAGGGGCTATGATATTCAGAGCTTTAAATTCCAGGTGAAGGAATTTGAACTTTATCCTAAAATCCTAAAGAGTAATTATGGGTTTTTGAACAGGAGATTGATACAACAAAAGTGCTATTTTAATAAGATTAATATGATTTATAAAAAGACATGGATGCCCAGGATAAAAGGTAGTACTCATGAAAATGAAATCAAAGCTATCTGACTGCCAAGAAAAGATAGATTGGGGAGGGCAGAGACTAGAGGCCAAGAAACAAGTTAGGAGTCCCAGTATATGAGATGGGCTTTAGGACATAGTTTTAGGAAGAGAACAAAAGGGATACGTGAGACAAGGAAAAAGGAAACAGCAGGATTTGGTGACTGGTTGAATATAAGGAGAAGAGCCAAGGATGACTAAGGTTTCTAAATGCTAGGAACAATGATTCCTAGGAACTTCATGTAGTTTCCACATGTAGTTATTTGATATCTTCCAAAAAATGCTGTCTGGCATGCATTTTCAAAATGAGATGAAATTCAAATAAATTTACTTTGGAGAATTTGGGGGTACATTCTGAAATGTACATACACACATTTATAAAATGCATATGTATATTTATATGGATACACATATATACTTATCTATACAAATTAAATGTGTAAATTCATATATGATTTACATATGACTTTTTCCATGCCTCTCAAGATTCATCATGCTTTGCATTTCTTACAGCACAGGGCTATTCCATGGCATTCACCTACCACAATTTGTTTAGTCATTGTCCAATAAATGGGCACCTGCTTTGTTTCTAGTTCTTTACTACCACAAATAGTGTTGTTATAAATATTTTGGTACATGTGGCATTTTTGTCAATGACATCCTTGAGTATTTGACATTTAATAACTTGAATTATGGCATAAATGGTGTGCTTATCAAATCTGCAGATGACACAAAGTTGGGAAGAATAAATAGCTAACATTTCTATATATGACAGAGTCAGGACCCATAAGATCTTGACAGGCTACAGCATTGAGGAGAATCTAATATGATGAAATTTAATAGGGATAAGGGTCAAATCTTGTATTTAGGTACAAAAAAATAATTTCACATGTAAATTATGGAGGTACAGTTAGATAACAGTTATTCAGAAGAGGCTCTGAGGGTTTTGGTGGACTTCAAATTCATTGAGTCATCAAATGATGTGATAGCCAAAAAAGCTAACGTGATCTTGGGCCACATTAAGTGGGGCATAGCTTCTAGCCTCATTGCCCTCATCAGACTTTATAGTTTTTGGGTTTGATTTTTGGATGCCATGGTTTACAAGAACACTGTTAAACAGGAGAATTTCCAGAGGAAGGCAACAAGCACTTTAGAGTCCACGCCTTTCAGGAATTTAATTGAAGGACCAATGTTTGATCTAATGAGAAGATTCAGCTGTCTCCAAATATTTGAAGGTAAGTCATGTGGAAGAGGATTTGTTTTGTTCTGTTTGACCCCACAGGGCAGAATTGGGAGCAATGGGTAGAACTTACCAGGAGTCAAAGTCAGGCTTAACATCAGGAAAAACTTCCCAACAATTAGAGCTGTGCAAAAGCAGTCTATGCTGATGTGGTAAGGGTAGGGGTGTTTGAGACCCCAAAATACCAACATGCCAGGTCCTGCTGAATGAATTTGACTCATCTTCTCTCAGCCAAAGAAAATCAAAGTTTATTAAAAGTTCACCAAATTGGGTAGACTCTTAAGGAGCCTCGGTATCTATGTCATTTGCATTGGGCAAGCGGGCCAGAGCAAGTCTATGCTGGGTCATTCTATGGCGCTCTCACACCACATAGAGGAAAGATGGGATCTTATATACAGAAAGATAGTGGGAGGAATCTAGGGGTGGTCTAGAGGAGGAGTTTGGGGAGGGTCTTTAGGAGGAGTCAGATGAGATCAGACTCCAGTAATGAGTTTGGGGAGGGTCTTCAGGAGTCAGATAAGATCAGACTCCAGTAATGAGTGATTAAGGGTGGGAAGTTGCTGAAGACTACCCAGAGAGGACAGACAATGGTGGGCCAGGCCAGTTCAAGGGTGGAAAAGAAGGATCAAGGGCAGGAAATTGCTATACAAGAGGGCTAGATAAAGACTTGGGCAGAGCACCACAATGAAAGGCCTATGGCCTCAGGCAAATGCATTACCTGGGAAGATTCAAGGAGAGCTCAAGGGGGCTCCCAGAGCCTGCACCTCATCAGTGCTATCTGATGACCACTTGTCAGATATACTATAGTGAGGATTCCTTTTGTGTACAGAGTAGACTAGCTGGCCACTGAGGTTCCTTGAACTATTAAATTCTCTGATTCTATGACCTAGGTCCCAAGAATTAAGACATACATTTATAGACAGGGGAGTTCCTGCACCAAAGAAATCACATAGTAATATATTGACTGTGATTTATAATCCTGTAATGGTAATGGAATTTAAAGATACCCCTGTATTGGCTTGGTTTTCTGGTCAAGCGTTAAAATCCAGAGCTTGTGAATCCTACTTATGGGATGGACTTGTTGACATGAAAAGACAGGGCTGAACTGGGAGGAGCTGATGCTGTGGATTTAGAGAGAAGCTCAAGCAGAGAGAGGCCAGAAGAATTTTTAGGGAGCAGTATCATGGAGGCAGAGAGAGAAGAGAATTGCTGGGTGCCAGAGTTGCTGAGAGACTGTTGAGGGCCAGTTGGAGCTGCCCAGGACTTTTGAGAGCTGCAGAGGACTGAGGAGGCATGGCTATGATGCTGGTATTTTGTCTGTCTGTTTTGATGTTGTTTTGCCAGATTCATCTGCCGGTGAAGGACAGTGCTGTTGTTGCAGAGGTCCTGGAACCTTGCTGTTGGTTCAGAAGCCCTGAAAAAGGATTTTCTTGTTGTATGTGTACAGAAATCCTGGAAGAGAGTTTTGCTGATATTTTCAGGGGTTCTGGGACTGTTCTGCATGTAAAGAGTGAATTAATGAGGACACTGGCAATGTATGACTATGCCATAATGTAACGCCAAGCAAAGGCAACTTCCAAGGTTTGGAATACCAGCATAGTAACTCTTGATTTTAGTCAGTGACAAATTAAGGCAAAAACATTCACAGAACAGAGAAAATAAAAATATAGTGTAACTCATTTATTTAGTAGTAAGTTCTCAATTCAATCCAAGTACTACTCCACGCCTGGACAGAACATTCATTTAGTCAGTCACAAAGTCCCTCTTCTCAAATGGAGATTAGTTTCCAATCATAGACAAAGTACATTCATTGGTCAGATACAGAGCACAAAAAGTCAAAAGTTTCCCACCCCTGGATCATAACTGAATCACAATACCATCCATTACCACCAAGGACCTTCTCAAAGGGGCAGTGAAGAGCACAAAGGCCATCTTCCCCAAGCCACAATAAGGTTATCATCACAGTATTAAATATCCAAGGAGAGGTCTTTTCTATATCTTGACTCCAGGCAAGTTCTCAGCAATCTCTTTTCCTGGGGAGACAAAGCTTAACAAAGCCACAAAATACATTGCCAGTATCCTCATTAATTCACTCTCTGCCTATAGAACAGTCCCAGGACCCCTGAAAATATCAGCAAGACCCTCTTCCAGGATTTCTGTACACATACAACAAGAAAATCCTTCTTCAGGGCTTCTGAATCAACACAGGTTCCAGGACCTCTACAACAGCAGCACTGTCCTTCACCAGCAAATGAATCTGGCAAAACAACACCAAAACAGACAAAATACCAGCATCACAGCCATGCCTCCTCAGTCCTTGGCAGTTCCAGGTGGCAGTTCTCAAAAGTCCTGGGCAGCTCCAACTGGCCATCAGCAGTTTCTCAGCAACTCTGGCCCCCAGCAATTCTCCTCTCTCTCTCTGCCTCCACAATACTGCTCCCTAAAAGTTCTTCCGGCCTCTCTCTGCTTGGGCTTGTCTCTAAATCCATAGCAAAAGCTCCTCCCAGTTCAGCCCTGTCTCTTCACGTCAACAAGTCCATCCCATAAGTGGGATTCACAAGCTCTGGGTTTTAACGCTCAACTGGAAAACCAAGCCAATACACTGAAGGGCTTCTTAACACTTTTTGTATGTGTGTGTCATGGATTCATTCTGCAGTCGAGTGAAGCCTATGAAATATTTCTCTTAATATTAAATATTAATGTTTAATCAATGCACAGAATTACCAAGGAAACTAATTGGTTTGAAATTAAAAGTTATCTAACCATCTATCAATCTATCTATATTTTAAAGTTCACAAACCCCAGGTTAAGAACTCATCACAGATAGTGATTTATCACATTGTTGATCATGTAATCTGGAAAACAGGATGGACAAAAGCAGCACAACAGAGCTTCCTAACAAAGATCAACATTTACATTCTTGAGATTTGCTATTTCCCCATCATAACCTCAAGTCTAGGTTCCTATTTTGTTGCCCTAAGTCTACTCCTAGAAGATAGACAGCCTGGTTTCATGGAAAGAATACAGATTTCTAATCCATCCACTCAGCTGCCAGAGTAATAGTTCTAAAGCACAGGTCTGATCATATGACATATCCAGTGGTTTCCTAATATTGCTGGGATCAAACACAACCTATTCTGTTTGGCATTAAAACTACAGAATCATCTAGCTCAATTATCTTCCCAGGCTGCAAATACATTACTCCCTTTTACATACTCTACTGTTCAACCAAATTGGACTTCTCACTATCTTTTATACAAGTTCCATTTCCAATCTCCATGTCTTTGTATAGTCTGCTCACTCTGACCCCTCCACGCCTGGACTGTTCTACCTCCTCTCAGTCTTTTAAATTCCCTAACTTCCTTCAAAGCTCAGCTCAAGTACCTCTTACAGGTCTTTGCTCCAGCTTCCAATGCCTTCTCCCCCACCCCAAATTACCTCGTATCCACTTACCTGTATACATATTGTCCCCCAAATAAAACATAAATTGATGAAGGGAGTTAATTTTTAAAAATAATTTAATTTTTAAAATAAATTTGTCCAGTTCTTAGAACTAACCCTAGTGCATATTACTGTTTAATGTCTTTAGAGGGGAAGGGAAGGCAATTGGTGTTAAGTGACTTGCCCAAGGTCACACAGTAGTTAAGGGTCAAATGTCCGAGACTGAATTTGAATTCAGGTCCTCCTGACTCCAGGACCCATGCTCTATTCACTGTGTCACTTTAGCTGCCCCTGTTTAATGTCTTTTAATCTTTTGAAGAAGTGACCACAAAGCCATGTTCTAAGGCAGAGTATTTTGAGTTTATCATTTTATTATATTATACATATATTTTTATTTTATTATTATTTTTATTTTATATTTTATTATACATATATTTTTAAACTATTTAAAGAACTTTGAATATATGCCTTAAACAGTACTGTTCAACAAAATTGAAAGTAAAAGACCATGTTCTAAGCACTCAAAAAAAATTACCTACTCATTTCCATTTTGTAGGGTGAGATCACCTTATTTTGTTGTTGTGGTATCTTTTTTATGAATACTTTTAATTGATATCTTTTGCTTTTGCATTCTTTAGATGTCCCTCTATATCCCTCTCTCCTCCACCCTTTGATAGCTATCTCTGATAACAAAGAATGTTTTAAGAAAAAAAATTCAGCAAAACATACATTGGGAAAAATCTGATGTTAAATGCAATGTTCCACACCCATGGATTATGTCCCTCATTCTCTGCAAAGAAGTGTTTGCATAAATCTTCTTTTGAAAAAGCTAAATTTTCTTGTTATAATTTCAGAATATTCATTTTTTATTGTTGCATAATTGTTCTTCAGTTTGTAGTCATTATGTATTTTCATATAAGACCTTCCATATTTCTCCATACTCCTGTCTGTTGTTTCCTAGAGCACAGTAATATTCCATGACATTCATGTATCTCACACTAAACATTGTGACACATTAATATTATGGAATATTGTCAAGCTCTAAGAAACAACAAATACATGAAAAGATTTCCCCTTAATCATGCCTCACCCATACCGTACTTGTGAAGCTGATGTAGTTTTTTTTTAATTCAAAGTAAATTTCAGTTGTATCTTAAGTTCTGTCCAAGTGCTCTAGCCCTTCAAGATGTTTTGGGTCTTGTCATCCAATGTGTTAGGTATTGTTTCCAACTCTGTGATATCAGTAAATTTGTTAAACATGTCACTTATGCTTGTAAATATCAAATGGGCCATCAAGTCAGTCAATGGCATTTGTTGAACACCTACAATGTGCCAGGCACTGTGCAAAGCTCAGGAAGGAAGGCAAAAAGCAGCCTCTCCTTTCAAGGAGTTCAGTTTAATGGTAGCAACAATATGCAAACAACTATGCACTGAGAAGGGAATTTATAATTTTCACGTTAATCGATAATCTGTAATGAATATACTAATTATGTAGTTTTCTCAAGAGCTGCCTCTTTGGCTCAGGAGTCAGAGCCTACTATGCAGCTTAAACTGATTAATCAAAACCCTGACACAGCTTAAGGTCACTGGACTTTAAATGAAGCAAATCAATGATTATAAAACCTGTTCCCATCGCAGAACTCTGGCTCTGTACTTTAGGGGAGATAGTCACAGACTTGACTTGACTTCTAAATTGTTGTATTGTGGGACTTGTAGGTTTCCTGTGGGAAACTGCTAAATGAATGTTTGAACTCCACCTTCCTCCCTCCTTCCCCAGTTGTGACTTAAGTATAACCTGTGCTTTTACTTCTGCTAAAAGAACATTCCTTGCTCTGAAACTGGTTAATTAAACTACTTGATTACTGGTACTCCTATCACTAGGCCTGCTTTGTGCAACTCCAAGCATTCTCAGGTTAGAGACTGGCTCAGTAAAGATTCAGTTAACAGCACTAACAAAATTATATGCAGGATAAATTGAGAGACATGGCATTAGGATTAAGAAAGAACAATGGGGAAGGCTTCTTGTAGAAGGTAGACTTCATTTGGTACCTGAAGAAAGCCAGGGAAGCCAGGAGGGCATGAGGAGGGAGAGCACTCTCAGCCTATGTACACACTCCAGCTGGAAGAAGTCTTGTACTAGGAACACCAAGGAGGCTAGAAGACTGGATCAAAGCCTAGGTGTCAGGAAGCAAGGAGTAAGAAGACTGGAAAGACAAGGAAAGGTAGGAGGGGACCAGGTTATGAAGGGCTTTGAAAGCCAAGGAGAGGCTTTTGTATTTGATCCTGGAGGTGAACAGGGGCTCATGGTCAGACTTGAAATTTTAGAAAAATCACTTTGACAACTTAGTGAAATATGGACTGGAACGGGGAGAGACTTGAGGCAAGCCGACCCACCACTAGCAGGTTACTGCAAGAGCAGGATTGTGGCAGCGTCAGAGGATATACTCTTTCTCATCAGGAGACAGGTGAAGATAGAAAGGACAGATTCTGACAACTGATTGGATCGGAGGTGTGACAGTGGCAGGGGTGAGGGATGACACCTAGGTTTCAAACCTGGGTAAACGGGAGGAGGGCAGTAGTAACAGGTAAATCAGGAAGAGGGGAGTGTTTTGGAGGAAAGATGCCCGAGGCACTCCACCTCATTCTCCCTTCCTAGGTGATACTGAATCTCTCTGCACGCCTGGATTTTCTTACACCGTGGGGTCGAGTTCTCTCTAAATCCCTGCAATTTAGAGCCAAGTTTGCGGCTCTGCACACAGCGGGGGCACTAAATGGGGGTTGGTCCGCAGCTTGCACTACGATACTGAACACTGCCAGAGTCAAATGGGATTTTAGTCATAGACACTAAGGACAACACCTGTAAGACGGCGGCTACTAGGACCTCGTGGGCTTTGGCTTGGCAGCATCCCGCATCACGGGCAAGGAGGTTGGTAGAGCTGACAGTGGGCCACCCGATGGGGTTACTGCGCATGCGCACCCACTCTAGCTTTGTAGACCACCCCCCCCCCCCTCCACCTCCGGCTTCCTTTTGCCGGCGCGGGGGAAGGGTTCAAACAAATTTTGAGGAATGTACGGTGGCTGCCGGCGGACAAAACTGCTCCGCTCTGGATTCTAAACCAGGTGCATTGTTTGGGGGTTTTCCTTCCCTTTGGTCTGGTTAACAGCCATAAAACGGTCATCTCAAGTGAGATTTACGATCCTATTTAGATGGCCGATCGTAAAGTCAGGCGCTCCTCCCCAGATTACCCACAGTTATCTCCTAGTCCTGCCCAGACCTTTTCCCCGCCCCGCTAACTAACGGCCTAGGTCTGCCATGCTGCTCAGGCGGGAGTTCAGGCGGCTCTTCCACAGTTCTCTCAGCTACTCCAGGCCGGGATGCAGGGAACCTAGTAAAGATGGGAAAGCAGTGGCTGGGGAGAGGGAATCCGCGGGAGAGCAATTCCCTAGGGTGCGGAGGCTGCAACCCAACTGCTTCTCTGAGAAGGGCTAGAATCCGCCGGTCCTTCAGGAAAGCTTCCCGCAGTTGCTAGGTGGAAGGCCCAAGGCGCTTCTGTACGCCTTTCCCGGGGCCCCTTCACCTTAGGGCCTTACACGGGGCTTACCTTCCGCCACATGGAAGGAGCCGGACTGGGGTCCAGAGTTGCCCCGCTAACGGGCGCAGGGGCGCGTCCATTCCGCTCGCTCTGCGGGGGGCAGGGGGAGGGAATGACCCGAAATTGGGAATGGGAACCCAACAAAAAGAATCTCCCACATAGCACCGGCCCATTGGGGATGAAGAATGGCCTTAAATCAGGATTTTGCACAAGCCGCTCTGCAGCACTACGCTTTTCTCAACCCAAACATTTTAAATCCCGTCTCCCCCGTCATTTTGTCCGGATGGGCTCGTCCGGGTCGGGTGCCGGCGGCTCGCGGGGAAATTCGAGTCTCGTTGGCCACGGGACTGAGTCATTGATTTGCGTTGCTGCGCGCATCTCTCCTGCTGTTCTCTCTCTCCCTGCAGTCATGCCCTGCTCCGAAGCGGCCCCCGCCGTCTCCCCCAGCAAACGGGGCCGGCCTGCGCAGCACGAGGTGGACAGCCCCGTGCGCCTCCGCTTCGCCCGGCTCTCGGAGCACGCCACGGCGCCCTCCAAGGGGTCGGCGCGGGCTGCGGGCTATGACCTGTACAGGTAGGCTGAAGTGGATAGGTGGGTGTGATTGAGGGAGTCGGGGCGGCCGCCCGGGCGCGGGGGAGAAGCAAGACTAGACCCCTGGAAGGACCTCTCGGCCAGCCAGACCCCCTCTCATTTTGCAAATGAGGAAACTGAGTCTCGGGAGTGGGGGAGGCCTCTCGTCTCAAAGCCACTCTGTGGCCTTGGGTAGCAGAGGCTTCATTCAAACCCAAGTGATCGGATTCCGCCTTTCTTCCTCCTCTTACCCCTCTCCCAGCCCCCACTTGGCGAGGCTCTCCCTGCCTCTAGACCCAGTTTCCTGTGCTCAAATTTTCGCGCCAATTTTGGGCGCTTATTTGTGGGTTGCGGTTTCCCTGCCTGCTGGTTAGATGCAGCGTCCCAAAAGTCTGAGTGCTGTTTTAAGCCATTGGAGCTTAAAATTTAATAGCTTAAAATGACTGAGCTGTCAAAGCTTACTTGGGCAGTAAGATTTTTAGGACACCTCCGTATTATAGACTCACCGACTATTAATAACAGTAACAGTAATCATAGCAGCTAATATTCATATAACACGTATTATGTGCCAGGCAGCGTGCTAAGCGATTTACAGTTATTATCTCGTTCCTATCTTGTTTCACCGGTGAGGAAACCGGGGTCTCCCAGAGACACGATTTGAACTCAGGCCCAAAACACAGTCCACCCTGTCACTTCGATGCCTCTGGGGGGGGAGAGGGAAAGCCCATCTTAGTCTTCTCCGTCCCCCCAGTTCCCATTTTTGGGGTCGGGAGAGGGCAACGTGGAGCAGCCTGAGGCCACGCTGTTACTAAGTAAACCTAGCCAAGGGTCAGGAGTTTGTAAATGTGAGAAGACAAAAATGGGAACTTTTCTTAGGAGTGTGGATCGTGGCAGCTCATGGAAGTGCCGTGTTATTTGGGGCGAGCAGCTTAACCTGAAAGGGCCTTGGAAGTTTCCTGGGGATATTTTATATATTTTATATATACCCGCACTAGGTTCTCCCAGATACCTTCCAGCTCCGGAGCTCTGACTCTTAGGTTAATTGTGGTCAAGTACTGGAGAACATACATTTTAAAGTTCCCTGTGAACTGTATTCCTCTAAACAAGCATTTTTTATGCAGTCCATTACACTCTTGCTCCTTCCCTCTTCTCCCAACTGACATGTCCCCCACCTTGTGTAAGGTTTTTTTTCCTCTCCCATGGACCGCTTGAATAATTCTCTAACTGAGCTCAGTGATTCTGGTCTCCTGTCTCCAGTCCTAAAACAGAGCTTAATTATCTCTGTAATGCACTGGTGTGCCATGCTCCTCACCACTCTCACTCTAAAACCTTCAGGGGCTCACCTGTTAACCTATTAAGACCAGACACAGACTTCATGGCCAGGCATTTAAGGCGCTCTGCCCTGGTTCTCAACCTGTGGGTTATGTTCAATTTAGATACATCCTGCGTATCAGATATTTACATTACGATTCATAACAGTAGAAAAATTACAGTTATGAAGTAGCAACAAAAATAATTTTATGGTTGGGGGTCACCACAACATGAGGAACTGTATTAAAATGCCCCAATTAAGCTATTCTCTACACTTGACCTTTTTTCCCACGCATTAAAAGCTGGCTTCCACATCCTGAGTGTACTCATCATCCCTGCCTATTGAGTTTTCTTTAAAGCTCATCTCAGGTGCCATCTCCTTTACAAAACCTTTCCATATCCTTTTTTGTTAGCCCTTTAGTTTTCTTGGAGCACTTTCTTGCCCTTATCTTATTGTACCTTGTGTTAGTCTTAGGTGTGTACTTATATTTCCTCTGATAGAACATAAAGTCTTTGAGGGCAAGTAGTATAATTTTTTTCATTGTAGTCCATGCTGCCTTATACTGGCAGCACTTAATAAACATTTATTGAATGGAATGGAAAAAGAATGTCCAAAATACTAAGAGGCAAGAGAGGTATTGCTGATGTACTCAAGGTAACCCTAAATACTCCTTAAATGACCTGTGGCAAAACAGCTTTTCAGAGAATGCTAAAACTCCATAAAACATCTTAGATAGATGACTTGTAGTTAAACCCAGTCCAAGTAATCCTGATATTAGAGTTAGTTGAAACTATTAAAAAAAAAAAGGGCAAAGGAAAGACTAAAATTGGGAATCCAGAATTCAACCTTAGACTACTCATTAATGCTTTTACTTGGAAAATAGCTTAGAACAGTTAAAATTCCCCACTCCCTTTTTTTATATAACAGGTTTTAATACTTCCACCACTGTAGATCAAAAAATCCCCTTTACAACTTAATAGATGGCCTTTAAGAGTTGTTGCCTGAAACTTTCATCACCTTGTAGCCAGATCTCCTGATGAGCCTCTCTGAAATTAGCTAGACTTACCCTGAGATAGTGTGTGTGACCAAAGCCATAGCCAGAACTTCTCCAGCTTTGGAGGATTTGCTGGAGTTTGGCTTTAGTCCACAAGAAACCAAGGGCACTTCTTTGGTTCGGTGAGACTTCAAAATAGGTCCTCAGTGCAGGTTTTTTAGAAAGGCTTTAATACAGATAGAGGTATAGAATTGTCATCCTTGAGAAACCTTATAGTGTTCTTCAGAAAAAAGGAGGGAAGAACCTATAAATAGGGGAGGTTAGTGAGATGAACCTTAGAGTAATGCCCTTTTAATAGCTGAGCAAAGAAAGCAGTGAAGTGACTTGCCTAAGGTCACCTACCTACAGGGGTCGGCCACTGTAGCAATCTACTCATCCAGGCCATTAAATGCACGATAGAGTAGGGTCAAGCTATTTACAAAGCAAAGCATCACAAAACTTTTTCCTGCTCTTTCCTCTTTTATACTCTTGGTCTCTTCTTCATTCTGGATTTGTCGCTTTCTTAGCCTGTCCCCATCTTTCTTCCCTTTACTTTCATTCCAGTGAAATAAGGTGCCTTTCTAAGGCCTGTCTTCTCTAATTTGTTCTCTTAACCTTCATACACCATCACCTTCCTAGTACAGAATGTCAGCAAAAGGAGCTGGTAACATTGTTATAAGATAGCAGTACCTACCCTTAGGCTTCACGGGAATTTTGTGTAGATGAATTGGAAAATTAGCAATTTGAGCATTTATTTTGAAGAATAAATATAGAGATCTAAGTTAGTATAAGAACTAATAAGAAAATCCATTGTTCAACAGTCTTTTCTGATAATTCAGTACTTTGTCCATAGAAGATTTAAATTGCAGAAATCTATTTTGTAGTTAACTTTATTTTGCTTGATAATTTCTATAGTGCCTATGATTATACAATACCAGCCATGGAGAAAGCCCTTGTGAAAACTGACATTCAGATCTCTCTTCCTCGTGGATGTTATGGTAGAGTTGGTAAGTGACCAAGTGGCTTAGTGGCTTACCTTACTTGGTGTTCATGTTCATTTTATCATATGATCATGCATATTTGGAAAATTGAGGTAAATTATTTAACATGATTTGTAGTGAAGGATTGATTAGATAAAAGATAATAAATGCAACCTATTTACAAGTTTCCTGTACTCTGGTATCTCTCACATTTCCCTTTGCCCTTTGCTTTTACTATGGGAGTATAATGAGGCATTTTTGCCACTAATTGCTAGCATATTCCTGGGCAGTGCTAGAGTGTTGCATTATATTCCCACCTCTTTGCTATATTCAACAGGTTAGGGAAGGTATACTGTTAGGTAAACTAAATATCCAACTTCATTAACAATCAGAATAATTGCAAATGTTAGAATATTAATTTTTGCAGTGTATAGAAGTCATGGAAAAGTCTTCTAAAAATCGTTTGATGTCATAGAAGAGATGACCTTGATAATCTTAATGTCACCAAGTAAAGAGCTTTACCTGAGTGAATGCAAGAATACATAACCTACACTGATTACCTATTGGTTCATGAACCTATTTCAAGACATTAAATGGTTAAGAAAACCCAAGATGATTCAGAGTTTTTGCTTTGCCTAGAATTCTCACTTTTAATAATTAAAATTCCCTGGTTCAGTCCTGGTGATTCCTCTAATATTTCAGAATATGAGAATTTTTTTTAGAATAGGTATTTTCCTTCTGCCCCAACTTGAGTGTGCCTGTCTCCGTGGTACAATACAAGGAGCATCTTTAAATAATGCATTTTTCCAATAAGGTTGTATTTTAAAAGCCTCAGAAATAATACTTCCAAAAGCAATTTAAATTCTAAAAAATATCTCTTCAACTTTTTTCTCAGTAGCTATACCATGTAGAGGAGGTGATATCAAAACTTATTCAGGTGGAGAGAAGGTCACATAGTCCTGACTGGGAAATTCAAAAACTATTGGAAAGACAAGGCTCACCTTTTAAAGTAAAATCACTTGGGCCTTGTATGCCAAGTATGCTCATGTGTTAAAAACAGCTGACCTAACAAAATAAGAGGAGAGAACTACTGCTTCTCTCCTTGAGTGGATGACCTTAGAACCCTCAGGAGAAGCAGGTATACTCCAGTAAAAAGATGGAAAATAAAGACTACAGTATTGGTTCATTTAATGTAGTGATTGTAAATAAATGGATTCTAATTGTAGAGAAAATTTGTTTAATATGCAATTTATATGTAATAGTTGTGATTATTAGTTAGATGGTTAAACCTCAAATTAGCTAGAGCTCTTAAGAAAATAGTCATATTGATTAAATGAGTTTTAGGTTAACCAGGTTTCATTTCTTGTAAATTTTTCTAAATGTCTACTTTTCCTGTCTTAGTAAGTATAGTGAATACAAATTAACTTCATATCATTTCTTTGACATTAAAGTTACTCTAAATTTAGAAAATATAGGAAATAAAGTTGAATCAAAAGTGACAGGATTTCCAAGTAAGGCAAGATTGTGTCAAAACTTTCAATATATTTCCTCTCTCTTTTTTTGGTTAAGCTCCACGTTCTGGCTTGGCTGCAAAACATTTCATAGATGTGGGAGGTAAGATGTTTACTCCTTATTTCAACCTTACATTTGTAAACAAAACTTTCTTTCCCAAAGAAGTGAAACTCAAATGATAGCTTATGTTTTGAATTCTATTAGAAAAAAAAATGAATTGTTATTTTGTGCATTATAATTCATTACCATGCCATCCAAATTTAGTAAGCTCCTATTAAAGGAATGGACAATAATTCATGCTTTTATGTACTGTTTAGTCTTACCATAAAAAAATTTAAATATTTCACTACTAGGTGAAGTTGCCCACGTAAAAATTTCTAAGTCGGTCTAGAAATTATTTTCAAAGTGACAGTTGGTGTTTTCACTTTATGTTATTGGGAGAAACCAGCTTTGGTTGTTAGATCCTCTGTTCAGAGCAGGCAGACTAAAAAAGTAGGAAAAGAAGGAACTACCAAAAACCTTTCTAGAGAGATCTGTTTCTGTGGTCAGCATAGTTAAGATTCTAAGGAAGGGAAGGAAGCAAGGATGACAGTTATTTCATTCCTACTTTGAAAACCTCTAAAGTAATGTAAGTGAATGCATAGACTCAAAAAGATGCATATTCTCAGAATAATAAATATGCTAAATCTCATGTAAAGCTCTACTAATAACTGTGCATATAATCTATAAACCAGCAAGCATTTATTAACAACACCTGTGTACTCGGCACTAGGGGCAAAAACAAACGAGAAGTGAGACTGTCTCTGTCCTCAAAGAACTTACATTCTCTTGGGGGAAACACTGTGTACGCAGAAGCAAATACAGTTAACCCAGATCTGCTGATCTGACAGGTGAGTCCACACACTTTGAGCGTTGTGTTTGATTCCGGATGCTGCATTTTGGGATGACTGGACCGGCTGTGAGTTTGAAAATGTGTTGTATAAGGAGTGAGCGAGGAAGTGAGGACACTCAACCTAAGGAGAAGACTCCTTAAAAGAAGTATCTTCACCCCTTTGAAGGCCGTCTTGAAAAGGGCACTATTTGGGAAGAGTGACAGAAGAGGACCCCAGAAAGGTCTACGGAGAGAAGAAATGGCACTCCGTGCTCTCTAAATGCCTTTTGCTTTTGACCAGACTGTGGTGACATCAGCGTGGGAAGCTCATGACGTTCGTGGCCTATGCAGATCCAGCACCTGCTCTGCCACCTGACAGTCTTAGATACCTGGACAGCAAGGGGTTAAGTGACCTGCCTGGAACTACATCACCATTATGTGGTACAGGAGGGACTTGAATCCAGGGTTTCCTGACTCCTGGGATTCTTCTGTACTAAACTTCTGTCTAAATGTTTTGTTTTTTACAGAATAATGTACATTTACTATATGCCATGCAATGTCCTAAATGCTAGGAATAAAAAAAGAAGTAGAATCCCTGCCCTCAAGGAACTTACATTCTAATGAGAGAAGACAGTTTTTAAAGGAATCTGAAAGGGGGAAGGAGAAGGTACCCTTGCAGGGGGCATGGTAGAGAAAATCTGCGAAGTCAAATAGAGTCCACAGAAGAATGAAGATATTGCTAACGGGGCATTTTCCCTAAACTATATTTCTGGGAAGAATTGACCAGTCAGAGGAAGGGGCTGCAGGGTGTTCTTCTGCTGACACAAGGCTGCTGTGGTACAGTAAAGAAAGTTCAAAGAGTCAGAAGTAGAGCCTGTTTGTAATTCTTACCAGGGAAGAGTGATTTCATCCTCAGCCCTCTGGAACCAAAATTGAATAATAAATTAATCTGATGGCTTTTAGTCTTTTCATTTATGTTACTGTGATCATTGTGTATATTCTCTTGGTTCAACTTTTTTTTACCCTATATCAGTTTATGTAAGTCTTGAAATTAGATTCACGCTCAACCTCTTCTCATACTTGAGAAGTGCATTGTACACATTGACATCCCCTCAAGCAGCCTGGATCCTAGTACATCAGTATCATACCTCATGCCCCGTACCTTCCCTCCACCTCAGCTGTACACCCAGTTGGCTGTACCTTGATCTTATAATTGACAAAGGTTCTACTTCCATGAACCTGGAATTCATCTATCTGACCATAACCTCCTATCTTTTTCCCTCCTTTCTGCTTCACCTCCCCTAAATCTATTTGTTATTTCTTTAACATAAATTTAACAGTCAACAACACAAACATTGGAATATGCGAAAAACAAGAAAAAAAGGAACTGAGACTAATGATACATTTTTTTAAAATAAAATTTAACGAACTAGGGACCAAATTGCTTTTTTTTATTCCTTCTATACTGTTGGGGGCAGGGGGCAGGGCTATGGGTACACATTTAAAAAATATTTTACTGATGATCTTTTTTTTAGTTCCAAAATCACACACTTCTCTCACCCCCTACCCCAAAAAGAGGCTCTCCCTTGTGATAGATAGTATAGTCAACTAAACAAGAAAAATAGCAGCATATGCTCTGGCATAATGTGGACTGCAGTTTGGGAACCTCTGCTGACTATTTAGCCTTTAACCAGGATTAGACTTTTGGCTTCTGAGGAATGATTTTTAATTTTTTTTTTAGATTTTAATTTTGTATGGCTTTGTTTTCCTAAAAGGTCCGCTTGATGATAGTCCTACTCCTTTATTTAAATGTTTTGTTTAAAAGTTAGCGTGAAACAGATCAGTACAACCAGATAAACATAAAGTAAAGCATTTTACAATACCATGCCCAGGAGTCCCGTGAATTGCCGTGGCCCTGCTTCCTGCTTAGTCCCCACAGCCATCATTCAAGAGAGCAATTCCAGTGGATAAGGGACTGGTCTTCTCCATGAAGTGCACCCACCCTGCAGGCAGGCAAGCCTATCCTGAGGAAGGGATAAGAGGTTTGCAACTGTTGAGATGCACCAGTGCAACCACATCCTTTCATCTAGAGGCATCTGGATCCTGAACCCAAGGGACCCAGAAATAGCAACATTCTACTGACCCTGCATCCAGCCTAGCCCCTAAAGCCTTTATCTAGGCATCAAACTTATAGAGATATGACCTGGAAGCCACTTCTGTAGGGGCTACAGTGCTGAAGAAAGTTTCTGGCACCGTCAGGTGGTTCAGCATCAGAAACATGATTTTATCATTGGAAATGACAGGAAAGAAGATGCATTACCATCTGTTCAAGCACTATACCCTAAGGACCATGAGGCCTTCCCATCCAACTTATAGCTGAAGCGTCCTATAGGTGTATCCAAAGTTTTTTGAACATAAATACTTAATAAATGTTCTTGGCTCTGGGACAGAATACAGACTCTTCCATCATTTAAAGCCCTTTGCAATCTGGTTCGAACCTGTCTTTTTAAAGTGATTTTTTTGTACACTACTTTCCATCCAAACTTGCTTGCTTGTTCTCCTTGTACATGATATCCCATCACTCACATCTGTGCTTTTGCTCAAACTGTCCCCTCCTCTGCCAGATCCCCTAAGAATGTACAAAGGGACACGATTTTTCTTGTCTGCAAAATATTCCCTGGTATCTGGCTTCTGTCCTTCCATAGCTCAACCTAACTGATAAAGTAACATCTCTCATGATGTCACTAGGTGGTGGTGTGGGATAATACTTGGGTCTAACAGTATCTCTACTGCCTCTTAATTTCATAGCTTTTCAGATCTAGAAGGAACATGAGTGATCATCAGTCCAACCTCATTTTTTTTGTAAGAATGCTCTGAAGCCCAGAAAGTTTAAGTCACATGTCAGGAAGATGGAACTCATTGCCATGTCCTCAGACTTGTACTAGCACACTCTTCCACTGTACCATGCTGAGCTCCTTGATAGTGCACCTTACACCTTAATGATCCTCTGCTTTATCTATATATTATTCCAGGCATGGTTTTTAAAATGTTTGTTATGTTTACACTCCTGGTAATTTAAGACTGACTTAAGTATATATTCTCTATTTGAAAATAAATTTATGTTGAAATTTGAATATTATTCTCATAACCAGTATTTACTGTGCTTAAAACAAAGACCCAAAAAGGATTGAACCAAAAGAGATGGAAAAGTAGCCCAATAGTTGGTATATGTTGTTCATAAAATTTGTGGTGTGTTCTTGGATCTGTTGTAACTTAAAAATGTCTTGTAGGCACAGGTTTATCATAGCTGGCAAAATATTTTATTTCCTAAGAAGCATGTTGTTAGAATCTCAAGCTGTAAATAAGGGTCAGAGGAAAAAGTTGAGTATGCAGGATTCTATTCAGAATGCACATCTGGTAGGTGTGGATGGTTTTAACTAAAATAGGTTTCCAACAAATGACATGCCAAAGCTTTGACACAGTAAAACTTTTGCCTGAAGTCAGTTATTCAGTCTGCCAGTTCCAATGCATGATTTTTCCAATGATAACTTCAAGACACATTTTGCTTTCTCATGAAGAGGAAGAAATGTCCTTGTGCTTACATAGGAAATTATGTTCCCATGTTTTTCTTGAATAGTCAGTCTATTCTATGTTAGGTATAAAATGAAACCTGAATTTCTGCAATTTGTAGAAGTTCTGTTTGCTAACAAAGTATACACAAATGCCTTTATTTCCTTGTATTTCAATGTCTTTAAACTTTTCTCATTTATAGTTTTAGTAGCTTTTAAAATACATCTTGAAATGCATCAGTGGCTTTTTGCAAGAAAACTGTCTCAATCCAAAATTTAAGAAGTGCTGCAGGGGTCTCAAGTGGGACAAGAAGCTCTGAACCATGTCTTGGTGCTTCTGGGTAAATACCTCACCACTAGAATAGAATAGTGTTACCTAGTCTTACTGGTGAACCAAGCAAAGCTACTTTAAAGATAGCAGAAAAGTCCTCCACCAGCTTGGCAAGTCCTACTTAGCTTTACCTAAATCATTCAGACAGGTAGATATTGATTATGTTCTGAAAAATCTCCAGGGAAAGAAATTCCACAGCCTTCTGTACTAATTTGTTCCAGTGTTTAACAACATATAACACTGAATAATTTATTCCTTAAATCTAATCTAAATCCCTCTTTAAGCCTAAAACCATTTCTACTTAGGTACTCAGAGTTAAGATGGAGAACAGCTGGTCCCACCTTGCGTAGAATAACTTTCTTCAAGGATATGAAGGATTAAGTCAACCTCCTTTAACAGGATGTGGGAACAGAAAACATGATTCAGCATTACGTGACCTGGCCTATTTTTTGTAACTATTAAATTGAGAAAAGTTCACAACTTCCCTCTATACCATCCAGTCTGGAAATAGAATTCCTGCAATACTTAGTCCAGGCATTCCAGTTTTATGTCTACCTTTGTCTACCATTTTGTGGAAATATATCTGTCCTTAATCTATAGGTTACTATGTAAATACCTCACCAGAAAAATTCTGAGGTAATTACACACTTCTTAAATGAAATCTTTAGGGACATTTTGAATGGCAAGGTTTGTCAGTGAATTACTGAAAGGTTAAAATGCTTTCGTTCAAGACTCCCATTTTATTAGTCTTTTGTGATCCCATTGAAAAATCATAATCTCTTTTGAGTACTTAGTATTGGAAGGACTCAGAAGTAGACTGAGTATTCCTCATTCTTTGTTTTTTTTTTCCTTACCCCATTTTCTGAATTTGATATAATTACAGATTTTCAATGAGGAATTGTCCTTTTCCAAAGAAGTCAGTGGCAAATTTGTAGCAGATTTCAAATAAGTTCAACATCCATCTAGAAATGTTCTTGCCTGCCTGGACACATGGAACCTTTAAGGATTCTAAGGAAAAAACAGGATTGGGGTGGGTCGCAGGTGAAGACAGTATACCTTCAGCTTTGCCATAAGGCTTTGAAACCAAAACACATAATTTTATCTTACTCCTCAGGAGAAGTGAGAGCCGTATTGAAAAAGGGGGAAGGCCATTTCCAGCTAACGTATGATATTATTCAGAGGTTATGCAAAGTGGGAAGTAGAAAAGAGTTGATTTGCATAATTAGATGAAAAAAATGGGTAGTTTTCCAGGTGCTTCTGCCTTTACATTTTTTGTTTGAAATATTGTAAATTTCCAAGAGTATCATACAGATACATATTAATTTTTAAGTAGAAATATTTTATTTTTAATTTATTCTATTTTAAATAGAAATATTTTAGAGCCATTCATTAGTCATCTTTATGTCATCTATGATTTCTTAAACATAGAAAACTATTTCCACCAACACTGATCAAATCTTATCTATAATTTAGTAGTTAAATCTTAGCCTTAGAAAGGTTTAATTACTTGCCCCAGGTCATGTATCTGGTAAGTGTCAGAGACCAGATATTAACCCAGGTTTCCTGAACTCTGAAGTTCACAACTCAGTCCACTTATACTAGGCTGCCTCTAGAGTTTTTCACGCTACTACTAACTGTAGTTTGTTTGGATAATTAAGAGTAGAGGGCAATAGCTACCAAAGACTTGGTGTTTCATTAGCTTAATTTGTCTTCCTGTAGCGGGTGTCATAGATGAAGATTACAGAGGAAATGTTGGTGTTGTACTATTTAACTTTGGTAAAGAAACATTTGAAGGTAAGCTAATGCAGTTTACTACAATTGCTAAACTTGTGTTTTTCCGAACTACCTGTTTATAATAGTCTTTTTATTCAGTGAAAAAAGGTGACCGAATTGCGCAGTTGATTTGTGAACGGGTTTTTTATCCAGAACTTGAAGAAGTCCAAGTAAGTAATTATAATGAAACCATTGGGGGGAGTCATTCTATAGTGTGCATGGGAGTTGTTTCTTTATTAGCATACTGTTAAGACATAGATGATTTAGCTATTTTTAAAAGAAAATGGTAAGTCATGATTCTTTTAACAGAGAAGTGTAGTTCTGTGTGAAAGTCCTCATATAGAACAAAGAAAATTATTTTCCGCTAGATTAACAATCCTAACAAATGACAAATTCGAAGTGAAATAAAATTTTAAGACTTAGTACATGCTAAAATGAAGGTTTATCCCTTTACTTACTAGAAGATGGCAGAATAATGCAAAGAATGCTAGAGTTTGGGCCCTAGGACCTGGATTTGCTTCCTACTACTTTGAAGTTACTACTCTGACTCTCAGATTTCTCATCCACAAAATGGAGTCAGAGAGCAGGGTCCCTTCTAGCTCTGTTATTCACTGATTTTAAGATAAACTTAAAAGAGATCTTTACAATATAGCTTTCATGTTAACTTTTCCTTGGAAGCTCATTTTTAATTCTCTGATTCATTAAAGGCCTAATATACTTTTGAATCATCTTTTAGAAAACACTTGTGTTTACTGTGGCTACATCATGCATCTGTGTTTTGCCATTTTTTTTCCCTCTACTTTGCCATATCCCTTAAGAAAGATATGCTGATCATAAGGCATCAGACAGTATGTAAAGAAAAATACTTTAAAATTAAGAGCCTGGGAGAAAAGACACTTTAACATTAACTTACTAGTTAACACTTTTTTCCTTTTTCAGGGCTTAGATGACACTGAACGTGGAGCAGGAGGTTTTGGTTCAACTGGTCAGAACTAAAATTATATAAAGAGTAGCTATCGCAGCTTTCCCTCAAACGTTTAATAAAGGAATTTCACTTAGAACGTTTGTGGTTTTTTTACTTAATTTTTTCTTTTTGTTACATTTTAAGTTCCATACTGTTTTCCTCTATCCTTTCTCACCCCACGCTAGAGAAGGCCACCATTTGATGCAGATTTATAAATATATGTAAAACCATACTGTGCATACTTTCATTTATCAGTTCTTAGTCTAGAGGTGGATAGCATCTTCCTTCATTGGTCCTTTATAGTTGATTTGAGTAGTGGTAGTATTCAGAATAACTCGTTCACAATTATTCTTTGAACAATATTGCTTTTAACTGTATACAACATTTTCTCGGCTCAGCTCACTTCACTTTTCAGTACTTCATGCAAGTCTTGCCATTTTTTTTCTAAAATCAGCCAGCTCATCATTTCTTACAGCATAACAGCATTCCATCATGATGATGTTTTGGTGTATTTTTTGTACATTGTGTTAGGGAACTCTTGGTTTGAAAGATAAAAGATCGGTATTTGCTGTAGCTTAGCTAAGTATTCATCATGGTTTTCTTTACTTGCCTTATTTTGAATCATGGCCTTTTTTTAAATCTGTTTATTGTACAGCCAGATGATGCATGGGGGCATTTCTGTTGAAAAGGAGAAACTCATATAGATATTGGTCAATGTGGAAGACTTCTTTTTATTCAACTTTTAAGATTTGCATTTAGACGTAATGTTTGATGTCTATCTACAAATCTGTTTTCTACTTAACATTAATCAGATGAAATTAGTCCAAAGTGAGAAATAAATGTTAAATAGTTAAAGAAAATGCTCAGAATAAGGTTGCCAACCCTTGCTATTAGTGAGTGGTAACAGTAGCCATATTTTTAAAACATCTTTTTAAAGACTATGTTTAAATTATGTATTTTTAAAATTTCCAGGCAAATTAAAGTCGTATAGGCTGGATTTAAATCTGTACTTTGTAGAGAAGCAGCATGATATATTAGACATAGAACCAGAATCAAAGCCAGGAGGACCTATTTTTGAGTCCTCCCTCTGATACATTAACTGTGACCATGAGCAAGTCAAAGTTTCTGTGCTTTAGACAACTAAGACAGTGAATTGCAATAAAGGTAGAAGGTGTTTTCTCCCTCTGGAGTTCCTTAGACTAACAATCACAGGGTCAAGTCCTTATACAACTCCATATTACCAATTCTTAACAGATTTGTAGATAAAGCATAGCTTTTGTAGACATTTACATCAGTTATAATGTCCGTACTGACTTTTTCCCAGCCTTTGTACTCAGTAGAATTGTTCTGCTTGATGGGGGGAAGGGAAGAGTCCCTTATCTCAAGAAGTCTACATTCTAGTAGGGCAAATAGACAAAGAAAGTGGTGTTCAAGGAGGGGCACTTTGGTTTGGAAAATTCTAGGGATGGTGAATGGAGCCATAGGAGAGTAGTAGGTTGATACACTAAACAGAAATCTGGGTGGAATTAATCATGGTTCTAGTTCCAGAACTGGAGGTGGTAGAGGATACTTAGTGTGGTTGTGGAGAAAATGGAGATTAGGGAGTGAGGTGAAATAGTTGAGTCTTTCTTGAAATAGTGGTGGAGGAGAGAGATTTCACCCATCTTGATGGGGTGGACATCCTTCAGGGGCATGGGGCAGGTCACATGTCTGTGAAAGAGATGCAAGAAAATTTAGATGACCACTCTGGGGGCATTTTGTAGAAAGGATTCTTGAGCAAGCCTCTAAAGTTCTTTCAAAATAAAGGTCCCTTGATTTCCCCCCCCCCCACACACACATACACATACCTTGTTAATTGTATTTCATAATCATCTCCTGCCATTCAAATAAACTTGAATACTTTCCCACAATTTTCCAAATAAACCAACCACAGAAAAGTCAATAGGTGGGGAGACTATTAAGTTTTCTTATAGTGTCTACATTGACAATTATCCATTAGTTTTTGAGATTGTGGGAGAAAATCTTAAATCTTCCTATCTCCCCGAATCCCATTGTGTTGAACTGTCACACGTGCATTCATCACAATAAAGGATGCAATGATCTTTGAAGCACAGGTGTCAGACTTGCCAGCCCAAAACTCCCAAATGCAATTCTAGCCAGATTAAAATGTAATTGGGAAATGTTTTGACAAAACAAAAATGCCGTACAACATAGGTGATGTTACCTTGTGCTTTTTTTAATAAATCAACAATGCAGCCTGCAGGGATCTGTTTCTACTTGAGTTTGGCACCACAGTGACTAAAGAAAAGACCAGAAACAAGATGGAAAGAATCTCATGACCTAGGGGAAAGTGCCCTGAGGGCTGGAGACTCCTACTTGTATAGTTGTAGAATGTGGGAAATATTTAGCCTGAAGAAAAAAGGGTGGGGCTGCTTCTGAGCCAACTAAAAGCTTTGAAGAGCTATGCAGTACAAGGGGGATTAAATTTGTTCTTCTTGGTCTCAGTAGAATTAGGAGCAATAGTAGAAATTTCAGGGCCACATTTTTTTCTCAATATAGGGGAAAACTAACAATTGAACTAAACTCTAGTGCAGAATGAGGTACCTCAGGAAGTTATTTTTCATTGATGAGGCTGGATAATCATTTTGGAAAAATATAGATTAGACTAGGGCAACTAGAAGGCTCAGTGAATAGAGTGCACTGCCTGGAGTCAGAAAGACTCATTCATGAGTTCAAATCCAACTGCAGATGCTTACTAGCAGTGTGATCCTGGGCAAGTCACTTAACCCTGTCTGCCTCAGTTTCTCATCTATAAAGTGAGCGAAAGAAGGAGATGGCAGACCACTCCAGAATCTTTGCCAAGAAAACCCTAAAATGGGTTCACAGAGAAGTCAGATGTGACTGAAGAATGACTGAACGACAGCAAGGGCCGGACTAAGCTTGTAACAAATTCTGTGAATACAAAACATGTCTATATGCCAAACAGTAGTGAACCCTGCTAATACCTGGGTGAAGGGCATCTTACAGTGATTAGCTAATGTTAGGCAGTATATAGTAGAGCAGCAAACATCTCAGTATGCGAATTGACAAAACACTGGACCTACCAGTACTGGAAAGTTTGCAGAAGTGCCTTGTTGGGAAAGCTGGGTTGGTCCACCATTTCTGGATATCAACTTGGAATTAGTCAAGAAAGTTGACTGAACAATTCATACTCTTTGATCTGTTTCTGTCAGCACTTTAGTTTACTTTAAAGTGTCACCTTTGGGTTTAGTGAATTCTGAATATTATCTTAAGATTGTTTAATGGGATTTAAACATTTTTATAAAGGGCATGAGAAATTAATGTTTGTAAATATGAGGACTTTTAAAGAAAATCAACTCTTGAATCTTAGAGAATACCGATGGGGTTGGACCAGGTAACTTATGAGATCCCTTCCAATTCCGAGACTTTCTGTAATAATAGCTATCAATTATATAACTCATTAAAGTTTACTGAGTACTTTGTATCCATTATCTCATTTGAACCTCATAATAACCTTGCAAAGTGTTACAGCTCTTAATATCTCCATTTTAGAGTGGAGTAAACGGGCTCAGAAAAATTATACAACTAGTTATTTAACCAAGAAATGTCAGAAGTGAAAGAATTCGAATTCAGGTCTCTCCTGACTGCAGTCCAGGATCCTTTCAGGATCCATGTCTCTCTTTTACAGCACAAAACAGGTTGACACAATTCTGCCACATGGTAGTAGCATTTCCAAAGTAAAGATTGAGTGTCTAAGGAACAAAAATCAGCCTCTTTCGTTCCCCCATTCATCCAACAAACATTTGTGGATCCTCTACAGAGGATGCAAAGACCAATAAGACATGGCCTCTGCCTTTCAAGGAGTTTATAACCTAGTCAAAGACAGATAACTGTACATTGTGGAGTTGGGGAACCGAGAGAAGTCTGAGCAAAGGGCTCTCAGTACTAAAGGAAAAGATCATTTCTAGCTGGTGTGATCAAGGAAGAGTAAAAGGATATGGTGGTATTTGATCTGGGTCTTGAAGGATAGCTAGGATTTCCATAAATGAAAGAAAGATAGAATTCTGGGAATCTTAATAAGCAAAGACCTGGTGGTAGAAATGTTCTGGGACCTGTGAATCCAAAATTCCTGTGAAACAGAGGAAAGATCATTATAACCTTGGACACAGTGCCTGAGTTCAAATACCAGCCCAGCTACTCACCACTTGTGTGATCTTGGGCAACTCACTTTCCTTTTCTGGGCCTCAGTCTTATCTGTAATGGGGGGGTTAGAGGAGATGGGCCACAAATATTTATTGAGTATTCACTATGTCCTAAGCGCTGTACAGAGTGTTATGGATACAAAGGGGCAAAACAAAACAAAACACAACAAACTGAAAAACAGCCCCTTGCTCTCAAGGAGCTCGTATTCTACCTGGATGGATGCATCCAGAGTGAATGGAAGATCAGGAGAAGGCATTAGGAAAGGCTTCCTTCCTGCACAAGGTGGCATTTCACCTGAGTGCTGAATGAAGCCAGGGACACTAAGGTAAGGAGGAAGATTACTCTAGACATGGGCCTGGTATAGTTGGATTGAAGAGCACATGAAGGGGTTGTTGTTCAGTCGTGTCCAACTGTGACCCCATTTGAGGTTTTCTTGGCCAAGATACTGGAGGGATTTGCCATTTCCTTCTCCAGCTCATTTTACAGATGAAGAAACTAAGGCAAATAGGGTGAAGTGACTCACCCACGGTCACACAGCTAGTAAATTTCTGAAGCCAGATTTGAACTCAGGAAGATGAATCCTGATTCCAGGTCCACCACTCTATCCATTGCACCACTTAGCTGCCCTCCCAATCAGTATTCCCAAGATGTAAGTATAGTTATATAATTTTCCTACTCAGGAAATCTTCAGTGACTCCCTACAACATCAATAATAAAATATAAAATAATAAATTACTTTTTAAAGTCTTATACAATCTAGCTCCTACCTACCTTTCCAGAATTACATACTATTTTCGTTTATACACACTATATTCTAGACCAGTGGTTCTCTAACTTTATGATCTCAAGACTCCCTTTAATTTTTAATTGGAGAATGGCTGAACAAATTGTGGTATATGATTGTGATGGAATACTTCTGTGCTATAAGAAATGATCTTAGACTTATACAAAATAAGGAAGAGCAAAATGAGCAGAACCAAGAAAACACTGCATACAGTAACAGCAATATTGTTTTAAGGACAACTTTGAGTCCTTTGACTATTTTAAATACCCAAATTAACTACAAAGGACATATGAAGGAAAACCCTATCTGCATCCAGAGGAAAAAACTGATAAATAGAACAATGTACAGAATGATTATGT
>CM053589.1:25343493-25499477 GCA_028646515.1 Pseudochirops corinnae | reverse complement strand
TCTCTCTCTCTCTCTCTCTGCCCATCTGTCTGTCTGTCTCTGTCTCTCTCTCGGTCTCTCTGTCTCTCTCTCTCTCTATCTCTCTCTGTCTCTCTGTGTCTCTTTCTCTCTTTGTCTCTCTCTCTCTATCTTTCTCTCTGTGTCTCTTTCTCTCTTTGTCTCTCTCTCTCTGCCCATCTGTCTGTCTGTCTGTCTGTCTCTGTCTCTCTCTCTCTGTGTCTCTTTCTCTCTTTGTCTCTCTCTCTCACTCTCTCTCTCTCTGCCCATCTGTCTGTCTGTCTGTCTCTGTCTCTCTCTCTGTGTCTCTTTCTCTCTTTGTCTCTCTCTCACTCTCTCTGTCTCTGCCCATCTGTCTGTCTGTCTGTCTCTGTCTCTCTCTCTGTGTCTCTTTCTCTCTTTGTCTCTCTCTCTCTCACTCTCTCTCTCTGCCCATCTGTCTGTCTGTCTGTCTCTGTCTCTCTCTCTGCGTCTCTTTCTCTCTTTGTCTCTCTCTCTCTCTCTGTCTCCCTCTCTCTCTGTCTCCTTCTCTCTCTCTCTCTCTCTGTCTCTGTCTTTCTGTCTCTCTGTCTCTCTCTGTCTCTGTCTTTCTGTCTCTGTCTCTCTGTCTCTCTCTCTGTCCCTCTCTGTCTGTCTCTCTCTCTGTCTCTCTGTCTCTCTGTCTCTCTCTCTCTCTCTCTCTCTCTCTGTCTCTCTCTCTGTCTCTCTCTCTTTATCTCTCTCCTTCACATCCCTTCAGAAATTGTTTTTAAGCAATTTTCCTTCCTAAGCTTTTGGCTACATTCCCATAAAAAATCAGAATCCTCAGCCGGTAGATATGAGAATAGAGAAAAGAGAGCCAAACATTGACAGCACAGTTTCCAGGGGGATAGGACACACAATCCTCCCTTGTTCTCTTCTTCGTAAGTACCCCAAGGCAGGTCCCTGGGGCAGGAGGAGGAAGAAGTTCTGCTAGGCTTTCCCACCCGCCATCCTTCTCTTGTCCCTTTCAGCCAACTTTTGCAAGGGTGGATGACGAGGCACGGGGAATTAGATTCTCATCCCAAGCATGAAAGCTGGAGCTTTGACTCTTTATTTCTGCCCTTTGCTTTTTTATTTATTAAATTCAAAGTGTTATACTTGGCCTTTCTGTTTGAGTACAATACTTTTGGGATCCTCCTTCAAAAACAAGGCTTTAAAAACATTCCTTCGAGCCTCAGATGATGGAGAATTGTTCTACCTCCTATTAACTTCACAGAAAATATAACTTTACCTTAAGGAACATTTAAACATGTTGGAGGGGGCAGGGGAGGCCTGGGGAGGGGGGAGAATGTTGAAAAGATAAACTATTTGGTTTTTGTATTTCGTTTTGTTTTTACCAATTTTTCTTCTTTTTGGCAGAAAGAAATGGGCCATTTTCACGCTGACATCAATGCTGCTATTGAAAAATGTCCCAGAGAGGGGACTAGTTAGAATTTCAGTCTGTTTTCTTCATGGAGTGGTCGGTGAAAGACACGCCCAAGCAAGCAGCACCAGGACTAGGCTTGGGAACCTTCGTCTGTTCCAGAAACCAGAGTTCCCACATAACTACATGATGTGCTGCTATCAGGTTACTGGGCTAGCCACAATTGCCTAATGCAATAGTAAGGATGTTGGGGCTGCTGTGGGAGTGCTTAATTACCCAGGGAGCATGACTTACCCAGAGTTGTTGCAATACTCAAACAATAACACACAAAAACTCATAAGGAAGGTAAATATTCTGCCTGAAACTGTCACCCCCAGGCCAGGGATATTCCAGGATTACGGTTTCCAGTCTCCTTAACTCAGCCTGTTCAGGGTGAAGAACTAGGAAGAACTGAAGTCTCCCTCTGAGGTAGCTGCAGCTCCTGTGATGCATGGGGTGAGAGAAGGATGGTCACAGAGGTTGGGGTAGAATAGAAAGAAATCTAGCTTGGGAGTCAGACTGGCTTCAACTCCCAACCCAGCCACTGGATATTTGGATCACAGTTCTGGAGGAGTTCTTAACCTAGGGTCTGTGAACTTGGTTTGGTTTTGTTTTTTCTATTTTGATAGTAGCAGAGCCAAGGTGGTAGAGTAAAAGCAGGGACTTGCTTAAGCCCTCTCCCAAACCCCTCCAAATACCTGTAAAAATGACTCTAAACAAATTCTGGAGCTGCAGAACCCACAAAATGATAGTGTGAAACAAATCTTCAGCCCAAGACAGCTTGGAAAGTTGACAGGAAGGGTCTATTGCACTGGGCTGAGAGTGGAGTACAGTCCATCTTGGGCTTTGCCAGCATAGAAAGGGCTAGAGCAGGCTTCAGGGGAATGAATCACTGGCAGCTGTGGTAGTTTCTAGACCTCTTTGGCCCACAAATGCCAAAGACAGCATAGAAGATGGCATATTCACTTGGGAAGCCTGAAGTCGGGTTCCAGATCCCATCACTTCTCAACAGCCTGTATCATCTTCAGGTCTTTGGTATTCATGTGATGTCTAGCTATACATAGAAGCATGTTACGACCTTCTAAGAGAAAATCAAAAGATTTGAGACAAAATAGAGGTACATCAGCTAGAAGATGACTAAGCAAGGTGTGGTACACAAACATAATGGAACCTTTACCTTGTGTTAAGAAATGATGAATTAAATACAGAGAAGAACAAGAAGACATATGACTGATGCAAAGTCAGATACACAGAAAAGAATATACACAGTGACTATAACAATGTAAGAAGAAAAACAACCACCACAAACCTGAAACCGAATGTTGGTTCAATTATTATGTCTATATGGACAATTCTCAGATCTACTTATCAAGCCCCAACCTCTCTCCTGACCTTTTGTCTCCTATCTTCAAATGTCTATTGGATGTTTTGAACTGGATCTGCCACATATATCTCAAATTCAATATGTTGAAAACAGAATTCCCTATATTTTCCCTCAAAACCTCTCATTTTTCAAACTTCTCCATTACTGTCAAGGGTTCCACCATCCTCCCAGTTGCCTAGGCTTGCAACCTTGGTGTTATCCTCAACTCCTCAAACACAGTCATCTCACATATCCAATCTGTTTCCAAGTCATCATTTTAACCTTCAAGATACCTTTCATATCTGTCTGTTCTTTTTCACTCACAGCTTCCATACTGATATGGACCCTAATCACCTTATACCTGGACTACCACAATGGGCTGCTGGGCGATCTCCTTGACTCAAGCCTTTCTCTACTCCAATACTTTCTTCACTCAGCTATCAAAGTGACCTTCTTCAAGTACAAGTGTGACTATGTTACACCCCCAGTCAACAAACTCCAGTGGCTCCCGTTATCTCCAGAACTAAATATAAAATCCCCTGTAGCTTTATAAGCCAAATTGGTCTCTTGCTATCTTTCTAGTCTTTTTTTTTTAAGCTGACTCTCTTCCACATACCCTAGGGCCATTTACCCTGGTCACCATGTTCCTTAACACAACACTGGATCTCCCAGCCCCATTCCTTTTCACTGGCTGTCTCCCATGCCTGCAATATTCTCTCTCCTCATCTCCCTCTTCTGGCTTCCTACAAGAATCAAGTCAAATCACATCTTAAGGTCTTTCCTGTCCCTCCCCCTCCCCATAAGATTTGTCCACTTTGAACTGTACATGTGTTGTATATGTTTACACATTATTTCTCCAATTAACAAGCCTTCCTCAAGGGCATGGGTCATGTTTTCTTTTTTCCTTTCTTTGCATCCCCAGTGCTAAGCAGAGTGCCTGGTACATAATAATTAATTATAAATAATAAATAAATTCTAAATAGATCATTATAATAATTAACAAATGCTTGTTGATTGACAAAAAATTTTGATAACTGTATTCCAATATGGAAACTGCATCCCAAAATCCCTTGCTATAAAATTCTCCACCTCATTGGTGGAGATCAATGGACCAACATGGGTCAAAACTTCAGAAGGTGGTCTAAGGTCTAGAAACCTATGTTCTAAGCCTAAGATCATAGGCCTAGAGTTAGAAGGGACCTCAAAGGTAATCTAGTTTAACCACCATTTTACAGATGGGGAAACTGAGGCCCAGGTAGGTTGAGTGATTTTCCCAAGGTCACACAGGTAGTCAATGTCAAAGGCAGACTTGAATCCATGTACTTTGACTTTACAGTAAGTATTCTTTCTGTTGCACTTTCCTGGGTACAACTGGTAGAAATCAATGCCCTGCATGTTCCTGAGTGAGGGCCAGGGTAGAGCTGGTGAGAGAGGCAAAGAGGAAAGCTTTCGTCTCTCCAAGTCTTTTCAGTTTTAAAGATGCAGGCAGCCTTCTACCCCTACCCACAGGGAAGTGGATGAAGAGGGCTCCATTTTAGGCTCTCTGGATATGAACTAAATGCCCTCCAAAGGCATCTCTGTTTGTTGACCTAGATATGGCCAGACCTGCTTAGATAATAGACTATAATTGTTTTCCTCTGTAATCTTATTGCTCTATTTTTATGTATTTTAAAAGCATTATTGGAAAAGGAACTGGAGATTTTATTGTCATTTGGTAGTTTCAATTGTGGCCGACTCATTGTGACCTCATTTGGGGTTTTCTTGGCAAAGATAGCAAAGGAGTTTGCCCTTTCCTTCTCTAGCTCATTTGAGGAAACTGAGGCAAACAGGGTTTGCCAAGGATCACATATCTAGTGTCTGAGGCAGGATTTGAACTCTCAAAGAAGAATCTTCCTGACTCTAAACCCAGTTAGTATTCTATCTGCTGTGCCACTTAGCTGCCCTAACTAGAGGTTTTACTAGACAGCTAACAAGGTCTATCACACACACACACACACACACACACACACACACACACACACACAGATTTAAAAAACCCTGCTCTAAGGTCATTTCAGTCAATAAACATTTGTTAGCACCTACTATGTGCCAGGCATCATGCTAAATGCTGGGAATGCAAAGAAAGTGGTCAGTGCCCACCCCTGAGCAGCTCCCAATCTAATGGGGGAGAAAATGTGCAAAAAACTGTACAAAAAAACCACATATGGAAGAAATAAGAAATATTTAATAGAAGCAAGACACTAGCATTGAGAGATTGGGAAAGGCTTCCTAAAGAACCTTTGGATCTATGATCCCACAAGCCTTACCGGCTGAGCCTTTTCATTTTCCCGTCCTTGCTCAGTCTTAGAGGTTTTCTTCATTCTGTGCCCCCAAACTATTTCTGACAAAGTCCACCCTTTCCCCAAATCAGTCTGTGTTTAAGTAATAACTGTATGCCCCTCGCTGAACTATTTCTTCAATACTTGAAAAAATTTAGTAATTGGTGTAAGTTGTCAAGCCTCTAGAAAAACTCTGATTATGAGATGACCAATAAATAAAGTAAAGCCTTTATTCAGGGTCAAGGAGTTGCAACTGGGAACAACACACTGTCTTACTCAGACAGGGAAATTCAGTAAGGGCAGTTGAAAAGAGGGGTTCTACACACTCAGAAGGCGGGGTGGGCAGCTAGGGAGATAGATGGAAGAGGGGTTCACAAGTTATTTACTGCATGGTGTTAGCACTTTTCTAGAAAAATCACAGGACTGGTTTAAGTTGTCCCTAGACAACAGAGGTAGAGTGCTTACTGTGTCCCAAGCCAGGGTCACCTATGGGGTCACCAAAATAGCTGAACAGCAGAAGGGACGGGTTGCTGAAGCATCCTTGGAGTTCTCTCTGTCTGGCAACAAGGGCAGTTAGAAACTGCAGGGTGCAGCAGAGATTTCCCAGTAGTTTACCTTGGGAGGTGATTAGAAATTGCTAATCACAACAGGGTAGGGATCCCAGAGTCTCCGAGAAATTGACAGCGTGATCCCCATCAATTTGAGTCAAACTCTATTATTTCTTTAGGAGGCATTCTAAGGTATAGGTTCTATAGGTTCCTAGGTTCTAAATCTAAGATCATAGACTCAGAGATAGAAGGGACCACAAAAGTAATCTAGTTTAACCATCATTTTACAGATAAAGAAACTGAGGCCCAGACCAGATTAAGTGATTTTCCCAAGGTCACATAGGCAGCAAATGTCAATGACAGGATTTGAACCCAGTTCCTTTGATTTCACAACTGATATTCTTTTTTTTTTTTTTTGCTTTTTGGAGGGGGGAAGGTAGGGCAATTGGGGTTAAGTGACTTGCCCAAGGTCACACAGCTAGTTTGTGTGTGTGTGTGTGTGTGTGTGTGTGTGTGTGTGTAAAGTATCTGAGGCCAGATTTGAACTCAAGTCCTCTTGACTCCAGGGCTGGTGCTCTATTCACTGTCCCACCTAGCTTCCCCCACAACCAATATTCTTTCCACTGTACACTTCTAGGTTGCTGGGGCCAAAACCTTGCATCCCCTTACTGGCTGACTCTCTGGTGATTAATGTCTCCAAACTTAGCGAGTCTAGGCCTCATACAGCAAACACATGGCCCACATTGCTGGGACCTATCTGCAAAGCTCTTCTAGATTTGTTACAACCATTATCCCCTTAAAACTCTACACCCATGTTTTGCTAAGATTCCCTAAGACCATTCCTCTGAAAAGAGAATTTGGCATATAACTTTACCCCAACCTTTCCTAACTAGGAATTGAGTTTTCTTAGGCAAAGAACAATAGTGGCCTTGGTTGGCTGGGCCTCCACTAAATAAACTATCTTCTAGCTCAGTAAAGACTCTCAAAACCAACAGATTTTACTTCTGTCTGTACGCAGATCCTAGAATCATAGGAAGGCCCTTAGAGCCCAATTCCCTCATTTCACAGAAGAGGATTGACGGTCACACAGCTATTAAGTACTTAAGGTAGGATTTGAACCCAAGCCTTCGTGTGCCAGATCAGTAGAGTGAAAAGGTTGTGATTTTTTTCCTAGTGAAAATAGAACAAAGATCACCAGTTTTTCCAGGATTCTTCCATCAGCCCAGCCAAATATGGCCTTCCTGATTTGCATGAAAAAGAGAATTATAGTGGATGAGGTTAAAAACAGTTTGCTCATCATACTTTCTCTTAGCTCTTTTTTCAGTTGAAGCAAGTGAAGCCCTGGGTATTGCTTGCTTTAGTTGTGAAAGCACCATAAGAGCTAAAAACTGAAATGGATATCTTATCCTAAGTGAGAAGAGAATAGAACTGAGTCACAGGCAACTATAAGGGAAGAGAGTAGAGGGTCTGGAGAAGAGCCTAGAGAAGATAACATTATCCTGGGCTCCTGCTGTTTTCCAGGGCAGTGTGACTGAGGAGAAATTGTTCATAGCTATTGGTTGAAAAAACTGGTTAGAAGAGTTAGAGCCCTTCCCTGAAGGGGAGAACCTTGATAAACCAGAGCTCTGCCACCCCTACCGCATGGAGGACAGAGTAGCAAGGAAGCTCAAAGAGAGCAGTAACTCAGTTTAAGACTAGCTGAGGTGCACTGGAAGGCCAAAGGAGCTATAATCTTTCTGTATTCCTTAAAGGAGAGGAGTTGATCCTGAGTGGATGACAGAGATGAGAGAGTATGGAGTGGTTCTGGAGAGAGTTGAAAGCCGAAGACTGGTGAAACAACAGATGTTATAGTTGGTGGAGAACAGCACACAAGGAACCCCCAATGGGGGGACAGTGGAGATAAAATGTCTAGTGGGGGTTCAATCAGTTGTTCTCTTAGTCGTGTCCTGGGGATCACCTCCAGTTATTCTGATCTGGTACCGCTGGACCCAGATGGTTCTGAAGGAGAGAGTGAGGTTAGGGATTTTGCACAGCCCTCCCTCACTTAAATCCAATTCACTTGCAAGTCGTGACATCACCTTCTCCACATCACAATCCTCTTCAAGGACAAAGGACAAACCAACAATAATAGTCATGTTCTACTCTTCATGACCCCATTGGGAGTGTCCTTAGCAAAGATACTGGGATGGTTTACCATTTCCTTCTCCAGTTCATTTTACAGATGAGGAAACTGAGGCAAACACGGTTACATGATTTGTCCGGGATCACACAGCTAGTAAGTGTCTGAGGCTAGATTTAAACTCAAGAAACCGAGTCTTCTTGACTACAGGCCCATTCCTCTATCCACTGTGCCACTTAGCAGTGTCTGTGATGGAAGATAGTGGAGAACAAATCACCAATAGCACCAGAATTTATTAGCAATTCTGATGCCCTGGTAGCAGGAACGGCTCTTCTACTCATGTGGCCCATCTACATGTGTCCCCCACACATGTATGGCTCAAGAATGGTTCCTATTCATATACCTTTTCCCACTAAAAGTTTTGTATGTGGCATTTATGGGAATAAACACCAGGATAATGGGGAAAACATTCTGTTGTTGGATTAACATGCTATTGCTTTGAACTAAGTTTTTTCTGTCTGAGAAATGTACGTAATTAATGTACAATGAAAAGATAGCAGTAAAAATTTGTTTTTAAAAATAGTACTAGTGCACAATGAAAGTCTTCAAGTCTTTGTTCATTTCATGCACACTCTTGATTTGCCCACTTTGGTCAGTGCCATCTGTCCTAAAGCATTTCTAGCAGGTAAGAGACTAGTATTTTATTTACTGCAAAATATCTTACCTTCCTGTGTTAAGAATTCTACTTACTTCACTATTCTCTGCATCCAGCTGATCATCATGCTGGTTTTGGGTAGGGCCAGCTCATCTCACCTCATCTGTTTCATAGATTCTTAGGAAGCATTTCAGTATCTGGGGTGCTAAGCCAATCAATGGTATCTATAGAACCCAACTGGCTAGCATTCCAAGCTTCCTCCCAGGCCTTCACAGCTACAATAGTGATCTTAATGCACACCATTAACCTGGCTGGTTGTAGCAGCAACCACACTGGCCTACCCAGGATGGCTGCTAGCACAGGTTCTTAGATCTGCTTTACTAGGAAAGATAGCTATTTAAGGGGTCAACAATCTTTTTAAATTACATTCACTAGTTCAGGGGAAAAGTCAGCACCCTGAACTTCAGAGAAAATACAAGCAGAGAAATCAAGACCAACAGACAGGGCTCTGACTGCCTGAATCAACTATACATTTTACATAACATCCCTGGATTGAGAAAGTCTTTACATTTGAGCAGTTGGCAAGCTCTGGAACATACAATCACTCAGAATCTCAACCAGGGAACCACAAGATCCTTCATTTGAGCCCCAAAGCAAAATACCAACTCAGGGTATATATAAACTTCTCAGAGCCAGAAGGCATCACAACCCTCTTGACTTAGTGCCTAAAAAGTGTGAAAGCCTTCCTACAAGCAAGCCTTCTCTAAGCAAGCTTCCCTTAAAGGGTTCCAGGTAAGGCCTATTAATGGGAGGGGAAGATCTTAAATCCCATTAACATTATACTGGTATTCTCCTTACTTTGGTATTGCCTCCTTCCCTACTTGGATAATAGGTTGGGCTTTGATGGGGCCATTATTGTTGTTAATAATTATATTGTTATTAATTCTGTACATACATAGCATGGTGCCTCTTCCAAGCAGGGGAGGGTGATTTAAAGTCAGTTGCTACTCATTTGTTTCAGTCATATACATCAGATTTTTTTTAATGTGCAGAGACCATGGCTGCTAAAGCCAAACCTTCAAAGTTTAGACTCTAGTTTCTTTCCCATTGACAAATCTTTGTAGCATTTATCCCTCTCTCAACCTTCATTTGTTTGAAAAAATACAGAGTTGCAATAGTGATTTGGGATCTGGTCATTTCCATAAGAAATTACAGGAAGGTTATTCTTAAGGAGCCTGGACTTGTTAGCCAGAGCAGAATATGCAATGAAGTGGTGGAAACTGCCACATGCCACTGTAGGCTGTAAAAATTTAGCATCTATGGAATCTGTAGAAAGACACCATCAGGTGGCTTGAATTATATACCAGATGTTCTCTACCCTTCAGTAAATAATAGACAAATCCCTGTATTACACATCCCATAATATCCTTTCAAATTCATTAAACTGCACAGAAACTGAAACATTATTACAGATAAAACTGTTGCCCACAACCATACAGAAATAGCATTTATTCATAAAAAAATTTAAGAATACTATTTTTAAAATATGTCACCTTACTGAAAATTCATCTTCTCCAAACTACATGGAATAAAAAGCTTTCAAAACATAGAGACTTAGAAGAAATCAATGCTGTGTAGGAAGATGATAAAGTACATATCGTCCCTGTCATCCAGTCTGCTACTGGCATTGTCCCAAAGATATTTTCAGAGGGTTTACAGAAGACAAGTTTACATCCCAATATTCTTTCTCAATGAGGAAAAAAGCAATCATTTTATCCTCTTGCTTAGTAATGGGCTGCACATTAAATGCAGAAAAATAATAATAGTATAATGACTTATCCTAAGATCATTTCTATATGAATTCTATCAAAAAAGTTAAAAACAAGATGACAAAAATGACAAAACCAGCATTTATCTCCTGGATGTGTCTTATCCTCAACATCTGTGGATAAGATTCTAGTAGAGATTCAATGATTAGTTTAGTCTTCTTCTGGCCCTTAGGTAGTCAGAGGTAATGAGGACTATCAATGACTCTGTACTCAGTCTTCATAAAACTCTCGATAGAGTAGGAGTCCACCATCAATTGGTCATTCCCCATCCTATAGGAGAGAAACTTGCAGTTCCCTTTCCCATTCTCTTCTCTTCCCTGACCAACTCTTCAACAAATTTTGCCATAGCCCCTAGTTTACACTTCTTCCTCTTTCTTCCCAGACATGAATACTCTCTCCCTCTTGAAATTACTTTGTATTTTCTTGCTTTGTACCATAGAATATAAGCTCCCTTATATCACAGTATAAATATTTGTCAAATAGAATGATTCATCATTAATAATCAGAACCTTTTGTGGGTGTGTCAACAAAAATGGGAAAAGTAATTCTGAAAAATTTGCAATAATTTATTTGAATTATATTAGGAGTTATGAAAGATAAGGAAATGTATTATTTTTTGGTCCACAATGATTAATGGGATAATTAACTGAACTCAACTTCAAATGGGCAATTAACAATGCACGAGCACCTCATTAAATTTAAACTGACTGCTGGTTTGTACCTGTTGTTACTTGCAGGAGTGGGGAACCCACGACCTCGAAGTCACATCCTAGAGGGCTACATGTGACCTCGAGGCCTCTCAGTTGTGTCTGATTCTTCATGACCCCATTTGGGATTTTCTTGGCAAAGATACCAGAGTGGTTTATTATTTCCTTCTCTAGCTCATTTTACAGATGAGGAAACTGAGGCAAACAGGGTTAAGTGACTTGCCCAGGGTCACACAGCTAGTGTCTGAGGCCAGATTTGCACTCAGGTCTTCCTGGCTTTAGATAGACCTGGTACTCTCCATTGTGCTACCTGGTTTCAGGTTTGTACCTGCATATTGCTAAAAAGAATTGGTAGCTGGTGAATGGGGAGGCTTTAGGAGAGATGTTTTATAACAAAGTCAAAGGAAAGAGAAATGTGAGTCTGAGCTTGTAGAGACCTATATCCCTTCCTCTTAAGCTCTTTTGGCCCATTAAGGTTGAAGCATTGTCAAATTTGTCAGTGTGCCATTACTTTCTGTCACTATGCCCACTTATCCATGGGGGCACACAGGGGTGAGGAGAAAAAACAATAATAAAAACTACATAATTTCTGACTGATTAAGAAAAGTTTAGTAAGGAAAAGCTAAGGGGAAGTTCTGGGGAGGATGCTTCTAAGGCTCAAGGTTCTTGGAGGATAAAAAAAGGAGGTTGTTTGCATTCTCCAGGAACAAATGGAATTCCATAGGACTGATCAGCAGTAAACGTAACATTATTCAAGTAATGTTGGCAACAATGAGTGGTCCTGCCCTGAATATTTTTAATAACTAAACTGTTCTGGATGATTTCAAGTGGTTGTATAAGCCAGGAAGCATGCAGACAAGCCACCCTGCAGTGAGAGCTGGTGATTTCATTAGCTTGGGAGACTTTCCTGAGTGCATAGCTCTCCGGTGGTGGGTTGGGAACTCCAAACTGCTTCCCAAATGGGATGGTGAAGTCCCTTTCCTCAGTCCACTCCCTAGAAGTGCTCCTCCCCATCGTCCAGCCCTGTGCTCATCTCTCCCTCCCCAGGCAGACGTTATCTCTTTGGACCCTCCCTCTCTGCTTCTCATCTTCCCCCACCCAGCACCAAAGCTCAGGGCTCACCAGGCTTCCTTTCTCCTCTTCCACTCCCTTTCCCACAGTTCATTTCTTTCCATTCCTGGGACCCACCCTTCTTTATTCATCCCTGATCCCCCACTAGTGCCTGACTTTTTCCCTCAGAGCCCTTTTTTTCTTTTGTAATTTGCAAACTCATTGACCTTTAAACTTGGCCAAATGGTTCTTTTCTGCCTTCCTTGTCCTGCCCACCCGATCTTCCACAAGGCTTGGAATTCCTTGCTCATTATGGTTATTATTTCTCGTTTCCTACCCATACTAGACCATCCCTACTACTCAATAGATTTGAAAACCAATATAGTTGGGGATTAAAGAACCATGCTCACATAAGTGCTGAATAAATCCTTCATTCAACAATCTCCATCGTAACCCACAGATTCAACAGCTCTGAAGGCATATGGTACTTTGCCAGGCCCAGTAAAATTCACATCTGTCTTCCTTTTCTTTCTCCCTCTACTTATTTCATGCCTGCATTCAGTCTCCTATACTAATTTAATTTAACATTTAATACTGCCATAGGATAGGACACTATATACATTTAAAGGGAGGAGAAGGCAGGGAATACTCTTAAAAGACCCTCGCAGGAAAATCTTACCAGGTAGGGCAGTGGATGGAGCTTTGGATCTAAAATCCAGAAGACCTGAGTTCAAATCCAGCCTCGGATACTTGCAAGCTGTGTGACCCCAGGTGAGTCACTTTACACCTCTGTCTCAGTTTCGTAATCTGTAAAATGGGGATAACAATAGCATTTACTTCCCAATATCAAGTGAAATAATATTTGAAAACCACTTTACAAACCTTAAAATACTATATAAGTAAGTGCTTACTATCATTATTATTCATTCAATTTAACTAAATAAATATTGAGTAAGAACCTAGTATACCTAAGGAGGTAGCTAGGCAGCTCAGTGGATAGAGGGCGAGCCATGGAATTAGGAAGACCTGAGTTCAAGTTTGACCACAGACATTCAGTAGCTGTGTGACTGGGCAAGTCACTTAAGCTCTATTTGCCTTATTTACTGGAAAAGGCATTGGTAAACTACTCTAGCATCTTTACCAAGAAAACCACTGTTTACATGGTCGTGAAGAGTCAAACACAACTGAGCAATTGTTTGCAGGAATTTATGGAAATTCTCCACAATCTCTCGTTGTGGAAATTTTGTGGCAGGACCAGTGGGGAGTTGGGGGAAGACAGTGAGTTCCATTTTGGATACAAGATTGTAGACCTTGAACTAGAACGGACTTTAGAGGCCATAGATGCCTCCCACCTCGCTTTACAGAAGAGGAAACTGAGGCATACAGTTCTGAAGTGATTTGCCTAGGTTCATGTAGCAGTAAGCGTCTGAGGCAGTATTTAAACCCAATCCTCCTGACTCCATGCCCACGTGCTGAGTGTGAGAGGCCTATGGGACATCCAAGAAGAATACCAAGGAACAACTTCAATATATCTAAGGGAAAAGGCACTAGAATCTATGAATCTTGCCTTCGAGACTTACTTTGTGACCACGGACAAATCATGTAACTTTTCTGAACCTCAGTCTTCCCATCTGTAAAATAGGGATACTAATACTTCGCTGAGTCGTTAAGATGAAATGAGATAATATGGATAAAGAATTTTTCAAATCTTAAAACTCTACATAAGTATCACCTGTTATTATATCTACTTCAATTTCTTCTTTTCCCCCTCTCTGCCCTTCATCCACTTCCCAATGGGATTGATGGAAGATAGTCATAAAGCAAGAACAGTTGGACTAGACTGGCTTATGCTGGGAACACTGCGTTAGATTGAAACAAGTTAAAGTTTGCAACTCTCTAAAACGTTCCTCATTTCTTAACTCAGGAACGCCAGAGATTTCCAATGACACGTTGACTATTGACAGACCTAGATAAAATATCAAAGTAGTCAAAGCTTATTTTTGGTCTCCTTTTGCCATCATTTCCAAACCATTCTAAACCATCCTTTGCATCATTTCCTGTGCTCTTTAGATATTCGGGGTTCCTATGCAAACCTGGCTACCTACAATTCTCAGAGCCATAACTAGGGCAAGGTGACCTAGACTTTTGCCCAAGGCACCAACCTCCTGGTGGGCATACTTCCTCTGAATTTCCTCTGTGCTCCTCTTCTCCTAGTTTTATGTCTTCCTAGGAAGTTGCTAGGTGAGACTACCATCTGCAAACCAACTCATAACTACCAGTACTTTGTCCCAGGGGCAAAAATTCCCAGTAGTGTCTCTGAACATCTCCGCCCAGGAGGATTTATTGTCCCCAATCCTCCCCCACTACACTCAAAACTCCCATCTCCTGAGCTAGGTGTTCATTTATTGAATTAAAAAATTCACACTAAGGTATGACTCGGGGGACTTATGAATTTTAATAGAGGAGCTTGTTAGCCCAAATGTGAATCCCTAATTGATAGACTATACAGCAGAGATATTTCTGCTCACTCTCCTCTCTCCAGACTGCCAAGGAATAAAACATAAAATAAACATTGCAGCTGTTCACCATACAACAACCCCCCAGCTCTTGGCCCCTTCCTGCCACACACACAAACACTTTTGCAATCACTCTGCACCTCCTGGGACTCAACAAAAACAGAGAGTCGTCACTCATCACTTAGAGAAGGAGCATGGGTTGGCACAGCAAATGGGGAACATTTGAAATGGCTAATCACAAAGCTGGGTGTGCCAGAAGGGCCCCTCTACTTTATGGCTGATCCCAAAGGAGCTGATGAATATTCATATTCATTTCAAAGCCAAGGAAACTGAGGAAAATGGGATATTGAGGCAATGAGGTTAAGTTATGCATAGGTGGAGATGAAGGTCAACTTTAGCAAAGGAGTGAAAACTGAAATCCCTCCTGTTTGTGAGAGGGGTTTTCCTATCTTTGCTTCTCCTTGTTTACTTTGGTCCAGTGATAATTCTGCCAAAGGGAGGGAGGCAGGGAGTGGGCAGGTAAGGGGAAAGGCACATTCAGGATTTCCTTGCTTGTCCTAAGAAGCTGTCACAGAGCACACCATCACAATAACGATCATGCTTTCTTAGATACAACATAGGGGAAGCTTCCCCGGCCAAGGACTCAGGATCAAATATAGCATAGACAGGATCAACAATGTGTCACCAAAGCAAATATTTAACAACCGTAGATCTCTAGAATAATTTAGAGTAGTGAAACTCTGTTCCAAGTCCTGTGCTTATTACATCAGGGACCTTGCTATGTTAAACTGTAATGCTAAAACCAATGGGCCAGCTCTCTATTCACTAAATAATATTTTTAAAGTTTTTTCTTTCTTATCGTTGAGAAGGGCTTTGGAGATCCTTTGGATGACTCAGATCTCTCAAAAAATACCGTCCAGAGAAATCTGGACTAGTTTCCTATTTCTGTTATGGGAACAACAATTTCCCGCAGGCATCCAGATTCATAACCTCACAGTCATCTTAACATGTTCCTTCTCCCCTAATCTTTCTCCCTCCTCCCTCTCCCCCAATGGTCAAGTTTTGCAAATACCATTTCTGAAACATCTCTTTCATGAATCTCTACTCATCTCTTACCTCAACTATTATAAAGGTCTCCTAATTGGTATGCCTACCTCTGGTCTCTCTCCTCTCTACTCCATCCAGCAGACATCTGTCTAAATGACCTTTCTAAGACATAGACACTCCCCTTCTAATGAACCTTCAGGGGTTCCCTAGTTCCTTTAGCAAAAAATACAAACTTGGTATCTAAGTCTCTTGAAAATCTGACTCCCATATACCTTTCTAGCTTTATTTTACATTATCTACTTACACACACTATATGTTCTAGCCAAATTGTTTCCAAAGTCAGAATCCCATTTCTTACCTCCACAAATTCACTCCAACAGTCTCTTATACATGAATTTGCCCCCTTCTCAGTCCTGTTATCTTTTAAAGGCTCAGCCTGCTCAGCCTCAGTGTCCTTATCTGTAAAATGAAGGGGTCAGATTAATCAGCTTCTAAGATCTTTTGTAGTTCTTGACCTGTTTTACTGTGAAAAAAGCAAGGATTCAATATCATGAGGAAGGCCAGAACTGTTGTCATCAAAGTCCGATGTCAAGACAACTGATGGGCAAACTGGGCCTTTCCAACCATGAGGGGACTCAGGAATCAGAATCAGAAAAGGCTTCTGGTAGGAAGCGGTACATGAGCTAAGTCTTAAAAGAAGGAGGAAATTCCTTGAGTCCATCACATAGAAAGGCACCTACTCCTTGAACTGAAATTCATCATAAGAACACCTTCCTCTTGATTAATGTTCCCATTGCAAGGAGAGGTATAGAAGCCACAGTCAATAGGTCTTCAATGAATCTTTAACGATAATGAAGATATTTCCTTCAATGAAAAGCATTTCCTAAAGTAAGGGTCAACCCAACATATTTGTCCTTCAGTCTTTGCTATTTCCTGTGGCTATGGCATTGAGTGGGAGAGGGAGAGCACAAGCCCTCCCTGAAAAGGAGCTCTTGTTCTGGATTCATAGAGAGTTGAATTTATCCCAGGGGTAGATGAATTTTTTGAGTTAATATTAATATTAATTAATTAATACTATGCAGAAGAAATAGTTACTATGAATTAAGTTAAATAGCTATTATAAATGGCTCACCCTAAATAGCCTTTACCCCTCCCAAACGCTTAAAACAAACAGAAAGATTCATAAGTATTCATTGACCAAATACTTAAAACTTAAAACAATAACCTATCACTGTTACTGTACTCTCCACAAGGTAAAGGCCCTTTGTGGAATTGCTGAACAAATTTTTCACTTTTATCTTGGACCTTCACTGTCCAAGCAATTGGACACGTCCCAAATGACTATCCAATCAGGAAAAGTTTTTTTGTCCTTTGAGGTTGAGGACCATCCTATTGGTGGTTATCATTTTTTTAGGAAACAGACTACTTGCAAGAAGCACCTCCCACTGGGCAGCCACCACCAGCTCAGGAACCTGGGGACCATCAATCTTATGCACTAACTGCCAAGTCTAGAAATGTCCATCTCTCAGGATCTCTGTTCTTTGGCCTGTGCTCAAGGAAAGATACACAAGTACAAGAGGTTCAGTCTCCTGCTGGTGTAGGCAAGCACGTATTTTCGATGCCATGTTCTTTCAGCTGCCATTGTACTAGGGGGGTAGGACAAATGGGAGAGGGAAGAGAGAAATCCACCCCCTTCCTTTGCTGGAAGTCCAAACAAAGGCCAGGAAAATGGTAAAATGAAGTATTCTAGAAAACAGTGAAGCCTTTCTACAATTCTATAGCCCTCTGGGCAGGGCAGCTAGGTGGTACAGTGGCTAACACACTGGGCTTAGAACCAGGAAGACTCATCTTCCTGAGTTCAAATCTGGCCTCAGATACTTACTAATGACCCTGGGTGAGTCACTTAACCCTGTTTGCCTCAGTTTTCTCAACTGTAAAATCTACTGGAAAAGGAAATGGCAAACCACTCTGGCATCATGAAGAGTCTGAAACAACTAAACAACAACATGGAGCAGTGCTGGTTTGGGGAGACCTGAATTCAAGCCCTAGCTCTGATATGTATTATCTGGGACCCCGCACAAGTCACTTTATGTACCTGAAACTCAGTTCATCATTAAAATGGGGATAACAATACATTACCTACTTCACAGGGTTGTTAGGGGAAAGGTGCTTCATAAACTTTACAATATGAACACTAACTGTTCTTATGCCAGGATCCCAAGGGCCAAGGGCAAGGTCCTGGGCTCCCTGACACAGGCATGCCTTTAGTGTGGGGCAGGGGCTCACCCACTGCGATTTTAGAGCCTCTGTGTGAGAACTGATGAGCCATCACCTTTCCATCACAACCTTTCTTCCAGCTGCTCGTGTTCTGGGCTCTGAACAGTCTAGGCCCTCAGGTCTCCTCAAAAGTGGGCAGCAGGGCCTCTCCTTAAGTGTGACGTGTAGAAAATCAGTATTAGGAAGAGGTCAGCTATGCATTTCTTCCACGGCAGAGACATAGAACTCCACCTCAAGTCCCCAAACACACACACACACACTCACACACACACACATACACACACTCATATACACATACACACACTTGCACACACACTCACACACACACACATACACGCCTCAGGGACATAGATACCGCATTTCCCCTGACAAAGTTTCTAAAGTCAATCAAAATAAACACACACACTGCGGCCGCACCAAGAGGTTCCAGTTGCTGACTCCGTGGGGTCCAGCTGCTCCAGTGAGCCCCACATGCATATCCTCCCTCCTGTCTCTCGATATTGTTTTAGTTCCCTTATATCCAACTCTCTGTGACCCCTTCCCCCCAGATCATAGTGTCCATGGGGCTTTCTTGGCAAGGATCCTGGAGTGGTTCGCCATTTCTTTCACCTGTGGATTAAGGCAAGCAAAGGTTAAGTGACTTGCCCAAGGTCACACAGCTAGTAAATTTCTAAGACTAGATTCTAACTCAGGTCTTTCTGACTCCTCTGGGCTATGAGCCCCTGATCTGTGCAGCTGTGCCTGTATCTCCATGTATTCTCTGTAATTGGTTCTCTAACCAACCTACCATCATCACTTTCCCTGACTGCTTTCATTGAGTAAGTTGGTTGCCTTAAACCTAGGCAGAAATACAGAGGGATGGGGCAGCTGGGTGATGCAGTGAATAGAGCACCAGCCCTGGAGTCAGGAGGACCTGAGTTCAAATCTGGCCTCAGACACTTAACACAAAACTAGCCGTGTGATCTTGGGAAAGTCACTTAACCCCAATTGCCCTACTTTTCCCCTCCAAAAAAAAAAAAAAGAAAGAAAAACAGAGGGATTCAGCTTGTGTCCAGGGCAGTTGCTTCTTATAACTGCCATACAGGGGAAGTCTTGAGGAAGCCTGCCATGGTGGCATGTGCCCTGGTGTACCATATTTTACTACTCTGACCTCTATACAGTACTTTTCTCACTCTAAGGGCAAGGCCTACTTGACTGTTGACAAACTATCCGAGTATTTCACACTTCATTGGAAAACCATAAAATGACTGCCAATTCATTAGTACAGACTTCTTTCCAAAAATAGTTTCAAAAAATTTTATAGAGCATTACAAAGATAGACATAAGAGCCTAATTTGGACAGGGCTTTGCAGAGAGTAGGAAGAGCTGCACTAACAAAATCAATGCAGCTAGGACTAGAAGGAAAACTGTTAACTGGGAAAATAATCTTTGCATCAAAAATCTCAGATAAAGGTTTCCTAAGTAAAGTATATAGGAAATTAGCATAAATACATAAGACCAAGAGTCATTCCTCAAGGGATAAGTGACCAAAGAGGATGAAATTGCTGTTCTCAAAAGAATAATTGCAAACTCTTTACAACCATGTGAAACCTGGCTCAAAATCACTAAGAAAAATGAAAATTGAAACTTGAGGTTTCATCTCACACCTTGAAAACAGGAAAAGGTGATGAAAAATTGAAAATAGTATTTGAAGGATACTGGAAAACAGACACAATAATCTGCTGTTGGAACTTTGAAGTGGTCCAACCATTCAGGAAAGCAATTTCAAATTATGCTATGGTAGTGAATTAATGCTTTTATGCTTTACTCCAGGGCAGCTAGGTTGGCACAATGGATATAGTGCTGGGCCTGGAGTCAGGAAAATTCATCTTCCTGAATTCAAATCTAGCTTTAGACACTAACTATGTGACCCTGGGAAAGTCACTTAACCTTGTTTCTCCCAGTTCCTCATCTGTAAAATGAGCTTGAGAAGGAAATAGTAAATCACATTAGTATCTTTGCCAAGAAAACCACAATTGGGGTCACAAAAAATCAGACACAGCTGAAATGACTTAGTAACAACAATTACTCATGCTAGGCATCTACCCTAAAGAGGTAAAAAAAAAAAAAAATAGAAAGTTTTTCCATACATCAAAATATGCATAGCAGCTCTTTTTCTGATAAGAAATAACAGGAAACAAAGTATATGCTCATTAATTGGAGAATGGCTAAACAACTTGTTGTGTACAACGTAGATATAATGGAATTATCACTCTGTTCCATCCCATTCTTAGAAATGTTATAACAAGAAACAATGAATATGAAGAATTCAGAGAAGCAAGAGAAGACATCACAACTGATGCAATGAAGAAAGTAAAGCAAACAAACCTAAAACCATGACTACAATATAAATGGAAAGAGAAACCAAAAAATACTGAACAAAAAAACCAAACCAACTAAACCTTTTGTAACTATAACAAACAAGCTTATCCCTAAAGAAAAAATAAGAAAATGCACTTTCCTCTCTTCAGCAGGGAAGTGTGGAAGAATAGGTATGGAACGCTGTATACACTGTCAGACTTAACGTATTGGTGTTTTTTGCTGAATCGCTTTCTTTTATTCATTTATTTTGTCACAATAGTTGGTTCACCGAGAAGGAGATGGGCTAGGAATATACTCCAGTCACTCAACAAACATTTATTAAGTATCTCCTATGTTCTAGGCACCATGCTAAGCACTGGAGATAGTCCCTGCTCCCAAGGAGTTTCCATTCTAATGGGAGGAACATGAAGACAACTATGTGCAAACAAGCTACAGACAGGATTAATTGGAAATAATCAGTGGAGAGAAGGCACTAGAATTAAGACGGATTGGGAAAAGCTTCATGTGGAAAGGGGGATTTTACTGAGTACTTGAAGGAGACAGGGAAGCAGAGATGAGGAGAAAGAACATGCCCAGGGTGGATCACAGCTGACGAAAATGTCTTCAGTCCAGAGATGGAGGGTCTTGTTGGAGGAACAGCCAAGGAAGCCAGTTTTACTAGATTGCAGCATATGTGGGAAGGAATGGAGGACAGTGATGTAAGGTGTAAGAAGATTGAAAAGGTAAATGAGACAGGTCATGAAAGGCTTTGATTGCCAGAGGATTTTATATTTATATTTTATATAAATACATAAAATACATTTATATATTTTAGAAATATATTTATAAATGTAAACAAATTATAATAAGTAATAAACATATTTCTATTAATGTTATAAATATGATATATAAATATATTTATATTCTGTCTATTTTATATTTGACCCTGGAGGCAATAGGGAACTATTGGAGTTTATTAAGAGAGGTTAAATTGGCTTTCAGGGCAACACGTGGTTATCACTGGGTTTTTGGAAGATCACTTCAGCAACAGAGAGGAAGATGAGCTAGAGTGGAGAAAGATTTGTATTGGGATATTGAACAGCACAGTGTTGCAACAGTCCAGAATCAAGGAAAAGGGAACGTCACACGCAAACAAAAGACTTCAATAAAAACTGAATATTCATTTAAAAAACCGCAAGTGGGTAGAACATGAGAACCTGGGGATGTGTGTTCATGGAACATCTTAAAAGGATTCTAGACATGAAATTTAAAGTAGCTCAAAGCAGTGACTTCCTTTGGTAAATATGTAAGATAATGGTTTACATAAATAACCATATTACATACCCAAATCTGCAATTTTTCTCTAGGGAACCCTATGCTTGAAAGTCTATGACTGAGCAGATAAATCCTCAGGAATTGGCTGAGACACAGAAACTAAGTGACCTGCCCAGGCTCGTGTAACTAGTCCATGTCAGAGGTGGGCTTTGAGTTTTGATCCTTCTAACTCCAAACTTGATCAGGCACCCCGTCAATAAAGTTTTTTGAGCCCAGAACCCACTATGTATAGATTTATTCATTTATAAATTATGTAAACAAATTATTATACTATACAAATTATATAAACATATATACTATACTGTGATATACTATTACTATACTATATAAACAAATTAGTATGCAACATGGGCAAAAATAGAAATTAATTAATTAATAGAAATTAAAAAGGATAATATATAATATTATATATATATAATAAAGATAAATATTTGATCCTAGAGTTAATAGGAAATTACTAAAGTTTATTGAGAAAAAGAATGACAGATTGGCACCTTAGAAAAATTACCTTGACAGTTTCCGTTGTTTGTTCTTTGTTCCCAGAGAAGACCTTGGCATCAGGGAGGTGATGCCAGGACATGCAAGTGAATTGATGTTAAGTGAGGGAGGATTGTGCAAAGTCACCAGCCTCACTTTCTCCTCCAGAGCCACCTGGGTTCAGTGACTAGATACAGATCAGGACAATAGGAGGTGGCCCAGCATGCAGTGGGGGACCTTGGCCTTTTCAAGGTCTCAGTTTGACTGAGGCAAAGCATATTCAGTGATTAAGACTTAATAAGAGATGAGGCAAGGAATGGCCTCTTTAATTAAAAAAAATAGTTCTGGGAGGGGAAGACTCTCAGGGTTTCTGGACAAAACAGAAACAATTGCTATTTATGTTCATTCTGACCCTATCTAGGCCCAAACAATGACGTATGTGGTGGATGGATAGAGAGAAGAGAGAATGGAGACAGGGGAACCAATTATAAACCTATTGCTATGGTCCAGGTGAGAGGTGATAAAGGCCCTAATAGTACTGGTTGTGTAAAGAGAGAGAAGGGAACAGGCAAGATTTAGCAGCTGATTGAAGGGAGAGGGAGCAAAACATCAAAGATGACACCAAGTCTGAAGCATCAGAATAGTGGAGTATTGGGTGATAAGGATAAATTTTGGTTGCATTGGAGACATGACATATGATTGACTATCAAAGGGAGGGCATAGCATAACTTATCTTCCTATTGCCTAATTGATTGATCACACAGATCCTTTGGGTTAGTCCATGGCTTCCCCAGAGTGATTCCATGGCCTCTTTTTTGAAGTCCACTGTGCTACATAACATGAAAACCTTCAGTATGTTCTCAGAACATTATACTGCACAGATTCCCCTATAGAAAGGATCATGGATTGAGAGTTGGAAAGGGGCTTAGAGGCCATCTAATCCAATTCTTTCATCATATGCCTGTTTTTACATCTCATCTGATTATCCCTCACATTCTTCAGTGCTATGGCATTTATTCATTACACCTCTAACTGCCCTACCTGTCTGTCCCTTTTAGATCTCTGATTCTATGACATCTTCCAGGCTATCCTTTTACCCCTTCTCTAGAACCCCATTCTTTCTCTTCCATGACATGTTGCCTGTGCCAAAACCTAGCCATTAAGCTCTTTCAGTCTTCTCTCTCTGATTCTGAGAGCTTTGGAAAACCCAACGTACTCTTGCCATGTCATCCCTGCTATTCTGTAGAAAGAATAATGAGGGCAGTGTTGTTAGTAAAATAATACTTTTTCATCTTTGACAAGACTTGGAGAAATGAAAGCAAGTTCAGTTTTCTCTCATCTGTTCCACCTTGCCCAGAATGAGATAGTCACTGATTGTGACTTCTGGCACCAGAATTACATTTCTTAGAGAACAAACATGAAAGCCTTCCAAAGCAGGATTTTATGACCAACTAGAAAAGCAATTGCATCTCTGTGGACATGAATGCAGAAAGTATATTCCCCAATAGCAACCACACTTAGTTATGTTTTCTTACATCATGACGTGCAGAACATTCTGTTTTCACAGGTGGCCTCCTTGCTGAATTCAGGAAGTCAGACTCTAAATTACAATGCTGTAAACCTGTTTACACGGATTGAAGGTGCTTGGGGAGGGCAGCTTCATTGAGGCCTTAGGGGTACAAGGGTCTGGGTTGAGAATAAACAGGAACTGGAATGATCTTTCACCTTTCTGCTATTCCCAGGGAACAACCTGGGAGGGCCATGCCTCTGGACAGAACCACCCTCTGAGCATCCCCAATATCTGCCTTGATTAAAGTCCCCTAAATGAGCCCTCAGGGCAGGTAAGAAATAAGGCTGTTGGACTCTCACAAAATTTAAAGTTGGAGGGGTCTTCAGTGGCCCTCCAGTCCAGGGGTAGGGAACCAGCAGGCTTGAGGTTACATATGGCCTTCTAGGTCCGTGGGTGCAGCCTTTTGACTGAGTCCAAGTTTTACACAACAAATCCTTTTATTAAGGGGATTTGTTCTGTGAAGTTTATATTCAGCCATAGGGACACTTGAGCACCTAGAGGGCCATATGGACCCTCTAGACAGCCTTGAGGCCACAAATTCCCCACCCGTGCCCTAGTCCCAAAGGAATCCCAAATAGAATATCTCCAGGAAGTGGTCGTCCAACTTCTATTTAAAGACCTCCAAGATAGCAGGACCTCAGAACAGCACTGCGAAGTCAGTATTCTGAGTATTGAATGCTTTTATCATCCCCATTTTACAGATTAGAAAACTGACTTAAGGATGATTTTTCATTCTCTCTGTATCTCCAGGCCCTAGTTCAGCGTGTTGCCTATGTTAGCAAGTAAAAGATGTTTGATGAATTGGATTAAAGAGAACACTGTGGTGGGGTTGGGGGTTAGAGGGAGATGATCAAGAAGAATTCCCAAGCTGGGTGACCCTGAAGCTGAGCCTTGAAAGAAGAGGATTCTGAAAGGCAGATAGGGGGGAGAATAGAGACTTTCAAAGGCCTTCACAAATCTGGAAGGTGGGTGAAAGTATGACAGTCAGAGAATCACAGAATTTGAGAGATGGAAGGGACTTTATCAGCCATTTGATATTTCTGAGCTGTTTAACTTTGGGCAAACTATAAGTCATAATCCCCAACCCCATCACAGTGTTCTCTTTAATGCAATTCAGCAAACATTTGTTATTTGCTAATATAGGCAACGCACTGAACTAGGGCCTGGGGATACAGAGAGAATGAAAAATCATCCTTGACCTTCCTTAAATTTGACTTTGAATTGGTTGGTCAAGATCTTGTCTTCTTTTGGAGGGGGGAAGGCAAGGCAATGGGGGTTAAGTGACTTGTCCAAGGTCACACAGTGTGTCACATGTGTCAGATTTGAACTCAGGTCCTCCTGACTCCAGGGCCAGTGCTCTATTCACTGTGCCACCTAGCTGCCCCCAAGAACTTATCTTTGTTTAAAAAAATCTTTTTCAATCTTTGTTATAAGGAATGACTCTCTGAGAGAGGGAAACATAGATTGGAATTGCCTTGTTGATGTGAAAATAAGAGACATTACTATTCAGTCAAAATAGTTCAATAGGTAGTATGGAAGTCATATTATACATATAAGAAAGAGAAAAGATGATATCTTTTAGGCTGGTGACTCAAGGAGAGTGGTACCTAACTGGCACTCAGATGTTATACTCCCTTACTGGATAATTTATATAGTGACACACTGACTTTCCAGACTCTCAAGGAAGGCAGGATATGAGCTGATCTGGGCTATGGTTATATTACAGTGACCCATGTCACAAAGTATGAAAGTGGCTTCTGCTTAATAGTTTTCCCTTTATTATAAGAGACATCTCATTGAGAGAGAGAAAGGTATATCTGAAAAAGATTTTGATGTGTAAAAACAAAAGGCAACAATAAAACAAAAAAAATTAAATGAGGTATTCTAGAGGATGCTATTAAAAAGTAAGTTAAAAAGATAACAGCAGAATCATGAAACTAAAGAGAAATCCAGTTCTAAGAATGAAACGGAATTAGAATGCAAAGAGGCAAGCTGACTCTAGGATATCTGGAGGGGCAAGATGAGAGAGACTCCCGATCAACTTGGTGACTCACCTAGGGAGATATCGGTCAGGTGAGAGCTTGACAGGAATGGAGGCATGCCCAAGTTCTGCCTAACCTGCCAGGAATTCAGTTCTGCCCAGATCCTTTCCTTTCTACTTCTGTTGGAAAGGAGCCCCACCTACCTGTTTCCTCAGTGCCAAGCATTGACCTGGTGGGGTTACTGAACTCCTTTTTTTTTTGCCTCCTTCAGTTCAACACATTTGTTGGACATTGTGCCTAACACCTTGCTAGGCTTTGTGGGAAAGATAAAATAAGTAGTTTTTAAATTCTCTCCCCTTGAAGAATTGAAAGCCTTCCTGGAGAGATGACTTAAAGGCATGAAACTTCAAGCTAAAAACAACAAACAAGGCTGTCTGCCTGTGACCCGGGGCAGGTCATTTTGCTGCTGAGCCTCAGTGTCCTCATCAGTAAAATGAGAGTTCTGGACGAGATGATCACTGCAAACCTTTCCAGCTTCTCTCCTAGGGTTGCTGTGAGGATCAAATAAGAGAACATAGGTCAAGTGCTTTGCAAACCAAATTGCTACAAAGATATTGTCTTATTACTCTTTATCACACCACATATGAGTAGTATAGACAGTAAGTACGTTATGATTTGTGGGAGGTGGGATTGGTATGGACAGTATTACCCAGGGAAGGGCCTCTGGAGCTTGTGGAATTTAAGTTCAATGTTATGGATTGACAGAAAGTGTGTGAAAAGAGGAGTGGGGGATGATTTCAGGACACATGGTAGACTTGGATCAGAGGATCTTGGTCTGGATCCTGGCTGTGCCTCTTACTCCAGCAAAATGAGAGGATTGGCACTTGGGCATTCCTCCGTCCTTCTGCCAAGTTCTCACTCTCAGAGTGGGTCACCATGTTGGCATCTCTCTCCAAGACTGAGAGGAAGCTGGCCAACTTCTCTCTGACCCTCAAGAGACCCTAGAACCAGCAACTTGCTTGAGTTCTTATTCCTGCTAAGAGGGTGGCGGGGGGGAATACAGTGGTGTTAGATTAGGTGGTTTCGAAAGTTCGTTCTAAATCTGAATCCTTTATTCCTTCTGCGTTGAGAATTAATCATCATATCAGGTAGACAGGTTGAGGGCAGATTGTGAGGGGCCTAGAATACCAGGTTCAGGAGTTTGGATTTTACCTTATAGCCTGAGGGGAATTATTGAAGGTTTTTGAAAAGAGGACTGAACATCCCATTGGAGTTTTCCTTCTACCAACCTCCTTTTATTGAACACCAGACGAAGATAGCGGGATGGGTTCAGTAGAACTTTAGGCTCAGGGGAGTCCCACGTGAGTTAAAGAGGAGAGAACGTAGAGTCTCTGCTCTAGGTTCCAATTTAGGCATTGCCCTGGGTGCCAGATTTAGAGCAGCTTGCTTGCGGTCCTTCAATAGCATAAAAAACAATGGAGCTTAGCATCCAGTTAGCAAGAAAAATTCATTAAAATGGGAAGCTACCAGATGACAATGGCTGGGGAGACAGAGCTCCCTTAAATCCTGCCTTGCTCTCCCTATCCCTGGCAAATCCTACTTCCACCCTCCCCCAAGAAAGGGCACACCTCATGCCCCTTACCCTGTGCATAGTCGATGATGCCTTCCCCAGTTCCAAAAAATTTTAGTTATAGGTCTTGGCTCTGGGAAAGTTATGAGTGTGCCTTTGTGACAGTCACTGTTCCTGCCACTCCCACAGACTGTCTTGGGTCTCTATGACTTGTAGGATTCCAAAATACCACGAGAGCAGAGCCAGAAGGAGATTCTCTTTGATTCTTCCAGTTGGCATGCAATAAACCACTTGTGAAGTTTGTCATGTTTACTTGTCTTGTTTTTCTTAGGAGCTAAGGTCTGGCTTAATTGTCAAAACAAGATACCCAGTTGTCTTTGGTCCCTTAATGACTCTGCTTGTGGAACCCTGAAAGGGTTAAGTAAGACAGTGGTTGGGGAAAGCCTAAGGACGCCAGCAAGTCCAATGTTTCCTCTCCTATCTTCCTGTCTCAACCCACAGCTTACAACTGGGACAGCTAGTGTAAAGTTCCATCTATTGCAACATGTCATTGGCAATGGTGCCATGTCTCATCCCGAGGTGCATGAGCCATATGCTGCTGCTAATCCCTGTCTCAGCAGACGGGAAACTGATGACTTATATCCCTAAGGGAAAGGTGGGATTGAAATGCTGCGCTCCTGATTTTTAGTTGTGGATTTCTATCCATTGGGTAGCTTCCAGTCATTTCAGAGCTGGCTATAGAAATGCATGAAAAGCCACACACCCTATTGTCTTCCTACTTCGAAGCTGGGCTGAACTAATGAGAACCAAATTTGATTCAGACCAAAAAATGAGCCGAGAAATTCTTGACAGGCGGAGCTCTTTTATGTCAAGTTTTATCCTTGAGTGAATTTTTACAGCTGAGTTGGAAAGTCTATCAAATGGGGATTATAGGGTCTTTGCCAACTTCCAATGTGCAGCTTAGCCAGACATGTGTGTTGGTTATCCCAGGGATGTGCAGGCCTGCACATCAATGGTCTGCCTGGGCCTCCCACGGGTTAACCATACTCTTTGCCCAGTGACCATTTCCTGACACTAACATTTTTTTTTTTCTTTTAAATCCACAAGTTGCACTTTCTGGGTTACTATAGCGGCAAGTTGTTGATCCTGGATTCATTCTTGGGTTTTTATTCCTTTTTGTCATTTTTCCCATGAACTAATAAGCCACAGTAGAGTTGAAAGTACGAGCAAATGTGAACTTTATACAAAGCACTTTTATGTTCTATTACTATTCCCTTCTCACCCTTAATCATTTAGAGTTGTTAACATAAGAAAATGAAGATGATCAGACATCACACCACCCCGCCCCTTCCCTTTCATTTCCCAGATTTCAGAAGGGAAAGAATCACCAGCTATTTCCCATCATTATTGTTTGCAGTGTAACACATGGCCTCAATTACTGCACTGAAAAACTGAAGGCAGTCTTTGGGTTGGGGATGACTGACTGGTCTCCACCTTCAGTTGGGAATGCACTGAAGAACCGTGACAGAGATGGCTTTATTTGATAACATTTTTGAACCAGTGATGCACATTGCTTTAATCTTTTTCTAATTAATTTTTTATTAGTGTCTCCATGGTTTTCAAATCACAATCAGTTCAATATCTATCCTTTCTCTGCCTATCTCACCTATCCTGAATTCTTGTAATGAAGAAAAGTCACACAAAATCCACTAATATAACTGTACTTTCCTGCATCATTCATTTCCCTTTAACTCCTGGATTCAATATTGGTCACTGCATGCAAGCTAAGTTGTATTGGTTTAATTGATATTTCTTTTAAAAAAATTTTTTTTCCCCCAGTTGCATGGAAAAACAATTTTTTAACATTCATTTTTTAAAAATTTGAGTGCCAATTAATTGATATTTCAAGAGTCACTGTGCATAAATTTAGAGTTGGAAGGAACATTAAAAATAATTTACTCTGCCCCCTTCACTTTACAGATGCACAAACAGAGGCTCAGAGAGATTACATGAGTTTATCAGGTCACATAGTTTATATGATAGAATTGAGTCCATCACTCTATCCTTTATACCATATATTGTTCTCCTGCCTCTGATAACTTTGCTCTGTATCATTTCATGCAAATCTCCCCAATATTTTTTTGAATTCCTTTGGCTTGTAATTTCATATGGTGCAATAATATCCCGTCACATTCATATCCTATGTTATGTTCAACCATTCCCCATACATAGACATAGACACCCTCTTTGTTTCTAGGTGGGTTAGTTTTGCTTTTTTTTTTTTTTTTTTTTTTTTTTTGGCTATCACAAAAAAGTATTGCTATGAATATTTTGGTACATAGGAGACCTTTCTTTTTTGTCTTTGATTTCCCTGGGGCACAATAGTTGGATTTGTGGGTAAAGGGGTATGAATAGTTTAGTTACTTTTCCAGCATAACCATTTCAAATTGATTTCCAGAATGATTGGAATTATTCACAGTTCCACCAACAGTGTATTAGTGTGATTTCCTGTAGCCCCTCCAACACTGTATATTTCCATTTTTTTATTATTCTTGTCAATTTGCTAGGTGGAAGACAAAATTTCAAAGTTGTTTGAATTTTTATTTCTCTTATTGTTACTGATTTAGTACATTTTCTAATAGTTTGCATTTCTTTGGAAAATTCTTTATCTTCTTTGTCAACTTATCTATTAACAAATGAGTAGTTCTTATCTTAGACAAATGAGTGTCAGTTTCCTATATCTTGAGAATCAGACTTTTACAAGATGCTTTTTATGCAAAGATTTTTTTTCTCCCATTCTACAACTTCTTATTCCTATTGTTTTTTTTTCATTCAAAAGCTTTTAAATTTTATAGAATTAAAGTTGTCTATTTTATCTTTAATAGTTAAAAAAAAATTTCTTAACAATTCTCCCACTAGATTGTGGAAAGACAGGCACACTAATGGATTGTTGGTAGAGTTGTGAACTGGTACAACTATTTGGGAAAACAATTTGGAATGAAGGAAAGTGACTAAAATGTTCATAACCTTGACCCCAAAATGCCACTGCTAGCCATATACCCCAAGGAGGTCATTGACAGAATGGCTCTATAAGCAACAAAAGATTTGAGTATTTTTTTGTATGTGTATGAGAGCAAAGAACAGGAAACAAAGTAGATGTCCATTGAATGGGGAATGGTTAAATAAATTGTGGTATACTAATATCATGGAATATTACTGCACTGCTGATGAACATAATGGACATAGAGAAGCATGGAAAGATTTACATGAATTGATACAATATAAAGTAAACAGAACAACCACCACACAATAATAAAAAAAATTAATCTTGTAAAATTAAAAAGAACAAACTTAGCCTCAATGAAGAACTCTAAGACCTCTCTTCCTTCTCCTTCACAGAAGTTGTGGTTCATGCATGTAATGTCAGATTTTTTTTTTTATCAATTTATCAGTTTTGCTGAATTTTTTCTCCTCTTCCTCTTTTTATTTCAATTTTAAAAAATTCTTTGTTACACTAAGGAATGACTCTTTGGGAGGAAGAGAGGGCATAGGGGAGAAATCTAGGTGATACGAAAACAAAAAATCAATAAAACTTTATTAAAAAGAATTCTTCCTTTAGTCATAGTTGTGAAAGGTAACACTTTCCATTCGTTTGTAATTTTTCTTTTACTGGGATGAAATATATCGAAGCAATAGATCTATTTAAAGTTTATTATAGTATGTGGCATAAAATGCTATTCTAACTCATTTTCTACCAAACTATTTTCTATTTTTCCCAAAAATTCCTGTCAAATATGGATTTCAAGGATTTCTCCTCTCTTCTCCCAAATCATTTGGGTTTGAGGTTTTACCAAGCGTTGGACACGTATTTCCATATCTTACTTGCATATTCTGTTCCAGTGGTCTACTTTAATTTTTTTTCACTATTATTATATTATTTTGATGACTACTGATTTTTGGTATAATTTGAGATTTTGTAATGATAGGTTCTTTCATTAGAGTGTTTCATTATTTATGGTGTCCCTAAGAATGATATAATTTCCCTGCCAATCTCTCTTAACTTTCATTTTTATTACTGCCTTTTCTGACATCAAGATTGGTACTCCAGCTGCTTTGGATTTTGTCTGAGGCATAATTCTATTCTGACCCTTTATTTTACCTCTATGCATCTTTATGCTTTTAGTGTGTTTCTTGTGTAACCCCAGTGCCAAAGCCCATTGCTACGAGACTTGTCATCAGAGGATGTGAATGCCCTGCCCTGCATGAGGAGCAGAATGTAGTTGGAAGGAGTGAGAGAGTTCCAGTGTTATTTAGTTTTTCTTTACACTTTCAAGTCACTTTGGACACCCAAGCTTATACCATTAAGAGGGAAGATGAAAGAGGCCAAGCTCACTTCAGGTTGCTGAAGGGAAAGACTCTGGACAGATGAGAGAAGAGCTTGTTGGTGGTCTCCATCATGTCCCTGTTCCCAACCAGCTTGTTACACTAGAGACTTTGGTGAACTTCCTCTTGGGTGATCTGAGACTCTCATTTGGTTGAGCTTAGTTACCTTGGCTCAATAGGAGAGCTATTTCAGTGTATCATCCTCCTCCTCCTCCTCATCATCATCATTCAATGTATATATTCTCATGTGTATACTTTTTCTGATCTTCTGTTTTGCTACAATCTAGGTAAATGAGTTTCTATTCACTATGTGTGTTCAGTGTGGAACTGGTATTTGTAGTGTTAGTGGAAAAGGGGTCAAGCTTTGTATATGCAACTTGCGGTCCTCCTCCTTCCCCCCCAATAATAAAATTGCAATCAGAAGTTAGATTGAACCAGATCCTAGTGATATTTATGGGAGCAAAAAGGACTCTCACTGAGTTCCTCCTCCTCTCTGAGGAGAGCCAAGTGATCTCTGGCCCCAACTTTCTTCTTTTCTTGGTGGGAATGAAAGTCTCCCTTAGGGAAGACTGGTGTGGGGGTGGGCAAAGAAGAGGCTAGAGATGTCTATTGTACCTCCCTTCAAGCTGCAAAGCCACATCCCCATGCTACATGTGGGGAACAGGCCTCCCTATACTTGTAAACAACAAATTGTTATGTTTCGCTTTCTAATTCATTTTTACTACCCACATTACTTTTATGTGAGTTCATCTCATTCATATATATAGTTATGACTGTTATATTTATTTTTCCCTACCCTAAATGCTCCTGTAATATCAATAACATTTGTCAGTTGCCCACCATGTGCCAGCCACTGTGTTAAACACTAATAAAAATGCAAACTGAGATAGTCCTGCGTTTGCAGGTGAGTAAATACAAAGAAATACAAAATGAATGCAACATCTCCCCCAGAGATATAGTGATAGAGATTTGATGGAGTGGGCATGCCAATACGTAAGCATTGCCCAGAGTTCCGTAAGTTTCTAGGGCTTTTGAACTGGGAGGGTCTTCTTTACACTGAGTAGCCATATGGTCGAAACACAGAGAAACCCCACAGAGAGATGAAAAACAGGAAGGACTGGAAACCACACGGATCCCCCATGCTTTTTCTGCCAAGCCAATGAGTAATTGGGACACTGGATGCTTATTCTCTGGCAGAAGGCAGAGTAAGCAAGTGGATCTGACACTCCATAGTGCGGCCGAGGTGCATGAAGCCAGAGATGGATGCCATTAGGTGGACCAAGCAGAATGTAACGGATCAGAGAACTGACCAGGAAATAGCAGTTGTTGAGGAGAAGCCCAGAGTCTAGTCCACTGCTTTTCCTCTCCCCTTCTTCCCTGGAGCATTGCCTGGAGGAAACTGTTCCCTTTCATCCAACCAACCATTTCCCGTATCCTTTGTGACTGCTGGAGTGAGTGAGGGAAAAGATCCTGCTCCTCCTCTGTTCCCACCCCAACTCTTCCCTTCAAACATCGGAATCAGCCAAAGGAAGCCTGCTTTTTAAATGCTTATCTGCAGTTCTATGTTATTGGAAGAAGAATATAAACATTTAGGGTGATTTTGGTCAAAGCCTATTTTAGGATTGGGCGGAGAATTTGCCCCCTAAAAGGAGAACTTCTCCTTAGTTTAGGCTGAGGTTAGGGAAAGTTAATGAGAGTGAGCATTTGTATAATTTTTGTCTGATATCCAAAGCCCATGTTGCTTGTGAACCCAGAATTAATGAAGAAATGAGTCAGTGATCCCCTGCTCTCTCTGCCCTGCCACTTCGCAGAGATCGGGGTCAATGGCTATGAAACGCTGCATTTAATGTTAGATTTTTTTCAGTGTTGATTAGTCTTTTTTTTTTCAACAGTGATTAGATTTTTATTTATTTTTAAAAACAATTCTCTCTTTCTTATGTATATATATATATATATATATATATATATGGTTTTATAATGCTACACTTCCCCTCGTGCAAAGAACTATTTCTTATAACAAAGACTTTAAAAAAGAAAAAAAAAGAAAAGGAAGAAGAGAAATTCATGAAATCCAACAATTTCAGCAAAACCAACCAATACATTGAATCAATCTGACATATTTAATGTTTTAGAGCACTGGAAGCCCCTTCTGCCCAGTCCCTGCAGAGGAGCAGAGAAGGTATCTTCTCATATCTCTTCTTTGGGGTCAAGGTTGTTCTTTCCAATTTTGTAAACATTTAATCCTTTTATTGGATCGTGGTCATTTTATTTTGCTTTATATTGGGCCTGTTGCTTACTTGGTTCCAGTTATTTCACTCTGCATCATTCATGGAAGACTGCCCATGCTTCTCTGTATTCATCGTGCCATTTCCTATAGCATGACATTGACGTACTATAATTTGTTTAGCCGTTTTTATCTTATGTCAATCAGTTTTGCTGATTTTTTTTAAAAAGTCTTTGCTATATTTCCCAAAGCTGTTCACACCTCTAGCAGGAAGCGACTTTTCAACATCTTTCTCCAAGTGTGATGATAATACACCAGAGACGATGCATCAGAGTCAGTGCATCTACTGAGGTTCCTCAGAGATTCCCCCCTAGACAATGACATTATGGTCATCTCCCACCACAATAATAAATGAATTAAGGAATAAATCCTTGTGTCTTAAAAATAAAATAGTATCAATTAAAAAAAAAGTCTTTGTTATAAGAAATGGTTATTTGGGAGGAAGATGGAGAGATACAGTAGAAATTTAGGCAATGTTAAGACAAGATACCAGGAAGATTAATTTTTTAAAAAAGAATCAAATACAGACTTCTCTGTGTGTCATTTAACATGTCACAATCTGGAATCAGACTTACACATGCCTCCCCTTTCTATGTCCACAATCCAGACAAATGGGCTCACTTGCAGGTCATCACTCATGACATTCTCATTCAGCTCCCTGTCCTGGTATTCCTAGCCAAATAACTTGAGGCAAATCATCCTTCTAAACCTCAGTTTCCTCACCTGTAATAAGAGCCATGTTGCACTTACTACTTACCTCACCAGACTTTGGTGAAAATCCAGTCATAAATGTATATGAAGTAATTTGTTAGGGTAAATATCATTGTAATGGAAAGATATGGCCCTGAGTCCTAAGTATAACAGACTTTATGTATGTGTGTATATATATGTGAAACATTCACAGAAACAAAAGCATCTTTATGAAATTTTCACTGGAATGCTTGATATATAGGGATATATGAAGGAAGGAGTGCTTGGAGTTATTCATATAGTTTACCTGTCAAAGTCCTCCCTAATATAACCCTTTAGTTTGGATTATATCCACAAGCAAACAGTTCTTGTAGGAATCATTTCAAAAGCATAGTTTTAGTTTGAAGAATCTAGGTGGTTCTGATAAATCATCCATCCAGAACCATCGGGAATTTTGTCAAAAATATAAAATTACAGGGTTGAATGTGGGTTTTCCAGAGAACAGGTCCCCAGTACTAGCACACCAAGTTCTCAAGAAGGGGAAAACAAGAAATATAACCTTGTTCTTTTTGTCTTTTCTCTTTTCCCTCTTTCTCCTCTACTTCTCTACCCCCTTCCCACCTTGGGGGTAGAAGAGTTACTGAGTAGTGTGTGCCTAAAGCAAAACTCTCTCAATGTAGGAGGTGAAATTTGGGAGGTACAAAAGAGGATATGAGATGACCTAGAAGAAGAGTAAGCATGAAGTCATTCATTCATTGACACTTTCCTTGCATTGCCTAGAAGCCATAATGAAGACGCCCACATTGCCATAGGATAGTGGCCTCATGAGGAGAGGAGGCTGCTGAGCCTGGGAAAGAGGAGATAGCCTGGTGTAATTAGATTCTTCTTGACCACAAATCCTTTTCTGTGGGAAGACATTGTCCCAAGAATATCATTCTCTGTTCCTAACAGTTAGACTAGACAATACATCTATACACATCACCTAAAAAAAAAAAGATTTTAGACTACATGTTATTTTAACCTCCAGGGATCAACATTTCTCTATCATCACAAAGTTATTTGCCAAATTACCTTGAAGCTGGAGGATTTTCCATTGTTTTATTTCACACATTCCTTTTTTAATGGAATTAAAAATAATTTTATAATTCATCTTTTATAATTTACTTGCTTTAGTGGACTTGTGATTTTATTGTCACGGGGAATTTCCAGTGAGCAAATTCCTCCACCGAAGAAGACCAGCAAATTCCTGACAACTTATAATCTTTCAGAATTCTCTGGAGTACTGAAAAATTAACACGTCTGTGTCTCTCCTCGACATTTTATCTGGAAAGTGGTATTTCTTCACAAGTTGATTTCGTGCTTTTTCCTTATACAAATGTTCTTTTTAAAAAAAATTCTCCTTGTAGCAATCAACCTATTCATACACGAAAGAGGAAGCCCCTTTCATAGAAATTAAGAAAGAAAAGACAATTTCTAAGTGCAAGAGACAATACAAATAGGGAATCAGCTGCAGGGTAGTTAGAAAGGCTCAGAAATCCTAGGGATATACTAACAGTGTGAATGGCAAGATCTAGGAATCTTTAGAATTTTTGCTCCACAGGACAAGAATTCTAGAAGGGACCAAACCATCACAACTGGGAAGTGTAGTATGTGTCAGAGTCTGTCCTTGAACCCAGGTCTCTCTGGCTCAGGCCAGAGCTTTCTGTCTAATACGTTATGTTCCCTCTCCATAATTGATGTATAATACATAAAATTATAATATATGTAGCCGGGAGTTGGATTGGACCACTTTCCATGGAACTGATGATCAGACTCCTCTTTAGCAAGGGTCTAGAGCACAAAGTTTTCTGTTCATGGAGCCAAAGTACACATTCTTATCACAAAGGGAAGTTTCCTAATCCAACTCTTCACTGTGTATGTGTGTGTGTGTATATGTGTGTATAAAATAATTGTTCATTTTTTGTGTTATTTAGAATCACAGAATTTCAGAATAGAAAGAGCCTTCCATAGCCATCTTATGCAAACCATACCTGAAAAAGAATTCTCGCCATAACATACTCAACATATAGTGATCTAGCCTTTGCTTGAAGGTTTCCAATGATGAGGAACTCACCATCTTACTTCTGTACAGCTATAATTGTTAGGAAGTTTTTCCTTACTTAAAGCCTAGCTACCTTTTTTGTAATTTTTACCCATTGTTTCCCTGTTCTGCCCTCTGGGGCCAAGCAGAAAGATACCTAACTCCCTTATTGTTTTGTTGTTTGTCTAGATTTAAGAAAGCGATGGAGAAATGTTAATGATTTCAATTAAAATTTTAAAATATAGCTTGTATTTTCTGAGTTCTGGTTGTTAAACATTTACCAGCATATCCCTGATGAGGAATCTGTTCCTTGGGAAAAGCTTTACGCTTCTTCTATTAAAATGTCAATTCTCCTTGCAAGTCTTTCCTCCAGAGCTCTTGTTTCATTTCTAATATCTATTTAAAATTCTTATTAAAAAACTCTTTCTTCCTTTCTTCCAGGTCTAGTTGACCTTGTGTTCAAGTCACATTTTTCTTTGAGGTTTGGCTTGTAGATGTTATGATATTCTTCTCTTCTTCTGGGCTTGGGTCTTGGGCATCTCTGGTTTGATGATAGGTCTTTGTCATGGGTGTCTTTTTTTTTTTGTTTATTGATTCTTTTAGTCTTCTTGTCTGAATTTGGGCTTGAATTATGGCTAGGGTCTTTGAACTTTTAGAAGGAATGTTGGAGTCCTATAAGATCCTGGTCTATACATTCTGCCACCCTGTTGCTGCTTTCTCTCATTACTGAGCATATGTTCTTCAAGTAACTCAGGGTGGGGAGGGGGTTCGGACCAGGGAACTGCAAACTCTCATTGTACCTTAAGTTGTCTCATCTAGGGTAAGGTCTGATCACTGCCCTCTTTTTCTAGGCTTTGGAACTAGCTGGAAGGCTCTATATATTTAGAGCTACAGGTTTGTGTCTTGGTTTAAAATCCCTGCCTCAGCTGTTCAGTTGAAGGCTCCAGACTGCAACTATGGATGGGACCTTTGATCCTTCTCCAAAGTCAGAGGGACAACCACTGGCTTACTTCTGTTCTCTGCATTAGAACTGTAACTGCTCCTTGCCCTGGTAATAGCTGCAGGTTCTAGACCTGTCCTTGTGCTGCAAAGTTATGAATGCACTTTTTTGATTGGACCCCCTCCCTAATATCCTCTCAAGTTGTCTCCCTAGGTTCAACTGAACTGGAAAAATCACCCAGTAAAGTTTATTCTTGAATTTTCCCATAATTGTGATGAAATACTATTGTGCTATAAGAAATGATGAACAAGCTGGTATCAGAAAAACTTGGGAAGCTTTAACTGAACTGATGCGAAGTAAAGTGAGTAGAAAACCAGGATATGATTGTATACAGTAACAGTAATATTGTAATGATGATCAACTGAGAAAGACCTAGCTACTCTGATCAATAGCTTGGTCCAAGACATTTCCAAAGGACTCATGGTGAAAAATGCTATCCACCTTCAGAGAGAGAACTGATGAACTCTGAGTGCAGATTGAAGCATACTTTTTCCCTCTTTAAATTTTTCTGCTTTTTTTGCAACACGGCTAATATGGAAATATGTTTTTCACAACTTCACATGTATAATTGATATCATATTACCTGCCTTTCTGATGGGTGGGGAGGGCCTGGAGGGAGAGAGAAAATTTGGAACTCAAAATTTTTCTTTAAATTGAATTTTAAAAAAAGTAAGTATTTTAAAAGAAGATTTCCCAATTACTGCTTGGTTAAGTGTTCTTTCTAGATCTTGTAGATCTTGCAGGAGAGATCAGGGCAGTGCAGCTTCTTTCTACTCTACTATCTTTGTTGATCTCCCAAGGGCCTTATGTCCCAAGGTAGCAATCTCTCACTGAGGTTAAACTCCCTCCTCAATCCCCACTCAAATGATTATGTAATAAATTTGAATACAGTTGAATGAGCTAAAATCTACCCAGTTTTATTATCTGTACTAAAAGAGGCTAGTTCATGAAAACTAATGCCATTTAATATACATAAAGACATTGATACTCAGTTACTAGGGGTGTGCATGTCATAGGCCAGTCATATGACAGTTACACTGACTCTAGAGTAAGAGGGACCTTAATCTCTTATGCTTACTAGCTGTGTGACATTGGGCAAGTCACATAAACTCCCTGGCCTCAGTATATTTATCTCTAAAATGAGAGGGTTAGGCTACAATGCCTTTCAGCTCTAGATCTGTAGTCCCTTGTAAATCAATTAGAAAATGAAAAAAGGCATTAAAAGCCTCCCGACTTCCCACAAGCATCTTGGACTAATTGTTCTTGTCTTTTTTTTTTCTTTTTCCAGCTCTCATAGTTCATCTCCTAAAGCCCCAGTGTCTTCCTTGCCAGTAGCAGATGAGATGCAGAGATTTTTTGTGGGTGGCTCTGCCCAGATCACATCTGGTTAACCAGAAGCCCCCTCTCTTCCTCTGGCAGCCCAAAGCACAGACATTTCTCCTAGCTGGATCTCAAAGCAGCCAGTGTTCCCCAACTTGTTCTAATCTCCTTCCATTCCTGGTCTAGGCGTAAGTGATTTCTTCATGCGACAAATATGTATTAAGTGCTTCCTGTATACAAATTCACTGTTCCCCTGCATTAACTCTTAGAGCAGGATTTTCTCTTCTGATTGCCAGATTTTTCAGAGGTCCTATTTACTTCTGTAGCTGCTGATATAGCAGATCTCTTCCAGGGCTGAATTTCTGTTGTCTTATCATCTTTTTTTCTCTAATGTTCCCTATGATCTGACCTGTTTCCTGGGACTCCCCTTTTATCTCTTACCTACTGGAATCCAGAACCATTTGGTCTTTAAGTCATTTTGGGCATATTTTTCACTCAGAATTACAGAATATTCGAGCTAGAATGGACCTTAGGAAAAGGCTTGTCTGACAGAAATTTTTTTTCTTTTACCTTTTACAGCTGAGTGAGATTCAGAGTGACTGGAGATCACACAGGCAGTAGGGACCTACTGAGTCCAAGTTCAGTACTCATCTGCTCCTCTTCTGATGACATTTTGCCTCACTTTGTGATGTATGTTTTGGTATCTACCACTTCTGTTCCTACTAGGTTGGAGTCAGAACACCTGGGTTCAAATCCTACCTCTGGCCCTTACTAACAGTATGACCTTGGACAAGTAACATAACTTCACTTTCCTTGTCTATAAAATGAGGGGAGTTGGACCAGGTGGCCGCTGAGGTCCCTTCTCACTCTAGAGCTAGCTCTTTTAATCCCCTTCTACATTAACTATTGAAGTGAAATAAATTCTCTATCCGCTCCCAACAGGTAGCTATCTACAGACATGTGACATGTGGTTCAATCCGTCATTGTTTGTCACAGCATGAGAACGGATCCATTGAATATCAGAATGCTGCTGTGCTTTCTCACCTGAGGAATTATCCTACCCACTAATATTTACTGACTATGTGACCCTGGACAAGTCATCTCACATCTTGGATCCTTAGTCTCTTTTTTTGTAAAATGAAGATAATAACACCTGTCCCCCCTTTTAATACTATCACCTACTTTATGGAATTTTCATGAAGATCAAATGAGATACCATTTAGATAATTTTGAAGACTTTAAAATGGTATATAAAAGTAAACTGCTGCTGCTGTTCCTTTGTCCAAAAAGCTGTAACATTAGGTTCTTCCATAAAGTCTCCAGCTCATGGCAGCCGATCTCTTAAGTTCAGCATTGAAAAGAAAATCGTTATCACTTCCAGATGATCCCCTCCCCCAGAGTCCTCCTTTGAAAGAAAGGAGCATTATCGAGCACAACACAACAACACATTGTCTATATCTGACGATGTATGCTCTATTCTGTCCCTTATGGCACACACACACCCCTCTTCTGCCAAGGGACGCTTGCTTCACCCATAGTCTTTTGAGTTCAAGATCAGTTACTGTGTCCATCAGAGATTTTGTCTTTCAATGATGTTTTCCTTTACATCATAGTCATTGTATAAAGCTCTGCTCTTTTCTACCGACACCAATTCATACAAGACTTCCAAAGTTTCTTTGTGGTTTTTATTTTTTACGTAATTTCTTGTTGTTTTTTGTTGTCATTTTTTTTTTCAGTCAACTCTGACTCTCCATGACCCCATTTGGGGGGTTTTCTTGGCAAAGATACTGGAGTGCTTTGTCATTTCCTTCTCCATCTCATTTTACAGATGAGGAAACTGAGGCAAACAGGATTAAGTGACTTGCCGAGGGTCACATAGTTAGTAAGTGTCTGAGGTTAGATTTGAACTCACAAAGAGGAGTGTTCCTGACTCCAGGATCAGTGTTCTTTCCCCTGTGTTGCCTGTTTCTATGATATTCCCTTATATTCATGTCCTCAAGTTTGTTTAGCCACCCCCTAATTGATTGCCATGAAGAGTTGGCTTCCATTTCTTTGCTACCACAAAGTGTTGCCATAAATACTTTTGTGCCTAAACTTTTCACTTCCTTGGGATATACAGTGGGTGTATCCATTTTTCCTCGTCCTACTACCTAGCCTACTCAGTATCTTCTCTGAATATATCAATGCACATATATGTATACACACATATATATATATACATACACACATACACATATATATATACATGCATGCATGCATGCACACATTTATGCATCTTTTTCCCCATTTGTCTGTGGAGTTCTTCGCTTGTTCCTTGGTATGGCAGAGAGGTCTCAGGCATCGTTTATGTCACATGGTGGATTACCCCAACCTTCTCTTTTTTGCAAACCAACTTTACAGAGCTATAGTTCTCTGAGAGCAGTGCTATGGGGTTGCACGTTCCTCCTCTGATCTTTATGGCATTTGGATATATTTTCCATCAGCATAAGATCTCACGCATTATTCAGGTCGATGCAGCGACGAGAGAAGTCAAGGGAGAGAGTTACCCCGCAAGGGAGTGGTTGAGCTGGTCTGCGAACGTGCCATGCCTGACCTACTTGTTGATTGCCACGTGGCCTTCGTTTTCCTGCCTGTCCCCTCCTTTTTGCTTGTCAGCACTCTCTATGGACTCATATTCTGACTGGTTCTGGAGTCAGCCTCTGCTTTTGGCTGGTGATTTGTGCCTGCTTCCTTTTCGCCCTGACTAAAAATGAGTCTCTCCTAATCCTCCCCCCCAACCCTCCCATCTCCGGACAGCTTCCATCCCTCCTCCTCACTATAGTCCTAGTACTTTAATTCTCTCATTAGCTGTTTGGCTTTGGATTATTCCCCAAAGCAAATTTTTGCTCAAATATTTTCCATCTGAAATTCATGTTTGGAAAAGAAAGCATCTCCCAGTGGAGAACCTTTAGTGGGGTAGGATAGAGTGAGGGTATTATCGGAAAAGACAAGTTTGTGTCTCCAAATCACTTTCAAACATTGCTAAAAAAACCTCCTTCATCTCTTGGGTTCCTATCCAACAGGCAGCAGGCCCAGTGCAAATTTGATTACGACCGAGGAGACTTGTGCCAAGCTGGAGGCCAGAGAAGGACTAAAACATGGACAGGTGCTGGTGGTTGGCACTGAATACTGTTCAGTTTTTTCATATCCCTTGCTAATTTACAGCTGACATGAAGCCAGAAGGGACTGCTAATTCACTAGAAGACAAAATTAGGAAATAAAAAGATCTCAATAGACTAAAATGATGTGCTGGATTTAACAGGGTGAAAGTTAATGAGAATAAATGTAAAGTCTTATTCTTAGGTGCAAAAAATCAACTAAATGAACACCGGTTGGGGAAGTTATAATATGACAAAAATTTCATTTGAAATGAACTCTTATAGAATAGGGACTCCTCTTGTTTTTCCTTGTATCCCCAGAATTTAGCACAGGGCCTGGCACATAGTAGGAGCTTAATAATTGATTGTTGACTTGATTTGTAGTAGATAGAAAGATCATTATGAACTGAAAATGTGATGCAGAAAAAATTTTTAAATGCAATCCCAGGCTACATTAAAAAAAAAAAGGAGTTGATAACTCCTTTTGTATTCTGCCCAAGGTCAGATCAAATCCAAAGTGTTGTTTTTAGTTTTCAATGCCACCTTTTAAAAGAGACGTTGCCAAGTTGGATCATGTCCAGGTGAAGCCTGTGTCCAAGAATAATGATGAGGGGACTTGGAAACCATGTTGAAGGACCTGAGAAAGTTTAGATCAGAGCAGAAAGCAATTGGGGTGGGAATGTGGGAGTGGGAACAGCACAATAAAATTCTTAAATTCTTAAAATTGGAGATCTTCTATGTAGAAGAGTGATATGACTTATTCTATGTAGCTTTGGAGAGGTTGAACTATGATAAATGAGTGCAGGGCAGATTTTGTTTCAGTATAAAGAAGACCTTCCCAACAACTAGATTCTTGAATATAGACTTCAATGGGTCATTTCATGAGGTAGTGAGCTCTCCATCATTAAAAGTGTTTAAGAAAAGACTGAATGATCACTTATTGGAGAGGATTTACACATCAGGTAGAAGTTGAACTACAGGACCTAGAAGGTTCTAAGATTCTACCATTTTCTGAGTACAGGCCTTGGGGCTACTTCCAGGCTGGGCTATGGTCTGAAGTCATCCTATGTGTCAGAAATCCAACACCCCAAGCTCTTGGGGGATGAAAATGTGCTTGCTACATAATATGTACCGGCTGCTGAATGAGCCTCTCTGACAACTATCTATCCCCACTGGAGGTCAGCTCAGGATTTCAAGCTTGGCCAACTCACTCCAATTGAGCCTGTCCCCCCACTTTTCCCCACACCCATATTTCTGTGCCCAGAAGCTCTAAAGAAAAATAGCATTGACCATCCCAAGCACGCTCTTCAATGGACTTGGATTTGGGTGGGGCTCTCCATTCCCACAGCTTTCCCAAGCTGAATTCAGGGAAGGCAAAACCTCCACATCCTGTGGCCAGAGGACAGAGCTAGCCTTGCTGGCAGCATGTGTAACCTTTGCCTTCAGGGAAGGGGAAGGGTCATGGTTTGGCAGCAGAGGAGAGCAAGTGGAGGAATCCTAAAGCAACCGATACATACCAAGTTGCTCCCAAATAATATCCCATCCTAGAACAGAGATCTCACCTAACTGGCTCAGATCTACATTGCAGTCACTGTAGTTCCCTTTTCTAGACAAGGAACACAAGTGCATATAATCCTTTCTTTCTGTGGGCTCCAAGGGGAGGGAAGGACTGTTAGAAGAATGGCCAGAGGATCCAGTGTTCTCTCTTCTCCTTCAGGGTTCCCTGAAAAACAAAAATAAGCAATCAGCTTCACCAGACTATTGTGAGGAGACAGGGGGTAGGTATCTCCAGTGATTTTCTGACTCTCTGAATGAAAGAAATTTTTTAGGACTTGCAATGTGCCAGGAATGGTACTGAGCTCTTAGAGTGCCACAAAAACAAGACAGTCCCCATCCTCAAGGAGCTTATATTCCAAGGGGGTCAATCTACTGACGTAAGGGAGTGATGGTCAGAGAAAGGTGTCAAGGGTGAGTGGAGTTAAAGGGAGATTGATTGATACTTCCTTTCCAGGAATGACAGTGTTGATCTGGTTACCGTTTCAAGAGATAGAAGTGAAGAATGGTGAGGGGGAGCAGGATGAGGGTGGGAGGAGAGAAAGGATACAAAGGCTGAAGGATAGCAAATAATTGATTTGGGATCAGTGGGAACAGGAGTTTGGGGTGTGGGAGTTGTTTGTATTGGGTTAGGTAGAGTGAACTCTCATCAATCAGAAGATCAGAACCCAAGGGCAGGAGCTGGAAAGCAAGGTAAGAGATGAAGACTGGAGTGCAGGTCCATGGCATGAAGATGCCCAGGAAATATAGAAATATCACCACTAACCTTTCTCTAGAACTGACTACACCTGAGACATAGATTGATCAAAGAGTGCCCATAATCACTTAAAAGCTCCCCTTGCATAGTTTGACTGTAGGATCTAGTGGACTTGGGAATTCACCAACTGGTCATGTGGACCACAGATACCACATCACTTAGGAGCTGGTTTGCATCACCAGATGAGCTGTTTTCGTACAAATCATAAGGGTTGTGAGGGTTTTCTTGACTAATTTTTTGGGTCTGGGTCTGAATCCTTTCTATGTGTTCATTGTATGAACAACTGTTTTTTTCTATGTTAAATGCTCTTATTGGGCCCAGTATTTGTAGGGTAACTAAGACCCTTTTGGGAAAGTGTGAGCAACTTTTGCCTTCGGGAAACCAAGTTGCTCTCAAATAATATTTCATCCTGGAACAGCAATATTTAATGAAGCAGGGACTGAGTCCCCAGGATTCCCCTAATGGAGCCAGAGATATTGTCAAAGCAAGCCCAACTCTAGGTAGGGGCATGAACCAGGTGTAAGAAGCACCTCCAAAATTATAACCAGTTCCTCATAGCAATAAAGTTGTTCAAATATCAGTTGTTCACAACCCTCCCCCCGCCCCCAGCAAAGGCTTGTACACAGTCCTTAAGAAACAGATCATACATGGAAAAGCATATTTATTAACTGTATTTCCACTTATCCCTGGAGAATTCAAAGCCACATACTATCACTGCAGGATGGATTTCAAAGTTAGAAGGGACTTTAAGAGATCCTTTGATCTTTCAAATTTGTTAGATCTCCATTTTTCAGATGTGGTAACTGAAATTAGAGGTTAAATTACTTGGCTAAGGTGTCCGTAAAGTGGTAGATGTGGTGATAGACCTCTAGTTGTCCTGCCTGCTAGTGAAGTGTTCCTTTTACTATGCTATACATAGCTTCTCTTTTTTCTTAAAGAATTATTATTATTATGATCAGTATATATATATGCATATGTATATATGTATTTAATCTACATTTAGAATGAAGAAACAATTAGGAATAGGATCCTTCTTTCCTCTCTGGGTCCTGTACCTGACTCTCCAGATTTCTTTCTCTATCATGTTCCAACAGACATCCCTTCCCCCTAGAAGCTTCTTTTACCATCATGTTCATGGAGTCAAGTATGGGAGCCCCACGGTTAAATCTTTGCTTAAAGAAAATTAATTTGGCAGCAGGGTGCAAGATGACTTGGGGAATGACTTGAAGCAGACTAATTGGGAGGCTATTGCAAAAATCTAGGTGAGGGGAAGCTAGGTGGCCCAGTGAATAGAGCACCAGCCCTGGAGTCAGGAGGACCTGAGTTCAAATTTGGCCTCAGACACTTGACACACTTATTAGCTATGTGATCTTGGGCAAGTCACCTAACCCCAATTGCCTTGCCTTCCCCCTTCAAAAAAAAATCTAGGTGAGAGGTGATGAGGGATTATATGATGATGATATGAATGTGAAAGATGTTGTAGAAATAGGAATGCCAAGATTTGGTTACTGACTGGCTTTGTGGGGACTATAAGGAGAGTGGAGACTCCTGGGTGATGGTAAGACTATGAATGTGGGAGATGGGAAGAATGGTGGTGCCTTTAACAGAAATAGGGAAATCTGAAAGAAAGGAGGATTTAGGGGGAAAGATTATAATGAGTTCAGTTTTGGACATGTTGAATTTGAGATGTCTCTGGGACATCCAGTTTGAAATGTCTGATAGGCAATTGGTGATGTGAGACTGAAGTTCAGGGGAGAGACTGAGACTGATGAAGCACAGTTGGGAGTCACCTATATAAAGCTGAATATTTTCTGTATTCAATCAGTGGCCAAATCCAGTCCATTCTACCTCCAAAGTTATACAATCATTCATTCCTTTCCACTCTGATTGCTATTATGCTGATCCAAACCCTCATTATATCTCATTTCCTATACCTTCCTAACTAGTGTTCTGAACTCCAGTCTCTTCCTGTTCCTAATCAATCTTCACCATCATCATCGTCTTCATCGTTGTTATTGTTCAGATGTTTCATTCATGTTCAATTCTTTGTGACTCCATTTGGGGTTTTCTTGGCAAAGATACTGGAGTGGTTTGCCATTTCCTTTTCATTTTACAGATGAGAAACTGAGATAAATAGGGTTAAGTGACTTGCCCCCCACTAGTAAGTGTCTGAGGTTGGATTTGAACTCGGGTCTTCCTGACTCCAGGCCCAGTATTCTATCCACTGTGCCACCTTGCTGCCCATTATCATTATAGCTAGTATTTATATACAGTGCTAAGTGCTTTACAAATGCTTTACATTTGATCCTCAAAGCAATCCTAAGAGCTAAATCCTATTATCATCCCTATTTTACTGTTGAAGAAACCAAAACAGACAGATTAAGTGAGTTGTTCAAGGTCAACAGCTAGTAGATATTTGAAGTCAGATTTGAACTCAAGTGTTCCTAGCTCCAGGCCCCGCACTCTATCCACCGTGCCCATCATCCTATAGGCTACGGGTGATATTAATCACTCTGATAAATAATCTGCAATCAGGAAACAACAGTGAAGTCACCAGGCTCAAAGACCCTCCCTCCACTCCCTGGCTCCCCACACCTAACCTCAACCAGACTTGCTAAGTCACCAGGACTAAACTGAATAACCACTCCCAATTTCCTGTGTAATTCTTTCATCAGTTTGAACACATTTAGAAGTCTTTTTTTTCATTTTTTTTTTTGCTCTTAACCCCCAAATGTAAGAAACTGTATGTACGATACCTGACCAAGACCCGCTCTCTACTTCTAAGGTTGAAAGCCTTACAGAAAAAAGTTTTATTAAAAGAAAGAGGGAGACAAAACAGATCCTGGAATGATCCAAATTGTACCTCTGCTCTACCTTACTAACTACGTATGTAAGAATTAAGGACTAATTCATTGTTGTCATGAACATTAGAGGTCCCCCCATCCCCTTCTAGACTAGAGCACAAGGGCTTAGGTTCATGGACAGATTTCAGGGGATGTGTGGACTGGAAAAAGAAAACATTTAAGCTCTACTGAAATTTTGCATTCCCTTCATTCTGTGTATGGGCAACAAACATTTATTCTTCAAAGGGCCTCACTAGACTGTCAAAGGGGTGCATGACACAAAAGTTAAGAATCCCTGGCCTAGAAGAACAGCCAGGTGAGGGTGATTTGAGGGAACTTTCTAGAATTCTTTATCTCAAACTCCTCATGCCTAGCTGGGACTACCTTCACACACATTTCCACTCTCTATCCCCTACCTCCAGACATTCACACAAAATATACCAGATCTTTCCCTTCTTATTCCCTTTCTCTTCAACCTATGTTTTCTTTCCTCCGTCATCTTTCTCCATTTTTCTCTCTCTCAGGCTTAGCACCCATAGTCTTAAAGCAAAGGTTGGACCTGGAGGGTAGAAGGTGCCTGGTGATCTGGGAAAAGTCCTGGAGGAAAAAAAAGTCCCTCTCTTATCACTGAGAAAGGTACTTGGGGTAAGGAGGGGGCATCATGAAAGCAGTAAGGATGTAAGAGTGGGGGGATGGATGTTGCCTCTTAGAGAGCCCTAAAAGATAAACTTTGCCTCCTTTATAAGGGAGAGTGGGTCTTGCTCCTTCCCTCTCCCTTCCTCTTGTCAACCTTTCTCAGCTTCAGGACAACTTCTCACTCATCCTTCTCTGAGATCTTATGAGATGCCCAGGGCAGCTGCCTGGACTACTTTTGCAAGCCTGACCCTTCCCAAAGGGTGAACAGCTTCAGAGAGTAAGTCCATTAAAGGCAATTTTCATGTCTGTCTCTCAACCAGTTTTGACTACCTTAAAAGGTCAATATATTTTATACCTGCGGAATGGCCTAGGGGCTGTGTGGGGGTTTAAAAAAATGTATGTTAAGTTTTGTTTTCAGATATCAATGGTTCCAACAAAAACAATTTAAAATGCTGCTGGGTCCTGATTTCAGGGACTGAGTACTGGCTAGCAGCAGCCTTCCCAATATCCACTTGCCTTGGCCAAGACACCCTGAGGGGAGAGCCCTAATTTATCTTTGAATCTCTCCTAGCATAGACACCTTACTTAGGGTGGATTCTTGACAAAAGACAATTATTAACCCGTACCCCAGGCATATCCTGCAGAGTGCTGTGGAACAAGGAGATTTGGGTTGAGTTCCTGCCCTTCACTTACTAATTCTGTGATGGAGTTCAGGTCAGTAAAGCTGTTCAGTGACATTAACATCCTTTCTGCTCCTACACATTTTCACTGGCTTACCCTCATGCCTGGGACTGTCGTCTCCTCTCCCTCTCCACCTTCTTCAAGACGCCTTTCCCAATCTCCCATAGTGCCAGAGGCTTTGCTCTGTTAATTATCTTCAATTTATTCTGTCTGTATCTTGGTAGAGGTAGCTAGGTGGCACAATAGAGAGAGTGTTGGGCCTGGAGTCAGGAAGACCCGAGTTCAAATCTTAACAGTACCTCATAGTAGATGCCATATAAATGCTTTTCCTCTTCCCCATTCCCTTGACTGTAAATAGTCGTCTATATGTTCTCCCCCATTAGAGCTCCTTGAGAGCAGGGACTGCTTTTTGCCTTGTCGTGTGTGCTTTAGCACAGTACCTAGCACACAGTAGGTGTTTAGTGAATGCTAGACTGTCAGGAAGCAGAACAATTCAGAGGGTATTGGGAAAGTCCAGGTGAAAGGTGATGAGTGTAGTGACTAAATGAGTACAATGAGATGGGAAAGGTGATATGGGAACATAAGGGAATGAACCATCAAGCAGTCATCTGAGGGAGCTCATGAATGATGGCCGCCATCTTCTCAGTGAAAAAGGCAAACTCTGATGGACATGTGAGTGGGGGAAGAGGGATCTGTGTTGGAGGAGAGAGACTTGACAAGAGAAGTGAATGTTTAGAATAGCAGTTAAATGGAGTGAGTGGCAGCCTAGAGTAGTTGATGTATATAGAAAGCCTTCATAAAGAATAGGTCTCAAATTGAACTAGGGTTCAAATCTTACTTCGGACACATACTGGCTGTCTGACTGTGGGCAAATCACTTAACCTCTTACTACTCCAGATAATTCTCTAAGACTACATGTTGCAGAGTCATTGCCAATGTGTCTTGATAGAGAAAATCTCTACACAGGAATTACCTACACCAATGGAATCACAAAAGGATTGCCAGTGGATCTATTGGGTACAATTGTGTGACTTCGTCCGTTGGTATTCAGAAGTCCAAGAGCAAAAGTAGAGAAGGTGGATAGTGGAGGTCACTCAGAGTTGCTCAGGGTTGTAATGTAGAATGGCAGTAGGAGAGAGGGCAGGGAACTTAAGGGTATAGTTGAACTGGTCAACTAGACTCAAGAAAAGAAGAAAGTAAGGCTAGAGAGCAAGGGCATTGTGTTGGGAGAAAATAAGGAAGAATGGAAAGACTAAAAGTCATGGCAAGGATAAAGAATGGGATTGAGGCTGGGAGCTTATGATCAGAGGCAAATTTGGGGGTTCACATCATAAAGGTAGGATCACTTAGGGTAATAGTTAGATTTCAGGGATCACCAAACCTGTGGGTGAATGAAGTGTAGTGAGGATCAAGTGAGTTGAATCTCAGACGAAGAGAGGTTACTGTGTTTGGTGATTGAACTACTAAAACCTAGGATAAAGGGAAGTTTGTTAATGATGGGGATGGTATTGAGAGGCTACAACTGAAGGGGAAGATAAGGAGGATAGGAACTGGAAAGGAGGAATGAGGAGAATGGTGACATGGGAGTTTGGAGTAATAGCAGGGGAAGGTTGTTTTCATCCCATCAAATTGACTCTAAATGACAGAGGTTAGGGCAAGGAGCACTGGGTGTATATTAGCTACAGGAAAGGTGAAATATTAGTTGACCAGGACTCCCATCTTCCAAGGTCCTATGATGATGGAGGCTAATGTGGGTCTATTATATCTCTCCAAATACCAGGGAAGAAGGGATTGTGCCAGTAATGTTTCTGGGAAAGGAAGAAAAATAGAGTGGAGTCAGATTATGGAAAGTTTTGAATGCCAAGCTAAGGCATTTAGACTGTTGGGTAGAGATTCAAGCATAATTCTCTATGGAGAAGTGTTCAGATAACACTAAAGAAATACAGCTATAAGAAAAAGTGAAAGGGAGTGGAAAGAGTACTGAATTTGTATTCAGCAGTTCTAGGGGACACATCCAGGCCTGCCACTTATTCTAAGTATGTAGACACTTGGGCCAACTATTCAGCCTCTTTGGAATCATTCCACTACCACTGACCTCCATAACTGTGAGATAGGGGAAGAGGAAGGAGTGGTCTGAATTTAGTTGGCAATTCAAAGGTCAAGAGGGAATGAGATACATTTTTTTGGATTTGTAAACTTTAACTTCGAGGCTCAAAGTCAGCAATGAGGGGACAGAAGAGGCAAGACAGCCAGTGAACAGGGAGAGTGTTGGCCTACCTTTGTCTGTCCTCACTCTATGGGAAGATGATTTAGACAAAGCAGTTGGAAATCCCTGCCAGAGATAGGATCCTGACTGGAAAAGCATTGGCCATGAAAGGTTCCTGTCTGTTCCAGATTCTGAGTCCATTCCCTAAGCTGTGAGCCCTAGATATGGGGGAGGGGGAGGATGGGAGGGCAAATTCGTAAATATTCGGGAAGAAGTCATCAATTGCATCATATATAGAGGGGGCAAGGCCAATTACTGGAGAAAAAAAGTATGACAACAAAGTCTAGGCGTCCAAGAGACAGGTACCACAGATGTAGGAGTGAGGCTGTATGGTTGGGGTTGAGGAAGTGAGAAGAGAAAGAGAAAACAAAGCTTACTACTGGGTTCCTTTGTCAACCTGCAGAAAAGCCAGGGGAAAATAAGCAGTCCATTTTAAAGTGGAATGAACTCAACCATCCCATTCAGAGGATCCTTAAGACCTGAACTATTAGACTTTAGGGACACAGACAATTTTATGAGGTTTTTTTGTTTGTTTATTTAAATTATACTGCTGCTGATTAAGGTAGTGATTTCATAAGGAGTAGAGAATTTGCCAAATGAACCATTAGTTAAAAAAAAGATTTATGAGAAAGGGATATGGATTTTCTGAACCATAGCTTAAGACATAGGAATGAGAGCCCAGGATGGAGTGGACCTAATGAGGGACAGAAAAAGTGCATTTGCCTACAGACTTGAAAATCTGAATAATAGGGTTTTAAATTGAAAGCGTCAAGGAAAGGAGAAGAGTTTCCACGTTGGATACCATGGAGGGAAACTGAGCAGATGTAGAATAAAATAGTCATTCACAGCAGACAACATCAAGGATGAGGGCAATAAGCAAATTTGCAGCCTCATACAGCTACATAAATTCATGTACAGAGTATGGAAACAGAGATATTAAGGTAAAAAGGTGAATTAGACCATTGACTGCCCAATATGATATGCCTGGAATATAACTATAGAAGAGTGTATTTTATTCAGAAGCATCAGGTTAGATAAAAGGGATAGTGGGGCATCATTATAGACTAGGAACTATACTCATCAGCAAGATTTCATTAAGTGCCTACTGCATGGCCGCCATTAATAGGATCTGAGGAGACAAAGACAACAGTACCACGTGAGTTTTCAGGCGAGGAAATCCATGATGGTTGCTGTCCTTCATGTTTGAAGAGGACCCAAATGACATCACTATGTTGGGGTCAACGTATAGTGTGTCCAACTATAGTTGATCAGATCAATATGAGCTTGGAAGGTTCTACCACAGGTTGGGCACAAATAGTGCATATGAACATTTGGAATGGAGATGTCTTTCTTTGGAGGTACTGCAATTCTGCTTTGCTCCGAGAGCGTGCCTTCTTTAATGCAGACATGCCATGGTGGGCAGTCCTGTGCCTGTGTCTCCCTTGTCTTGCAATCAATTCCAAAGTTCTTTAGAGAGACCATGGAAGTGTCCTTATATTGCTTCTTCTGTCCTCCATGTGAGTTCTTGCCTTGTGTGAGTTCTCTATACAACAATCTTTTAGGCAAATGCATGTTTGGCATTCTAAAAACATGGCCAACCCATTGGAGTTGCACTCTCTGTAGTAGGGTTTGGCAGTTCAGCTGGAGAAAGGGCCTCAGTATCCAGTACCTTATCTTGCCAGGTGATCTTAAGAATCTTCCTAAGACAATTCAAATGGAAGTAATTCAATTTCCTGGCATGGTGCTGGTTTACAATCCAGGTTTCACAGGCATACAACAATGAGGTCAGCACAACAGCTGTATAGTTCCTAACTTCACTTTGGTAGGCAGCCTAATAATACCTCTTATCTCCCAAATCTTGAAGCCTCCCAAACACTGAGCTGGCTCTGGCAATGCGTGCATCAGCTTCATCATCTGTATGTACATCCCTGGAAAGTCTACGACTAAGGAAAGTGAACTTATCTACAGCAATCAAAAATTTTCCATTTGCTGTAACCTATGGCTCCACATATGAATGGTGTGGTTCTGACTGGTAAAGAACCTCTGTTTTCTTGGTGTTAATTATCAGGCCAAAATTAGCACAAGCAGCAGAGAATCAGTCTCTACTCTATTGCATCTCAACCCCAGAGGCTGCTTTGAGGTCATAATCATCTGTGATCAAAAAGTCATGTACCAGCTCTCCCTCGACTTTGGTCTTGGCTTGTAGCTGTTTCAAGTTAAAAAATTTACCATAGGCGTGGTAGCTAACCTTGACGCTGTTTTCATCCTCCTTGAAGGGATCTGACAACATCACTGAAAACATTGTGCTAAAAAGCATGGGAGCAAGTACACAGTTCTACGTCACCCCATTTGTGACTGGGAATGTAAGAGAGCATTGTCATTTATCAAGAACCTGTGCAAGCATCATACTACAATGGAACTGATGTATAATACTGATGAACTTCTCTGGGCAACCAAATTTTGCCAAACAAGCCCTCATGACTGACAGCTTCAAAGGCCTTGGTCAGATTGACAGACGTTGTGTTCTGTTCTATTCTGCTCCTGGCATTTCTCATGGAGTTGTTGGACAGCAAATACCATATTGACCATTCCTCGGTCCTTTCTGAAGACACACTGGCTGTTGGGTAAACGATCAACTTCCAGGTGAAGGATCAGCCTATTAAAGAGAACTCTGGCAAAAATCTTGCTGGCAATGACTAAGAGAGAGACACACCCCACCCCATGATTGTTACAGAACAAACTATTTCCTTTTCCTTTATAGAGATACATAGACAGGGACATCCTTGAATTCCTGGAGGATAACCTCCTCTTGCCCTATACTTTGGAAGATTTAAGTCAGCTTTTATAAGAATGATGGACTCCCTGCCTTGTAAATCTCTGCTAGAATAGAATCAGCACCAGGTGCTTTGCCACACAAGAGGAGACTAATGGCATTCAAGACCTCTTGTTCAGTTGGAAGTTCTGCTAGAGAACTGACTTCAATATGGGGTATATGGTCAATGGCTTCAGTATTGGTTGATGACAGTTTGTTGAGAACATTATGGAAGTGCTAAGCCCATCTCGCCAGGATCGTGTCCTTGGCATTAATCAGTGTGGCTGCTAGGTTGAGATGTACTGTAGGTTTTTGGCCCATAAATAGGGGCATCATAGAAGCACTTTGGTTGGTTACTATTAGCATAAAACTGAATTTCATTTTCCTTCTTACTCAGCCAAGACTCCTATATCACTCTAAGCTTTGCTTGCACTTTATTTTTGGTGAGTTAAACTCTGCCTTCTTAGAGACAGATGAACTATCCTGCTGGTAAACCCAGTGGAATTCTCATTTTTCATCTAGTAACTTCTGAATTTCCAAAGATACAAAGACAATAGTACCATGTGAGTTTTCACAGGAGGAAATTCATGAAGTGGGAAGAAAGATGGAGAGTGTTTGGTTGAGGGTCATAGGAGAGAGCAAGAGAAGCAACACGGGGGTGGGAATATACAACAGACCGCCCAACAAAGTAGAAATGGAGAATAGGGGAAAAGATCACAAATATGTAATGAAACATGATACCTAACAATGGAGCACTTCAATTCTTTGAATATTTGTTAAAACCATACTGGGTTTTTTAGCTTGATTTGAGAATCATCTCCATAAAGATTAAAACTGTCTGGAAGTGAAATGGGTGATCTCAGGAGGTATTGGTCTTGATTATTTAGGGAAGGCTGGATGACCACTTGTAAGGGATAGTGTCAAAGACATTCCTGGTTGGATATGGGTTGGTCTAAACGTAAGCTGTGAAGCTTTCTTCTGATTCTATCTAATCCTCAATATAGCAAGACTTGCTTGAACTAGGGGTGAGCTCTCCTGGAATTCAAGATCTCAAAAAAATGACAGGTTTGTTTACTACCCCCACTGACCAAGAAACAGAGAAATTGGATAGGAAACTTTAGATGACTGGTCATTAGTCTTTGAACCCTGTTCTTTTGGTGTGTTTGTTTATTGCCTCTGATATTCAAGAAAAACACTGGATATGGGTCATCAGTCTTTGAACATGTGTGTGTTGGCTCAGGTGAGCAAGTATTAAGGCAGGCATAAGGATAAACAAAAAAGCATATTCCCACATGTCACAGGTAAGAAAACTGAGGCACAGAGAGGTTCAGTGATTTGTCTGATTTGTCCAGGGTCACATAGCTAGTACATGTCTGGGCTGGGATTTGAACTCAGTTCTTCCAGGTTCTCATAGACTCCTTCTATTGCTTCAAGAATCACCTCAAACACCACCTTCACAAAAACTTTTCCTGATTTCCTTCCCCCACCTCCATTCTCTCATCCCCTAATTGCTAGTCCTCTTCCTCCAACTACTTTGAATTTTTTATATTTTGTACTTGTTTTCCCCAATAGAATCTAAAGTCCCTGAGAATAGGATTATTCCATTCTTTGTTATATCCTCAGAGCCTAACACAGTGTCTGACACATAATAGGTACTTTAAAATATTTGTTGATTGATGTAGTACAATAAAAGTTATTCTGGGTTCAAAGGAAGACAAAAATGGAGAACTGTACATCAAGCTGATTTTACCAGTTACAGATAGATAAATCAAAGTCTGGCCTTTGTAATTCTGATATTCCAAGATCATACTAGATTACCTATTCAGCAACAATGTTAAGAGAGCTTTTTCTCTGCATATATCTGGCAGAACTGACGGAAGATGTGATTATCATCAGTTTACATCTCAATGCATCAACTCAGAGGAAGAAGTAGTTTAATAAACCGATTTTGATCTAAATTCCCCCAGAGAAGAGCACTTTAAAAGTAAAAGGAAATGGGGTCCCTTCCTGACTTCTGCCCAATAGCCTACAACTTTCATTATAACTGTAAAAAAGTGGGGCAGGGAGAGGCGGGAGAAAAAGGAGGGAGAAGAAAGAAGAGTGGGAATTGTGGGAGCATTGCATCTGCTCTGCCTGAAGTCATACCTTGCTGGCTAACATCACTTCCAGAGAGCTTCAGAAGGACATGCTCTGGTCAAGTGGTTGTGATTGGCATCAACCCCAAGAAAAGAACAAGGAAAAAGGTGGTGAATTACTTTGTCAGTTTGATAAACTGCATCTGAAGGGGAAATTTCTTTTTTGGGGAAAAACAAAGAATATACTTCACTGAAGCAAGAAGCCTGAAGGTCTCATGAGCTAAAGAGCCAAGATTCTCTGTGCAGAATGGATATTAAACAGGGAAAAAAAATCATCCACTTACCTGCTATGATTCACCCCTACTGAAAAGGGGTTCCTTCCTGATGCTCCAAGCAGAAAATAAAACTGACACTCATTTTTACAGATCAGAATTCATTTCAGACCAAGAATTCATAAAAAGCCTGTACCCTTGAATGAGGTCAGTGTCCTTGTTTGCAGAAAGAAACATTCTGAATTCATTAAAAGTAAGCTGGAAAGACAGAATTTGTAGAAATGGCCATATTCTGCCAAATACATGTCAGTTGTCAAGTTTACATGACATTGTCGTAAGGCACTCAGGCTTCTATAGACATGTGTGAATGGGCCAAAAATTTTATTTGTGATCCAATGATGTAAAGTAAGCCAAGTCACCTTATACACACTGAGATCTGCAAAGCAAAAAAAAAAAAAAAAAATCACAGCTGGCTCCTGGCTCTAAACCCAGGAGAACACTGGAAAACCTTTATTTTGTCACATACGGGGCTTAGCAAGTCCAAAGTACCAAGCCAGATGAAAGTAACTGGTTTATTTGATGACCCTTATTACAAATACATTATTTTAAACTGCGAGATGTAACAACACTGTCTTCAGTCATACATAGGTGCATAATCCACCGAACAGCAGTACATCTGCTAAACATTTAAAAATAACATCCCCAAATATCAATTCAAGTTCAAGAACAATTAAGAAACTAAACTTTTTTTAAAAAAAAAAAGTATGCTTAAGACCTACAAGTAAAACCAAAAATGAAAAAATGACTCCAAATTAAATTTCAAGCCATTTAAAGGTATCATGCTTGTTGAAGTGAATCGAATGACAAATCTGACTCACATTTAAAATGTTCTACTGTGATTTTGAAATCCCTGACAGACCCTAGTTAACTAGTCTCATGTAAAGTTATAGCAAGTGCTAAATGAATCTGTCTCCTACCTAACTTGGCTCATCTTTACCAGTTAACAAAACAGATGTGATTTCTAAAAGTTCTTAAATGATCTCTGTAATGGCAGTGCCCAAGGCTGCTTTGGCTTAGTAAAGTGCTATTTGCTGGACTGAAATGTGGTTGTTTATGCATGTCAAAACGTTTCACAAAGCCAGCTGGGTTCATTTCAGCTCCACTTAAAAAATAAGTATTGGCCAGTGAAACAGGCCAGGGCAGAAAGACAAAATTTCCCTGCTGTGCCATCCTCCCTTGCCCCCTCCCCCAAATGTTTTCAAGCTTCTGAAAGACTGATACAAACCAAACTCTGTAACTTGTCAAATTAATGTGGAAAGGTCAGATGAAATCAAAGGAAAGACAAGGGTTTAAACCCCAGGGTTAAAAGAGTTCTGAGTTCTTGTTGCAATAGGAATATTTACAATGGTAGAACCAGGAAAGTGTTAAGCATCAGAAATCCTGGAAAATATGCTGTTAAAAATTTTTGGCCCTGGAATAAATAAAATCCAGACTTAGTCTATTAAAAATATCAAAGTGATCCACTATGTGCCAACTCCATTTTATACTGTTATGTTTGTTATGCAGAAAACCCATTATTGAAGATAATACTATACTGATTGAATTATCAAAAAATATTTCCCTTCCATAAACTGTTGTGCTGTGATGCTACGCATGTTTCCTTCTAACAACTACAACACATACATCCTTATTATAGGATCATAGACTTTTAGAATTGGAAGAAACCTGAGGCTGGCCATTCCAATCTCCCTCTCAATGCAAAACATGCTTCCTACACTATCCCTGATAGATGGTCACGTGCCCTGAGCTTGAACACCTCCTGTGGCAGTGAGTTCACTCCTCCAAAGGGTGGGCAGTGTGGATAGCTCCCATAGACAATCATTTCAGTTCCTTTCTACTTCTGAATCTATGAAACTCTGAGAAAGCCTTTCCTTAGAGTAAGCTACCCTTCGACTTTCTCCTGAGTTCTGTCCTCTTGAGTAATGCAGAAAAAAAAACTTCTCTTCCACATGACAACCTTTTAAATGTTTGAAGATGACTACCACAGTCACCCTCAGTCTTCTCTTTCTTAGACTAAGTAAGAAGCAGCTTTCAAATTTTCTTGTATTTTCACTGCCATAAACTGTTAAACTTCCCTCTTTAACTGTTCCATATCAGTTGACTATTATCATGCTAAAAATACATTATTGCACTCAAAAATCAAAATACTGGCATTTTCACATTATACATTCCAGAAAAGAAAAGCTATTGCTTTTTCTAGGACTCAATGCTCAATTATCCTTTCTAATTAGAATGGAATTGACTAACAATGGATGTTTAGGGGGGGAAAATGGAACACCTAAAGCTTGCCAACAGTTGGGGGCCAGGGCAGGGTTAGCAGATAAAACTTACGTAATGAAACACACATGTTCCCAGAATATGACTGAACTTTATATTTAACAGTATTTGGAACTATTGAAGTTCCCAAGTCACAAGATTAATTAGGTCACGTTTCAGAGGGGAAGCCACAATCTGAATTTCTGGTGGAGTAACTCATTAAAATGAAATAATTTAATTGCTGGGTGGAATTGTGGACCTCAGATTTTTTTTCTCTACTCTTTATCAAGTGCAGTGAACAAAACAGCAGACTGCCTGTATGTATATATGCCAGACTATAGTCTTCCAGGTGTTATAAGCTAGGCATCTTTAGAAGCTGTGATTCACAGGCGCAGAGTGACTTAAAACTGGGAAAATCTTGCTCAAATTAATCTTTGGTATGGCCCCAATAACCACAGGACCTGAAGTCTAAACATTTCACTCCAGGACTTTGAGCAAGAAAACCAAGCCATAGGATAAACTAAAAAAAGAGACTGTTTTATTGTGACATTCATGACATTGAGCCCTTGTTGATAAGGATGATTATGGGTACTCTTGGCACATGTTACACAATATTAAGATGTACGGTGGGCACTGAGGGTCATCTGATGGCTGAGAATGTTTACTGGCCCTTCCTGACCTCAGTGCAGTTTTGGGTAAGTCACAGACATTTCATCATTAGGTTGGTGTATAGTTAACAAGTAGTTGGTCTTAATAAGCACCATTATAAACCCTCACATTAAGGGTATTATTACTCTAGTTTACAAATGCTTCAATGATAAAAATAGCACGATTACAGTATACACACACTTAATTTACATGTACTGCATTATAGTCATAACTGAGATAAGCTACTGAGCTAACTTTGGTTGACTGAAATTAATGAAATATTTAAACTGAATAATTGCAATTTGGCTTCTAAGTTGTGTAAATATTACAGTGCATTTATAAATCTAGTTTGAAAAATTACTAGCACCAAATAGATATTATAAATGGCTGACCTAGTATGTTGTAGTTGGAAAAGCAAAATTCAAAAATTTTTAAAAATTGAACTGTCCATCAATTGAAAGCACATTCATGTACCTCTGCTGAAAGGATGACACATCTCAGCATCAATGGCCAACTTCCAATGGAAATATGTCCCGGTTTTCAAGATTCAACATATCATTATACATCATGCCAAGGCAGCTCAGCTACACTCATGAGAAGCCTGAGGAAGTGGTTGTTTTGAGCTAGGGTATTCATCCTGTACCTTGCTTATGTAATAATACAATAGTGCTCACGCATACAAATGTAGTCGTGAAAGATTGTACCTATGATATGGAGAATCTGACTGGGAGAAACATTCAGTTCTACCTATCTTTGTTTTTTTGCTTTTTTCATTATTTGGTCTTTGGTTGGTGAATTAATGAAGCAAAATCTGAATTTTCATTTTCAGGTTATCACCCAGTTCACCACTGAGGTAGTCTTTGTCATGTTTGTCTTCTAGCTGGTTAAGTTCCTTCTTTTTATAAAGAGGAATACTACTGATTTGTAATGAATAGGTTCCAGCCACTGGCTTCTTCTTTGAGAAGTGAAGATAGCTTATGCCTTCCTTTTGGTTGATTTTAAAGAGGCCATCTTCATTCCCAGATTCAATTAAGTATCGATTGTGATTTGTTAGAGTTGTAAGGGCTGGAAGGAGTTCAAGGATCCGAACTTTGTTACTGATTGAAGAAACATTGAAAGTAAAGACAGCTGTCTTCTCAACATCCCAACTTGCCAGACTCACTGGGGCTTCCATCTCAGGCTGATCCTGTGGAATAAGGACACATTATAATTAGTTTCTTCTGAATCTATTTTTAAAAATAAACATTAAACATTTTAAAATTTTCTCATATGACAATATCTTTAACATCACAATAGTGAAGTTAAACAGCACAATAAGATCATAAGTTCCTAGATTTGGAACTGGAGAAGACCTTAGACATCATTTAGTCCAGTCCCCTCATTTTACAGATAAGGAAACTAAGGCACAAGAGGTTTAGTGACTTGCCCATAACCACACAGTGTCAGAGGAAGAGTATGAACCCAAGTCCTTCCTGATTCCAAAGCCAGTATTACCCACCATACCATTTGCCCTGTTGAAAATGCATGGTCAGAAAACATTAAAGCTTTACCTAGAATAATGGAAGACCAAATCTGATCTCTTTATTTTGCAGATGAAGAAACTGAAGCTTGTAGAGAGCAGGTGAATTGCCTGAAGTCAGACGAGTTATCAATAGAGCTAGGGTGACTATAGTTCCCTTGACCATTAAATTTAGCACAGTTTCTATTCTTTCCACGTAGAGACAACAGAGGTAAAACTTTTTAATATTAAAATCATGGACTGACCAAGAGATAAACCAATGTGAAATCACCTATAGTTGGGTCTTATTTGGTAATTATTTTGTTTTTAATTTCAGAGGGCTACACCTCAATCTCTATTGACACTAGGCTGCTACACAGAAACTTTAGGATAGACCTACTCTTTTAAAATTTTATTCACATATTAAAAACCATACATCCTAAATATGTACATTCAAAATGATGATCCTCCCATAGTCAGTACTTCCAGTTAAAATTCTTGCTCAGCTCTCTGTACTACAGGGTGAACATATGGACTGGATTATGTGGCCCCAGGGCCAGATGTCTCTGTGTCTGAGAGTCGACTCTAAGGCTGCAGCAGTTGTAAGGCGTAGGAAGCCAGGCTGCTAGAGCTCAGCGTTATTTTTGCCCTCCATCCAACTTTCCCCACACACTCCACATGGCTCTTTTCAGCAGAGTGACCTCCCGCTTCCAGGACTTGGCGTCCTCATTTGGGGCACACGATGTCACTTCACTACTCTGCCCACCTGCTGTCCTGGCTCTTAGGCCTTGCACTTTGGGCAGACTTTGGGTGGGTGTTTAACATTCTTGTTTGGCGAGACAGAGGAAATGAGCAAGTATGTGAAAATCTTCAGATGACCACTCCCTAAGAGCAGCAAGGAACTTCAGAAAGCCCCACAGAAACTTGTAAAATGCAGTCTAGATCCTAGGGAATGTTGAAATGTCTAATTAAGGGGTTGAGTTTTCCTCTGGCAGTTCCTTCACACTTTAGAGCATCTCTGTGGGGGAAACCCAGGGCCCCAGAGGCTTTTCCCCAATAAGAGAGATCAGACAGGAAAGAGGCTCCTTTCTCACTTACTTCTGCATCAAGGGCATCTGTTTCGTTAACACTCCTCCGTCTCCGGCCTCGTTTTGGGTAGCCATTGATTTTACATTCATAGCAAGCTTCAGGTGAGAGGGAATTGTCATCCACTTCTCCACTGACAGGAGCCTCAGGACCTCGGCCCATCCCCATTCCAGAAACACAATGCCTGAAGAAGGAAGCAAATAAATTCTTCACCAAGACCACCAGATAAAGGATTAAACATGTGCAGAATTTGAACAAAGCATGAGTTCCTGTACTGATAAGAGTCAACCCCAGACTGCACATGTGGATTCTGGCCCTTTCAGATTATCTTCCTGTCCCAAGACCTATCATTTAGAGGTTACTTCTGCTTGACCTGTGGTCTCAGGGGAATCTCCTATCTTCCTGCAGCCTTTGTCACTTCCCTTCTACTGTCCTGTTTCTTTGTTGAATTATTTTTTAAAAATAATATAGCAATCAGTTGGCAGTTGGCATTAAAAAAGAAGTGGGGGAATAAAAGGAAGTGAATGTGTGAAATATTACAGATTAGTGAGTTTTTCTGGTGGATTTCAAGGTTCCCAGGAACTAGTCTTTCTCTTCCCTTTATACAAAAGTGTGCACCTCCTTGATGTAGTGAGTTCCTCAACATTAAAGGTAAGGGGTGAACAAACGCTTTGTACAAGGATATTGGACTAGATGAGCTCTAAGGTTTTAGGCCTGCAGACTGAGAGCTAAAAAAGGACGTTAAAGGTCATCTGATCCAACTTTCTTAACTTAACCTAAGGAAACTGAGGCCCAGAAAAGCTAACACAGTATTTTAATACTTACAGGATATGTAACACACAAGAACTAAGTATCAGAGCTAAAAGTCAAAGCCAGGTTCTACAACTTTAAATGCAGAACTTTATTCATTGCATTAGAATCCTGGGATTATCTGGAAATAAGACAGTCTAAGAAATTTCACTGGGGATCATTTGAAGAAAAAGCACTGGAGAGATAGGAAAAAAAAAAAATCTAAATTCACCATCTCTCTTAGGAATACTTTCTAGCTTTTGACCCATTTCCTTATTTGACAACTAGGTGGTGTCATAGTGAATAGAGTTCTGGGCCTGGAGGCAGGAAGACTCAACTTCCTGAGTTCAAATCCAGCCTCAGCCACTCATTAGTTGTGTGACCCTGGGCAAGTCACTTAACCCTGTTTGCCTCAGTTTGCCTCACAAAATAAGCTAGAGAAAACAGTAAAGCATTCTAGTGTCTTTGCCAAGAAAACCTCAAATGGGATCATGAAGAGTTGGACACAAGTGAAGTGACTGAACGACAGTTTATTTGATCTCTGTGTTAATTATTTCAGATGCTGCAGAAGATGCCTGAAACACGCTTCATCTCTCCATGGCCAGGCTAGCCCCAGGACTCCACCTGCCTTTGTCCTGACCATCAAGAAGGCTCAGGTATGGGACAGATGACTTGCTGATCTCTTAATCCATACCAGACAACAGTCCAGGAAAAAAAAAAAAGAGCCCTCCTGCTTCTCCACAATGGATTAAGCTCTGGGGCTGAGCTGAACTGGGCTGAGGACGAGCACCTCAAATACATCCGGTGCTGGAATCTGTTCTGTCGCTGGGTCTATTCACCAATCTACTGCTTTTTGTCTACATTTTGGGACTGATAATCAAAGCAACACCGACACTGCTACTTGGAAGAGTGTGCCAACCTACTCTCCTGTGGCTCAACACACAATGACCTGCAGGCTGTAGAGGTCAAAGCTCCTCTTTCAGACTACCTATATATGTATAGATGTTGCCTCTCCTATTGCCTAACATTGTGCCTGGTATATGAAAATGCTTTAGTGAATAGAACTGAATGGAAGGGGAGGAAAACCCTGGGTGGATTATCTAGTAATCTGTAATATCTGTACTAATGAGCCTCACAATTAGCTGTAGGTATCATATGTTTTAAAGATATAACACATGTACGTAATTAATTCATGCTCTATGATCCACATATTAAAATGTGCCCATTTTTACATTTACAAATGGCCACATGAATTCTGCTTAAAGGAAGGAAACTAGTTAGGGCCATTCAAAGATGTGAAAAACACAAAACTCAGACTTGTGCCAAGCAGAATAATAAATCTGCATCTCAAAGGAAATTAGTTCAGCTACTTTTCAGAGCTCTAAAAGCATTTCACAATAACAAGAGCTATCATTTATAAAATGCTTTTAAGGTCTGCAAAGCACTTGACAAACATCATCTTGTTTTATCCTTACAATAACCCTGTGAGTTAGGTGCTGATGAGGAAACTGAGGCAGACTGGGTTTTTAGTGATGTTCTCTGGGTCACAGAGGTAGTGACTGAAGCAGATTGGAATTCATGTCTTCTTGATTCCATGTCTCTCTATCCACTGTATCAATTCTACTTAGCTAAATTCAGAAGCTCTTTTAAGTATACATCACTACTATTTGTTTTAATAATCTGAATTGATTCTGAGTAGCCCTAAAATAGAATTTTCTGATTTGGACAGGTTCTTTCCTATATTTCACAGAGAGATGCAGCTATTTGCAAATGGGCAAGTTGTTGCACATGGATCAGAACATCTGTGTCTATCTGGTACATGTGCACATATATGCATTATTTGTTTCCATACTTAAATGAAAATCTAGAGAGGAGAGAGTATCTAGGAGCAAAGTTTGCAGAGAGGTCAAGAAAGGTGAGGATTGTGAAAAGGCTATTAGATTTGGCAAATCAGAGCTGACTGGTAACTTTGGAAAGGTTAGTTTCAGGGGAAAGGAACAAACATTTGTATAGCACCTATACACTATGTGCCAGGCACTGTGCTAAGCATTTCTTACAAACATCATCTTGTTTGATCCTCACAGCAATGCTGCAAGATAGGTGCAATTATTATTCCCATTCTATAGCTGAGGGAACCGAGGCAGACAGAGGTTAAGTGATTTGCCCAGAATCACACAGTTATTAAGTATCTGAGGACAAATTTGAACTCAGGTCTTTCTCATTAAAGGTCCAGTCCTCTATTCACTGGGCCACCAGATGTTTCCTTCAGTTAAATGATAGGGTTTGAAGTAAAAAATATGTTATACTTTAGAATCCAACGAGAAAAAAGGAAGTAGAAGCACAGATTGTAGATGGCTTTTTCAAGAAGTTCTGTCACCAAAGGGTGAGGAGATACAGGGAGACAGCCAATTTTCCACAATCCATTACCTTAGAGTTCAAAGAGAGATGTTGGGACAGAGATTTGTGCTTTGCTATTTCTTCAACAGTCTCCCTGCTGTTCCGCAGCCTACAGATTCCTTTCTGTAGCTTTCTATATAAACCATGTGACAATAATAATGTAAAGGTTTCACACTCTGTGTGGGGGTGCAGACACATTTAATAGAGTTGCATGTTAAATTTAATAAAATCTGATTTGGTAACCTTGGCTTCCTTTCTCAGGACCCCATTTTCAGTGTTTCCATGTCCCAGGAGCACCTCCTTCAAGAAGCATGGCTACCAATTCCACTGGCCAGTGGCCAAGTCAGAGAGCCTCAGTTTCAGCTGGGAAAATGTTTCTGGCATCAGACTTATGCAAAATAGAAAGCTTCTGAAGACTGGACACAAACATCTGGGAATCTTTGTCTAGGTGCTGTCATTTTGTGGGATGCTCATCAAACAAAAAAAAATATTCTTTCACCTTCAATTCTATGGACCCACTTGATAACAGTGTGTCAAAAAAGCCAAAGACCACCCGGGTAAGAATAATCTGGTGTTTTAAACAAAAATGTCAGAGTGTTCCCAATTTAAAATAAGAACTCTGGGATCCTTCCTCCCCTCTCAAGGCCAGCTAAAGTGCAAGGGAGGACTTTGCCTTTACATTCTTTAAGCCTCAGGTTCTCCAGCTTTTAGTGGATGGATCCCTTTGGTAGAGAAAAGAGCCTCATTGAACAATTTTTAATCTCATCCTCAAGGTGACATGAAAATATAAATAAAACACAAATTAATGAAGAACAATCTCTTGGTTACCCGCTGTAGCTATCATTTTAAAATGTTCATTTTTATGATTTCTATGTAGAGTCAAAACTGAAAATGGCAAGCAAAATTTAAAACCTCTTACATTTTTATGTGATCATGGGATGATAAATCTCTGATTTAGAGCTAGAAGGAATCTTTAGAACAGCATCTAAACCCCTCATTTTATAGATTAAACTGAGGCCCAGAAAGATTGAATTATTTGCCCAGGGCCGTAGAGCTAAGTATCTAAGTACTCTGTATGTTATACATAATATACACATATTTTGTCTCAGGTGTAATTTTTGTACAACCTCAAAAGTAGACTACTTCTTCACTTTAGCTCTGCCTAGCATGTCATGTCCAAACAATCTCAGCCCCATGAAAGAAGTAAATCAGCAAATGGGTAGCATGAATCCAGATCTACTTTAGACTAGTGGTCCATAATGATTTGAGAGGTAGAGCAGGTGGAGCATTTATTCCAAAATGAAGGAATGATGAAGATGGTCATGAGAGCCCCTCCACAACATTCACAGAACTGGACACCTGTCTTCACAAGAGTAAAAACATCTTAAGGTTATCATTTCAGAGCTAGAAGGAAATCCCCTCATTTTAAAGATGAGGAAACTGAGGCTAACACAGTTAAGTGAGTTGCCAGGATCACACTGCTATTAAGTGTCTGAGGCAGGATCTGAACTTAAGTTTTCTTTAGAGCATTAAGTCTGATGCTCTAAACACTATGCCAAGCTAAACTTCAAAGCTAAGTGATTTGGTGGTTATGTAGACTCTGGCTGCTCTCCATCAATGTATATGTAATCAAGATTGGGTTTACTTAATCGTGATGGGAGTGATGAGATCTCCAGCTCCTCAAATGATAGACAAGTGAGTGCTTACCCTTGGCCGATTCTGAAGTAGCCTGGTGGACAGCCGCACAAGTAGCCTCCTTCTGTATTGGAGCACCCATAGCTGCATGGGGCCTGAGCTGAGCCACATTCATTGACGTCCTGGCATCCTCCACTAAACTGCTCATACTGGAATCCAGTGGGACACATGCACTTGTAGCTTCCCAGGGTATTGTGGCAGGAGGCTCCTCCACATATGTGTGCACTGAGGCATTCATTTTCATCTAGAAGAAAGGCATCAGAGATTTTATGTTTTTACTGCATAGTCACATTTCTAAAGACTTGGTAAATTACGTTTTTTAAAAGAAAATTCAATTCCCTTTATTTTTTTTTCTAATTTTTCTAATGAAGGAGAAAGGAAGGGTGGTGAAGTATGAATTCAAATAATGTACACTTTATAATTTTTTACATTCATTTTGTTTAAAGATTTTGTTTGCAGTGGGCCCACTGTACACTGCACTGCAGATAGAAACTTCTCTCTGGACAGTCTTCAGATGGAATGGGAGTTAATTTCACCAAAAGTCATTTCAGTTCTGCGTCATGGAAAGGATGTGTAGCACTGACCGATCACTGGCCCTGCTTCAGTCCCAGCCCCCATAGCCATCATTTAGAGAGCAATCCTTGTGGACAGATTTGACAACTGCCCCTGCAGGTGCTGCAGCCCCTGATGTCTCAGCAGCCACAACTACTAAAAAACCAGAAAAGAAGGTTTTTATCCAAAAAGTTCAAAGGATAAAATTTTATCAATGGAAATGACATTAAAGATGTATTATCACGTGCTTTGAAGCTGCACCACATGGACCACTGGGCCTTTCCATATGACCTGCAGTTGAAACCCTCTTTACGTGAGTTATCTCCTTGCTTATCATTGTTAGCACTGGAGATAGCATGTACTTAATACATGCTCATTCATTCATTCCTTCCAAGAACAAATGCTATGTTTCCTTGAATGGTAGTTTCCATTAATTTAAAGTGAATATTATTGGTCTGGCTACAACAAGAGGAAAGAACTTCTCTGGCTTTAAAAAAAAAAAAGAGAGAAAGAAAAAAAAAAAAAGACTGTTCATTGATTTTTTCTTGTTTTTATATTGTTTATTTCCATGGGGAAAAAAACCCAACACATGTTAATGACTTTTAGTCAGGTACCCACACAAGGCGTAAGAGGTCTGGCAGGTACCCACACAAGGCGTAAGAGCCCAATCTGTCCAGACCTCTCGCTGCTGGTACTTCAGCTTCCACACTTGCCACCAGGAAGGGAAGTCAGGACAGAAGGAGTATGAGGGCAGTAAGTGAAGCCATAAGTAAGTTACTCTCCCTCCCTCAGCTGAGTTGCACATGTATTAGTTTTTGACAATGAGAATTTCATTCTGAAGCATCTATAATGTCCTTCCCCATCTGAACATATCAGTTGTACAGTCTTCATCACATATTAACTCAATAATAGGAAATGAAAGGAAAAGAAACAAAAGCAAAAACAAATGAACAAAAGGAAAGTTTTGGTGCTGAGATATAACTGGGATGAGAAAAACTCTACCACGTAGTACTTGGCTCACATTACTCATGAGAGCTCACTTATTCTTCAAGTTCTTTACAATGAAAATTTCACAACTAAACCAATAACATTCGTGAAAGCTCTTTTCCCTATGTTCCTGTTCAAAATGTACCTCTCTGACAGAGGCCAGCCCATACACACCTGCTAGTGTCCTAACAAAAGTGCCTGCTGCACTTGTAACTCCTCTCAAAAGTCTGCAAAACATTCTCCAGGCCCTCCTCTAAAAGCCAGGTGGAAGTGGGGATGAGTCAGTGCCTTCTGGCATGTCTGCACCACCCCTGAAGTGGCTTCTCTGTGCCAACATGTATCTCTTGCCAAGAGTATCTGCACTGTCTGCAGAGTTCAGTGTGGTGTGGAGAAGCTAAGGGCAAATTTCAGTGTAGTATGTGCCATGTATTCTGCTCTGGGGAAAACCCACAAGAGAGGCAGATTCTGCAGGACCAGGAATACACTTACTAAATCTGAGGGTAACAAGCTTTTTCAAGCCAACATGAAGACTGAAGACTCTGGGTCTCACATTCTTTTAGAATAATTATTCCACTATAAAATCCACAACAAACTTCAGGACTGGGTCCAGTAGGGAATAAATGTACTGTTAAGACAGTTCTTAACCTAAGTATTCTGACATGCTACTTATCTCCTGCCATAGAGAAGACAGTCAAAAAGTACAGATTGGGAACCTATTTTTTTTGGACATGGCTAATACAGCATTTTGCTTTGTTTAATTATGTGTCTTTGTAACAGGGGCTCTGTTTTTCTTTCTTTTCAATGGAAGTAGTGGGGGAAGTGGGAGGGAGAGAAGGCAGATTTTCACTGATTAAAAAAAATAAAATTTGATGAGAAAAAATAAGTGTTTTGGCTCATTTTCAAGAGAATATACACTGGCAAACATGCAAAGACATTATTGTACAGAGGCAAATTTGGCCTCTGAGAAATCCCAACTATTTGGCCTTGGGCCTAATCCAAGGGTGGGGAACCTGCGACCTAGAGGTGCACATGTGGCCTTCTAGGTCCTTCAGCATAGCCTTCTGACTGAGCCCAAGTTTTACAGAACACATCCTTTTATTAAAGTTTGGATTCAGTCAAAGGGCCTCACTTGAGGACCTAGAAGGCCACAGGTGCCTTGGAGGCTGCAGGTTCCTCACCCCTGACCTAATCTTCTGAGATTTCTTTTCCTTATTTGCACAATAGGGATGATGAACTACCGACTTCTAACGTGGCATACTGGAATGAGTGCTGGATTTGAATCCAAGCCCTCTGACTCCAAATCCAAGACTCTTTACACTGTCATGCTGCCTCATGCACAGGCTCGGTACTCCTCTTTTGTCAGGTATGCTGTAGGAGGGATTCTTTTTCTATTATAGATTCAGAGGATCACAGATTTACTGCTCAAACCAAATGGTCCTCTCAACTCTCAGATTTTGTTATACTACAAGACCATAGTTAATTAAAAGGTGTATTAGTGCCACTTTGAATCAAATCTAATCTGTAAAGACTTAGGACTACACCTACGGAACAAAAAGGGAACTCAAGAGATCACTTCTGAGTCTCAGGTTTTTAAGAATGTGTGCCACAGGGATAATAATGTTGGTACTGTGCGTTTCACAAAGCTATTAGAGCTGATTTGTAAATAGCTAAATGCATTATAATTAGGCTGATTAGACTCTTCTATCAGGGAAATGTCATGGACATAGTATTTCACCAGAGCACTCGATCAAGTCATGACATTCTTGTGAACAAGATGGAAGGATAACAGTGGATGGTATCACAGTTTGTCAGATCTGGATATCACAAGATGGATGACGGAACTCAATACTGAACATAATAAGGCCAAGGGTTTCTCCTTGTCTTATTTCTGCAGAAACGTCATTCCAAGTTAACAGTGGATTTGTAATTAACTATTCTTTGAGTTCAGTCACAAGAGTCTAATAAGGTAAAACTTAAGAAGGGTGAATTTAAGTTTCTACACATGTTCATAAAACCTCCTTCACAAGTAATGAGATTGGGGAGGCCTGGTTAGAAAACAATTTACGTGGAAAAGATTGATGAGTTGTAATGGACTAAAGGTCTATATGGGCTAACATCACAACACTAACCAAAAAGCTAAGATTGTAGGCTTCATTAATAGAAACAGTATCCAAACAAGGAAATCCATTGTCTCAATATACTCCACCTTGGATAGACCACATCTTGGAGGACTCTGGCTAACTTTGGTTGCCATGTTTAAAAGAAGCATAACCTGGAGAATATACAGAAAATTGTGACTGGCATGCTGAAGACACTGGAAACCATGCCATGAATGAATTGCTGATGCTCAGCCAGGATGAAGGAAGACAATGAGGGCAAAATAAGCTGTCAGTTTTCAAGTACCTAAAGGGCTTTCATGGGGAAGAGAGAGATTAGATTTGTTTTTCTTGGCTCCAGAGAACAGAATTAGTGCGGAAGTTGCTAAATTTGCTTTTGTCTTGATATAAAAGAAAACCCCTAAACAATTACAGCTGTCCAACTGTGAAATGGCCTGCCTTTAAAGATGCTAAATTAACCTTTTTTGACAGTTACTAGTTGTTCCCTTGGGCAACTTTCCCTTTTCACCAGGGTTATGAGACCAGATTACCAGACTGGGGGAAGGAATGTTGTAGACATACCCTTTCAGCAAAGCATTTGACTAACTTCTCTTACGAATTTTAGTTATACAGCCTTATATTTTTTTCTATCACTTGAGTCTTCAAATAGAGCCTGGATGGCCACAGGACTAGGACTTGGTTGGGGGAAGGGGGAAAATTATTTTTCAAGTACAGGTTAGACAGATGTTGTCTAAGGTCCTGTCCAAATCAGAAACTCTGTGAGTCTACATAAAGAAAATGGATCAACCCTGCCCAAATGGTCCTCAGAGCCAGTGCTATTCACAAGATCAAAAGATTCAATAACTAAAACCAGGGCATTTACTCAAACTATCTTTAATGATAAAGAGAAAAGGTATTTTTATAAAATGCTAAGAAAAAAGAAAAATCCAAGTACAGAATTGCTGAAGTTAAGTTTTACCAGGACTGGTCATCTCGGCTATTCCATTATTTCACCACATGAAATGAAGACTGAGACAGACAAAATATTTTTTAAAATCCTGACAAATACTGACTGCTTCTTCACTTGAAGCATAGCAAATGAGATTTTGGAGGAGAAACTGCTGCTTGTGAAATGGTGGCTATGGGGGAAGTCAGGATAATTCTAATAGTAGTGGTCTTCTAAACTGGGAGAAGAGATCTTCAAGACTTGTGAAGGAGCTCAGTAAATGCTCATTAAATGAATGGATGACACTTCTGGGGGAGATAGCAGAAAAACTAGTAGACAGAGAATTAGAACCCAGGTCCTAGTGCTTGCCCTACTAATTAGCCCTATTAGTTTTGTGACTGTGGACAAACCATTTAACTCCTCTTTAAGCCTTGGTTACCTCATCTGCACAATTAGGAGGTGGGACCAAATGCTCTCTGAGGTCCTTCAAGATCTAAAATGCTAACAGTATATAATCTACATCAGAAGGAATAATTTTTCCATGACTTTATTGAGCTGGAAAATGACAATTAACACAATATGAAATTTAAATGGGGAGTTTATGGATTTCCCTTAGTGGAAGATTTTAGTATTCCTGAAAAAAATTTTTCTATGGCTATTGGCTCTGCCCTCAAAGCTTCCCAGCCTTTAGAGGCAGCACTAAAGCACAGTAGAGAGAACACTGAATCTGAACTCAGGGGAGCTATGTTCAAATACTGGCTTTGCTTCTAACCACCTGTATGATCTTAGGGGAAAGTCACTAAGGTTTACTAGGCCTCAGTTTCCTCATCTATAAAATGAAAAAGCTAGACTAGATATCTCTAAGAGAATTCTGAAGGCAGTTACCGGATGATATATTTGAATAAGAAACAGCATAGGATTGCTCACAAGGTGAACCACTAAATTTAGAGCTAAAAGAAGACCAAAAGAAATGAAATGAACTAAAAAGAGACCTAAACACTTTCCCCCCCAACTCTTTGAACTGAATTCAGGACAATTCCCAACAACAGAGCAGAATCATAATGCAAGGAAACGTTTGAAGATTCCAGGACAGGTTCCTGAAGTCCATTTGTTAAGAAAAAATCCTGATTTTTTTGTTTTGCTGTTCTCCCCATGGTTATGTTCGTTTATGCTCTAAGTTTGGGCAGCTTTAAAGCATTTGTAGCTTTAATGCCCAACTCAAGAGTATTCAACAAGGAAAAGGATCTTTTAACTACCAAATGTCATCTTCAATTTATCTAGTTAACAGAGGAAAAACTACTTGCCCACACACTGGTTCCACTGGTAGTGCTGGAGATATCCCTGAGGGCAGCTACACCTATATCCTCCAATGATGTTCTGGCAACCATGTTGGCACCGGTGGTTCCCCTCACACTCATCCACATCTAGAAGAAGAAATCATAGATCCTTAAATGATCAAGGCAGAGACTCAACTAGACAGCCTGCTTTTCACACCCTTCAGTCCAGACTATACTCCACTAGCAGATTAATATTTCTAAAAGACCTTTCATCATATCAATAAGCTTATAAGATTAAGACCAGAGTCCTACACTTAGTTTTTCATTGTGTTATCTATTAGAAACAGAGAACTAGTTCTGGAGTTAGAAGTCTTAGGTTTCAGTTCTTCCTATGACACAGGATTCGAACCCAGGTTGTAATGGTAATGGGAATATGAAGATCTTCCTACTTTGAAGGTCTTCTCTGATCCCAATAGGCCAAATGTAATCACATGGAGTCTGTGGTGGGAGGAGTTTGCTGAAGTATGGGGCAGAGGAAGCTGGGAGCCAGAGCAGTTAGAGCTGGAGAGAGGAGAGGACACACCCAAGGAATCAGCTAGGCTTGTGTTTGCCCCCTGCTGTGACAGCTAGGCTTGTGAGTATTTGTTTGTGGGAAGGCTAAAGGTTGGTGTGGCTTCCTGCTGTGATATGGTGTATTAACTTCTTTGTTACTATGATGGATTCACCTTTCTGGTGTCTAAATAAATGTTTTGCTTCTGTCTTCTATATGGAGAATCTGTTATATTTTGTGATTCAGAATTATGATGGCAAATTCACAGTCACCACTGGTGCCGTGAATATTGCATTGGCACTATACAGGTCTTCCTGACTTTGAAGCTGGCACTCATACTCTCTCCATTAGAACATTATTGGGTAAAATTAGAGGCTCAGGGTATTTGGTGCTTCCTGAATGTGTGCTCCTTTCCACTGGAAGAAACTTGTAAGGAACTGTCCTTTAATGGAAAAGAGTAGGACTTGATGCATTCTGGGGAAGAATATGAAATTTCACAGTTTCACAGTGCCCCTAAGTGTGGCAGGTGTAGGATGTTTCGTTAAGTGTCAAACAGCAAAGAAGGATGAGGACTGACAATGATAATGATATAAAGTTGACTGATAAGCAGTCTCTATGTTATCTCCTCCACTCCTGGGTAGACCATTCCATTTCCTTTGCTCACATAAGTGGTCTGTCCATCTCCCTGCTTACCTTCACAACTGGCTCCACTCTGATCTAGTGAGAAGCCCCTCTGACATTCACAAGTGAAGCTTCCAGGAGTGTTCTGACAAATACCCTTAGCTCCACAAAGGTTGACTTCAGAAGTACATTCATTGTTGTCTAAAAGAAACAAGAAATAAAAGTGTGGATTTTTCCAAATTCTTCAACATAGAGTTTCAAATACAATAAGAAGTAAAAGTCCCCTCTGGAAGCTGAAACAAAGCTGGTGTTTGTCAAGAAACATATCCACACATCTGTTTTTCTAGTTTTAATTTGTCTTGTCTTCAGCCCAGAGAACAGTAAAAAGAAATAGGAAAAAGAAAATCTTAAAACTACTCAAAAGTTCTTTCAATGACACTTACCAATACAGGCTGTATGATGTTGGGTAAATCCAGGTGGACATTTGCATGTGAAACCTCCAATGGTGTTAACACAAAGGAACTGACAATTATGTTGTTTGGTTGCACACTCGTCAAGATCTAGAAGACAACAAGAGAGGTCTTTGATTTCAGTCTACAACACAAATGCAAGAGTTGAGAGAGAACTATGGGGAACCATTCTGATTTGCAAGTATCAAAACTCCACTGACCATAATCCATCAAATTAGCAAGCAAACAAACAAAAAACAAAAACTAGGTTCTAAGGTCCAGCGGCAGTAATATAATGCACAGTCTTAATCTAGGCCAAAGGCAAATTTTGGCATATGTGGTAAATTCTGTCCTGTTTAATTAAGTGAGGCAGAGATTATACTGTGAGAAATTTTTTTTAAGGTAAAGTATAAACTGAAACAAAGACAAATCTTAAGAATTTTGACAAATTTCCAGGACAAATGGATAATAAATTTTGCCAAAAGATAAAAGAGACCCCAAATTCCATGAAATCAATCTTCTTGGTTCATTCCAGTTAGTTGTTTTTAATCTGTCCAAATGACATCATTTAAAAAGCAGGTTTCTTCTGTTAAGAATTCCCCTTCAGACGAAACAAAGTTGAGCAACCAGGAAGAAAGTTAAAAAAAAGAAGAGATTTTTATTGGCAAGTATAACATTGCTGCTTTTTAATAATGTGCTTTTCATGGGAGAGTTTTTCATTCAATCTCATGTTTCCCCATTCCAAATACTCTACACCAGCTAGGTAAGCCTCCGAATAGGTCCCTGAACATTCTGTGCTTATTCTTTACTCCAATTTTTTGGAACTAATATTATGCACAAACACTTAATGTCCTTCAGTGCAATCTCACAAAGCAGATTTCTGTGGACATTCAGGCACCTTTGATGTCTCTGTACTACCCTTTTTAAAAAAATCTAAATTTATGAACACAATTGGCATGTACTCAGGTACAACTCTGTCAACTTCTGATTCTATGTGACTTCTCAGCCAGCAATTCTGCTCCAAATTTCTTATTTTTGACGGTGAAAGTAATAAATGTGCATCTATCTATTTACAAATTGGAAGAACTTTTTTTTCCCCAGACTGGTTTCCCTTCCCTTTTAGTGGGAAGGCTAACTGTCTGATGTTAGCTTTCTGGATGATTTCTTCTAATTACCTGATCAAATGGAACACAAGATTGCTTCTGTGTGTAAGAGCCTATACTAGAAGGGGGAACGTGCTCTGATCCTTACTTCTCTACTTCTCTCCCCATCCTTAATGTTTCCTCTCTAAGTCTCCACATCCCCTTCCCAAAACAGCAACACAACCAAATTTGACTATGATCATCCTGGTATTCTGAAGCTGACAGCAAAGACTTAGGATGGGTAACACATTGGTTTCTTATAAACAACAGAGATACAGCACCATATTGTATCACTAATAATATTAACAAAGCTTTCTTTTTTTTTTCTGCTCCCATAACTTAACTCTGTTCAAATCCTACACATCTTTGGGCCCAAGCTCAAGCTCTGCCTCCTTCCATGAAGCTTCCCCCAATCATTTTGATTCACACTCATCTATCTCCCCATCTTGATTTCCTACAGCATTTCTTCTCTATCCAGATGATTTTTTAACCATACAGTGCCTTATATCAACACATAACTATTTCGTGTGGGTAGGTGGTGGTAGTGCTGCAGTGTGTAAAGCTTGCCTTGGTCACTTCCTTACCTGTGTGACCATGGGTAAGTCACTTCACTCAAGCTCTCTCAGTCTCGGCTTTCTTATATGCAAAATCAGGGTAACCACCCCAACTTCATAGGGTTGTCATGATGATCAGATGAGGCAATAAAGGTAAAACGCTTTGCAAAACTCTAAAAATGCTGACTGTTATTAAGACAGACCTTTGTTTCACTATAACTAGACTACAAGCTCCTAGACGGCAAGACCTATGTGTGTCTTATATTTCTTTCCCCTCTGCCTAGTATGGTGCTATCTATGCAGGTAGCAAGCACTCCATAAAATCCTTCTTGAATTTATGAATGAAACAGCTGACAAAGAGACAAAGTAGGGAGACCATCAGATCAGCCTAGTCCATCCACCCAGAGTCAGAAGGTCTGGCCTGGGGCCCATCCTGCCCTGCTTCAAGAACCCCTAGAAGCAGAGGTGGTAAGTTAGAATGGGTGCTGTCACTGCCCCCCCACTGCTAGGACTTCCCTGCTCCTGGCCTCCCTCCACCAGTCACAGGAGGTGGGGAGCAGGGAGGTCTCATGTAGAACTAACCCCAGAGGAGCAGCACTTGAATACAAGAAAGTAGCATCAAGTCTCCTCTGTGGTTTCTCGGTAGCCTCTGGGAATGGAGCATGGGTGGCAGGTGAAAGAATAAATGAAACAAAGGAAAAGGGTCTATTTTTACCTTTGCAGCTCCTCCCGTCCTCTTGAAGGATGTATCCTTTTGGACACGAACACTGGTAACTCCCTTCAGTGTTTTTGCATATGAAATTGCAGGGTTTGGGTGCCTGGTTGCACTCATTTAGATCTGTTGGGAAAAAGAGACAGCTCAACTTTTTGATCTGATAAGATTTCACCTAACTACAACTGGAGCGGTGTTTTGTTACAGAAAAAATAAGGGAAGAGAAGGGGGAAAGGAAAATGCATTTATATAGTCTCTACTATGTGTGAGGCACTATGCTAAATTCTATACGAACATTATTCCATTTGGTCCTCACAACAACCCTGGGAAGTGGGGACTGTCATCATCCCTCTTCACAGACAAGGAAATGAAGGCAAAGCGAAGATAAATGAATTGCCAGAGTCACATAGTTCCTAAGTGTCTGAGGTCAGATTTGAACTTAGGTCTTCCTGACTCCAGGCCCAGCTTTTAAACTAAATACAACTTTTTTCTTTCTCTCCCATTAATAGGCCATATTTACAATGGAATAACACAGGCTAAATGGGGGGGCGGGGGCGGGGTGAGAGATAGGTTTTTTCCAGGTTGCTAGTCTTTTTCTGCTCTTGAACAGACACGCAAACTCTCAGTGACAAAACCACCTACCCACACAGGTGGTGCCGGTGATGTCCGGAGTGTAGCCAGTATTACAGTTGCAGTGGTAAGATCCTCTCTCATTAACACACTCTCCATTCCGGCAAACATCATGAATAACCTTGCACTCATCAATATCTACGAGTCGATGAAATGTGATGAAGGAAGAAAACACAAATGGGACGCTGTCAGTGGTGACCTGGCACCAGACTGGGATTTCATGTTAAAGAAACTACACTGTACTTCTAAAAAGAAATGCTGAAAGCAGAGTATAAATTCAACACTTAACAAGAATAATGAATCTTAAATGAATGGCTTAATAGAAGTACTTTTAAATAATGTCTTGAAAATTTAGACTGTGAAACATTGAAAAATAAATTGAAAATCAGTATTAAAGATCTTTGCTTCCCTACTTTCATTACATTCTCTTCCATCTCCCTTGTCTCCTTGTGGCCTTAAGCACCACTTCACAACAGGAAGGCTTGTAAACAAGAATGTAAGTACCTTTTTTTCCCCAGCACTGCACATTCAGAATATGAAAAAAAATCCTCCAGTTTTTTAATTGTTTAAAATAAGGACTAAAAATTAAGGGAAACATCATCTAACCTACATAATACTGGGGAAAATGGAAGACTTATGAGGCACTTTGGATACTGCTAACTTTACAAAGATTGCCCCCCCTCCATCCTGTGAGGCAGCCCTCATGAGGAAGGTACTTTACAGGTGAGGAGAGCGAGTTTTTGAGAAGTTTAAGTGACTTTCCCATGGTCATGTAGCTAAGTAAGTACCTAGAGTGGGATTAGAGTCCAGGTCTCTGAGAACGGGGTATGGCAAAAGTAGTGGGTAAGTTAAGGTTGTGATCCTGGCCAGAACCTGCTAAATACGAGACTGCAATTTGTGTATATGACAAAACATAAAAAGAAAGTAAATATCAGGTGTCTGGGCATATACCCATCACCACTATACTTGACCCCAAGGGATTTTCTGAGCTCACTGGGTTGAGAAATAAACATAGGCATTCCCAGTAAGCACCCAGCTTATAAATATATATGGCGAACCCCTCTGTCCTGAGACGTACGTCCAGTTGTAGGCCTCTACACTCTACCTGGTCACCTCGCACAACAGCTAAATTCCTAGCAAAAATGTGTACCCTGGTAGGTGGTGAGAAAAATCCCATGACCAAAGAGATATCTTTTCTGTTCTTTTTGTCCCTGGGACATGTTACACATGGCTTTCTCCCTTTCTCATTCTTTCATCACTCACCACCCTGATCTGTTCATTCTAACCAAGGAAGCATTTTTCTCATGAATAGACATATATTTCCTCTTTATCATCCTGTTCTCAATTCCACCTCTTACTTAGCTCCCTTAAGACGATTTCTATCCTTCCCTCTGTTTCCGTGCCATTTGGGAGACCTGCCATGACCCAAATGATAGCTGATAATCAGAATACTAATGGTACAACTGAGTTGGAAAAAAAAAAGGAAAATCATAAAATCTGTAATGAAACAAGATATAATGAGAAATCAGGAGCATCAACTTCTTAAAGTCCTTGACAAGGCCCAGATCTCTCTTTCAGAAAGTCTACAAATTCGTTAGATCTACCAACTTCTACCTTCAAATACCAGCATTCAAGTTAAATAAAAAAAACTTTATTCTTTGCTTAATGAGATTACTGCACTAATATCATTTACCACCCTTATCCCTTGCTTGATGCACAGCAGAGCAGAGATACTTGAAGAAGGTTTTTTTTATGGATTGTCCTGGAAGATTAGGATCATAGAATTGTAGATTTAGAGATGGAGAAAGTAGCTAAGGGCATCTAGACCAACCCTCTCATTTTATAGTTGAGGAAACAGACCTAAATAGTTTAAACAACTTGCTTAGGGTCATACAAGTGGTAATGGCAAACCCATGCCTTGTCTACAGTGATTCAATGTGAAAATGTATTCTAAGTTACAAATGATTTCAAACAAACATTAGGAATACAACCTCTGTGAAAGTTGAGGGCTGCTTATATGCAAAAAAAAAAAATAGACGCTCATCAGCCATTTTAGCAATGTGATCCCTAAATTCCTAAAATATTAATTGCAATGAAAAATTTTCTTGACTTCAGATTTACAGCTGAGTCTATGTGTATGCTTTATTTTCCATTTTCTCGAATTTTTTTTTAAATTTCTAATAAATACTTTAGGAATTTGAATACCTGCTCCATTGGTCATGAATCCTCGGCCATGAGGGCAAAGTTTTTTAAAGGGTACGGTGCCCTGGAATGGGCAGATCTCACAGTGGGGACCCCAGCCTCTCCCACCATCACAGCAACACTCAGACTTGGTGACCGGATTTCTGTTGCTTGATCCAATCTGACACATGCTTTGTAGAACTTCAGTGAAGCAGTATCCTTCTCGGTTGTCTAAAAGATACATTATATTTTGGGGTAGGAGTGGGGAGTGGGGGGAGGAGGGAAGGGTGGGATTCTTTTAGTGGTGGTGATCTCATGAGAGTCACAAGATATCGGGAATTTAGTCAGATATTAAAAACAACAACAACAAAAAGAAATGAAAAGGAAGCATACTTAACCCTGGGCCAGAAGAAATGAGAGTGAAAAGCTGGAAACAGCAGCAAGAGAGAAAAGATGACGTCTGAGGGAAAACAAATGAAACAAGAAATTCAGTAAGAGAACAAGAAGGGGCAGATATCAGATCCAGCCTGGGAGGGATTGCAGTTCTATTTGCAACTAGAAAAGAGGGAATATAACCATCATATCAAGCTACAACAGAGAGATGCGGAGTAGCACATAGAAACTGATACTGATCATGGAAGGCTAGACAGGCAGCTTAGGAAGAAATTCCAATCAAATGATACAATGACACAATTAGCAAAGGAAGAATTAAATGGCAGGGTGGTGCTAAGCTCAGTGGACAATTACAAAGTCATTGAATTATCCACAAAATATTCACATTTTTCACCCAGGGCTATTATCGAGAGCTTAGCTGCAGCCCGGGTGCCTAAGGAGCTCAGACCTCTACCTGACAGTTTGGAGGGCTAGTGAAAGCACTGCCCACACACTTACCAAGGCACTCATCCTGCGCAGGACTGGCGGTGAAGCCATCGTTGCACTCGCACGTGTAGCTTCCTCTGGTGTTGAGGCACCGCCCATTTTCACAGATTCCTGGCTTGGTCTGACATTCATTCTCATCTGTTTAATTAAATCAAAGGACCAAAAACAAAAGAGGAGGGGGTTGTTACTTTGGCAAAGAATGATTTTTAGGAGTGAAGCTAACAAGGAGCTTTAAAGATGAACATTTTTAAAACTAGGATATTCACTACTTTGTCAGAGTAACCACACTGCTGATAGCTTAAGTTAATCCAACCCTTCAGAGTCAAGCTATTCTATACATTACACCTTTAAGACAGTAACAATGATAGTTAAATATAGAGTACTTTCTATAAGCATGCTGGGCACTGGGCTAAGCACTTCACAATTTTTTTCTCATTTGATTCTCACAACAACCCTGGCAGGTAGGTGCTATTATTATTATTCCCATTTTACAGATGAGGAAACTGAGGCAGACAGAGGTTAAGTGACTTGCCCAGGGTCTCAGAACTAGGAATTGCCTGAGGTTGGATGTAAGCTCAGTTATTTCTGACTCCAGGTCCGACGCTCTATCCGCTGTAGTACCTCCTGTTCTCAAACATTAATCAAGCCTAATTTCGTCTCTAAAGACTGGCTGGAGATGGTTACTTAACATTAGATTATACACAAATGGGGCAAAATAACCTGCTTATAAAGTTTTCCACTACACTGAGCCCAAGAGACAGAGAGATAAAAGGATGAGAGAGGCAGAGTATGGAGGCAAAATCCCAGAAGATGAGGGTGGTGGCAAGGACTCCAGACATGTTCCTCTGCCCCTTTTTACTGGACTCAGAGCTCCACGAGAGCAGGCACAATGTCTTATCTAAACTTCATACTTTTATTTAAACTTTATATTTTCCTTAACACCTAGTAGAATATCTTGCCCAGGGGAAGACTTAATCAACATGGAATGAATGAATGAATGATGACTCTTTTAAAGTTATAATCTTACATAACCAGTAAACGTTCATTTTCTTATGAAGGCACCAGTGAAAAAAAGTGACGTGAAAGTCAGTCCAGGGAAAGTAAACTTAAATACAGTGTCTGTCCCAGTAGATGTTCTGTAGTTTTGCAATTACATTGTTTCAATGCATGTGTGTGTGTAATTATCATAAAACCAAACCCCATCATGAAGCCATGAAACCCTGCTGCAATGCCGTATGACTGCCATGCATGCTGTCTTCTCCCAGCGAGAACTCAAACCTCGAGGACAGATACTGCCCTGCTTTTTCTACTGTATCCCAAGCACTTAGCACAGCACGTGACTCACAATAAGGGCTGAAGGAAGACTTTTTCACTCATTCATCCATCCAGGTGGCCAACGGTTCACTTGGAACCTTAATCCTATGGGACTAACTTCTACCAAGAATTGTGGATTGATAAAGCTTAAAGGGACCTTAGAATCAATCTACACGCGATCTAGTCCAACCTCCTACTTTTACAGATGAGGAACCAGAAACTCAAGGAGGTTGTGTCTTGTGCAAAGCCACAAAGGTAGTTAAGTGGCAAAGCCAGGCTTTTTAATCCAAGTCCTCTGAATCCAAATCCAGAGCTATGCTGGGTCTCTGAGCATCACTGAGTGGGATCGATATAAGAATGGACTTTACTGGTCATCATCTATTCCAAACCATATGTGGAAAAATATTCTCTTTATAGGCGGCAGCCCTTTCTTGAAGACCTTCAATGAAGGGAACCAAATAAATCTCAATACAGCCCAATTTCCAATTATTAGCAAAATTTTCCTTGTATCAAGTCAAAATATGCCTCTTTGCAATTTCTTTCCACTGCTCCTAAGTTCTGCTTTCTGGAGCCAATGAGAACAAATTGGATCTCTCTTAAATATGAGTGCTATTCGAATGCTGGAAGTTGGCAAACATATACTGCCCCTCCCAACCACCTTGCCCCATGTCCTCAAGTTTTTTCTTCTTCAAGCTAAACATCCCCCATTCCTTTAATCAATGCTCATATAACACGGACTCAAGGCCATTCACCATAATGACTGCCTTCATCTTTACTTTCTTTAGCTTATCAATACCCTTCCTAGCTCCCAGAACTGAAAACAATACTCCAAAACTGATCTGACCATGGTAGAGTAGCTGGTTAGGATGGAGGGTGGGACAGTTGCTTGTATAGGAAAAGTAGTCAAAAGAGTTCTTGGTAGGAGAAAAATACTTCTGTCCAAAAAAGACATGCCTACACCTTAAGGAATGCTGCCTGTGCTCATGGTGCTGAATCTGGTATCTCCCACGTTCACCTGTTTATCTGAAGCACTTGTTTGTTCTCTGACTGACAGAGCTTCACTTACCTATGCAGCCCTCTCCATCAGGCCTTCGCTGGTAGCCAGGACCACAGATGCACATATATGTACCAATGAGGTTCTTGCATTCCATTTGTTTTTCAGCGCAGTCATGCTTTCCTTCTTCACATTCATTCTCATCTGTAACAGTGAATTAGCAACTGTGAATTGCCATCATGAGTATATATCACTTGTTTTGTGAATATGGCGCCACCTATTTTTGTATTACTGAGATGATAATTTCTTTTGATTTTAGTGAAAAAAAATAGTAAGGAACAAAGAGTTTTTCATAACGCTTTTTACTTTTTAGCTAAAGTATATTTTTGATTATAAGTTCCTTTGCATTATGCCTAGTAGCTATTTATTAGTAGCTATTAAATGAACAAATGAACAAATTAACTAGATTTTCAACTAGATTAAAAAATAAGTTACTTTTGAACAAGGACCGTAATTTCTGCTTTCTACACGTACCAAGCCACAGTTCTAGACAAAGAGTAAACACTCAATATGGGTTCACTGAATTGAAACTTGCTTTGTTATACCATGAAAGCTTTCCCAAACTAGATATGGCTATAATGTAGCCTTTTCCTTCCAAAGTCCTAAATCTCCTCCTTTCTTTCCTTGTCTTTGTCATCTTCCTCTTGGATTTTTCTGTCCTATTGTTTTTAATATCTTCCTTCTCTTCTCCTCCTACTTCTTTATCTCTTAATGCCCACTTTCCCTTCCATCTCCAAATTACCCTACAGTGCAATGGGGCTGCTTATCTGAAGGAAGGAAAAGCCCAAGGTATGTGGGGAATGGAAAAGTCCACAGTTTTGGACAGTCCTCTGCCTTGCTCAAGGCCCTCCGCCATGTTGCTGTGTCCCAGTGGTGGTAACACTATCTTTTGTTGTTAGCGTCTCACTATGATAGACTTTGGAGATCCCTGCCTCCATGACCTCTGGTTAGTCTCTCACCTTTGCACATTCTCCTGTCTTCTCTAAGAACGTAACCAGTAGGACATTTGCATTCATATGACCCATAAGTATTTACACATCGGAAGGCACAGAGCAAAGGATTCTGAGCACACTCATTGATATCTGTAGGAGAAAGAAACAATACAATGGGACATAAAGATTAACATAAAAAATTTACTTTTTTTCATAAATGAACAGATTCACTAAAACAAATTCTTTTTTTCCTTGTAGAGGGTGAGATTTTATTTTTTATTTTTTTAACTAAATTTTTTTTTTGTTACATTTGAAATTCTGAACTGTCTCCCTCCCTCTCTCTCTACCCCACAATAGAGAAGGTCACCATTTGGCATATACCCAATTTTTGCCAGATTGTTTTCAGTTTTCCTAACAATTTTTATCAAATAGTGAATTTTTATCCCAACAGCTTAAATCTTTACATTTGTCAAATGCAAGGTTAGTATAATCACTTACTACTGGGTATCGTATGTCTAATAGGTTCCATCAATCCAACTGTTTGTTAGTACAGATAGTTTAGATGATTATTGCCTTATAGTATAGTTGAAAATCTGGTACTGCTAAACCTCATTCCTTTACATTTTTTTCATTAATTCCTTTTATATCCTTTACCTTTCCTTCTTCCAAGTGAATTTTGTTATTATTTTTTCTAGGTCAATAAAATATATTTTTTTTGTAATTTAAATGGGATGATATTGAATAAGTAGATTAGTTTAGATAGAATTGTAATTTTTATCATATGGTTCTGCCCACCTATGCACAATGAATATTTCTCCAATTATTTAAATCTAACTTTACTTGTATAAAAAGTATTTTATAATTACATTCACATAGTTCCTGGGTTTGTCTGGGTAGGTACACTCCCAAGTATTTCATGCTGTCTACAGTTATTATAAGTGGGGTATCTCTTACTATCTGTTCTTGCATAGTTTTGTTGGTGATATATAAAAATGATGATTTATGCGTGTTTATTTCATATCTTCCTACTTTGATAAAACTATTGTTTGAACTAGCTTTTTAGTTGAATCTTTAGGATTTTCCAAGTATATTATCATATTGTCTGCAAAAAGAGATAGTTTTATTACCTCATTGCCAATTTTAATTGCTTCAATTTCTTTTTCTTCCCTTATTTTTATGGCTAGCATTTCAAATATAATATTGAAAAATACTGGTGATTGCACGCCACCATGGGGGGGGGGGAAGGGAGGGGAGAAAATCTGAAACTCAAGTGACTGGAACTGAATCTTATAAATTAAAAGTAAATGAGTAAATAAAAAAAAATTAAAAAAGAAAAAAGAAAAAAAAGAAAAATACTGGTGATACTGGGCATCCTTGTTTCATTCCTGATCTTACTGGGAAGGTGTCTAGCTTATCCCCATTACAAATAATGCCCACTGATGGTTTTTAGGTAGATGCTTCTTATCATTTTAAGGAAAAATCCATTTATACCTATGCTTTCAAGTGTTTTTAATAGGAATGAGTGCTGTATTTTGTTAAAAGTTTTTTCTGCATTTACTGATATAATCATATGATTTTTCTTACTTTTGTTACTCATATAATCAATTGTATTAATAGTTTGATTTATGTTAAACTATCTCTGCATTCCTGGTATAAATCCCACTTTATCATGATATAACAATCTTTGTAATATATTATTATAGTCTCCTAGCTAGTATTTTATTTACACTGAAACAAATTCTGACCAAGAAGCTTTTGTATTTCAGGGGGTCCACAAAAGACACAGTTGTTTATTTTTAACCTATTATCCTTGTCATTAGTATGCCTAATTATGTGCAGAACACACTGAAACCAAACCCTTTTATCTTCACTCTCTATTCTTTCCCCTTCCCTGCTACCTCTTCACTGACTGGGTTTACCTGACCGTCAGATTCCGATATTTAAGTTGCATCTTCAGCATGAGAACCTCTAAGGAGATAAGCAATGCTACTAGGTAACCAGACAGACACGAGGTCTAAGAGAGGGTAGAAAACAGAGCGAAAAAGAACAAAGGGAGGGAAGGGAAGAAAAGCAAGGAAGTTGAGAAAGGAAGACAAGAAGCAGAGGAGAGATAAGAAGTGAGGGAGGGAGGAAAGGAGGGAAAAGAGAGGAGAAAAAAGGACAAGGGAGAGAGAAAGGGAAAAAGGGAGGGAGTGAGGGAAGAAGTAAGGGAAAGAAGAGGGAGGAAAGAAGGAAGTATATAGTAGAGAAATCCAGAAGTCACCAATAATTATTTTATCTAGGTCACATGGTGGCACCAGTGTCATGTATCTTTGTTCAAGAAATATCATATGGGCTGAGATTTGAGAGAAAAATGGGAGGCAAGACTGACATGGATGGTGGTAGGAACAATAAAAAAAAATCATTTTATGCTTATATGGATTATCTCATATGATGAATGACTTTTAATATTAAGATGAGGGCATGAGAGAGGGTGAAAGAAAGAGAGACAGACACTCACCTTCACACGTCATCATTGGCCCTGGCTCAAACCCTTCCTCACAAGTACATTCAAAACCTCCAATAACATTCTTGCATGTTCCATTTCCACAAGGATTACCCACTGAACATTCATCAGTATCTGCAAGATATCAGGAACACATTCAAGAAATGATGAATTGCAGTAACAGTAAATTCAACTTATATAATGCCTTTCATCTTTAGAATCTAGTGCTGCCAGACTGCATTTCACTACTAAGAGCTTTACTCTGACAGCAAATCAAGAGAAATGTCTGAGTGTGAAGGGATTCCCCAAATTTTGAGGATTCTATGGTCCAGTGAGGTGAAGTGACCTGTGAAAAGTCACACAGAATCTATTTGTGACAGACTGGAGATTTGAATTCGGTTCTCCTGACAATCAATTTAGTGGGTTTTTTTCCTCCTTTAACATACAGATAAACACTTTATAGTTCTACAATTTTAAAGGTGGACAACATATCCATTTGGAATTCTGAAATTGACAAGTTTAATTTCCTATGCCATCTTAAGCTATGCAGATGAAAAACCATAGTTTTTCATACAGGCATTCATTGACTTTGTAATTGGAGGGTTTAAAGATAAGATATTTATGTATGGTACATAATCTTTTATTTCTAAGTGAACTAAATTCTGAGTTACAATATTCTACATCATATGTATATGTACATATTCAAGAATGAAAATTTCAACATTAACAATATTTTGAATTTTGCAATGATGTTTCAATAAATATTGTCCTCCTTTCTGTTTTCATACTAATAATGGCTAATGGTTTTATAGTACTTTGTTTATATTATCTAATTTGACCCTTACAACAACTCTGTTAAGCAGATGCTATTATCCCCATTTTACAGATAAGGAGAATGAGGCAGACAGAATTTAAGTGATTTGTATAGGGTCACACAACTAGGAAGTAGCCGAAGCAGGATTTGAACTCAGGTTTTCTTAATATAGTAGTTCAAAACTCTATACTCTATACCAGAGTTATCAAACTCAAGGACCAACTCAAAGTTCTCTAGTGAGACAGGAACTAGATAAAAATGTAATTGGGAAATGTTTAACAAAATAAATTTAAAAACAATACAACATAGATAATGTTAATTTGTGATTTTCTAAGTCAATATACAGCCAGCAGGAATCCATTTCTATTGGAGTTTGACATCATTGCTCTATACCAAGCTGCTCAAGCATAGTAAGGAACCTTGTTCAGTTGACTCAAGTTAATTCTGGCCATATGATCTTAGTTTTACATTTAGAAAACTGCCATAGAAGAAGAAAGCTCATTACCTACCTACACACTCAACTCCATGGAGGATATACCCGAAAGGACATTCGCAGCGGTAGGAACCATCTGTATTGATGCACTGGCCATATTTGCAGATATCAGGCTCTTTGCATTCATCCATATCTTAACCAAAGGAGAAAAGGCACAAATAATAGGACAGTGAGGGGAGTTAAACGGCAGATGTGTGTCATTAATTCCAGCATACACCTTATGCTTTAAATTTCCAAAGTCAATGGGAAAAGATACTTTTAATTGGCATCAATGACAAGATAAAAATGGCCCCAATTTTACATTAAATAGTTTAATTTCCCAACACTGATATATGGGTGTGTAGTAGGGAAATTCAAACAACTGTGAAAAAGGAAGAGGAAGTAACAACTGCTGGATATTATAAAAAAATCAATGACGTGCCAAACGAGATGCCTACCAATACGAGTGTCATCAGGTCCAACAATGATACCACTTCCATATGGGCAGATTTGACGAAATGCCTCTGTAAATGAGATAAGAACTTGTTCATTTATGTGTCAGACACAGTTAATAACTAAGCTACTTTGCATATTTGATAGTTATCTTTCTGTTAGCCCTGAAGAGATTAAGCTGTTTTTTTTAAATAAATACACTATAAGTTCTTTTTCAATATCTTAATCGCATTAAAAAGAAGGGATGGGTTTTATCAACCTTTGCATCTCTCCAAGGGTCTACAAATGTCTGTATAATGGCATATCAATTTTTTCCCCTAAGCATCCTAACAAGAAATATACATGGATACATAAAAAGTCTGCAAAGAAGAGCTACCCAGTGCATGACTTAGTAAGAGAAGTCTAGAGTTGCCTGAGTTATAGAGAGATTAAGTGATTGGCCCAAGGTAACACAGCTACATGTGTTAGAGGCCATGCTGTGAACCCAATTCTTCCTGACACCAGGAACTCTTTATGTACTATGCCACAATGACTTGTGGCTTTAATGAGATATATAACCAAACTAAATAAGCTCGTTTCCTCCAGGGTAAACCATTTTTCATTGTGCTTAACTATCTAGTCTAGTCTTTCATGGTCAGTCTATGTTATATACTGCACAGGGAATTAGACAGATGTGAGGCTATACCGTCTGGCTCAGTAGGACACAGCTCACATGGGTCTCCCCAACCTTCTCCCTTTAAGGCACAGCAGCATTCTTGTTTGGAATGGTTTCTGGATTTAGGTGATGAACATTTGCCTCCTTCAAACTTTGCATAGCAGTAGCTCATTCTCAAGTCTGCAATATAAATTCAGTATCTTTCAGCATAATCATGCATATGCTTAAAACAAAATTTAAAAACTTAAAAAACAAGCCACTATAGATTTGTTTAAGCTACTAATAATGACATTACTTAGCTTACAGTACTATAATAACACAAACTTAAAGCTAACAGTCCCTTTAAAATTAATTAAGCTTAATTACAGAAAGATGGAGCCTGCGATAGAGATTGGACCTGTGATTTCATTGGTGTATGGACTCCTAAATGATTAGGAGTCTCAGGGCTATCCAGAGCACTAAGAGTCACACAGCCAGTACCTGCCAGAGGCAGAAGTTGAACCAAGCTCTTCCTAGTTCTGAGGCTACCTCTTATGTGTGGAAAGATACCATTAAAGATCATGCATGTACCAGAAGAATTTGGCAAAGAATCCTTTGAAGCTTAATTTTGTTATTTCTCCTTTTGACCAGCCTCTAGTATTTGTCTGATAATAAAAATAAAATCTAGAAAGTCAATTTTCAAAAGTAACATCCTTCAATGGCTTCGATATGGCCTTGTTATCATGTAAAGAGAGCCATTTGTGAGATCAGCACTTGACAGTTCAGATTATATTATTCAGATTATCACTTTGGAAGACATTTAGCGAGACATACTGGGTGAAGACAGACATACTGGATTTGGGATACCACACTCCATCCAACTAAAATTCCAGACCGCGTGCATCCAGCAAGTAGACAACGAGAGTCAGCTAGCTACAGAAGCAGCTACTCATCCGATTTCCTGGGTGTAAGACGCGTTCTGGGTATTTCAAAAAGCACTAGATAATTTGAAGTTCTAAACAGGAGCTTGTTTGGCTCAAATGACCAGAAAACAAACATACAAAAATAACCTTTCCTTTTGAAAGAACAAATTACTTTAATCATTGCTTCTTAGAGAACACTAGATCGAATTCACATAAAATACCCCAACATCTGTTAACATTATTTTGGGAACTTATTTTTCCCTTTCTTATAAAGGGTGGTAACTTAACAAAGTGGGTCACTCTAGGGCAGAAGTTATTTTTCCTTCAAAACTAACCTCCACAGCCCTGAAAAAACTTCATCATTCTCTTGGCCCTTAAATTAAGCAGAGGCTAGAGGCTTGTTGTAGAATTAGAAGCAAATACTCTCCTGTCTGTATTATGCATTTCTTCACCTCTTTTCCTAATCCTGTCCAAACCACTCCTCTGTCCTCTTTGAGCTTTCAATCTAGTTAACATAGTAGCCTATGCACTTTGCAAACCTTAAATAATTATATAAATGTTAGTTATAACATACAAGCTATTATATACTGTAAATTTCTTTCTAGGAAGTTTCATTTGATTTCTTTTCTAATACTGTCATGAAAAAACAGATATTCTATTTATGTGTGAGGAGTGGTTAACTGAGTTGCCAAGGTTTACACGTAAAAGAATCAGGAGCTAATATTAACTGACATTCGTATAATACTTTAAGATTTGCCAAGTGCTTTAGGTACAAACTCTCATTTGAATTTTGTAACCTTGTGAAGTGACTACCACAAGTATTTTATATATAAGGTAACTCAGCCTTGTATAAGTATCCCCTTGTGGGGTGTATGGGGTATTTAGGGAGAACTAGCACCTCTGGTGAGGGCTTAATCCTTTTCAGGGCTGCTCATCCACCTTTGATGTCCATTTCCTGCAACTCTCATCTCTGGCTCCAAGAAGATGTATGTAGCATGCTCAGTGGCCACACTCCGGTGAACTGTCTCAGCAGATGGGCTAAACCAGGTTGAGGGTAACCAATAGGGGAATGTCTGCCCCAAGCACGTGAAGACTTTTTCTGGTGGAATGGATAGGTGAGACCAATTTGTTCCAACAGCCATGAAGGTGGCTGAAGCAGGTGCTATAGAGCACTTAGAAAGGTTGGTCAGACAGTGAAGATGACAGGGTCATCCATGCATCCCAGGTCATCACCAGTTGTCCTGATTTTTGTCCTGTCACTAGACTCTCATGACTCAGGAAGAGAGAGTGAGATTGAGGACTCTGTCCAACTATGCCTTACTTAAAGCCAATTCACAAACACGTCATGACATCACCAATGACGCCATTGGTCCTCCTCGAAAATGAAGGATGGATAACTTAGTCTCAAAAAAATTAAGTGGTTTGCTCATGGCCATGTTATTAGGAAGTGCTAGAGACAATATTTGAATCCAGATTATCTCTTCTCATTGATTCCAGTGTGATTTACGTAATATAATGCTTCCTTTTCATGGCTAAAGGCACAAACATCTGAATCCTAGACTGATGACTGACTCACGAGACTTGACTAAACAAAGTGGATATCCTAATCTTTAGTTGCTTTCAGACTAACTTAATTTTGCTATTTCTGACTTTTTAGCTCCTCCATGACTATTACTTCCCTTATTTCTACCTTATTCCATCTCTACTATGGTAGGGGGAATCTAGGTAATACTTAATGAAAAGCTATAAGATTTTACCTTCCAAAGAGTTACCTGAAGGTCAGGGGTAACAGTGTTAACTATATCTATGTTAGACCGAGTACTTAACAAATATTTGATGAATTCCAATGACTTGCTTGTGTACAACTTTTCATTCTGATCTGTCTCCATGACTTGGTCAATCGATAGGTACTATCAATGAATCTCTTGTTTTTAACCTGAATTTTCATTTGTTTTAGTTTCTAAATGTAAAGACATTCACACAGATTTCTGCATTTGGTAATTTAGTTTAAATTTTATATATACATACACAATGGCAGAACTCACAGAAACCTACACGTATCAACTAATGGAAGAAAAATACTCTCACCTTCTGAGTAGAACCTATTCCAGAGAGTAACTAATTCTTCGGGCTTCTAGATGTTAACACTTCCTTTAAAATTCACATTACTTTTTTCCTCTTCTTTACTTGACACTACCCCATTGCCTTCCACGTCCTATCCAGCAGTAAACATGGTTTCAACAATATCAGGTTTCTAGTAACTTGAGAACTCAACTCAATTTCTTCACTGCTGGAGGACACATTTAAAAATAGGTTTCTAGGCTTCTGAAACTGTCTTACTGGTTTCCATGGCTTCTTTTGCAATCAAAAAATGTGAACCTGGCTCACATTAGTCCTTGCAGTGTGCACATCCACACTATACAGAAGCATGAATCATCTGACATCATCTTGACAATGGGAGTAGTAGCTCCTGATGCCTTGGCTATAAGATTCTTTTTTGTGCTCTGTGTGAGTTTCATGTATTAGCTTGTGCTTTTCTTCCCTCTAAGCCAATCAAAGATGACTTTTATTTGAGAAACAGCTTTGCTCCTCTACACAGTTAAACTATATGAGGGCCCCATAAACCTCTGGAATTTTATCAGAACTAACAGAAGTCACTTTCCTCACTTGCTTTCCTTCTTACTGGCTCTGTGTTCTATAGCTAAGCCCATGGAAGGGCTACTCACAGCTGGCTTTATTCTTTCTTCAGAGTTCACTTGCTCTGTGGCAGTCCAACACAAATTGAATTAATGGCTTAAAAGTTTCCCTTGGCCTGTCACACTGGCTAATTCACACCTGGCCTCCCATTGTTCTCTTTTCCAAAAAAGGTCTTGTTGGTATAGCAAAAAGTGAAGGGGCTGGGCTGGCATGTACCTGGTATATCTTAGGTCATATGGACAAAAAACCCCAAAAGGACAAGCCAAAACATTTAGTTGGTGGTGGTCGGAATTAAAAGGAACTGCTGCTATTTCTTTTCTTTACTCTTAGTCTGACTACATAATGCCAATGTCCATTTCCTGCAACTGGCTGAAGAGAGAACATTCAATCAGATCAGTAGTTTGGCACCACACAGACAAAAAATAACTATGGTTGTTTTGCTGAATTATTTTTAACTGTTCAGTAAAACAGAACAGAAAACAAATCAAAAAACTGGTTTGAATGTGTACTCATTTTCTGTACACTGTCTTAAAAAAGGCAGGCTACTTTTTTTGGTGGACTCATTCAGTGGTTTAAGAAAGATGATCTTAAGATTCACAAGTGAACTTTTTTTAAAGGTAGAAATCCAACTCAAGTGAGAAACTGAAGGACCTGTCCAAAAAGTTACCATCTATGTTAACAAAAGTGGTTTAACTTTTGGTGTTCCTGGAGTACAAATCAGCCCCAAATTTTGAAAAAGATTATTTTGAACCTCAGAGTATCAAGTGAACACTGGAATAGGTGATAATCAATAGACAACATTTTGTGAATGAAAAATTTCTGTCTTTCTTATTGCAAAGGGCCAGAGCTTGGTTTACATTTCCCATAAAACCATAGCAACTCAATACAGGCTAATGAAATAACAAACTCTTTAAAGTGGCTTACCTTGGCATCTTCTTCCAGTGGAGGATAATGAAAAACCTTCTGGACAGAGACATTTGAAGCTACCTGGAGTATTACTGCACGTGCCCAAGGCACAGATTTCTGGCTCCTCCACACACTCATCAATATCTAAAAGAGTGATACACATCAGATTATTTCTAAACATAATCGAAATATCACCAAAATGTCAACATGAAAAAGTAAAACATGCAACGCAACCTCCAATAATACAATTATGAGGATTCAAAGATTTTTCAAGGGCTTAGTTTTTAAGTCAGTCTTTCAATTCTCAGTGTACAAAAGTGAGTCTAACAAGGTCTCTCTTCCCTATGTCATCACCATTCATCATAGTAACAGAAGTAACATCACACAATTACACAACTAAAAAGGACTTTAGAGATCCTGTAGTCCACATTCTGTACCCACCCACAAAACTTAAACCTAAATCACAGGTTAGTTACTAATAGCTGAAAGTCCCAATCCAATATTCTTTGTACTGTTCCAAGATTAAGTATGTATGAGAACATTTATGCAAATGAAAATAAATGATAAGGATGTTCGATGACCCACTTTATAGTTTGTTTTCAAACCTACTTAGGATCATGCACAACAGTATGATGTAATGCAGGGCTGGTGAACCTGCAGCCTCGAGGCCTTCTAGGTCCTTGGGTGCAGCCTTTTGACTAAGTCCAAGTTTTACAGAACAGATCCTTTTATTAAGGGGATTTGTTCTGTGAAGTTTGGATTCAGTCAAAGGGCCACATTTGAGGACATAGAGGGCCACATGTGGCCTTGAGGCTGCAGGTTCACCACCCCTGGTGTAGTGGATAGCGATCTGGCCTTGGATTCAGGACCTGGGTTCTGAGTCCCACCTCTGCCACATATTGGTTATGGAACTCTAAATAAGTCACAATCTCTCAATGCTCTAGGTAGCTCTCTAAGACTTTAAATCACAGAAAAAGTGCCAACTGGCATTTGTAGAAGGAACTTTCATGTCCCAAAGAACCACATATCACTGAAATCTTAAGTCCAGTCTCTATCCCTAGGATTATATGATTTGGAGCCGGAAGATACCTTAAGGATAATCTAATCCAAGTGAGGAAACTGAGGACTAGAAAAGTGAAATGACAACAGAGAAGATCTTCCTCTTTGGTGTGGGCCAATCTGCTCAAAGTGTTAACAACACAAAGGCATCTTATTTGTACATGGGCTGATTTTCCTTTCACCAGATGGAAAGATACTAGACAGAGAAAAATGGCGCTGCTAACGGCACAGGACAATGGAAAGAGCTGGACTGTGAGTCAGAAGCCCTGGGTCTGAATCCTTCACCACTTACTTCCATCACTTTCCTCCTCTGGGCTTCCATTTTCTCATGTGTGAATGAATGGGTTGGACACAGTGACCTCTAGGTTCCCTTCTAGAGCTCCTTCTAGGATTCCACCAACCCAAGGAAGGTACTCTCTACATGAAGAGTGGGAAAGGGAGCATGATGAAGTGCCAAGACAGCTGGCTGTAGGGAGGTCTCTGAGCATTCATCTGGTGGCTTTCCCTAGAGGATTTTCTTGGAGGCCAGTTATAGAAAGACTCTGGAAGTAGCTGAGTTGGATGTCTTCACTTATCCTTTTTGAAGCTTTCCATCTTGTTTTTTTCCACTATTTTCACCTCTGATAGAGAACCAATAGATCTAGATCTTCTTGGTGCTGGGTTTTTAAAACTGATGTGTATATCTCTTTTGAAAGCTCTAATGCTGAAACTTAATTCTGATCCATATGAGGCTCATAGGACCATAAACTCAGAGCTAGAGGGATGTCAGAGGCTATCTAGTCCACCTCCCTAAATGACAAATGGTGATGCTACTTGCTGTGGCTCTGATAGGTGTAAGAGGCAAAGATTCAGATTCAGCCCCTCTGACTAAAAACCCAGCCAGGTTCAGATGTGGACCTGGGGCTCACCCAAAATCACATAGGCAATAAACAAAAGAGACAAGATTTGCACTTAGTTCTCTTGACTCTAAAACATGTGCTTGTTTTTTTCCTCTGTGGATATTGCCTCTCAGCACCAGGGGCATAACTTCGTTTAGATGAAAATACCAAAGTTTCCTGTGCCTCGTGCCCCATTTTTCTTCCCAAGATGAAATGATGAGTCCTACTTTCTCTCCACTGTGGGTTCAGCAGAAAGCCTCCAGGTCATGCAGCAGAGCTAAGCAGCCCCTCAGGGATATATGCTACTGCACTGACCATGGAATAACACAGAACACACGCTGGCTTAGGGCTTATTGTAAAGTTTGTGCCAGAGTCACATGTACATCGGCCCTGAAGAAAGATCCCATTCCTGACAGGTGAAACACAAAGAATAGCTTCTTCCTGACAAAATGAAATTTTGTAGCATCTTCAACGGCCCCATGTGCACACAGTACAGTGACGATAGCTGATGAGGATGACAGAGACTGGGCAATATGGAGAGAGCATCAGATGGGGAGAAACATACTAGGCTTCAAGTGCCAGCAAGTGCCAGCCATGTGACTTTGGGCAAATTACCTGGCTTTTTTGGGCTTCAATTACCTTAGTTTTAAAACAGAAGTTTGAATTAAATAAGCTGAATGGTCCTGTCCAGTGTTGATATTCTAAGATTAAAGAGTCAGTTCTAACTCGGTCACTCATTTGTTGAGTGAACCTAGGTAAGTCTCTTCATTTTTGGAGCCCATTTCCTCTTTTACAACACAAAAGTAGCCGACCAGGGGATTTCTAAGGTCTTCTCTAGCCTGCAAGTCCATGAGATGATACGACAATCCTGTTGATGGCAATGATACCTGCTTCCATTCACTGTGTGGGTTTCTATTCAACAGAGTCATGGTATAGTAATATGAAACCTAAATATAAAGGCATTTAGCAATATTGTTTTATGCAGGCTCACTAAAAACTGGCCTCACTCACAGTGAAAAGTCCAACTTCTATAAAATGTTCCAAGTGATATTTTGGGACCCTTGTCTTTGGTGGGTTGGCTTTTTGGTTTCTATAGCCTGGAAGTAGGAAGAAGGGCTGAAGAACAGATGCATTTAAGAGATGTTTAATTGGATAATTTTTCTTTTTGTGTATTTCCATTCTATTTTCTTACATGGGATCAATGGCCTCAGTTCATGAGGCCAGTCTTTAATGACCAAAGATCAATTAACAATCAACATTTCATGCTGAAGGAATAACTGCACCTGGATTATTACTACTTGGCAATTCATGTTAGACGTGAAGTAAAACTCTTGATAGTGAACACGTAGAATGTCTTTCTTTGGAAGTTTTATAAGAGAATATATTCTTACATGCATCTGAGGTTAAAGGGATGGATTAGATGATGGAAGAGTCCTCTCAATCACAACATAAGGCTTTTTTATATCTTACATATTAATGATAAATCTCTTACTAACGGCAGTGTTGTGGCAATAGTATCACGCAATTCAATAATTAAGTATCAATAAACATTTACTCTTTTATAGATGAAAAAAATCCATCTTCAGCCACTTTCAATGAGCCTTAACAGCAGGGTGCAATGCACAGGCAGAGGATCCTGACTGGCCTATCCTCCCCTTCCTTGATCCCTATGTGGTCCTTCTATTTTTCTGAGCCTTGGGTTCCTCAATTGCAAATTGATTTAGAGGCTAGATCAGATTATCTCTAAGGGGTTTTTTGTAGCTTTAAGTTACATTATCCTGTGATTTGCTGTTCTATCTTCAAAGCATTAGCAAAATTTAAACCACTCCAATCAGTACAATATTTCTGAATGCAGCACCTTAAAATATCTAACATATGCTGAAAATGGTATGTAGCCAACCTCTTCCATGAGCTACTCAATGAACCCTCAGAGGTTGGCCAGCATTCGTTTACTTGATGCCCTTTCCACACATACACATAGAGCAGAGTGGCAACAGGAAAGATGAGTGGGAAAACCTAGATATTCTTGGTTTTCTATTCAAGAATGGAAATAAGATACAACATTTCATCTTTGGACTCTTTCCAATGCCTGCTCACTATGCCTGGACTGCTCTCCCTCCTCCCCTTCACCTCCTGGCCTCCTTGACTTCCTACAAGTCTCACTAAAAATCCCACCTTTTGCAAGAAGCTTTTCCCAGGTCTCCTTAATTTTAATGTCTTCCCTCGGAGACTCTCCCCAGTATATCTGGTAGAGATCTTATCTGTACATAGTAGTCTGCATGTTGTCTCCTCCATCAGACAATGAGCTCCTTCAAAGCAGGACGTTCTTGTTTCATGCCTTTTTTTGTATCCCTAGGGCTTAGCATAGTTCCTGACACACAGGAGGTGCTTAATAAATGCTTAATAAATGACTGATTGATACCGTTTTTCTGGATTAAGTAACCCATAAACTATGATGCTACAATAAAGATCAGAAATGCTACTTTTGTCTTTGTTAGTTTACGTTCCTTGTACCTTCACAGTTGTCATTTTGCAGGCTGTATCCAGGAGGACAAATGCATCTGTAGGATCCATCCAAATTCTGACATGTCCCTGGTGCACATTTTCCAGGATCAGCTAGACACTCATTTATGTCTACAGGGAAAAATGAAGCCATTAACTTTATTAGGTAGCTAGATTCAAATACACTAGAAACAAAATGAAGACAAATTAAAGCCTATGAAACTTCTGCTATAAAATCATACCTTAAATTAAAAATAGAAGACATAAAAAAACACTCAACTCTCTAAAAGATGTGATTTTTTTTTTTACCTATCAGCTTAAAAAAAAAAAGTTAATGAGTCTGAAGAGTTTTATGGGCTCTCTTATGTCCATAAAATAGTTCCAAAGTAATATTTTGGAGCTTACCTAAAAATATGTTGAAGAAAACCCTTTTCTGACCATGGATATGGTTACTTATTTTTAAAAAGACATCATCATCCCTGACTTTCTAATAAAGACAGAGTTTTGGGGTTTTGTTTTCCAGGTGGCAGGATCTTAGCTTTATTATCTTTCCGTCCTCCTTGTGGTTTTATTGTCTTTTCTTTCTCATTACTTTAACAAAGACAAGTTATAATAATTTGGGAAGCTTTTATATGGTTCTACTCACCAACACAACTTCTTCCATCAGCAGTCACCTCATAGCCCTCGTTGCACTGACACTGGAAGGACCCAACTGTATTGATGCACTGACCATTTCTGCAAAGATTCCCATTCCCAGTAGCACATTCATCAACATCTATAAGAAAAAAAATACCAAACATTTGACCCAGTCCAGAAAGAATGAATGTTACACAATAATGACAACAGTTAAAATTCCAAATGCAGTAACATTGGGTTTCTCCAGTCTTTTCTGGCTCAACCAAATATACAAAGATTCAAAGAGAATCTCTTATTAACACAGCTCTAACTTTAAGCAGTAAAATCTTACTCAACATAGTTGAGACAATCACCTTCATTAATGGATGTGAGATTTTTGCAATAGAATTTTAAACCAGGCTCAGCTGGAGTTTCCTTTAAAAAAAACAAAGAATTACTAGTGAATTAATAGCACATATCACAATGGAATGTATTAAAAAAATGCCTGCAATTAGTTGCAGGTGAAATTAGTTTTTGGCTCTCCTCAAGATAAAGCACATTTGTTTAATTACACCTGTCAATGATTAATTGAAGATATAATGAGTTACAAGTGGAGGGAAAAGTGATTTCAAGTAAGTTCAAGAATTTGTTTCTGTTAACAGAAAAATTCATAGCAGAACATCTGGCTAAGTCAGTCTACATTATTTCTAAATCATATGATTATTTATGAAACAGAACAGATGCTCTGAATAATAGTCTATATATGTTTATTCAGTTCACAGAGACTGATAAATTAACTGATTTTTTAATGCTGAATTTTCATCACTGTAAGGAGGCCAGGCACTCTCTCATCCGATGTAGGTCAGCACTTTTTAATCTTAGAGAATTGCCTAAGACACTGAATTTTTAAAAAGTGAGCTACTGACTACAGGCAATACTTCTGGAAATTAAATGGAATTTTTATTTTAAGTAATTAAGCTTTTTTCTTCCATAAATATTGAAAAAATACTGACCTATGCAGTCATTGTTGTGTGAAAGAATGAACCCATGGTTGCATCGGCAGTTGAAAGAACCAACGGTGTTTCTACACGTTCCATTTCCACACGCATCCCTTTCACACTCATTTATATCTACAGAAATAAAGAACACAGATTACTCACGGTTACTTACCTGCAAAGGATAGTAAGCTATAGGAATTTTAAAGATCATAAAATGTCTGTACGTGAGTTCAGAGAATTCCATATCTCTACATTATTTTCTGTCTCAGTGGTAGCTCTTGACACAAAGAAAATATGGCTTCATATATAAATATTAAGGGTAAACTATCTTCATAATTGGCCCATCATTTGCAGTAATATGGAAAATAATGACATAGGAACTACCAGAGAATCACTGTAACTTTAAAAAAACTATTTACATGCATAATCCTTTCTACCTCATGGTTTTGCTTAACACCAGAGAAATTTGGTGAACTCATGTTCCACTGCCACCCCTGGCATTAATCTTTGATATTTCTATTCCTATTTATCAGGAAAACAGGGACTCTCCCAAAGGCAAAGAACAAGAAATAACAAACCAACTGGAGTTTAGTTCACCTAATATGTCTCCCTTCTATTGCTCTAGTACACACTTTTCAGTGCCTAATTACCCCAGGTCATGCTGATTTCCTCTCTCTGGTAAATTCCTAGAGATCCACAACCTAAATTTTCCATTGCTGATGTATTATCTCACACTTTTAAAATTTATTCCCGACTCTTTAGATTATCTTAACAAAGTGTTCTTCCTTGATCTCCAAGTCTCAATTCTTTTAAGTACTTGATGCTGCTGCTATTTCCTTTGTTATTTCTGAAGCAAATCATACTTATTTATATAGAGCTTGATACTGTTGCCCTCAGTGGGGAAGCAGAAGGCTATCTTCTTAATAAGATTATAAGCTCCTTAAAGGATGATTCCACACCTTATATTAATACTCCTCTAATGCCTGGTACTGGGTCTTATACATACAGGAGGTAGTTACTATTATTTTTGTTCATTTAAAACATTTAATTATAGTTTTCGAAGGAAAAATACATACCAGTGTATTTGTAAAGGTAAGACAATGAGAAGATGATGGAAGGAGAGAGAACTTTCAAAGTTAAACTTCTTTTTATTTTAAATTTCAAGCTTAGGGCTTAAAGAACTTTTGATTCAGGTCAGTTCAGATCTGGAAGCTACTGGCTTCCTCATAATCATTCCAAGACCTCTTTAATTTGGAGCTTTAAGAATATAACCAAAAGGGCTCCACTGGCAGCTCACTAGTCATGACCACAGTTCACTGCCATCCAAGTAGTAGTACCATGTTCTCTGGCAAACTGGAGGAAAAGGGGAGTATAAGAGATCAGGAGGAAAAGGAGTAAGAAAGACATCTGAGTCAGAGATGTAGAGTGAATACTGGCTAGTCAGTCATAGAAGATCTACAGAAGTTCTTTTACTTGAAAATGACCCAGAAAAGAACAAAATACATTTTGAAGGATTCCAGTTATATCCAAAAGATCAGTTTTAGTTTTACTGCTGTAGAAAAGCATTTCACAAACAATATTTTATGGAACCCCAGAGTGCAGTGTGATATAAATAGGAGTTTTGTGAGAAAATTTCAAAGCTACACATATTTTCTCTTTAAAATATTAAATATGAAAATTTTTTTGGTGTAAAAATAGGCTTAATTTCCTCTATTTTGCTCTAGAATTTTCCCAGTCTACCCTTTATCCTGGTGATATTCCATACCCCTAGGGCACCAATTCAGCATTTATGGGTTCTGTAAATATGCTTTAAGCCCCAAAATGCTCTGTGGCTAATGCTGCTGTAGAGTACACTCTGCTTGTAGCTGTGAAGCTGGTTCATGCACTGAAAGTTGCCAAGAAGTCCAAAAGATATTCTTTCAAAATGGAAAAAAAAATTGGGGGGGGGGGGGAGGAAACGAGTGTATAAATATATTGTGTTAAATCTAAAATATTGTCCTAATTTAGCACTCAAAGCAGGATAGGGTTTTTAAAGTGTTTTCAGATCTCATTCCTGCTGGGCAAATCTAACACTGTGTAATCTAGAAGGTAAGTTCCTGTTTCAAGTTAGAAATGGTTTATATTCCATGAGTCGTACTCATTTCATAAAGAGTAACAAAAGCCCATCATCCTTTATTCACCTCTCAGAGTGAAGATTTTTTCCTATCTGACAGAAAAGTTAATACTTGGGAAGATAATCAGGAATACTAAGGAAGATTTCTGCAGAGATAACTGTGAACTATTTTTAAGTGTAACATATCTACTTGTCTTCTTTTGCAAAGAGGAAAGTAACTCCTGAGTGACTTAGTTATTTAATTTTCCACTGCTTAGCACAGTGCCTGGCACACAGTAGGCATTAAATAATTGTTTTTCGAATGATTGAAATCTATGCAAAGGAGAGCAATTTTTTTTTCAAAAGGATATGAAGATAATGAGGCATTTGTCAGATACTCACCCACACACATATTTTGTTCAGCATTTGTTTTAAATCCGGTGTGACAAAGACAATAGAAACTTCCAACTGTGTCAATGCACTGACCGTGGCTGCAGATATTAGGGATTTCTTGGCATTCATTCCTATCTGTAAATGAAAGGTACAGACAAACCCAGAGCATTCATCATAAAGTTAAAAGACCAACACTCATCAAACTCTAATTAGATAGCTTCATGCAAAGAATGGGGAAGTGGAAAATCCTACAGACATTCAGAACACCTGCATCCAGCATGCACCTTTGCTTATAAATCAGACCCCCAAATCCAGATAATATTAAATAATGGGAAGGTAGCAACAACCAAAGGTCTGAAAGAGGAGATAACTTCAAGGTGGTATGAGAAGATGGAAAATCCAATGTAAAAGATAAGTTTATTTTGTTTGGTTACCTGCCAAGGGAAGAATTAAAGTCTACAAGATACACTCAAATATTTTGTCTAGTCTAGTTTTTGGTGACTCAACTGATGAGGATTCCATGACTTCCTTTGGGAAATCATATCATCATCACATCCACTATGCCACTATGATATGTTTTCCTGAGAGACAAACTAAATTCCTCCTTCATGAAGTTTTAACTTACTATTTTGACTTATTTCTCTCACCCTCTGGACTCTCTTCATGAAGCCATTTCCCTTCAATTCTACTTCTGCCAATCCCTAAAAATGTAATACTTTTTGTCTGTTTTTGATTGACTTGAACCCTCACATACCTACTGAGAGCTGCTGATCTGAAGATGCCCCAAAGGGAAGACATAGCTCATGTTTCCAAGATTCTCTTGCAATTTTCTATACACAGGGTTACAAAACTGAAGGGCCATTTTTTGGGAACTGCCATAACTGACTATGTATCTACTTATGTTTAAGATATTTAAGCAAAAAGGCTATGTATTTATACCAAATGCAATGCAATGAGTACTGCAGAGGCCTGATTTCCCCTGTCGATACAGGAGAGCAAACATTAATATGATCTGGAAGAGCAGCAGTTCTTAACCTAAGGTCTATAAACTTGTTTTTCTATCTTTTGATAATGCTTTTAATATAACTGATTTCCTTTACAATCCTATGCATTTTACAAATTTAAAAGCATTACTCTGAGAAGGGATTCATAGGCTTTATTAGTCTTGCAAAGGAGTCTATAACACAAAATAGGTGAAGAATTCCTGTGACAGAGCAAAGCTATGAGTAAAGGACACTATATACTACAGGATACAGCTTACTTTGCCCATTTGCTATGTTTGCAAGAGTTTTTGCAAAATTTTAACTCCATTAACAGCAATGAGACTATCCTAATGAATTAAAGCTTGTACAAGGCCAACGTGTTAAGTTTTTGGGTCATAAATAGCCCTGGTCTACTTCTTGTCTAGGTAGAGAGTGGTGTGAAATGATATATTCTATATTATCAACATTTCTTATTTGGACTGGAACTATTTCATCTATTTTCAAAGAAATATAAAATAAGAGCAAAATGCAGGGAAATGGTGCCACTGCCAAATTATACGTAGGTATTGTGGCTCATATCAGAAGCTTTCCCACTTTTTCCTGTCCTGTTATTTTAATAAATGGGTAACAACAACAGTTCTGTTGACAATATGCTAAATACTTGCACATGTTACTCTAAACTCAACAAAACAGGTTTGGTTCTCAAACTGATTTTCTGTTCAGCTACTACACCCTTTTCCCATCAAGGTCCCATAAAACAATGCAAAATGTACTACAGGCCAACAGTGTACTTCCTAACACTTAATCACTTGTGGATAAGAAAATCCAAGGAAAACTTGACCAAGTTCCTTTGTGTTGTTTCATTCAGAAATGTGTAAGATATCCAGGCAGTCCCTATCAAAAGGTCCATAACTCTTGAAATAAGCAAGATAACATATTTCATACTGACCTTGACAATAACCTTTGCTAAAAATATACAGTGTTTAATACTCACAGGTACATTCCATAGAATGTGATAGCTAGAAAGGACCTTAAAGACGATCTAGTCCATTTCCTTCATGTTAGAGACAGAAAAACTAAGGCCCAATAAGGTCACATAGCTAGTTCTGTGGGAGACCTGCATCCACAGCCCATCCATGTCTTCTGATGTATATTAAAATAATTTAACTGTGCTTTAAAGAACTTAAACATTTTTTTTTTAAAGAACTGGACCTGAAGTGAGAAAAATGTGGGATTTTAAACAAGTTAAGTAACTTGGCTAAATCTCCGTTTTTTTTTTATCCAGTCAGTAAGATCTCTTCTAGCTCTAAGTTCTATGATCCTACTGTTACAGTTTAGAATTCAACTAAGTCTAATTCCTTTCTTACATAGATGGAAAAATTGAGGTCCAAAGATGTGAGTGAAGATTCAGAAAGACTTATCCTTTACAAAATTCACCACTTTTAAAATGCTCAAACCCAACACAGTCTGGTCAAATTAAAAATCCTATTTACTTTCTGTGATGGAATAGAAATTTTTAAAAGACTTAATACATAGAAATATGCATGCACACACGTGTGTGTGTGTGTGTGTGTGTGTGTGTGTGTGCGCGCACGTCAAAAATATATAGAGTGAGAGTCAGAGAGACACAGAGACAGAGAGTGAGAGCACAGCTTAGTAGTGAAGTGTATAGAATATCAGGCTTGGAGCCAGGAAAACTCCTCTTTGTGAGTTCAAATTTGGCCTCAGACACTTACTAGCTATGTGATCCTGGGCAAGTCTATTTAACCCTGTTTGCCTCAGTCTCCTCATCTGTAAACTGAGCTGGAGAAGGACATGACAAACCACTCCAGTATCTTTGCCAAGAGAACCCCACATGGGGTCATGAAGAATCACACACAACTGAAATGACTAAACAACAACAACAAATTACACACACACACACACACACACACACACACACACGTCATAATGAAAATATAATTAAAGAATATGAAATTTCTGCTTTGTTTAATTCTCCAGTCACAGAATTCTTTAAAAGTAATGCAAGCATTTGATTGAGACTCCCATGGTGACACTAGACACATCTGAATAATTTCTAGCTTAACATACATTTTATCACTGAAATGTCAGTAAAGAGACTCATCTGATAGCAGTAGTTCCACAGGAATCCGGTGATTCAAAATTTCACGTGGCCATCAAAAGCACCCCCCTGAATGAAAAGTACCCACTGATGACAGTTCAGCATGCTTTAGTGACCTCTCTAAGCCGCTCTCACCAGGCCTTTGACACTGGTTACAAACCACAGGCCCCCAGGAGAGACCCTGTGAAGTTCTTCTGTACTAGATCTTTCCCAATCCCAACAGTGGCTACTTGGGATCCTTCTCCAACTATTACTTATTTATTCATATTTATTCTGTATATACTGATACACATACTTATCTTCTTCATTAAAATGTAAAATCCCTACAAGAAGGAGTTGTTTTTGTAATTGCATCCTCAGTGCCTAAGGGACTGTCTGGTGCACAGTAGGTGCTCGTTGGTTGGTTAACTGGTTAAAGAAAAATCTACTTGTAAAAACTGGGTGAGGGAAGAGGAAGATAAGTGAGGAAACAAATATAACATTTACTTTACAGGTCACATACCAGATTTATTTATCACATTAGAAAATTATCAACTACATATAAAATTTTTAAAACAGGCTATGTATACGTAGGGCAGCTAGGTGGATCAGTGCACAGAGCACTGGGCCTAAAGTCAGGAGAATTATCTGCCTGAGGTTAAATTTGGCTTCATATACTTACTAGCTATATGGCCCTGGGCAAGTCACTTAACCCTGTTTGCCTCAGTTTTCTCCTCTGTAAAATGAGCTGAAGAAGGAAATAGCAAATCACTCTAGTATCTTTGCCAAGAAAATTCCAAATGAGGTCAGGAAGAGCTAGATGTGACTGAAACAACTGAACAACCAGGTGTAATATAGTTGCTAGAGAGCCTGACCATGAGTTTGAATCCTGTCACAGAAACTTATTGGTTACATGACCCCAGGCAAGTCACGTAACCCCTCACTTCCTCAACTTCCTCATCAGTGAAATGGGATAATAATAATAGCGCAACCTTCAAAAAGCAGCTGTGAGGACCAAATGAAATAATGTATGTAAAGTGCTTTATAGACTTAGAAGCCCCATATGTATGTAACCTTTTATTCTCATATTACACGTCACAAAACAGCCCCCTTCATACTCAGAGAGGAAAGAAGAGCTGATGAGGCCTCCCTTTCCTTGGCTGAGGGAGGGTAGTATTCTAAACCTGGAGTCATGCGATTGATGGCTGAGCCAAAGTTAGTAAAACCCAGGTGTATTCTCAGAGGTAACTAAGTTGTCTAAAATATATTTCAAATGCGATTTTACTTAAAGGACATGACGTACCATTGCACTGTCCTGTCGAGGTGAACCTGTACCCTGGTTTACAGTCACAGCGGAAGCTGCCGGCGGTGTTGATGCATTCTGCGTTGCGCTGACACACCGGGCCATTCTGACACTCATCGATATCTAGAGGGCAAAGAGAGACTGACATGAAGAGAACAGAAGATCCTGAGGTCCAAAGAAATGAAATCTCTAACATTAAATAAATGTACACTTCTTGTAAAGTCCAGGAACACTGAAAATACAATAAAGTAGTTTCCAAACCTCTGTTTTCCTGAAAACTTTATCCACATAATACTTTCAAATTAATGCCAGTGCTTGACTTACAGGCACAGATGGAATCCAATGATACTAATATTTCACAGCAACATAAAATTCATATAGAAGTTGGAGCAGTGATAGAATTTTTTTCTGGATTTTTATGGTTCAGTAAGATTCTAGTAAGATAATCTTAAGATTATCTTAATTAAAGTTTGTGAAAGGTATGGCATTAAGTTCTGACTTCCACATAGTAATCAGATCAAGATAATCTAAAGCAGGGAGATGGCACATAAAATTACTGGAAAAAAAGAATTTCAAAAGAAAAATACTGGCATTTTGTGTAACTGAATTTCAAAAGGTTTGACTGTTTTCCTGATAACTTTCCCAACAAAAAAAATGAACATATTCTCTTTCACATTGTAATATATGTTAATAGATTTTACAACACAGATAAAATCACATTCCCCCAATGTAATAATCACATTCGTAAAGGTCCCATATGAAGTGATCTGCCTTCATACAATGTGATAATGGTTCCCTTAACCTCTGGTGATTGATAAAGGGCTTTTCAGGCATAGGATCTGGCTCAGTAACAAATAGTAAGGCCCACAAGGGGGCAGCAAACACACCAAGTGACCAAAGTGTACCCAAGGCTGCTGTGGGCTCCCTCAGTGTCTTTCCCATCCACTCTAAGGCAGGTGAACATATTGAACTCCTATAGGATATATGACACAGAACAGATCTCTGACTCCACAGCCAGACACTCAGCTGCAAACGACTTCAACAATGACCTGTACTTAACATGAGTAGGAGGGTGGCACCTGGAAAGTGCTGTATGGCCACCACTGGGATCTCTGACAAACATAATGCTTGTGTATTATTTATGAGACGACATTATCCGTGTTCACTGAAGGGAGCAAGGGCACAAATAATCCAAAGCCCCTTTGTGGTATATATGCTTTATTTAGCAGCAAAATAATCTTTCTACTTAGAGATCACATGGATCCATATCAAAATTAGGTTGCATTCTCTTAGCCTATCAATTGGGAAGTTATCAAGAGCCATGGAAGAAACTGACCTGAGATTAAAGATTATCTTTGGGAAATTGGCAGGTTAGATAATTTGACACCTAGAGAATCACGAAGTGATTATCACAGAGCCCTTGGTGACTTTGCAATCCAAGTGGTGACCCTTGATTTCTGTATGTGTCATCTAGAACAACATTATCTAAACTTCCTGAGTAGGAGAAATTCTTTGAGTATGCATCCCAACATATGTATATTTACTTGTTTTTAGACATATACATTATTATACTAATAATTATGGATATTATAAAACATAAAAATAGAAATTTAATAAGGATGACATAAAATGAAATACTATTTCACCCTAGAGTCCACAGGGACTGCTGAATTACTGAGTAGGGGTATGACACGGCCAGAGCTGTGTTTAGGAAAATCATTTTGGGAGCCATATAGATGGAGGATGGATTGGAGAAGGGAAAGATTAGAGGCAGAAAGATGAGTTTGGAGGTCACTGTAATAGTCTAGATGAGAGGTTATGAACTCTTGAATTAGGCTGATGGTTTATGAATGGAGAGAAGGGATAGAAGTGAGATAAGTGGAGGTAGAACTGACAAGCTCTGGCAAGTGATTGGGTTATTTAGGGTGAGGGGACATGAAAAGTTGAAGATGACACTGAGATTGTGAACCTCAGTCACTAGAAGGATGATGGTTCCCTCAACAATAGGAAAGTTTTGAAAAGGGGTGGATTTAGAAGGAAAGATAATGTTATGAGATCTATGATGCAGATCACAATTAAACCATGTCTGCTGATACTTTGTGATTTTCTCTGTCCCATCTCAAATGGGTGACAGAATGGGTAAAGAGTTTTCCCAGTGGCCCTTACACAGGTATTGCTGTAGATGCCCAAGCAGTAGTTAGTTTAAAACTGCCCTGAGAGGCCAATGCCTGGCTTAGAAAGGAAGAGGAGAAGGGCTTGTACATCAGAACGAAGGGCAAAAGTCCAAGAGTGTTGGGGAATAAGGGTGTGTGTGGTCATTTGAGACAAACTCCACGATTGGCTATCACAGGGAAGGTAGTGCTTGACTCATCTTCTCATTCTTTTAATGGCTATATATGCCTTAGGATCAGGCCATGGTTCCCATTCTGTACGTCGCTGACCTACAATACTTGACAAATTCTAAGTAGACTTGGCATCGTAAATTAGTCTTTTGTTTAGAAGCTCTAGTTAAGTGCAAATGAGATTTCCCCAGCCAGCTCTTTAAGAAAATATTAATGGGTGAAGACAGGATCACCTCCACTCTGGTTCCCCCAGGCACTAGTGCTTTCCCCTCTAAGGTTATCTTGTATCTTTTTTACCTGTATCTTTTATATACCTATTTATGTACACGTTCCCAACTAAAACGTAAATTCCTCGAGGGCACCAATTGTTTCACGTTTGTCAGTGCATGATACAATACCTGGCACACAGTACATGCTTAAGACATGATTGCTGATTGGCAGAGAGATAAGACTGAGAATGTCTAAATATGTGTCTGCGTCTTCTTTTAACTTACTGCTGCAGTCTAAACTCCATGAGGGACAGAATCATACCATATAAATTGTATATACAAAAATGATATATTTTATATGTATATCATAGTTATATAACATATAATGCAATATATAAACATACTACATATTATGTTGTATATTGTATGATAGTACGTATCATAGCTATATATTATATCAATATAGTTATATATAATTAATATGCTATATTATAATAGAAATAATATAGCATATGTTAATTACATATAGAAGTTACCTTGTAATAATAGTTATATATAATTATATAATATATACAATATTGATATTACAATACAGTAATATGGTTGTATATATTATACACATACAAACATATACAATTTACATGACATGACACAATTTTTATGACTCCCTCATGGAGTTTCTATCTCTATGTAGCTTAGATACAGATCTCCTACAGTTTGTGTATATGCATGTGTGACAGGTATATCACATACACACACACACACACACACACAGACATACAAACTACATCTCCCCCAGTGTCTAGCACTGTGCTCTATACACGACAGGCATTTGCTGAACGTCTGTTGAACTGAACTGAGTCACAGTGTATTCCAGATGTCCTACTACATGAAGCACATGAAACAGCCAGCAATCTTTCACTCATAAAAATACACATATGTGCTGCCAATGTCTGATTGAATAAAGGGCTAAGTAATTAAGTAACAATATGCCTTTACTAATGGGGAAAAGGTAATTTGAAAATGAGAAAGTATTATGTCTAAGCCAAGCATTCTTCATATAAAATAAAAATTTGTTGTTTCTGGCATTTGGAAATCTCTTGGGACTTTGGAATATTTACATTAAAGCTTGTTATAATTTGAAAGAGCTATAGTTTCATGTTGCAAGGGAATATAGTTTTTGAGAGTCAACAGAAGACCTCCCACAACTTGTATTCACTTTCAAATAATGAAAAAAAGTAAATCTATTTGCCACTCCCAATAATTCATGTTTTTATAACAGTTAGAAAATCTAGTATGTTCACACATGTACTAGTAGTTCCACTGAGATTCAGTGGATAATCTGCACGAAATAAAAAAGTATTCACTAAATCTGATCCTTCACAGTTCTTAGCGCTTGGAGTATTTCTGATGTCTGAGCTATGCAAGACATGCTAAGAATGGATGTTTTACTAGGTTATCGTTTGGAGTCATTTCTGGGTATGGTAGTCACAGAGTCACTCACCTTCACAAATCAATAACTTGTCATTATAAAAGAAACCTACTGGGCATTCGCATCTGAAGCTACCAACCATATTGATGCAAACTCCATTTTCACAGACGCCAGGGATCTCTCGGCATTCATCAATATCTAGAAAAAAGAAAGACAACCTTACGTTAGTGACAATGGAACATCTGGAGATTATACAATGTAAATCTGAACCACAAACCAGTTTTTAGTCTATGCTATCGACAAGAGAGCTCTATGGGACAGGGAAGAAATCTAACCAAATCTCAGGACCCCACCGTTTTGTACAAGACATGAAGAGATATGAAAGAGATGGCTCTGGTAGAGAGTGCCTGTTGTGCTTACTCTGTGGTGCAAAGTAAGAATTTTCATGTGTGCCCTCATTAGGGTCCCAAAGGATAGATACTGTTGTTTAAATTCTTGAATGTATTTTAACAGCTGAAGCTGCTGGTCCTTAAAATTTTGTGGTCAGCATTTACTTTTCACCAATCAGTGATAAAATGTGATTCAGGGCAAAAACTGCTAGGAGTAGAGTTCTCCACTTGGTCACTTCTGGTGTGTCACTGGGCACACAAAAGATCCCTAACTCTGGGTCTCCGTTTCCTCACTTGTGAAATAAGGGAGTTGGTTAGGTGAATCTCCATTCAGCTCTACATCTGTGATCCCATTGTCTATCTGTCTTTTATTCTTAGGATGATTTCTTGCCAGACAGGCCCCACTGTGCTAAAAACTATAGCACAGGCTATTAAGAGAGGAGTATATTGAATATTATTATTGACAGGAACTGTTTTTTAACAATATGCCTTCAGTTGGTACTCATGGCTAAAAGGGAAAGAAAGGAAGGTGAACACGGTGGAGAACAGTGGGCTGGTCCACTCTAGCTCTACTCATTACTATGCTCCCATTTATGTAGTTTTGGTGAGGAAGTGGCAGTGAGAATAGCCAAGGCTGGAGAGAAAAGATGGAACAAGGATATCAGTCAGTCACTCAATACTGGTGAGTAGAATCAGGAACAAGCCTGAAGATGATGTCACGCAGGTACTGAAAACAAAGCTGAATAGATATGGAGCTGATGGTAGAATGTGTAAGCTCCTAGAGGGCAGGGACTGGATAACTTTAAGTCTTTATTTTCCCAGTGCTCCGCACATAGTAGGTACGTTTCAGAGGGGAAAAAAGGAAGGGACAAGGTAGGAATAAGCTTGGAATGGTCAGAATACTTTAAGGCACTGAGCAAGGTGGATGTATTCAATCTCACACCCCTCAACGCTGTCTGGCAAAAAATAAAGGACCCAATAATGAGAAGGAAAGCCAAACCTTTTTCTTATTTATATATCCTAGTCAGATTCCACCAGCCATTCAATTTATCTGAGAATGGTCAGAATGACTGACAAGACTCAGAGAATTCAAAAGAATCCACTGTCATTAGACTGGAATCTTGTACCAAACCAGGGAGGTTCTTATCCTGGGGTCCATGAACTGAATTAAAAAAAACACTTTGATAACTGTACTTCTACATAATTTATTTCCTTTGTAATTTTGTGTATTTTATTTTGTACATTTAAAAACATGGCACGGTGAATAGAGTACTGGCCCTGGAGTCAGGAGGACCTGAGTTCAAATGTGACCTCAGATCCTTAACACTTACTAGTTGTGTGATGTTGAGCAAGTCACTTAACCCCAATTGCCCTGCCCTCCCCCCTCCAAAAAAAAAAAAAAAGCAAAAAACCCCCAAACATAATTCTGAAGTGAAAAAAAATTGTTCTGCAGTCATAGGCTTTACTAGACTGCCACAAGGGTCCACAACACCAAAAAAAAAATGTTAAGAATTTTTGCTCTAAACACTTATTTGCTAAGATGTAGAATTACACACATTCCTGTCTATTTAGCCGGTTTGTCTTCAACCTTACCACCATACTTACAAAGGATAAAGTTTAACTTTCTCACTTTAGAAAAAAAGGAAACAGCCCAGAAGGGCTGAACTGACTCAGTCACAAGTAAACAGTTACTAGATGGCGTAGACTTTTTGAATCAACTCTCACATTTTTCTCTCAGTATTATTACTTTCCTAGCTATGACATGATTTAATAGTTTGAACCTTTAGGGTAATAGTAAATCAAAGCTCACAGTCCTAGGGTTATTGAAAATATTAGTATATTTCTTATATATTGGTGGTTTATGTTAGATCTTAAAAATTTATTTATAGTTATTGAATATAGTATCATCATAACTGTATTTCAATAATAAATGGTTTTTATATTATGGTATTTAGTATAGATTAGGAGAAATATTAATGAAGTCACGCTGGTTTTTGTTTGAAGTAAAAATGATGCAGCACTGTACAGTTTAATCTACAATATTTTTCTTGTATTAATGAAAATGTGCCATACTCTTTATCAGCCTTTGGCACAAAAAAGAAAACGGACATTTATGTAATTATTTTCTGTTCCTGCCTTTATGCCAGGGAAAAACCAACAAAAATACTGCCGGTCAAATCCTACGTTCTAGAACAAAAAACCAGTCACCTTAAGTACTTTTCAAAGCACATCAATTTGGAATGAAACAAATAAACCTAAGTAAAACAGTAAAATATTCTGTCACGGTGCAACTGGGCATTATGCTAATTAGCTTGGCCCAAGTCCACAGATGGCGGAGGAGACTAAAGGGAATAAGTATTTATTAAACATCCAGTTTCCCTGAGAACTAACAAGTGACCAAAAATGTGAGCTCCAGAGTGACTCAGTGACAGACCGAACAGTGTAATAGAAGGCTGGGCCCAGACAGCCTGGGCAGGTTTCTTAGCTTCTTTGGCTTTCTGTTTCTCACCTATAAAAGGAGGAGGACACACCCCAGTTTAAAAGTGTAGATTCCTTTCCTCCTAATGTCAGAGGATCGGCAGATTTAGAAGGAGAAAGGCCTGTAGAGGTCATCTACTCATAGTATCACGGATTTTACAGCTGAAGGGTCTTTAGAGGCCATCGGGTCCAGTTCTCTCATTTTACAGATGAAGAAACTAGGGCCCAGAGAGGTTAAGTGACTTGTCCAGAATCACACTGCCTGTAATTAACTCAGGGGTGATTTGAATGCAGGATTTCCTGCCTCCAAGTTCGGTGTCCTCTGCACTGCTGAAGAAACTGAAGTCCAGAGAAGACAAATGACTTGTCCAAAGTCACACAGGCAGCAAGTGGCAGGTCTGGGAGGGACGTGGTCCTACCAAGGCCCTGGGGAGTTCTGGGAGGGATTGTTTTATTTTTATCTTTTTAAAAAATATGCTGAATGCTATATATTTTAAAAGAAAAATAAGCTATATATCATACCAATTTGAAGCTTCACATAAAATCCTCTTTTTCTGCTCTATCTTGTGTTTGGAAGTGTTTACCTTATTTTGTGTTTAAGTTCAGAACACATTTTTTCTCTCATCCCCCCTCCAAAAAAAGTGAGCTCTCCTGCCCCGGTCTCAGAACTCCTGGTGTCTGAATGAACTCACTGGACACTACACGTTCTCTTTTCACATGCATGACATATTCTCAACAAGCTAGAGAATTCTTTGAGACCAGAACTGCATCTTCTTCTTCTTATATCCCCTCAAGTGTAGGGTTTGCTTAACCCCTCCACTACCAGTCATTCCCTTCCATCTCTCCCCTTCCCCCCAGTCCTGGATCATCTCAGAACCCATCAGGGCTGCTCAGCTACTCACAGGGCTTGGAATAAGATGGAATATAGCAATTTAGTTCTTTCTAGTGACATGGAAAAAGCCATCAGTCCTGACCATCTCCTATGCCACAGCCCCTTTAGCTCCTCCAGGTCCTGTCATCTGCCTGGCAGACTGCCCCCTTCTATTATCTAGCATATGGACACAACCTAGGGACCCTTGACCCTTATACTTATTTGTTTTACTATTTTATTTTGGTGAGTAGCTTGAGAGGTGAAAGGTAACTTACGGAGAGGAAGAATAATAATTATGATACTACTAATAAAAATTATTATTATAGCTGGTATTTATGTTATGCTTTAAGGTTTGCAAAGTATTTTACAGATATCTCATTTTATTCTAATCACAACCCTGAAAGAGAGTTATTGTTTTTATCATCACCTTACAGATAAGGAAACTAAGGCAGCAGAGGTTAAGTGACTTGCCTAGAGATACAGAGTGAGGTCCTGACTCTAGGTCAGCACTCTACCCGCTGCACTGGTAAGAGAATCAGATGCTGACTAGTTAGAGGACACAAGAAATGAGAAGAACAAGTTCTCCCCTTATTATGTAATACCAGTATTATGTTATAAAGATGAACTGGTAATGGAGAAGCGCCAGAATGAGAAATCTGATGCTTCACTCTATGCAGACACATAAGGGCTATCTGCTGGGACGTAGAAAGAGTTTTGTTAAGTTGAATTCTCCGTGTCTTGCGCTATACCTGCATTTACCTGTGGTTTGTGAAGCAATATTTTTAAAAGAATGTGAATTTAAAAGGAGTCATTCTTGAAGTGCATGCAAAGTTCACACTATTGTACTACTTGATGCTTTGGTTTAGGAAACCAGAATTACCACTAAAGCAATACAACTCACCATAAGACTCTAAAACATTTTAAAGTGAATACTTAATTTGGGTCCTCGTAGGTACTCATGTCACAGATCATGTTTTTGGGCTAGGATTTCTAAAATCTTGATTTCCAAGAGATTCCATTACAGTTCATTCAGGGACACACTTCAAAATCGCCCTTTCAGCAAACACCTCCTTAGAGCTCTTGCTTCAAAGCATTTGCTTGCTGCCAACACTAGAGGGCAGCCAACCTGAGGTAAACAAATATGGGAATCCATCAACTTTCATTCCCCATGGACCACCATCATTACAACAGGCCACTTGTCATAGACTGGAGATTCTAAGGAGATAAAAAGATCTGTCTGGGAAGGGGAAAAACAAAGTAGAGAGGGGCAGATGTTTTATGCCAATGTCATTTAGCATTTTTTCCTTCCAAACCATGAAAGTTCTTTGGATGCTGCCTGGCCTATGTAGCCATATGAATTTGGCATTCAGGGAGGCAAGATGATTGCTGGATCAGGCTCTTGATTTTTTTTTTATACAAGGTCATTGGAAAGGCTGTTGCTGATTCAAACTTACTGATTAAGAAGGAGGGAAACTAAAGAAATCTGTGGTGCCCACTAATAAAAGCAGCTGCTCAGTTTTGAGAGGTGTGAGACTGAACATAAATCCAGTAGGGAAAAATTCAACAAGCAGAAATCTGTCTCATTTCTCCTGCATTATTTGTTTTAAAACCACAAAAGACAACACCTACACTGGCTGAATGGTGTGTGGTATTCCTGAATGTTATTATATGAGGACTTCCACTAATACTGCTTGCCATAATGGTCAGTACTAATTATGGCAGCAGTATCTGAGATATAAAAGATCTCCACAGTGCTCATGCACACTACAAGGACAAGTTCTTTTCAAGATAGCAATTAAACAGGAAAGTGGTCTCATGTCAATGACATACACATAGGACTGGTGTGAAAAGTCAGATTGAACTGATGTCTTAGTCAGAAGGAAGGACTCTGGCCCTACTCCCAGAACTTTGTTTGTTGGTGCCTCGGGTTGGTTTAAGTAGGTTTGATTGTAATTTAGTGAGAAGCTTTCAGTTCTCTTAATTATGAGCAGTAAGCATTGTTGCCAGCTAGGCAGAGTTAAATAGTATGTTTGCAGAGTTTCTTTCAAACCAAGGGCTGGTGTTGGAATAAAGGCTACATGGTATAGTTTAGTCATTTTCTTTAAGAGTGGAAAAAATCTGAGAAAATAAACTTCCTCCTTTTCCCTAGCACACAGGCCAAAGTCAGTCTCCAGAAAAGCTGTTACTGTTGTTTTAACTCACCAACGGGTAAACCAGTATAAATGTCAATGACAAAGCCAGGCCTCTGGCTGCCACAGAGTGTAGCAAATTCATCTGCAGGAACAAAAACAAACAGCAAACAAGAAGCAATGAATGGTATACAGAAGTCAATTATATTATTAAAACACCTGAAAGGTTCATTTCTCCATAGTCTTTGTAGTCATTTTCATTGGAGCATATCTACAAGGCTTTGTAAACTGATTCCTAAAGACAAGCACCAAGGGAAAAGTAGTGTCGTGTTATCCTGTTAAGGCAGAGGGAGAGTGAAGCTTTAACATATAGTATTTCTCATTCTGAGAAGAACAGAGCTAAAATGTTCATGGGTATGTGTGTATGTATGTGTGTGTGTGTGTGTGTGACAAATTATTAATGAGATAAAACTATGTACTCCAATAGGTGTTTAAGCGTATAAGCGTTGCAAATAAACATCATTTCACTGGTACAAGAGCCATAGAAAATTATACATAAAAATTGTGAGGGTAAGAATTTGAACAAAAAATGAAAAATCTGATCAGCTCGTACTATTTCACAAGCTCTTCATTGCCATCAAGTATCCTATCAGATAGACTGAGGACAACAGAAAGCTAGACATTTGGGGGCTATCAAAAAGGTGTGCAGGTTGATACACTGGTGTTAGTGTTTTCTGGAGCCTGTCTTCACAGAAGATGGAAATACAGGCTGTGTGAATTCTATAAAAGTTGTATAAATCCTACAGAGAGTTACAGTAGTACTTTACTCTTAAAACATTAAGTTACTGAATCTCATACGCTACTCAACTGCGTTTGCCATCATAAATGGACATTTCTGAAAGCAGGAGAATCTAAGAGAGAAGGGTAAAGTACAAGAAATTAAAACATGACAGCAGCTCGAGGCTGTAATTAATCTTTGTCTCTTTACTTCAAAGCTGGGGTGTGTGGCTGAATGAAATGATCTTCTTGGGGTAACAAATGATCTTCTTGGGGTAACTAATTAAGAGCTACCCTACTAGACGTGAGTACAAAGCTCTTTCTCTTCATGAAATGCTGCATGGGTGCAGAGAGAGCTGAAAATCCTATTCAGGGCTCAGCACGTTGTACTCACTTAAGTTATGCTGAAGGAGTGTAATCATTGTAATAATAACTCATTTATTTGTCATATACATCTGGGTGACTTGCCTAGTCTTTTCCTTAGACTGGGCACACTGTAGAAGTAAGAACTGCTTTCAGAGCTCTGTAATGTGTCGTGGCTGCAAGTCCTGGTGACTAAATAAACACTGAGTGCTAACACTGTGTGCCAGTTTTCAGCAGGACAGATTTGGATCCAAAGTGAATTTGGGTGTGCCTTGGGTGTATAAGTTTTTCTTACCAATGCACCTTCCTCATCCAGAGACAAAACTGATTTTCCTATCAATAGAGGGACAGATGTGTGTACTGACAATGCCCTGTTTAAGGAAAAAGGAATGTGAACACACACCAGTGCTAGGAATGGGACACTGTTCACAAGGCTTATTCCAGGCACGGCCGATGTTGTAGGAGCAACAACACATTTTCTTGGTCATGTTGAACAGTAGTTCTCCATCACAGGTCTGGTTATCAGCGTAATAATTTCGATAGCATAAACTCCTTCTCATATCTAGGAGGGGGGAAAAGAAGGCAGAGAAAAGGATCAGTGGGCAGGGAAACGACAACGAGCTTCTGATGAGCGTAAGCTTCCAAAAGAAGGTATTCAAACCTGGGGATCTGCTGCCAAGTAACCTGTCTGGCATTTTGTTTTCCTTCATTGCTTCAAAGGCATGAAAAACCCACTCACTCTCTTCAGCAATATTCTACACTTAAAAGTGTGATGCTGTGAGAAAAAGGCCTTTAAACACTCACTCTCTCATACTTTGTACCACAAAACTAAGTCATTATGGAACTGTAGCATTAATAAACTACATGATTCTTTGCCCAGTCTCCTAGTAACAATGCTCCACTCTATTTGCCATTAAATTTCTCATTTCTGACATATGATGTTATAATACTACAGGTCAGTACTGTAAATAGAATTGTGTAAAGATACACCCCAAAGTCAAACAAAAGAAGTGTTATTAAACAGTCGTCTTGGATTTTCCAACATTACATTAAAAAAAAACAAAAAACTTCTACCCACCCACACGAAGCCACCAAAATGCCAAACTTCTGGTGTGCCAAGAAAAGGGTGAACTCTATGGGGAGTATAAAGAGATGGCATCAATCTGGATGAGCAGCCCAGCCCTAACCACTGATGGTTTATACTGTATATAAGCAAGCTAGATTTGATGCTCGCTCTTTGGTGCCTTGCGAGCAAATAATGAACAAAGACTCTGTTATCAAGAAAGACTCAGGCTTACCCATGCAGTTATTTCCACCATTAACTTGCATGTAGTCTGGAGGACAAATACAAGTGTAGTTCCCAACTGTGTTATAACATGTTCCAGGACCACAGATACCAGGAGTTTCACATTCATTTACATCTGTGAGCCAAAGAGAAGTAGATTTTAAAAGTGAGTCATTCATCCCTTGAACTGCCCAGTTCTCAATGTCACTGTCCCTTCAAATACTGGAAGAAGAAACTTCCTCAGCACTTACTGGATTCAATATTTAGAAATAGAGTCTTTAGTTCATGAATTTCTTACTTGTTCCACTTCATGCTTTTTGAGGGGAGGCAGAGAATAAAACTTGAGGCAACACGACTTTTCTCCATGACCCTCACACCTCACCATCTCCTAGTTTCATTTAGCGATGACAATATGCTAAAACCCTTAATAAACAGATCTGTCATTTTATCATGGGGTTTGAGGAGAGTAAAATGTGAAACTTTCCTAATCTTTAACTATCCTTCACTGAAAGCAACAGGGCAGACCTCAACAACTGGCTTCCATGTTATTTCTGTGAGAAGGCATTTTATCTTCCTTTTTAAGACTGAAAGAAGTCTAATCTAATTTCTATACGTCTTATAGCTTCTGAGGTAGTACCCTGTGGATATTCAACTGACTTCTGATGAGAATGAGTCATGAAGTGAGCTTGGATTCTCTTTGTAGCAAGTCTGATAAGAAATATGCTAGGATACTAATTCAACTAGTGTTCTACTCCCTAATTAACCATATGGTTTACTGAAGTTAGTTAAAAGTTCTCTGGGTTAAGGACATTTCCAATGACTCCTAAACTAAAGACCATACAAAAGTTTTCAGTGTTCTTTAGAGTATATGTACTAACTAGGGACCCTAGGAAATAATATTTATACCATGTGTTATCTTCTGAGAAAATCCCCTTCAAGTAAGTTGAGTAGGTAGAAATGATAAGGGAGAGAAAGAAGAGGAACTATAAGACAATTAGGACAACAGAATTACTGAAAAATAGGATAGAGGGAAGGAGGAGTACAAGATAATGAAATAAGAAAAAAAAATTTCCTCAATATATATAACTACAACAATGTAAAAGGAAAGACCAAAAACAAAAACCAAAAAACCCCCAAAAACCTAAACCCCAACTAAATCAAATGCTATGTAATTATAGTGATCAATTGGCTGCCCCAGAGAAGAGATGTGAGAACACACCTCACTCCTTTATCTGCAGAGACTAGGGACAACAGGTGTGGGATACCGCACATACTGTTGGACTCAGTTAACATGCTGATTAGTTTTGTTTTTGTCCTTTCTTTTTTGTTCTTTGTCAAAAGGGAGAGCTGAAAGGGAGAGTAGGGAGAGATATACTGGGAAATGGAGGTGTTATGAAAACAAAATATAGCAATAAAATTTTTAAAAGACCAAAAAAATTTTTTTCCTTAGAATATGAGAAATTGTTTAGCTTCCTTTCATAAAGGACCACAGATATCTTCTATCTTCACTGGAAACAAAGGTTGCTAAGACTTATCAGAAAGGATACCATTTTAGGCAGTTTAGAATAAGCTGGTACAGGCACTACTGTTCTATTCTACTTGGTTATATGTACTATTAAAGACCACAGCAACTATAGGCCATACTCCATACTAGTAACTAACTACATCCAGGTTTCTGAAATCCCCTCATGGTGCACATATCCCGTGAACCACGTACCATCACACACTCGGGTTTCTTCATTCAAGTAGTAACCAGTTGGGCAGCGGCACTGGAAGCTGCCAAATGTATTGATACACTTTCCTCCTTGGCAGAGTCCAGGCAGTTCTTGGCACTCATCAATATCTATCCAAATGAGAACAATTGCATCATTTTAGTTTCATGGAAGAAATTAAGAAAAACTAAAATACATACATATTAAGAGGGAGGGGGAAGCTATAATTACCTTCCAATATAACAGTAATAGGGTTTGGTCGAAAGCCTTCTCCTCCAGGGCAAAGAATCTTATATTCAGCTACCAAAACAAAATCAAAATGGATTTTTTAATCTCCAAATTCTTTATGCTATGTTATCGTAAGAATTTTAAATGAACATATTAAAAAAGATTTAATTTTTTAGGGATCTTTACTAGGTGTCCTCATCTTCCTAAAACCTTGGTATTTATGTGTAATTTTCACATCCAAATTATTGTGCCTCACAAATGCAGGCTTGGGGTGGGGTGGGGTGGCACATTCTCTTTAGTCTCTGAAACCAAGTACTTATTCTCTTGAGCTGCATCCTATATTCTTTGGCTCTCTGATTCCTTCATAATACTTAATTTCTTAGATGCTCCTTTTTGTCTTCAAACAAATTCATCTCCAACTGACTTTTCACCATTAAATTTTTTTTCCAGAGGGGGTGGTTCTAACCTGAGATTTTATCATCACAGGGAGCTTCACTTAAGAAAATTCCCTCTACCAGGAGACTGGCAACTGTTCTGCAATTTATAGTCTGAGTGAGCTGCCTCAAAGCACTGAGAGGTTAAATAACTGGCCCAGGTCACACAGCCTGAGTGCTTCAGAGACAAGACCATTCTTACATTATGTTGAGTCTTGAATTCCCGGGAATTACAGACTGCTTTCAGCATGCAGACTGTCCTTTCCTCCAGAACCATTCCAAACAGTGATTTGGTGAAATTATTCTCTTCTATCTCACTGTCCTTTTGGTATTCTCATTAAGTTCCTGTTTTCAGTCATCATTCACTATCTGATCTGAAGTTCTAGTACTTCGTATTTTCCACTTACAGGACCTTCCATTTTCCACTATAGTAACTTCCAGAACTCATTTGTGGACCTTCAGATTTTCTTCACTCCCAAGATACAAAATATCATATCACTTGTAACTAATTATAAATTCTATTGGAAAGGTCAAATCTATGTTAAAAACTTTCACTCTTATTTATCCAGATTTATACCTCTAGTTGTTTTATTGAAATTAAGAATGAAAAAAAACCTGACAGTTGTTTTACAAAGACCTTTCCTTCCTTCCTTATTCTAACTCCTGTTTCTACTAATAACATCATCTCCCATTTTCCCTATAGACAATTCCATAAACTCCATCAACCAGTCTACCTCTCTATCTTTTCTAGTCTGTCTAAAAACAATCTTTTCATGGTCAATGCTGCTATAAAATGTCTCTCACGTTTCCTAAGCTATGAAAATTCTCCACTAATTCCCTCAACTCCGATTTTCTTCTTGGATTTGAGAGCTTGTACCAGAACTCTGGATAATGACCTTTTTTACTCATAGGTCCAAATGAGATAACATACTTAAAAGGATCTTGAAGAAGATACTGCATAAAAGTTACTACTATAATATTTAGATGCAAATCTCTCATACTACCTAAAAAACATTCTTCCTCGTATTCTTCTCTGTTCCTTTGATGAATACTTCATTACTTGACATAAGGAAAGATCTGAGTTCAAACTCTAACATCAAGTTTCTAACATCTACTGTCTCTATAGACCATGAGCAAGTCATGTAATCTCTAAGCCTCAATTTCCTCACCTGTAAAATGTAACTTCAAAGTATACTCAGGTAAGAATGTATGTAAAGTGTTTTGCAAATTTTAAAGTACTAGATAAATAACAATAACTGTCCTGCCCTTCACCTCACTCTCCAATTCTTCTTTTTTGGCGTTTTTCACTCTTAATGAACTAACCTGTTCTCAGTTCTTGTCATTTCTCGCACCTGCTCATACGACAAACCTTTCATAAGCCACACCATCAATCTAATATGACTTCCCATTTCAAAACTATTAAATCAACTGCTTTTCTATCTATACTTCCATCTAGGTCTCATCAACAAATTAAAACAAAAAGACATAAAATGAGTCAATGAATCTTTCAAATGTAAGCAACAGTGTACAAATGATCTATGGTCAAAGAGTTTATGTTTCAAAATTACTTTTTACATCAATCCACATTACCCTTGGTACATGTCCACTTGGAACACAGGGACTCTACCTTTCATATGATATGTAAAGTGTCTGGCCTGCTGTGAATTTAGATAAAGGCTAAATGAGGTCCTAATTTTTGATATGTATGTTAAAGGCTAAGAGGCAATAAACCCACATGGGGAAGCCCTCCAAGGAATCATGCAGTGCTAGGAGAATTTACCTCCCACCCCTGCTTTTACTAATAAAGAATTCTTCCCCTTACATGGCTTTAATGTTGCACCCTGAAGAGCTGGAATAAAAAAAAAACTGGATTAAATTATAATAATAATAAAAAGCAGGTAGATGCCAACTTACATGTGTTCACAGCAGGGCAGAGTTCACAAGGAGTGCCCCAGGCTTTACCCAAGGAACAGCAGCAGGAAGCCTTAGAAACACCAACTCCAATTTCATTGCTGCATGAGGTATCTCCATTGTCTCCTCGAGGCCGAATGTCCAAATAGCAATTGCCAGATCGTGTATCTATTCAAAAGGTACCGACACAAAAATAATGGTCACTAAGCAAGAAAGTAGAACTTCTCCATGAATATTTAGGGATCCAAATTCCCTTAAAATACTCCAATCAGAGAAACAATGTTGTCAGTTATGTTGTTTTATTACAGAAGGTTATTATCCTAAGGATGGAAATTCAAGCCCATATCAAAGAACAGCTAAAAATCACCTGGTTTACCATTACAGCTGCTATTATGTTACTATTACAGCTCATTGAAGGAATGCACATTGGGAATACTGAAGTGAGAAAGGGCTTCTAAAAATGCAAATCAATTCTGATGAGCCTCTAAATTACAACATTACTGAGTTTTAGAGAAGAATTAAAATGAAAATTAGTTTCTTGGTGCTTAAAAAACAAACAAAAGAGACGTGCAATTCTTTGGAAAAATATAATGATATCTTACCAACACAGCCAACTCTGGTGGGGTTCAGCTCAAAATCAGGTGGACAATCACAGGTGTAACTACCCGGGGTATTGACACAATTCCCACTAATACAAGTCGTAGGGTCCAGACACTCATTAACATCTATGACGAAACAACATGTACAGAATTAATGCTTTATCTAACTCTTGTCACATTAGAGGAAATCTTACACTCTTACCACAGAAAAGTAGGAGGAATATGAAGTCTCAGCTTTAAGAGTTATATCTAAAGAGGTAAATTCACCATGGATTTTGGTTCATCCTTTAGGATGGACCTAGGACCATCACAATCCTTTTCCCTATGACATACTGAACATTTAAATCTGTTTTGTATAAAATTAAATCTTGAAAGCTGGAAAAAATCTTCTAGCCAAGGTATAAAAAGTAAAACACTGCTATATATATCTAATTCATCAGCAAACATAAATTATAATGAAAAAATACACATACACATATGTATGTATATGTACATTTACATAAATTTGCACACATACTTAACATGTATGAATTATTATCATCATGTAAAAGTAGGAGACACTGCCCTAAGGAAACTTGTTAAGTTGCAAAATATACCTTCTCCCACAAACTGGCCTTGATTCAGTCTGGCAAAGAACAGATGCACAACTGCAAAAGTCAGTTAACGTCCTGTCATCCATGCTAAACGGGTATATATCCCGTCACTGATGCTATGTTAAATGTTTCCCATTCAGTTCCTATCCAAAAATATGTACAGCATTTCAGATATTTGGGACAAAGGTTTTTGGCATGTTTCATCTCTATGAGTCCTTTTCTTCTGTTCCAAATAGTCACAACGATGCCCGAGTACTGAAACAAACTACCCACCAGATGGGAATGATGGAAACATTCTTCCTACATATACTTTCCTTCTGCTCCTCCCTTTTTAAACTGATGATACTGTTGTTGGTTCTACTTCAAAATCACCTCCCCAAAATTCATATTTGGGAGTGTGTGGCTAGGGCCAGATTAATTTAAGGGATGCTTAATATAGGTAATGTCAACACTAGGGAAATAGGCCTAAGGATTTCTAACTGAGAAAAGTAGTTCCCTGAAGAAGTCATGGGGCAAAGCTGTTACTCTGGTTAGGGAGCTGCCAAGGGCACAGCACAACTCAGAACACAATTAGTACTGTATAATGGAATGATTCTCAAATCTGAACCAGAGAAACTGTGGTTCAAATTCTTGTTCTACCACCATTAACTATCTGTGTGACATTATACCCAGGCTGATTTTTATGTACTCCTCTGGGCATTAGTTTCTCATCTGCAGAATGATAAGATAGGAACAGATGATATCTAAGGTCTCTTTCAGTTTAAAATCTAAGATTCTATTACTCTTTGCAATATCCCATTATAAGTACATATTACATATATTACAAAAATCCCTCTCTCATTGGCACATAGTTATTTATTTTGCGATTAATAAAGTTGTATGCATTACAATGCAGGTTTAAAGTTTTAATGTATACTGTTGGACAGTGAACATTAGAAATAAAATTTTCATATTCAGAGTAGCAGAATTTTCAGACTTTAAGGAATGTTAACACTTTGTGGCATCTCTAGTGGTTTAGAACTGTGGTATCAAAATCAAATAGAAATGAGGACCACTAAACATACATAAAGATCCCTGAAAACCTCAAATTACCATTATTTTCCATTGTATTTTTAATAATTTTATTAAATATTCCCAATTACATTTTAATCTGGTTGAACAGTATTTAGAAGTGTTGCCAGTGTATTTCTGACAACTCCAGTTTAGAAGATTATATGCCCAGAGAAGAGCATAGGTCAAAATAACCATAGGTCAAAATCCAGGCAATCCACTAAGTCAGACTTTAGGCAGCTAAAAAGAAGGCAGCTTTGAAATAGCCTGAAATTGAGGGTCAGGGTCTATTTTTTTCCTAAAGAACTTGGATTAGATTCTTAACTCTTTTTTGGTATCATGGACTCCTTTGGCAGTCTGGTAAAGCCTATGGAGACTATTTTTTTTCATAAGAGTATTTTTAAATGCATAAAATAAAATATGCAGGAATATAAAGCAAACCAATTATATTGAAATATAGTTGTCAAAATTAAAAGAAACACATTGTTCATAGAGCCTCGGTTAAGGATACCAGGTAGAGGCTAGAAGTAAAGTAGCACCTGGAAGGGTAACTAAAAATGACTGTAGGTGAAGTTAAGGTGACATGAAATGAATAACTAGAGACTATGTACCTCTCAGTCAACATGTGATAATTTTTTAAAGATTTCTTCTTACTTAAGTAAAACATTAGTACTACTACTAATAATTTACCTAATTTGGGCTGTGCTAGAGTGAACATGTGGAGGAAGAACACTGAAGGGCAAGTAGAAAAGAGACAGGGCAATAACCCCAGGACAGTGCCACTAGAAGAGAATCCTCTGATTTACTGCCTAATGGCAATGGAAAGGTGGTAGCGAAGGTAACACTGAAGGCTGTTTGAAATTCTTCTGTTTTGGATATGCCTTGAGTTCCATTTCACCAAAGGTTCATAAATAACAAGACAGGTAATCCACACAGAGAGCCTCTATTTATCCGTAATAGCAAACAAGAAATCATTCTGGACTTCCAGATTCAAAATCTTGGAGTTAGCTTTCATTCTTTCATTACATATAATTAATTTTTCTCTCTGAAGACTTCCCCTATGCAATCTCTCCTGCTGGGATCTTTCTTCTACATTTTCACAATCAATACCATATTCCTCAATACCTGAGATAATGAGGAAACAACAGGATAAACATCAACCCAAACCCAGAAATGCCTTACCTGTGCAATTCCCTCCAGTTCTGTCCAGTTCATAGCCAGTCTCACACTCACAGCGGAAAAGACCAGGAAGGTTGTGACAAGTCCCAAAGACACAGATATTAGGAAGAGAACACTCATCAATATCTGGAAGATAGGGAGAAAAAAGAGAACTGATGGTTAAAGGTGAAGATGAGAATGTCTTTTTCTTTATAAGCTGCTTATATTCTTAGCATTCAATGCATTATAGCATCTCTAGGAATTAAGAAACTTCCAGTGCTCAGCTAAGTGCACTGATGTCTTCCCTGTTGTTTGTATCACCTCTGTCAAGTTAAGGAGTTTTATCTATTCTTTTTAATTTACTTTACTCACTCTACTTATGAGTGTCTGTATCCTCAGAGCCTAGCACAGTGTCCCATACAAAGTTGTTTGGTCATTTTAGTCACGCCTGATTCTTCATGACTCCATTGAGGTTTTCTTGACAAAAATCCTGGAGTGGTTTGCCATTTCCTTCTCCAGATCATTTTACAGATGAGGAAACTCAGGCAAACAGGGTTAAGTGACTTGCCCAGGGTCATAGTTAATAAGTGTCTCAGGGCAGATCGAACTCAGGTCTTCCTGACTCCAGGTCCAGCCCTCTATCCACTGTGCCGCCTAGATGCCCTCCACACCAAGTAGGTGCCTTCTAACTCTGCTTTCAACAACCATGATAATGATGCACATCTGGCTTAGTGCAGACATAGGACTGGTTTCAGCCCTCCTGAAGCTCAGATCTCCTGAGCTTAAGTGATCCACACCAGCCTCATCCACCACAGTAGCAGGAATTATAGGTGTGAAACATCATACCCAGTTAAAGGAAAGCATTTTCAAAGAGGGAAAAAAGCATGTATGTGAGATTTACATAGAATTGAAATTTATCTTTTTGGTGATTGTCAACTTTTAATTATGGACATATACTAGTCTTGACTAGGTTGAGGAAAAAAACCCCAAAACTTTGTCATCCAATTAAAATATGGCTTTCTATAGCACATTTCCATTAAAGTTTTCTCAAAAGGTATTTATGTTCCATGAAATGCTACTCTTCTAAGCTAGATACAAATTAACTTGAGCTAAAGAGGGCATTCAGCCTAACATCTGTAAACATGAAATAGCTATGGTAACTGTATTATGAACTTTAGAAAATCACACTGAAGTGTACAATATATATTTAATTCTGAGTTTCATTGCTCCTAAATACCTAGAACATAAGCATATGCAACCTTCAACCATTTTTTGGATCTAAACATCACTCAAATGAACTACAGAACAAACTCAGTTTGCAAATTTGAATATTACTACACAGAATTCTTTTTTAAAAGGTGTTTAAAGCCAAAAGGATGTTGTGTTCAAACATAAAGATGACCCTTCCAATTCACCAAGAGTAAGCAATGTACTGGGAGTTCTTATTTCAGTAGTAGGGATGAGTTGGCATTAAGGCAACCACACTTACTTGTCTGATCTCCCTTATTAACACTGGCATGAATTTGTAAGAGAGCTGGCCAAGATTTGGCCTAAAATTTATTGCCACACAGAGTTTTTTCCTTCATGAAAAGAAATGGCCCATGTGGGAACTGAACTCATAACCAACTAAACTCCAACCTGAAGCCAGAACGTAGTAGAGTAATAAGTATGGTGGGTGCATCTTATTTTAAAATAATAAAGCATCAACACTGCCTATTATGTCACTAGATTCTGAGCTCTCATATTCATTACCTTCACAGGCTTTTCCATCAGCACTTGGCACAAATCCCATATCACATTCACAACGATATCCTCCTGGGGCATTGAGGCACTGCCCATTTCCACAAAGGTTCAGATTTTCTGAGCATTCGTCAAGATCTAAATTAAAAAAAAAAGAGAATTTCAGTTTATAATTCCTTTTACTATTATAAAAATTACTATTAACTGCCAGCCTGAAAGCTAGGAGGTACTTCTATTTCAAGACAAGTCAGTTCATTAAACAGGTATGTGCCAAGTTCTGTGTAAGGGTGCTAGGAATCCAAAGGCAAAAACAAAATAATCTCTGCTCTCAAGGTGCTTACATTCTAATGAAATACACACATACACACACACAGGGTAATTTCCAGGGGCAGGAGAATGGCACTGGCAATCAGAGGATCAGGATATTCTTGTGGATAAAGTGGCACTTGAGTTGAGTTTTGAAGAAAGTTAGGTATTTTACAAGATGGAAATGAGGAAGGAGGGTATTTCCTGGACAGGTTTATTTTCTCTTCAAGACTGGTCCCATTTTGGGATCTCTAGTTATATGAAGTTTCACAAAGACTCATCCATAATAATTCAGAACACATAAGGAGTTAGTTGAGTGGTTTTAACTATGTCTATTTCAGTTGATTTGACCACATACAGAAATATGCATTGTATCAAGAATGTGACTCAAAATTAAGCTTTCATCTTAACTGAACCCTTTCAGAACTGAAAAACAGTTAAACAGCAGATAAGAACTCACGTGGGTGAGCCATTTAAGGAAAGCATATAAAAATTCAGAACTAGGTAAAAAAAAGGTTAATATAATCATATGATGATTATAGAGTAGAAAATTTAAGAGAACTGAATGATTCTCTATTCTCCTCAATATTTAAGCATTACTAAGAAATGACTCAAAAAACTAAATTAACTCTTTCAACTCACAAGTAAAGCAATTTTACAGAGGGCTTGAAAGAAATAGTGGACCTCCTTAAATTACTTAATACCTAAGATTATAGATATGTAAAAAGGGAATTACAAATATATTTGCATATATGTAGATATAGATATACCTATGAGAAAAGAACATAATATACAATTATATAGTTTATAATATATGATTATATGTTTAAATACATGAGTGTATTTAGAAATAGAAACAAACTTCAGGATATACTAACTTTATTTGGGTTAACTTGGTCTCAGAATGCTGCTAAAAGTAATTATGTTCAGCAGACCAGTGAAACAATGCCATAAAGCATTGGTCTGATTATAATAAAATATGTAGATAACAATTACTATGGAAATAATATTGAAACTCTATATACTGAAACAGTCTCTGAGCTTTCCTTAAACAGAGAAAAATTATTCTGATAACAGATCACCAGATGGGGTCAGTATGGAAAAGAACAAGTAATCTCTCAGAAACATGTAAAGTAATTTAAATGGATTAGACACGTAACAGGAAAGATGTTGAATGGTGACAAACTAAATATATTCATTAGTCAAATGGCACTTCCTAGAAACCATACAGATTTATAGACTGAGCAAGAGAGAATGTGGTATAAAGGATACAGGGATGGACCTCTCTAAAGTCCTGCTTTTGATACATGCTGAGTAATCATAAACAAGTCACTTAACCTCTTAGTGCCCCAGGCAATTAAGAAAAGACTAGAAGCAGATGAGTTGTTGATCAGCTTCAGTAGAAGCAATTTCTATACCAGGAATACTCCAGTCTATACAGATGAGATTGCAAGTCTGGACCAAAAAATATATTGAATATTTTTCAAATCATTACAAAGTTGGTTACTTCCTGGAAGCAGTCCCAAACTTTTGCTTTGGATGATTGAATTTTCAAATACCTAACATTTCCTTGTAAAAGTAGATGGTGATTGACCTATCCTTCTATAATGAATTGGTGAACTGCAATATATATATATATATATATATGGACAACTTGTCTTCTCCACAGAGTTTCACTATACTACCCTGACATAAGCATCTTTTCCCCCACTTCCAATAAGAACTTACCTATACAAGTGAATCCATCTCCAGTGTACCCTTCCTTACATAAACAGCGGTAAGATCCCATTGTATTTTTACAGTCAGCATGTTGGTTACACATATGCGTCCCATTAGAGCATTCATCCAAATCTAAAAGTAAAGGGAAGAAAGAAGTTCTATGATAATAAGACATTGCAGACTTGAAAATGCTTCACCACCAAATATATTTAAAATTTCCCTTACAAGTTTTAATAAGAAACCTACATAGCAGCTTATAACCAACTTAGTTTATGAAGACTTCCAAACTCACCTGTGCACTTAATGCCATTGCCAATCCATCCTGGGCTGCAGCTGCATTTGAAGCTCCCTGCTGTGTTGGTGCAGACAGCATGCCTGTCACAATTATGTGCTCCAATTTCACATTCATTGATGTCTGGAAAAATAAAGAGTGATTTTTAGCGCTCAGAGTTAATTCTTTTTCTACTTCCTCAATAGCATGAATTTTCAGCCACTGAATTGCTTTCCTGGTTTCAAACAGAATAAATTAGTTTAGTACCAATGTTTATGATACATATGCCCAAAAGTTTCAAATGGCAATTCATAAAGGAATAAAGCATCATGACCTGCTATTTATTTTTATCATCATTAGTTACCATTTTTGAATATGAAATCAATATAAGGAAGTAATATATCAAACTACACTTGGTTGTTTTTTTTTTTACATGCAAGTTCATTTTTTCTGTGGGGATGTTACTGGATCCAAATTTCTGAACCCTGGTTCTGAACCAAGCTCATATTTAGGAAGAAAGCTCTCTGAATTTCTAGGGTATGAAAGCACTTAACATTTCACTGTGAGGCAAGGTCAAGTCTCCATATGCGCTGAACCCTTCCTTAAATTTTAGAAAGTACAACTGGCATTTAGAGAATCATGCCTTGTTACTTAGATACATTTTGAGAACTGTGAAGACGTCCCTAAATGGGCCTTAAATAATTTTCTTGATTCCTTGGCAATGGCCAAAGAAAGCACAGTAGCCAGTAAATACAAGAAGATTATTATTATATAGAGTCAATGAGAAAAAAATGCTTTGAATTTCACAGAGGAGGTCTGAAGTGAAATGTACTATTTTTCTATTATTTGTATGGGCTTGCTCACATTTTATAACCTTATATACGACCTTTGTGTTCTGTAATGTGAATACTAAAGTGGATAAAGAGAATTTTCAATTTCTTTATCAGCATTTTAGTGTATTCATTACTGGAGGACTTAGTACACTGCTATGTTATATAAAGCTAATGTTTCTACAAGAGTCGAGGACTTCTGTCAGGTAAGGTAAATGGAAGTCTATGGGTTAGGAAGGATATGGGCTACTTAAATGGGGTCGCTGTCGTGAAAAACCCCCAGAGAAGGATTGGATCCCCCTTCACAGTTGTAGCATGTTTACAAAGTACATACCCTGGGTTAACTCATTACTACATAGCAATCGAGGATTAAATCATACAGTCACGTCTTCTTTAACCAGAAGTAGGAATCTGTAAGATGATAATATCATCCTGCACAGGAAACCAATGTCTGTTACAGATCTTAGTGGAGGTCAAGAAAGCTAATTTTGGCATGAAGTAGAGGAAAAGGCTAACAAGAATTTCTAGAGGTCACTTGAATAATGACATGAAACAGAAACTACACAAGCAACTTGTGTTTACTCTTTTGATTACTTAAGCAAAATGAAAAGTTTTGAAACTGCTTTGGAAATGCTTGATGAGATACTCAGTGTTCAAATGGAAGCTTGAAAATAGTCCCTGATCACATACACCCTTATAACTTTCAGAGAACACGTAAGACAGTCTAAAAAAAAAAGTGTGCCAGACTGCCCTGCCAAAAATCTTTTAAATCACTAAGAAACATTACATAGAAATGATCATGGAAAAGTTCTTTTATAATTAAGTCATATAGTTGCTTCATTTTTGTAACATAATCATGATAATATAATGCATATGTATTAAATGCTACCCTTTGCAAAAGAGAACATACACTCAGGAGTTTCAGGCTTATCATGATTTGTATTTCTTCTGAAAGTCAATTAATTCCTTAGTGGTTGGAAACTACCTTCAGTTGACTGATAGAGCAGGATTGCCCTTCCACAGAAAGGGAAAGGATGATACAAGAAATACCATGCTAACCAATGGAGTCCAAAGAATCAATAATTTTCCCATAACTGGCTTTTCTAACTCATGAAGCAAAACAATTTTCATCAAATGTTTGCAAGCAAAACACAATACTACCTTTTCTCTTTAGGGAACCAACTATATTAGCATTAGATCCCAACTATTCTTCTCTGAAGTTGACATAATTCTCCTACTTTAAGCTCTCAAAATCACTAAGGAAGGACAGGCTGAAAGAATGAAACTGAAATCATGGAAATGCTGTATGACCTAGAGTATTTAGAAAATTAGGCAATCTAGAAGCTGAATGCAAACTCAGAGATCATCTAGTCCAGTCCCTTTGTTATGCAAATGAGAAAGCTGAGGCTCTATTAATTCCACTAACTGGGTGTCTACTATATAATACTGTTAGCAAAAGACAGAGTAGGTACTAAACCCCAGGTTTCCTGAATAAGTCCAGGGTGCTTTGTAGTGTATCACAATTCTTCAAGTTCACTTTTCTTCTGGACTCTCATGTTACTTATTTTCTTTCTAACTCCTCAAAATGAACCAAATAGGGTTAGATGTAATCACTTAAATCTAATTAGCAAGGCCTTTCTTTCCTATTTTCTCATTTTCAAAGTTTAAATATTTCCTAGTAAATGGTTCCCTTTAAGCATCTTAGGGTGAGTAAAAGTCTCCCTATCCAGTTTTTTCATGTGTATACTCAGCTTTGAAAATCTCTCAGCAGAATAACTGTCATAGAGTTCTACCCTAGCTCAAAGTGTTACCCTGCATCAGCAGAGGAAGCTTCCTCATCTTGGAAGTTCTTCCACTGAAATCACAGGTCCAGTCCTGATTCCTATCCTAGATTATAGAATATGGTCTGTAGCATATTCTATAATGAAAACATGGACCAAAAGAATGTAAGTTCCTTTGGGAGCAGAGATTCTCCTTTTTGACTGTCTCCAGCACCTTGCATAGAGCCTACCTGCCACGCAATTGGCTCAAATAAATGCTTGCTTGCTCACTTGATTCTATTACATAATTCACATATGTGTACATCTGTGGATAAGTTATCATTTCCATGATCTCCACATATACTACAATGCAAGGTATTAATATTTTTTTTTTTATAGAAAGACAGTTGGACCCAAAACAATCCCAAATAAAACAGAGGAGGAAGCTGAGCCATAAGAGGAGGGGGAAAGTATTACATTCAAACACACATCTCTTTAATAATACCAAGGGAAACATGGGCAAAAAAACAAAAAAATAACTTGCCAAATATATCTTTCTGTACAAATGTCCCCTCCCCCATCCCTGCTAAGTTTGCTCCAGTGCCAAAGAAACAAGTCAACAGAAACCAAGACATTCAAATATAAATCTGACACTCCATCCTTCCTTGGTCCCTACTAAACTTCATTCTGTCATACAAAGACTCTTAAAGAGTGCTCAATGGACATCCCCAGGCAGGTGAAGGGAGTGATGTCAGTAAAAACCAAGGAGAAGTTTCGAAGTACAGTCTCTTCTTATGCCTAACATTATAGCAATCTCAAAGGACTATGGACTGTGTTAACATCAAAATTAAAAACAATCTCTCTCCTACTTACGTAAGGTGAAAGATGTACTAACTGCATAAACAGCTCCTCATCATGTGACATTAAGAATTATGCATAGGTAAAAGGCAAAATATGGCAGGGTAAATTATGGCTTCTCCTTGATTAGACATTAGGAGAAACTGTTCTTTAATAATGGAGTTAAGAAAAGAAGGGAAGATTGACTTTAAGACTGCTTAGATCTGTAAAATTTGAACAGAGAATGGAGCCAAAACTATCTAACTGAACACCCATGGAGTTTTCACAGGCTGATAATCATGGGGCTAAGTTATTAGTGATAAGAAATTGGAGAGAAATAAGCAAAATATTTTGCTGACTGGCGACTTTGATGTTAGTTACTTATTGTGAGCGAAAACTTCACATTCCCTCTCCATGTATTGGTTCATGTAACAAATATCATCCCAGGAGGATCTGAGATTCAGTTAGCATAGACAATCTCCAGTGAGGCAAATCCTTCCTCTAACACAGATTCTAACTTGTCTGCGACTGTATGTAAGTCCTGAGTAATTGGTTAAGATGTACAGAAGTGGAATGACTTCCCCAGGGTTACACAGCTGGTAAATGACAAAGCAGGATCTGAATTCAGGTATACCTGACACTCAGTTGGATACTCTAACCACTCTGCTTCTATTTATTTATGATGAATTTATCCAACTAAATTCATTTACTTAGCAAAAGCAATTGGCTAGTTTAAGAGATGGAATTGTCCAGGAATTTTAGAACTTACAAATGAAAGTGATTCACACTGACAGGGTTCTGGCAGGTATAAATAGACTTGTATAGCCATATCCTGCGTCAACCGTCTTAACAAAGAGGCTCCGGTACTATCAGCACCTTCCCTTTAAGATTTGCCTTCTGTTTTGGCTTCTACACAGGTAAAGTATCATGCTTTGATTGGTTTTCTAATTGGAAATAGACACAATGAACAAAGAATCTATATCCTGGGTCACAAATTAATTTCAGTTTTCTTAAGCCAGTGTCAGACAAGATTGTTTTTCTAGGTGAAAACCAAGCGCCTAAAATTTGGTGCATTAAAAGTTTCAAGGAAATGTATGTCTATCCTGTAGAAAAGAATATCCCCCTCAGCAAAAACCACATTTTTAGAATGCTGAAGGGGAAAAGCAGAAATCCTTAACATCTGTGTGGGCTGGGAATGTAAGTCAGTGGGTGGATTCTGAAAACTGCACGATGAGGGGGGGGGGGGGGGGGGAGAAGGGAAACATGTTTATTTGTTAAAATGGAAACAATCATTAAAGACAACGGTTTAAAAATATTGAAACCAAAATGTAATGGAACCCAGAAGAGGTTTCACAGTTTTAATGAAACAGTTTTTCCACTTCGAAATATCATAAATTGATATAATTTTTAAAGTACATATATGTAGACATATACATGTATTTAACTAGTGGACAGATCTCTGTTGCCTGTCATCAAAATACAATTTAACCTTGCTCTTTGATGTTATTTTATATGTAGCTGGTTTATTATTCCCAATTAGGAGAGACCACTATCACTATTTATACTTGTTGCCTAGAAAATTATAAACACTTGTCTTTAACGTGGCCTTCACTAAGAAAATCTGACCATATTATAAGCTGTGAATTACCCTACTTTTAATTTAACAAGCAGGAGCAGAGCCAAAAGAAACCTAGATCTCCTAATTTTTTTTAACTACCCCATTTAAAAAAATCATTTTAAATTCTATTTAATGCTTTTCCAATTCTGGCTTTTAGATCAAATGCTCCTTTAGTTAAACAGGGGTTCTTAAGTTAAAGTCTGTGAACTCGGGTTATTAAAAATATTTTTATAACTATTTCAATATAATTGGTTTCCTTTGTAATCCTATATATTTTATTTTATACATTTAAAAATACTATTCTAAGACAGGGTCCATAGTTATTACCAGACTACCAAAAGGAGTCCATAGGACAGAAAAGGTTCAGAACCTCTGGACTTTCAAATATCTGACAGCAGTGGAATTAACAGAGCTCCCCTATTTCTAAAATGCCAAACACTTTTCACAGGATCCTATATACCCTTTAAAAGATCCCTGTGAGGAACATCTAAAAATCACTTCCACAAGTTTACAATTAGGAAAATTGAGGTACAGAACACCTTGGTTATTTGTACAAGGTTATGAGCCAAGCAGAAATAAAATCCAAGTCCCTTTAACCTGGTTTAACCATTAGACCAGATTGTCTCATACCATGGCAAAGCAAGGCAGTCACTGTGTTACTGAGTCTGCTAAAGGGTTGTCTGAATTCTATCAAACTGAAACTTAATCATAGGCTATGATTTTAGAGGGGAAAAAGAGAAATAATGAAATGCTGGTCCTTAGGGAAGGATAAAGAATTTCTTGGATTTAGATCTATTCGCATGTCTGTACACATCAGTAAAAAGCAGCTGTTACTAATGTACAACTGGTAATGCTTCATCCAATGTACGATGTAAAACTCTAGCCTGTCTTTACATTCTTGGTATCTATGTAAAATAGGCATTTCAAGAACCTAGTGGATAGAGGCCTAGACTTGGAGTCAGATAGGCCTGGGTTCAAATCCTGCCTCAGACAGATACTGGCAATGCGATCATGGGCAAGTTAACCTCTCAGTGCTGTAGGAACCTCTTTAAGAATCTAAATCAGAGCAGAGTTGTCAGACTGCATAGTGTGGATTTGCATTTGTGGAGGGAATTCCCACACAGTTAAGTTTCCTATACTGCTGAAATCTTCGATATGGATGCCACATTAAACAGAGGCCATTTTATATACCATAAAATCTAACTTCACTGTATACACTTCCAAGTTATACCAACACATACTGGCATCAAATTTATCCCAGTTTAAATATTCTGCCCTCTGTGGAATAACGCATCTACTGCCGTACGTGACTAACATGCGGATTGATCTGGCTGAACTCCTTTCTTCCTTCTCTATCTTTGAATCATTGTTATAAGGGATGGCTTACTGGAAAGAAGAACAAAAGACATCAATAAAACTTGAAGATAACAAATTTGCAGGCTCATTTTAAAATGACCAGAGTGTTGTCACCAGTCAAATGCAACCATTTTCATTAAAAATTTATCAAAAAGAAACCCTATTAAAATTCCTCAAAAAAGCAGCCTCAGCTTTTTACCTGATAGGTTGGAAAAAATTTTAAAAATCAACCCAGATATTCACAAGGGCAAGAACTGAAGGCATAGAGTTCCAAAGATCCCATTGCTTAGAGACTTCCTCACCATATTCTCCAGTTTTTTCTTCTATCTATAAACATCAATATCCTCTAACTTGGGCTAAATTTCAGTCAGTTCACTTGATCCAAGTCCTTAAACTAGCCAGACACTGAGTAAAGTGAAACACTGTTATGACCCACTTTTCTCAATTCATTACTGCCAGACCACCAAGTCCTTTCCCAATAGCCTGTATTTATACTGGAAGATAAAAAGTAAAACCCGAACAACGAAAACATAGAAAGAGGACTGTATGTACCTGTTTTGTTGATTAGAAGGAAGGAATCTACATACTTTTTGAACAGTGTCTGGCACATCTCAAAAAAATCAAATTAGTCAAAAAAGATGCAGAACTAAATATCCTTGAGTAAAACTGAGTGAGTGTCAAAGAGACTTCATCTTTCTGCCTAAGTTCATCATTTGGTCAGGATCTTAATACATTATACTATTATTGTCATTATCCTGTGCATCTATAAGCCTGAACCTTAGCATTCTTGGCCAGTTTGAAATAACAATGTAAATTTGGGCTGTACCGAAATATTTTGATATAATTAAGTTAGGTATCTGTACATTCACCACTTTGCCAAGCTGCAAATATTTTAGTGTTCATTTCAAGCCATGAGAGCTTGCCAAACTAGCTTTTGGAATAGATGTATGTTATTTGAAAATAAAGTATACAGTTACCTAATTCAAACCCAGCATGGGCTCCATTATGCTTTAAAATTATGTTATGTTACATGTTTTTTTCTATTATATTAAAATACAGGTAACTACGTAAATTTTTATTATATTATCTCAATCTAATATTTCTCCATGCTTAAAGTGTTAGCCAACGGTCCATAAAATGTCACCATTTAAAAATAGTGCTTTCCTGTTTACAAATGTATGAGTGTGTATCATACACACACACACACACACACACACACACACACACACACACACACACACACACACACACCACACACACACACACACACATATGGAGAGAGAGAGAAAAAGAAAGTCCTTACTAAACATTTTAAAGAATTTTCATGCATGTTATTAGGAGATGGCATAAGACAAATACAACTCTAAATTAGAGTCTAAAACCATCCTTTCATAAGATTATGTAGGTTCAATGAACACAGGATGAATTAGGCCAAAGCAAGTTAATGCAGTAAAATCTCACTAATTCAAACAATTTGGAAGAGAAACCAGTCTAAAGTGGTGAAAAGTGTTATAGTGTTTTTGAAAATAACATTTTTGTTATTTTCAGTTACATAACTAAGCTAAATAGCTGCTGAAAATAGGAGCTTTCAGGAATCTGCTTTAATGAAAGGTGGCAAAGGATATAGAAAGACTGTCAGACACAGGCTCACACGTATTCCAATTCCAACACTGAACTACTTGCATGACTTTCAGCAAGCTACTTTCCCTCTCAGACCTCAGTTTTCTCATCCACTGTAAAACGGGTATAACCACACTTCACAGCCTGCCTCACTGGGCTGTGAGGAAAGCCTTCAGTAAACATACAAGTACCACACAAATGTAAGTCATTTTTATTATGAAGAAGTAAAAGAACTGCTAGTTTGCAAACACAGCAAATGCCTGCAAATAAATGATTTTAAATGGCTTTTAACATACATTGCTGTCAGACCGCTGAGCAACAAATCTTCTGCAGCGGAGCCTCATTTCAGCTTTTCATTTGTTTAACACACCTTTTGGACGTGGCTGAGTCAGAAAACTTTAGCTCTAAATTCTATCCAAATGAATCACAAATTCTAAACTTATGGAGGCTGCATTAAGGTTTATAGTAATGCAGGACGGTTCGAATTATACTTTAATAGATGTTAAAGTTGAATGTAATCCCCATGAGGCCAAGGATAACTTCATCTTTGTAATTTTTTTCCTAGCACCTAATAGAGTTCTTTAAACAAGGCAGACATTTAATAAATGTTTATTGAATGGAATTTAATTTCAGGATGGATCACAAATGTAGTAACAAAAGTTGCCATCTCAGTAACTTAATAGTTTCTTATTCATATTTAAAAACATAACTGGGAGCAGCAAGGTGGCTCAGCAAATAGAGCACCGACCCTGGAGTCAGGAGGACCTGAGTTCAACTCTGGCCTCAGATGCTTAACACAAAAAAACTAGCCATGTGACATTGGGCAAGTCACTTAACCCCAACTGCCCTACTTCCTCCCCTCCAAAAAAAGCAAAAAATAAAAATAAAAAAAATTAAAACATACCTGTACAGCCAGTTGTTCCTTTTTTGCCTGAATATCCCATGTCACAGTGGCAGATGAATGAGCCTTTCGTGTTCTCACAGGTGCCACTCAGACAAATGTTTGGGTTAAGGTCACATTCATTAACATCTGGAAAACATTTTCACAGTAACATTTATAAAGAATGTTTCCCATGATATTGTTAGAGTTATCTCCCTGAGATAAAGCCACTGTGATAAACATGTATCTGAAACCAAAAAAATTTAAGTGTTTCTTCACCAAAGTTTGGATATTATTAAGTTTTAAGGCACTAATTCAATTCACATTTATTTACCAGTTCCCTATCTATCATTCTTAAAATTATGTAGAGAAATTTGATGAGTTGTCTGTCACGCAACAAAAAGGTATTAAAAATATACAATCTTTCGACTAAAGTCCCACTATCGTACATAATACTAGCCCTGGACAACAGGCTATCTGGAAGAACATTTTAAACTTTCCTGAATTTACCTAATGTCATTTTGATAGATGAAACAGGGGAAAATTCAAGTTGTCACTTGTTTTTATTTATACAACATCAAACAGGCATTTTTCAATGAGATTTCTTCACTGAATGACTGCACTCTGCCTACCTAGCTCAGTTATAGTATCTAGTCAACAGTTATTGGCTATCTCTTTCCCATACTGATAAGTTATTTTTATATTGTTTTATTTTTAACTTGCAGGATTTCTGCTTAAAAATCAATCATTCTATTAAGAGGGTAAGAAAATTGTTTTTTAAACAGTTTAAAATAGCTATTTTAAAATAACAACTATTTTGTCAAGAGATTAAAAAATAATAATAATATATGTATTAACCAGTCCCCAATTCTCTCCCTCTCAGACAAAACAACTTCATTATGCTTAACAAAAGCTTTCATATAAGTCCCAATGCAAAGGGTTAAGGTGACAAAAATAACTTATAAAAGACATTTCACAGCACTAGATCAAACTATATTTCCATCAAGTCAGAATTCTGTGTCTGACAAGAATACGATGAAAACAGTTCATCATTGTGCATCATGACATCAATTTCAAAAATAAGGAATATACCCTAAATATCCATTACTTTCCTCTTCATAACTTGTTATGGATCTATTATCCACCTTCTTTGCTTAATTAACTAAACTTGTGAGTGACTGGACTAAGAAACATTGGTCCTTTTGACTTACCTACACAGGTCTTCATGTCCTCAGATGCCATGAACCCATCAAAGCACAGGCACCTATACTCTCCAGGTATGTTTGTGCACTGACCTCCGTCACAAATATTAGGGTTATCTTCACACTCATCAATGTCTACAAGGGAAGAAAAAACACAGAACTCAACTGTTTATGTTTCATTATGAAGTGGATAAAATCCGAACAAATCCAAGACCACTGTCTTTCATCACAGAAATGAACCCTAGAATTTCAGACTTAGAAAAGACTTCATTAGCTGTCCAGTGCACACTATGTCTGAAAAAGAATCTTTTCAACGACATACATGGCAAACTGTCATCCAAAACTAGCTTAAAGACTTCTTGTGAATGAGAATTCACTCTTTGACAAGGGAGCCCATTCTGCTTTGGGATAGTTCTAAATTGTGAACAAGTTTTTCCTCACATCACCTTTGGATTTTTCTCTTAATAATTTCTAACCATTTTCCCTCATTTTGTCCTCTGAGGCAATCAGAGTAAGTCTAATTCATCTTTCATGTGCCTGACCTTCAATACTTTAAGAAAAGCTATTATTTATTCCCTTCTTCAGGCTAAATATCCTCAGTTCCTTCAACCAACTGTCATGAAACTGATGGCATTTCACTAACCTAGACACCCTTCTCTGGATACTCTGGATCCTTATCGACGTCCTTCCTAAACACGGTGCTCAGAACGGGACATAACAGTTTAGGTGCAGTCTGCACAAGATGGGCTAGTGCAGAAGTGTCACCTCCTAATTTCTGGAACTCGTGCCTCTCAATGCAGCCCAACATCACATTAGCTTTTCCTTTCCTCTCCTTTTCTTTCTTGCTTTTTTTGGGGGGGAGGGAAAGTTATAGAGGGGGTGGTACCATTGTTGACTCCTAATGAGCTTGCAGTCCACTGACATCTTTCAGGTGCAAATGAAGCTTTATCCAAAAAAAAAAAAAATCCAAAGCAGATCAAACGCTTTGGAGAAAAAAATGAAAGAATTTTTATCATGTCATCACCATTAACGTCATCGGTGGCACTAGATAGCTCTAATTATACTTGGCTAAAATTTTGCTACTTTACTATTAACAAGATTATCTCCTATCTGCATTTATTCCTTTAAAAAGATCTAAAAACCATTTTCCTTTCCCCTATGAAGATACTTCATCACAGTGGGGAGGTAACCCTGATTTCTCTAAGGTAATTCTCTCAGGGCCAGTCAAGTTTTATACATGCTCCGATGTTTGTTCAAGAGGTGATAAATTTTTTGGCTATAGGAAAGGCTGAGGAGGGAGTATATCAATGAACTTTCTTGTAGTTGAAAACACCAAAATATAAACTAATTCTCTTCTATATATTGATTATACTTACAAGATGTATGCTCTAGTAGGTCTACAATGCCAAATGATTCTGAATCCTCTTCAAGAATAGCTGGGACTTGCTATGTCTCACATCAGTGTTCTTATAATGAAGCCAATAGTTTCAGTATGATAGTTTAAGAGTCTAATAACTTTTAACCCCAAATTTTATTCCAGCCATTCTCTTTCTTACTGAGGTTATAAAGTCTAAACCATGGCCATGAGATTCGAAAATATTACAGTAAGATTTTATAAAGTTTTTCTGTTCTGATTCAAAAGTCATCTCAGATAAAAGACGTCTAAGTCCATTTTGCATTTTAAGTTTGTGTTCTATACATCTGTAATCAGTGATTTTCAACAAATAAATGTATTTTTAGTTTGTGATATTGAAGCAAATATTCTTTGGCCACAGGCTCTGGAAATATCAGCTTTTCTATTCTATTGAGCTTACGAATCTTGAACCTTAAAGGAAATGCACCACCCCCCCAAAAAAAAACAACTTTCCCATTACAGTATGGTTTAAGAATCACAAATCACAAATCTGAAAATATTTGCAGGAAAAATTAAGAATCATAGCTCACTCTAGATTTCTCTAAATGGTCATTCACTTGTCCAACCTACACGACAGTTATATGCAGTACAATAAGTTTGTTTTACCTTGATGCTTTCTTCTTTGCATCTCAACTATTCCAGGAAAATTCCCAGTATATTACTATTACTATGTTAAATATAAGCTGCAGGTATCTGAGGCTCAGAAGAAGCTTTATCTGATTCTGAATTAGCATTCCTAACTTGCACATTTTTAAATATGCAAAAAAGGTATAAATTATTAAGTAATGACATTGAACACCTGGCTGTGCTTGGAATACTCAAAGGGGTAGCATGCCTAAAAGCTAAAAAGAAAATGAAGACTTACAGATTTTATAATATCTAAATATATTTCATCTTGTTTAGATGTATTTACATAAATACTTCAAATGACCCATGATTTAATTCTGCCAACACAAATCACAACTCTGCAACACATCATTAGACAACTTAATGAGTTGCTATGGCCAAAAACAATTCATAACCTGTTGACCAGCCTCCTGGTGGTGAGCCTCTCTCAACTCAGCTAAACTGGTCCTCACAGGACAGACAGGTGGCCAGTAAGGGAGCCTGTACTCAGTCTCTTCAGTCTGATAAGAATTATCAGAGCTGGCAGAGCTTTAAAGAACCTTTATATCAAGATGTGGCACAGTGGGGATTCAGTGATTTTTACGTAGGAATTGGTTATTTTTTGGACAACATAGATGTCTGGGAAAAATAAAAAAATTTAATTCCTCCTCTACAAATGGGTATTTCAAATTAGGCAAAACACACAGATGAAAAACAGCCCAATACTGTAGAAGATGTAGAAAATGCAACACATAAAACTTAGTGAATGTTTTCATTTTTCATCTAAATGCTTGGTGGCACAGAGATATCGACATTTATACAGAATCATCACAAGATAGATATACTTCGGTTGTCTGCTTTTTAAAATCTCATGGCTGGAGGGTTCTTTGGTGCTCTGAAGAGCACTTATCTGAATCTTGAAAAGAAATTTTGAACCTTAATGTGCTTAGACTTGCCAAAACATAAAAATGTATCTCTCCAACTTGTCGTATGCGTATTTTCATCTTATTTTGTAAAATATGGTGCCTTTGATCCTGAGGCCAAAGCATGGGTCATTTAGGAGGAGTCCCATTTAATTCAACATGGATTTACCACAATCCTTTCTGAAATAATGTAACAGTAAATGATGGACATAATGTAGAAAAGAAAGTAAATCTTTTCTACAATAATTATCTGTTCAACTGAAATATTTATTATGTTTGGATCATAAGAAGACCTCATCAATTTGAAAATATGTCCAGGAATCATAGATTCACAGCTGGAAGGAACCCTAGAGGCTACCTAATCCAACCTCTTCATTTTACAGTTGAGGAAACTGAGGTCTAGAGAGGGTAAGTAATTTGCCCAAATTTTAAGACACATTTGGCTCCAAAAAAGCTTCATCTGACCCTGCATCAGTGTTCCCAAACTCCCTATTTCCTCTAAAGATAGTGCTTCTTCTGCTACATCCTATATATCTACAGTAGTCAGTCAAACAGTACATATCACTCTTAACATTGATTTTCTTCCTGTTTCATAGATGTGACTTATAGGAACCTAAAACAAGATTTATTAACTTTAACTGATAAATCTACTTTAATCTACCTATTTTAACCCCAATATAATGTTAAAAGGAATTTTACCAGTGCAAGATCTCTGATCTGGCATAAGCGCAAATCCCTGTCGACAGCTGCATTCATAACTGCCTTCAGAGTTGGTGCAGAAGGTGTCACAACCCCCATTCATTATGCTACATTCATCAATATCTGGAGAAAAAGGAAACAGGATAATTTTACATTTTTATTCACTTAACCATTATAGGGCATGTTTAAGGTTTGCAAAGATGGACAACATACATACATCAACTAGGGACAAAATTTAGGACCACTGGAAGTAATTCTCAATTACGGCAATGGACAGTTGGATAAAATGATCCTTGATACAGATTCAGTTACAAACCTGAAATTCAGTCCAGATCCATGGAGGGGTTGGCTGAGGTCTACAAACCTTTACAAGAACCTGGGCTGAGTTCTTAGTTGGCTTGAGCCATGTTTCAGAAGAATTTGGGCTGAATTATGGTTTCGGGTGGAAACCATGTGAGACTTGGCAGTTCCACATGGTTTCCAACCCAAACCAGGCGAAAGTTGGCAGTATCCTCTGAGGTTCACTTTGATTTTGGGGTTCATTTGTTAAAACAATGGTGCTGTCTTTATAAGTCTTCCCAGGACCATTTAATTCAATGAGGAGTTCTCAAAGAAACTGTCACGACTGGAGCTCAAATTGGTATTAATCCTAGCATCTATTTCCATACTCAAAATCAGCATATTATAGCAATAGCAATAATAGAAAACACTATCGTACTTTTCCATATATTAGGCTATCAGATCCTTAAACAACCCTCTGAGGTTAGCAGGGAAAATATTGCTATTTTACATATGAGGAAACGGAGGCTTATAAAGGTGAAGTTACTTACATGTAGTTTCATAACAAATAAGCATTAGAATAAAGCAGGGTTTGCTAAGCCCTAACAAAATGCTCCAATATTTTAGCTAGCTATTTAACTAAAGGAGAGCAGTTTTCCAATATCTTGGTCTTAAGATTCCTTTGAAATTATTGAAGACTACCCAAAGAGCTTTTGTTTATGTAGGTCATACTTTCTGTTATTTACTATATTGGAAATTAAAACATCTATTATTATGAAAATAGTGTTGACCTTGTAGAACACACTTGGATAACTATAGCTGTAGACCGTAAGTTCTAAGGGGGCAAAGACTGCATTTTATGCTTCTTTTTATCACTATGACATTTAGTTCAGTACTGGGGATGGAGCAGATGTTAAAAAATTGCTTACTGTTCTAATTTGACATGTGTGCATAAAACAAAGTATAAACTACCATAGACTATTCAAACTTGTATGACCCAAATGGTCCTTGCTAGAGCTTGAAACATTCTACAGACTTCATTTTTTTTCTTTTTAAATCAAGCTTGACTAAATTCGTGGCAAGAATCCGGTGAGGAACTTCTTCTACCAATGCAGATTAGTACCTTTTCTGTCACTTTTAAACTCAGAGTTGGCAGGGTCAACGAGAGATTAGGTGACTCGCCTAGGGTCACCCCTAGATCACACCAGATACTAATCTGCCAGAGACAGCACTTGAACCCAGGTCTTCTGGATTTCAAGGCCAGTTTTCTATCCACTACACCAGGTTCCCTTTTCATACTAATGATTTTTTGAAAAGATATAGGTAATGGAAATATCAGAGGATCATGGGTTTATAGGTTAAAGAATCAGAGAATTTAGGAGCTGGAAGAAATCTAAAACCTTTCACCTCATTTTATAGGTGAGGAAACTGAAGACTATTGAATATAAAAGGATTTATAAATAATTTTTATATAAGCTTAAGATAACTGACTTGGTTTAGGGAAAAGAATTCTATTTCCATAGTTTTGGGGAAAGGGTTTCAGAGCTTACCAACACAAAACAGTTTATCAGGTGTAGCATGATAGCCTGGATTGCAAGCGCACTGGTATTTCCCAATCAGGTTCACACAGCGACCATTTCGGCAGAGGTTAACACTTAGATCACACTCATTGATGTCTGTTAAAAATAAGAAGAGAAAATTAAAAGTCATGCTTCTGAGTTTTAAGAGATAGGTGGACCAAACTCAGCAGGGGAAATTGTTGCCCTTACCTATACAGGCTGAGATATTGGGAGCCATTTGATGGCCAGGAGGGCATTCACATCGATAACTTCCCTCCGTATTCAGGCATGTGCCACCTCGACAAAGAAGAGGGTCTCTCTGACATTCATCGATATCTGTAAAAGGCAAAAAACCAAACCAAACCAAAACAAAAAACACAGAGTCAATCATTTCAATGTAATCTCTTCTCATTTCCCTAATTATTTTTCCTTCTCTTCTGCAGGGCTTGGATTTTTGTTGGGTTGTTTATCTCACTCTTCAAATACCCAGAACTGTCTTCTCAGCTTCCTTACCTCTCAAATGCTTTGGTATTATCACCTTCATCAATCACAGTCACAAAAGCTTAATTTCTTGGCTGTTCTCTATTTGTTTCCCATACCCCGATGGCCATACCTGGCTAAGTCACCCTCTCTTGCCAGATCCTGACTTCAGTAACTGTGCTAAGAACAAACAGCAGAGGAACAGGGTAGCTTTAGAGTAAACATCAGGGATCAAGGGCAGGTGAACCTTTCTGCTCACTCTGAGCAAAGGGGGTCCTGTGGAAAATGGCCATGAACATACCCATGCAGTTCTTCATCATCATAAATCCACTTTCATATCCATCAAAGCACTCGCATTTAAAGTCGCCTGGGATATTCACACAGATGCCTTGACCACACAGATCAGGAGATATCCGGCACTCATCAATATCTGTGCAGATGCAAATGGTACCAATTAAACATTAGGGCAGATTCAATGCTTAGGAAAACTCTGAATAAACAAAAATGTTTTAAAAGACATCCCCCCCCCCCCCGGCTGAACATTTACTAACCTGTGCAGTTCCTTTCTTCAGAATCGAGAGCAAAGCCACTGTCACACCTACATTTAAAGCTGCCGATGGTATTTCTGCACTTGCCATGGGTACACAAACTTGGAATCATCTTGCATTCATTTATGTCTTTAGGAAAAAAATAACGTGGAAAAACATTTCAGTAACCCAGGAGGAGTTCAAACTGCCCATCATTTCAAGCTCAAAGGACTTCTGTAACATCAGAATACCTGACCTTCAGGGGGTGATTTAGCTGAGAGATGCAAACAAGAATTCCCTCTACAAGAATCACCTTCAGCCACAAATCATACTCCTTTTTTATTTTTTGGAAGACCTCTGATGAGAGGCAGTCCATTCCTTCCTGAGGCAGTCCCTTGTAATTCTGGATACCATTGTATGATAGGAAGTCCTTTTTTGAATTAAGCCAAAATCTGTCTCTGTCAACTTCCATGCTTTGATTCCAGTTCTATCCTCTGCAGTCAAGCAGAATAAATCTAATCCTTCTTCCCAGTGGCAGTTCTTCACACACGTGGAGATATTTAGCCCTCCTAAGTTTTCTTCAAACTAGAACATCACCAGTTCCTCCTACTAATGCTCATATAGCGTGTTCTCAATGTTCTCCACTTTCTTGGTTGCTGTCTGGAATGCTCTCAAGTTTATCAATGTCCTTCCTAAATGAAGATCCAGAATGTAATACGATATTTTATGTACTAGTCCTGGGTACTCATGCCCCTTTACAGCCTACAGGAACCCATTAGTTTTTGACTGTCACATCACTTTATTAACTAATAATAAATTGAGAGTTCACTAAACCCCCAAAATCTTTTATCACATGAAGAGCTTTCTAATCATACCTCTACATCTTGTACTTGGGAGGTTAATTTTTTTTTGAACAATTATAGAAGGCATCTACTTCTATTACGTTTCATTTTATTAGATTTGAACCAATGTTCTCTTTACTTACAAGGCTGTTTTATAACATTTAAAATGAACATTAAAGGCTGGACAATAATAATATTGAACACAGTGTTTAATGGTCCATGAGGAGCGTGACTCACATCCATGTTTAGCCCTTTTCAACTTAGTATTTTATAAAATTTCTCTATAAAAAAAAGGAAATGCAATAGCACATTTAAATGAACCTTCTCAACTGCTGCCTCATATAGCCAAAAGTATGCAGATTATAATCTAGACCAACTGGGCACATGTTAAGATAAAGTGCCATTTTAATGCTTTTTTATGGGAACTTTTATATGTTTTTTAAAAAGGAAGCTTTTCAAATAAGGCACCATCCAAAAATGTCAATAATTAACAAAAAATGTACAAGACTGATAATTCTACTTTTTAAATATCTGATTCTATCAAGGTTCCATTAATATCTTAGATGGCATCTAGGCAACTACATGGTACAGCAGATAGAGTGCTGGGCCTGAAGGAGGACCTCAGTTCAAATCCAGCTTCATTAACTTACATTTACTAAGTCACGTAATCTCTGTCTACCTCAGTTCCTCAACTGTAAAAGAGGGATACAAGGGCCTACCTAGAGGGGTTGTTATGAGAATCAAGTGAAATAATATTTGCAGAACACTCAGCGTAGTGCCTGGCACATAGCAGGGGTCGTATACATGTTTATTCCACTCCCTTCCCTTCCCTTCTCTCCTCTACCTCTCCCGGACTCAACTTGCAACTTGCTGAAATGAGGAAAGAAGATATGTATGCTCTATATGCTATTTAGATTTCTCCTGCAGTATCATACTCCCAAGGGAGGCATTGTAGAACAAAGCACCTGGGACCCAAGAAATACCTCTAAGTTCTAACTGTGTTATTTTATAACAGGTTATATTGGCAGGGAAGGGGAAGGGGGTGGGTGGATGGTGAAGAGTAAGATGAAATCTCAAGAGCATCTTCCCATCTGGAAACAATAACTTATCCGTTAAAGAGGGACAATTTAAGTTCCTTTGAATTTGAATACTATACCTTTGAAGAAAGGTTTTCCATTTATAATCTCTCCTCTTGTGGCAAATCCAGGCCCTCTAGGGCAAAGAGCTTCATACTCAGGTGTATTCCTCACAGGACACTCCTCACATTCTACGCTGCCCCAGGCTGCCCCAACAGAACAGCAGCATGCATCCATCCGGTGGCGGCCAGCAACAGGCAAAGAACATTCTTCATCTTCATGTTTCAGGTAGCAAGTTTCTAGGCGGATATCTATTAAGGGAAGGAAAGGAAGTTGAAAAATACATTATTTTCAAAGCTAAAAACCACTGTTATTTAGGTAAGCACAGTGCTTTGCACACTGTGCTTAATGAAGTGCCTAATAAATTCATATTGGCTTGAACTGAAACTTGGTCTTCTAATAAGAAGCCAGATTTGTTAATGGAGGTCTTTAATACACGAAGGTTCCCTGGCCTTCTGGACCCAAAATTCTCACCTTCATATTTGTCAAACAGAAGACAAAAAACTCTAGTTCATCTTCCACAACTCGGCAGCTGAGTGGCCACAGGAAAAACAATGCATTTATGAGCTGCAGTTCTTTCCTTTGGAAGAACAAGGATAGCGATACCTGTCCTGCTCATCTTACAAGGTCATGGTGAAGATCAAATGAATTCATTTATTTTAAAGATATATGAATGAAAAGCACCACAGTGATGTTCCCTTTTTTTCTAGTCATCCTCTACTAGTATGCAACACTCATCTAAATATCTGAATTGTAGCTAATATAAATATGGCTTTCTGAAGCCCCCCTTGGCAATTCTTTACTTAGGTTTTTACCACGAAAAAGGAGAATTTAAAAATAAATCACAAAATACACATCGGAGCCCCTTCCACTTAAGGCCTTGGGGCTCATTATAGATTAAGAAACTGGGGTTTGGAATGGGATTAACTGACCTTCCTCAGCAATGAATGGAACCTCAGGCTTTTGATTCCAACTATTGAAATTCCATCCTCTAGACCACACTGTGCTTTTTAAGTGATCCAAATCCTTTAATTAAATACAGCAGAATCCCCGCAAGATTCTGTGCATTATAATATGGTTTCAGATACACTATAGATCTGGATACATTTCCTATGTCACAGAGGACTAGTGACTCGGGCAACAGTGATAATTTCTCCAGCACCGTTCCTTTTAGGGCCCTGGAAATGTTGGAGGGCATTCAGGGCTCAGAAGATCACCACTACTGTTATCCATAGGGATATCCTCCCCAACCTTCCATCACTGTTACTAGTAACGGTCTGTCTTTAGCAGCTAGCCACAAATCATACTACATCCAATATAGGTTAGGTGATGTTCATAAGATCCTCTGCCACTTACACTTTACAGCAGCGGTTCTCAACCTGTGGGTTATGTTCAATTTGTAACAATGAAAATACATCCTGCATATCAGATACTTACATTATAATTCGTAACAGCAGCAAAATTACCATTAGGAAGTAGCAATGAAAATAATTTTGTGGGTGGGGGTCACCACAACATGAGGAACTGTATTCAAGGGTCGGAACATTAGGAAGGTCGAGAACCACTGTTTTACAGTATGCTTAAAACTGGTTTAAAGGCTTTGTCCGGATCAAGAGTCATCACAATTCAAATAACCTGTGGTTTTCTATAAAGTAGGCACCGAACAAACAAAAGGACTAACCTTTCTGTTAACTAATAGGGTATCTTCTCTGATCATGAAGGATGAAATCTGAGGCCAAATCCCATGTACCCAGACTAAGAGGAGGTGACTACGAATTAAAGTTTTTGGATTTTGTGAGATTTATCTGTACTTTGAACTAAAGAAATTTTGCAATCTATAAAAAGAGGTAGTGATGGGTGAAGTGACGAAACAAACGCGTACCAAGACAGATTCTCCCCGTGAGATCCAACGTCATCCCACTGGGACACTGGCAAACAAACGAGCCCAAGGTGTTGACACAATGGCCGTTCCTGCACACTCCCGGGAACACAACACATTCGTTTATATCTGAAGGGGGGAAGAAAACCAGAACACAATCAGACAAGCCTATCTGCGTAAACATCATTGCATTTCGTAGAAGATTTGAAAAAGATACCCCCTTTTAACACTGGCATTCTAGATTACCCTTCAACTCCATTCACCGGGGACCTTTTCTTCTAAGTTACACATAAATTAATTTGCCAAAAAACCCGCCCCTACGGAATCACTATAGTGTAGAATCAGAAACAGCTCCAAATACTGTCATAAAATGAAACAAGTAATTCGCAATTTAAGGATTAGAGAACTGACGACAATTCTCAAGGACTGGAGGCCTTCTTAAATAAGAACGTTACATGCTGCCTGACGTGAGAAAGTACTGAACTAAACAGGACAGAATTGTAAGGGTTTTTTTTTGGAGGGCTTTATAGCGTACAAAATGCTCATATGTACATAGTTACCTTTGAACTCCACAATAATACTAAGAGGTACCTTGAACTCTAAGTGCCTTGAGGGAAGAGGCTGTGCATTATTTTATAGTCATATCCCCCATACTACCTTGTTTAAAATAGTGCTCATATTAGGTGCTTAAAAATGAATGAACTGCTACAGGCAGACAAGGCAGAATTAAAGGTAAAAAGCTAAGGTCTGTAGAAATTAAATTACTTGCCTAGGTCTTAAGAGCCCAGGTCTCTTCATTTTTAATCCAGCACTCTTTCTGACAAATCATGACAAGATATGAAGGAGAAAAGAGGAAATTATACTATATAAACCATGTAGAAGAACAGGGAGTAGCTAGTGTTTTTGATAAAGACAACATGCAATAATGACGGCATTGTAGTTCACGTTGCTCCATATTGTAGTTCAAAGTAATATTGTCCTAAATTTGAACATTCTCAATGAGAAGAAGATTCTCAAGGCATTTATTTCATTCTGAGTATCTAGATGAGAAGTACGGAAGGTGAGTGGGAGATGTCAGTTAATTAAATGGTATGAAGAGAAACAAAACACTTCCCAGGAACCATTATCTGAACTTAAGTCTTGGACTTATTGTACAGTGTGTCTACTTTATGGACAAATCACTGAGAACAAACAGAATGAAAAACACCCAAAACATCAAAGTAAATTTGCTTTAGTGTACTTCCAGTTCAGGGAGTAAGATAAAGAAGATTTAACTATAGTGAAATTTAACTTGGTGAGACTAAAGTTTTTCCTCTTCTATCTAATCTATAGCTTCGCCAGTCCCAGTCTTATTCCTTCAGGACAGATATGTCAGATGAGACTCCCTAGAGTAATGCTAGGAAACCAGTGAAAAAGGTGTAACTGCCTTTAGACAATGGAATCACTATTTCTGATGAGTTTTCAGGGACTCCAGGTAGGGGACAGAAACGGAAATCAACAAGTGTTTGTGTTCATTAATTTTTATCCCAAATGCACTTACTCCCTTTTTGGGTAGAACTCTCTGTAATCTATTTGGGGAAAACCTGTACCTTGGTAGAACAAGGAATACCCTTTGGAAGATACTGAGCTGTGAGCATATGGGGTTCCTTGTCAATGTTAACAAGCTAAATACTGATCAAAGAAATGATGAAGACCTGATGTCTTGGAAAAATAATTTTTCCACAGAGGATGTTGAAAAATGTCCTGTGCTTTTCCTTATGAACAGGAATAGGTAGAGAGTCACCTTCTCTTTTTTTTTTCTTTCTGGTCACTTACATGCATTGAAATGTTCTGTTGAGGTCATTTAAGTTATGTACAGTGGGTCTGGATTAGGGAAGTGCCAAAGGATTCAGTCATCATTTGGAAGGCAAGAGCTCAGGAGGGGGTTGTGGTGTTCCTCTTTATTTTAACAAAAAAACCCTTCTTTTCGTCCCACATATGGGACTAATTGTTGTTTTTAAAATATTTCAGCTGCTGTGTCATGTCAGGTTGTGTTAGTCATGATGACCTATGGCTATCTGGGATTGTGTGTGAGTGGAACAGAAAACCGAAGAAGCCCACCTAGACTCACAGGGAGGATGAGAAGAGCCATGTTATTTGGTCTTAAATGAACTTTTGCGTGTGACCACACAACACAATAACAACAAAGATGTTCTCCACCCCTCTTTAAAAACTACTTCTTGTTCCCATATTCAGACAGTGTTTTGAAATCTCTAGTTACTGTAAACTAAGGTCGGGGCTAACGCATTCTGAGGTCTCCTTATTCTCTGGCCACCATGCTTTGACCCTGGCAAGAGTGTCTGCCGGCTGGATGAATGAAGGCTCAGGAAATCCGCATCTGTCCTGTCATTGTTCGTTTCTTTCACTGCGTATTCTGCACTGTACAGTTACATGGCAACCTTAACCAATGCAGGCAACAGAAACATTCTTCCCATGGAGAGTAATTTACAGTTTACAAATAACAATAAATACCTTCACACTGTGTTCCTTTAATTCTTGAGTACCCCTTAGCACATATTGGGTCTGTAAAAAAATAAATATACAAATTTGGAATATTGAACTCCAGACTCTGTGGTTATGACATAGTATACAAAACATGAAAGAGGAACTGGAACATGAAATGGATTTTGTTCCTATGAATAAGTCTGAGATCACTTAAAAGCATTTTCTGAGATTGTATAGGCGTGGAAGATTAATAATGAAATGAGTCTCTGCCTCCCACTCAATTCCCCAAGGTACCCTTGATACAGCACAATACACTGAAGTCAAAAAGAATAAATGGCTGCAGATTTTTCAACAGCAACCAATCTTAAAAAACACAAACTATGCTAGAGGATTACTCTAAATACATCATGGAAAATTTAGTAAATGCTGATGAACACAGAGACTTCAGAATTCACATGGCAAGAACTTTAATAAACCAAAAAACCTAAATGACGAACAAGTTTATCAAACCTAGCTTTTCAAATAACATTGAATTTCAGTTAACATCGAACATTTTCCTATAGTGCAGTTACGGCCACTTAATTCTATTTCTTCCCAAACTCTAGAATTTAAAAAAAACCTGTTCTATAGCTTCTTCAGGGGGCCTTAAAACAATTCATATGCTTTTTTCTCAACTGGGTACAAAAGTCAAAATTAACGATATGACAGTATTATAAGAATAGACCAGATAAACCACAAAACTACAGTCCTTGTTATTTATTTTCCTCTCTAATATCAACATAAATTGTTATTGTCATCATAAGCTTTTCTGTTCAACGTCATTAAGAAAAAAATCCAACAACAAACTTTTCCACTGGTAATGGGATCAATAATCTCTCTAAAGTATAGATCAAAACTTGAAATAATGTCATCATGCTAGGGTTTGGTTCCTAATCAAACTATTTGTTATTTTTAAACACTTGGGACCATTTGTCTTTCTCATGTGCTCAGGCTGACTGATTCAGACACATACGGTCTACGGTACAGGTCCACTTGTCTATCTATTCTCCTTTTTTAAAGTTAGATGGGACAGAAAAAAGTAAGAAAACAAGCTTGCCCAAAATGAATTTAGCCTTTTAGTAATTTAATAAAAGTGATAAAAGAGAATGGGGTCAAGTGTTAAATAATGTCATATTTCTTACCTGTTTGACAAGGTGTGCATGGGCTTCCCCAGGCAGCACCCAGTGAAGAACAACATTGTGACTTCAACGTGGCTCCATTGATATTGATTTCACATCTTCCATCAACAATACTCTGCCAACAAGTGCCTTTAATTGTTTCTGGATAGGAAAGGGAAGGATTCAAACACTTTAAAACATACTAGTTGGTTAGGTCCAGGTATCAAAAATGTAATTGAACATGATACCTTTATTTACATAAAGGTTACCACCATATAAATAGTAGTTTAAAATACAGCTAGCATTACTATAATGTTCATAAAATCTCAGTTTCTACATAATTAGTGACTCATTTTGGTGTTAAATTGGCATTAAAATGTGTCTAATACACGAATAAAAAAATAATATTTAAATAGATACATACCTATGCAGATAGTTTTGGTTGTATCCAGAGTACTTTCAGAAGAACATTCACAAACAAAGGAACCCAGGGTGTTTTTGCATACTCCATTAACACAAGGGCTTGACTCACATTCATCAATATCTGAAAGAAAAACATATCTACATTGTGGCTAAAACTAATTTCAGGGATGAATGAATGACTTCATTTGTCATCTTACGTTCTCAATAAAGGAGGCTCAAATGATTCTTTTCCTAGGTTAGCTGCAACGTCTAACACATTGAGTTAGCACATATTTAACAAAGGTTCCTACATTTCACTTCAATCCTTGAAGCCAGAACAAATCTTCCATTCTTACACTGAGAGGTAGCATGCATAGAAGATAAACGCCTGACTTTGTTACAAGGAACACCAGGGTGCAAGTCTTTCCTCTACTGGCTATGTGACCCTAAGCAAATCATTTCACTTCTGAGTGCTATAGGCAGCTCTCTCACACTATAAACTGAGAAAGTGACCACCTGCTTTGGTAGATAGTTTCTTCATCTGAAATTCTCTATAGCAATGAAGCCACAGATCCCAATCCAGCTTTAATTAATAAATGCTGCTGAAGGATTGAAGAATATCAAGGTCAATATAATGATATATTCTGAAGAAGAGGCAGCCAAACCGAGGGCAAAAGGCCCTCAGCTGTCAGTAATGATGAAGTAGCACCTCCTCCCACTGTCCTAGGATATCAGGTAGTAATTGGAGGCTCACTTAATTTTGTAGTTAAGTGAAGAGTTTACATCAACCAAAAATGTTTGGTTCTAGTGGTTGTGTGGCAGTAGAAAAAGGGATTAGTTGTGACCTTGTAGATTGGGGACACGTTAACAAAGCAAGAATGACTCAAAGGATATGTTCATGTGTGTGTTCTAGGGCAGTCTGTAGTTGGGGACTCCAGTTATGAACAAAAATTCTATTCAGAGTAAGTGAAGAAGTCCTAAACTGTGTGGACTGAAGGGAGGCAAGTGCCCCATGCCTGGCTAGATGGCTACAGAGGCTGTGTGCACCCGGGTCCTACTGCTGATCTCCATAAAATACTAACAACATTCCAAACAATTCATATGCTTCTTTCTCAATGATGTACAAAAACTAAAATTTATGACATGATGGTACCAAAAGAGTAAATTATGTAAACCATAAGACTAAAGTCCTTGTTATTTCTTTTTCCTTTAAACATAAACTATATTAGTGCCATCAAAAGTCTATCTGTTCAAGTTTGTTTGGAAAATTTAATGTATGTTTTGTGCTGGTGGTAAGACCAGTAATTTCACTATTTAAATTTTAGCTCAGAACTTGATTGAAACAGGCTGGCAGATGTGAGATATCTGGTTGGCACGTACATGAAGCTCCAGTGCCAGAGGTGAAGCAGCCCAAATGAGTGATACCTATGTATCTAAGTGCATCTATGTTTCAGTCAGGTGAAGTGATCTGCTCAGTCACATAGTTTAATAAGTGTTAGAGCTCCAGGATTTGAAGCAAGTTTTCCTGACTTCAAACACAACTTTATTTTTTTATTTTATTTTAATTTAATTTTTAAAATTTATTTTAGTTTACAATATTCATTTCCATGAGATTTTGAGTTGCAAATTTTCTCCCCATCTTTCCCCTATCCCACCCCTCAAAACAGCCATCCCCTTGTATAACCCCTCCCCCAATCTAATCTCTCCTATGTCCTCCCCCATCACTCCTCTAACTTTCTGACAGGGCAGGATGGATCTCCCTTCCACAGTGCCTGTGAATCTTAAGTTCCAGTTGGATGTAGTTAATAATAATAGTAATAATAATTGTATATATATGTATATATATATACATATATATTTTTAATATTTGATTATCAAGCTTTAAATTCTAGATTCTTTCTCTTCCTCCCTCGTCAGCCACCCCCACTGGAAGAACAAGCCATCAAATATAGTCTGTACATGTGTAATTACG
>CM053589.1:25276200-25342993 GCA_028646515.1 Pseudochirops corinnae | reverse complement strand
AACCCTCCCCCCCACCATGCCCTCCCCTCCATCATCCTACCTCTCATCCCCATTCCCCCTATTCTCCTGTGTGGCAAGATGCCCAGTTTAGAATTTATGTCATTCCTTCCCTAAGCCAAATTCAGTGAGAGTAAGGTTGACTCTTTCCCTTTTGCCTTCCTGTTCTCCCCCTCTATTGTAACAATTATCCTTTGCCTCTTCTATGAGATGCTCAACCCCATTCTTTCTCTCCATTTCCTCTCAATCTAATCCTCTCTCACCTCAGTATTTCACCTTTTAGTATATTGTCCCTTCCTATTCAATTGATCTTATGCCCTCTATATATTCCTATATATACATACTCAGATATGTGCTTGTATGCATATATAAACCCTCTTATATAAATATATCAAACACAACTTTCTTGCCACTATCTCAGACTGTCCCTCCTACAAGTACCATAGACCTGGAATTCACAAAGCTGGGTTCAAGGACCAAGTTTGCTGCACACAAGCTTTGTGACTTTAAATAAAACTGCTAAATCCTTCTGGACCTCAGTTTTCTCATGAAAGAACCAACAGACTAGACAAGATGATTTCTACATTCCTCTCAACTCTAAATTCTAAGAAGAGAATCTTGATTAAACATTTAACTAGATTCAGATGACTAGAAAAGATTTGTAGAAACTAGATAAATCAACTTAAACACATTTATCTAGCTTGTTATCATTTTTTACTCTTAGAGTCAGTTACACAAATAGCATAAAAGCACTTACCTTCACAAGTTTTTAGGTCAGGTTTATATACGAATCCCTTGGGACAGGTACAGGTGAAACTTCCAGGGGTATTTCTGCATTGCCCATTGTCACACAGCAAGGTGTTTAATGCACATTCATTAATATCTGTAATGGAGATGGAGACCAGAATTAGAAAGTCCAATTTCACACAGTTTCTTAAACATTTTAAGTTCTCAATTCTGTGGATAAAGCAAATTTTTAAAAGAAATGCAATTTTGCCTTGAGTTATTTAATCCTATAAATGTGGATACAAATGGCTAGATTTTTAAAAATTGGCTTGCTACAATGCCCCAGACTATCAGAAAGACAATGATCAACCCCCTGCTTCCCTTGTCTATGGGGACACCTGGACCTTATGGAAATAACCAACCTTTACTTTAGATAGTTGCTGAGTTTTGCCAGAAAGTCTCTGAGGCTTTCTACTGACTTCATTTTTCATTTCTTCCTTCCAACTCCTTTTCCCAAATGGGAAAGTTGGGTCCTTGATATTATGTTACAGCCTCAGGATAATTTAGAGGCTCTTAGTTCAGGGCTATATATCACAAAAGACTGGAAGAATTGGTAATTTATCTAGGAAAGTTTAGATCGACAATTCAAATGATTTTAGGTCAAAACCATGGTTTTATGTTTAATTGTCTACAAACCCATAAAGTAGCTATGAAAATTTCCATCGTAGGTATCATTAATCTACTTGCATCACTACTGTACTAGATATTGCCCAATGTACTCAAAATGCCACATATATTTGAAGCTTATATATTTGAAATAGATTATTTGTTCACTTAGAAATTCCAATCAGCTGACTAGGTGACATTTTAAAAAGTCACTTCTCTCAAAAAAGACTTGTCTATTTAGCTTTGTGGTACCTCCTGGGTAGAAGGTGCTATAAACACCCTTGAATCGACTCTTTTGATCTTCTTTTTTATGCCATACAACCCCACAGACCTGAGCTTATATGGCCTTTAAAATACCAGAAAGTCAAGTATAAAGTCTTAGGGTATGAGAAAATCATGTATGGAAAATCCTAACAAAATAATTTGAGATGTGTAAATGCAATCTGAAAGGGTCAAAACTGCAGTTCTTAACTCTCACTGACGTCAGAGGCATTTGGCAACTTGAATAGTGGAATCTGCTGTTAAGATAAAAAATAGCTAGTCACTGGGAGCCATGTGTGGGAAATGACTGGAGCAGACCTTTGGTTCACAACTTCTTTCCCTCTTACCACAATCAAGCCCTGACCTGATAATAATGGATCCAATTTTGTAGTGTTTACTAAAGCAAAACTCTCATTGAAGTAAGAATTCCCACTGGCTCCCAGACTCCCCCTTCGATTTTCCAAGGGGTGATTTTTGGATGAAGCTGAAACATCCCTGTGTCTTTATGCACTGCCCAAATAAATAATGATTTTTGGTGCCTGCCAACCAAGAGAGGCCCTTCTAGAAAGATGAAATAGTAAAACATGTTTTCGGTTGAGTCTACTTTGAAAATACCACATGTATTCAAATTATGGCTGCCCCAGGATAAAGGCTGCACCCTAAAAAGCTGTTCTAAAGTTCAGAGTGAGGGGAGGGTATAGAAGTTTATTCCTAAAAGTAAATACAGCACACAAAGAAGAGGAAATAAAAGGCCAGAACTTAGATTAGCAGCAAGAGGTAAAGAGAAAAATACATAGCAGAAGAGTAGGAGTGCGCCTAATTCTGTAGCTCGCCAGGTCTTTGTAGCCTCTTTTTCCATTAGCTGCTAAGTCACTAATCCAAAATCCTCAGCAGAATTAGACTCGGACTTTCACAATAATTTGGAAGGGGTGAGAGAGGACGGATTTTTTTGATCACCTGTGATGAGTATGTGTGTATGTAAATAAAATAAGGAAGGGCAAAAAAAGTTCTAATTTTCATTCTAAATATATAAACATCCTGTCTTCTTCCCTTTATTTCAATTTTCATCTTTCAAACTACATGCAGCACCAGCCCACTTATCTTAACAGTGCTGCATAACTATTGTGAACGTAAGTGAGAATTTATACTGAATTTACATCTTAAAGCAAAAAATTAACAGGCTGAACAAAAGAGTCTTTAAGGTAAACGTGTGAAAAGCGGCACAGGCAATTATCAAAGGAAAAAATCACAGGAATTGATTTTAAATGTATAGTGCCTCATCCTAAAGTTTTCATTTTCATATAGTTTCCCAAGTTTAACTCATTTTTCCATTTCAGCAGCCAGGGGCTTAAACAAGGCATTGGGAGATATCAGCTGGATGTCTAGTTCCCATTTTTTTGTTACAGGTAGAGTCAAGAGATGCATAACTGCTTGAAGAAAATGGCTATGATGTATCATGGAAGTGGTAAATATATAAATAGATAGATTTGAAATATCATCTAAGCAAATTGCAAGACAAGGAATGAGAGAGAGAAAAGAAATTATATGGGGGAGTATTAGAAAGTGCCCACAGAAGTTTGAGAAGTAACTGTAAACAGTGGGAAAAACCAAAGGAGCTACTGGGAAACCAAGAAATGCACAGAATGCCGAGAAGGCCAGAGACAGCACTTTTAGATGCTTAATGCATCGCAAATAACAGTAACAGAAGCAACCAAAGAAAACTAAAGAGATTTGGAAGGGGTAAAATTAATGACAGGGAGAAGAAAGGAATGAGGAAAGAAAAGAAGGTAGACATAGGGAAAAAGAGAAAGGAAGAAAGATGAGAAGAAAAGGAGAGGGCAAACAAGCAAGGCAGAGGAAATGGGCAAGATCTGGACAGAGAACGTTATTCAATTTAAGACGGTCTGAGGATTTAACTCGGGGCCCGTAAAAAACATCAATGTGGTAACATAGGGTACAATAACAATGAAGAGCATGGTTGATAATTTTAGGACAAGGAAATGTTATCAAGTCAGTTTCTAAATTATTTGGGCTTTATCTTGAAATTAAAATTTGTATGTAATTTAGACCTAGGCAAACCACAATAAGTGAACACAAAAGTTCAAGTTCACGATATAGCAGAGCATCACCCAGAAAAGGGGTAATTTAAAGCAACTGCAAATATATTAGTAACATGTATAATATTATAAATAGTATATATGTGTTGTATATTTGTTTACATATACACAGATACGTGTAAGTGTACAGTGCCTAGAGATCAACTTCTAATGTTTAAATGTAATCAATGTACAAAACATACATTTTGTACAATGTTTGTACAATGTACAAAAACACATTGAGCAGCTAACACACAGGAGTAGGAAAATTAAAAAAGAAACAATTGAAGGAATTAGACTAATAGTATAGGTTTTATTGATGATTTTATAGCATATCTTTTCCTATATATGATTTTATTTTTTGTCTTTTATTCCCAGAGTCTATTATGGTGTCTGGTAGATAATGGAAGTTTAATAAATGCTCATTTAATAAACGGATCATCCTCCTAAAATGTTAAAGGTCACATATTATTTATGTATCTCTCTCACCATCTAAATACAGGTAGTGCTTTGCACAGAGAAAATGCTTAATACATGGTTACTGCATAAATAAATAATGCAGTTTCCAGTTGTGACGAGCATATGTGAAATTTACATGCAATGGTATCCAAATGTAATTTAAAATCACAATACATTTTTTGAATACTAAGGTTTTGGAAAAGGCAAGAGACGGAATCTCCTTTTACACGGACCTGTAATGTAAGCTATTCCTTTCATCATCATCAACATCTCAATGGCGATTTTTCCTTTTCAAAAAGCAACTCTAATGTGTGCTGGGCAGGTTACCCAAACTCTATCTGACTGCTACAACTCCTTCTCATGATCCTTGACAATACTGGCTGTCCCTTCAGTTCTCTTTAGAACCATCCTTCTTTGAGAGTTACTAAGCACTGACAGGAAACACGAAGGCTCCCCTCTACCACTTTCTCCCACACAAACGTCCTTCTTGTTTTTATTACGCCTGACTCCCGGTCAACGGCTTTTACTTTTTTCCTCCATTGCCAGCCCCTGCTTGACTAGAATAATATTCATGGGAAGAAAGAGCACAGAGTCCGAGGGTCCCTTTTATAATGACTGTGAATCTACTGCCAGACTCTGAATATTTTGATTTGTGCTATTAAATCTTTCACATTACAGATATCCTTCACTTTACCAAACAGAGAAATCTTAGGAAGTTTCACACCAATCGGATTTCCTATAATTAATCTTATTTTTAATGACCTCTATTATAAAAGTGGAATGTTCTGAGCATTAAAAACATTTTGGATGCTACTTATGTTTTTGATAAAATATTAATACTGTGTGCCACCCAAAATATTTAAATTACAAATAAAAATACTAAAAAATTACCATGAACTGACAGCATGACTGTCTGCATCACCCTTACCGTTCCCACTACAGAATAGCAATTGTTAAGGTATAGCAATATAATTAAGTTTCCCACTAGCTTATTTGATTTTTGTAACATTTTTACCTTTAAAAATGATCATTCTAATTTTTTTGTCCCTGAAATTACTGACATCTTTTTAAATATCATTGTCTGGGAATAGTTACATTGCTTGTTTTTGTCTTTCCCCCATTACCCTTGGCAATAGCCTAAAAAGCCAAGGACTGAAAAATCAAATCTTCTTTCGGAATCCCAGTATTGCCAGGAAAGAGCTATCCGGCAACCAAAGGATGAACAACAAATCTCAGTAAACTACCAATGTGCAACTTTTCACCTAAATTAATGACCAACCGCTGGTGGCTGGTGCCATTATTACAGGATGTTTTCAAACCTAAAAAGGTGTCATTTAGCTTGGCAGAATGCTATTAGAATAGACAGACCCATGGCCTGAGTTTTACTGTATCATCCTGAGTGGTAGGTATAGTAAAGTGAGTATAGTAAGATGACAGTATAGGACCTTCATATCTGGTTCACTTCATCAAAGTTCTTTTCTATGGATTTAATTTTTTTCCCCACTTTTTTTTTTTCGAGGGGGGAAGGCACGGCAGTTGGGGTTAAGTGACTTGCCCAAGGTCACGTGGCTAGTAAGTGTTAAGTATCTGAGGCCATATTTGAACCCAGGTCCTCCTGACTCCAGGCCCAGCACTCTATTTACTGCACCACCTGGAACGAATTAACTTAATAATTTACAAATTCCTTGACTTTAGTCTTCTGTTGTATGAAGCTGTTTTAACTGAGTGATTTTATACCTAATATAACAATGTCAGTTTTCTTTGTCATACAACATTTTGATTAGATACAAATAGTATAACTTTCAAGCACCTCTTAGGAAAAATGCCATATTACTTACCAACACAGTTTTTCCCACTTGCATCCACTTCATATCCTGAATTGCATATGCATTTATACGTGCCGCGCAGATTCTCACAAATTCCATTGGGGCAAATATCGGGATCCAGGGCACATTCATTTATATCTGCAACATGTTCAAGTGTGACATCAGTATCATGCGTCAAAGAGCCTTAAATGAACCAATTCTGCCACTCTTCTTCTGGGTCTCAGCTTTCCCACCTCTAAAATGCAGGGACTGGATGATTTCCTGGCCACCTCTCCCCAATATATACTGTCTACTCCACTTTAACAGATACTGCGTGGGGCTAGGGACTGTCTTGCTTTTGCATTTGTTTCCTCTGTACTTAGCACTATGCTTCGAACAGTGTAAGAATGTAATAACTGCCTTGTCATTCATCCATTCATTCATCTTTAAAAGTTCTTTCCAGCTTCAACACTCTATATTACATAGATAAGCATCAACTTACTCTTCTTTGGACGGCTTTAAAAACATTAAACGATGATTTTGACCGAACTTACAGTTAATCGAATTTGCTGCTTATTCCTTTTTCAGACTCTCCTTAGCCTCTTTTAGGCTATAAATATGACCTGAGATTAACTGAGCACAACTATTAGTAGAGCATTAGAACTCCCATGACGGCTTCACGTTGACCTAGTCTGGAAGGAAGGTAAGCTGAGTATTGTAAAGACAACAGTCTTTTTCCTTCATCTGTCTCTCTGTCTCTCTTGCTTGTTATCTTTCTCTCTTTTTTCCCCATCTATTTAGAACCTATTGTGGCATCTCCAGCTCCAGAAGATGAATTCAAGTGGCTGTTCCCTCTTCCAGAAGTTAAATGATGCCTTGCCATTAACTACACAATAGATTCTGGCTCAGCAAATTACTCTACCATAACAAGATGACTGACAACTTCACAACTGAGAAATCCTCCAAGGATATAGTTATCACATGTCCACACAACAAAGCCATTAACTCAGACACAGACTTGGGCTTCAACAATAGAAAAGTGACAGGCACTTGACATATGACCTACCTCCTCTCAAACTGGGTTGTAATTCCTTTAAAACAGCTTCCTCCTTTACACACCTAAGCAACCCCAAGAAATGTTGCATTCTCCCTGTAGAAGCATCTAAGATTTCCAGGAGTACCCTGATGAGTTTTTTGATGTCTCAGAAAGTCTTAAGGGTTGGGAATGGCAATAGATCCACTAAGGGTGGCAATGGCTGCACTAGAGGTTCCTCTGAAAGCCAAGCAGCATCTCTGCTACTACCGTATAAACTTAAGAAGTCTAAGTTTAAATGAATTTTAAACTGATGACTCACCACTGCCTCCGGAAGTCATTCCTGGGCCACTGCTGCAAAGTGCTTGATATTCCGCTGAAATAAATGAAAAGATAATCAATGATTCTTTTGTTTCCATGATAGGGAAATGTTTAACTCTGGCTTCACATACGTTATTTCCTCCATAGTAAGATGAAGTGAATTAAAGAGGAAGCTGAAAAAGAAACATTTCCCAGGGGTGGGTGTTCTATACTTGGGAGAGCAGTGTAGATAATTCCCAGTGAGAAATCTATCTAACACAGCAGATCTGTAACTGTTCTGCAGTCAGTCTTAAGAGCAGGCCACTGAGAGGTTATATTTGCTCAGAATCAGAAAGCCAATGCATGTTTCAGTTGTGCCCCACTCTCTGCGACCCCATTTAGGGTGTTCCTAGCAGAGACACTGGAGGGGTTTGCCATTTCAGTCTCTAGCTAAATTTGCAGAGGAAACTGATGCAAACAAGGTTAAAAGACTTGTCCAGAGTCACAAAGCTAGTAAGTGTACGAGGTGAGATCTGAACTAAGGAGGATGAGTCTTCCTGACTCCCAGTCTGGCACTCTATCCACAGCAGTACCTAGGTACACCCCAGGGCTAGTACTTGAACTCTGTGTTTTTCTGACTTTAAGAATAGCTCTTTATCTACTATACCATCCTGCCTTCTGCCCAGAGAATATCTACTTTTTATGTCATGATTCAGAAAGGTAACTCCAGCACTGAGCAAGAATTGATGTATTTCAAAGTTTCTCCTTTGACTACTTTATTTCTTGTCTTTAAAAAAAAATGGTTGACTGTATTAGTAAATCAGGAAAATATTGTGGACAGTATATATTCAATACGTTCTTCAAACTTTATCTTTTGAAAATCTCTGTTTCCTTGAGAGTCTTTTGGCTTTTTAGCATGTTTAGGAAACTCCAACATTTCCAAGCAAAATAATATTTAGATGAGGGGACCATTCAGTTGGGTACAAACAGGACTATATTTACTTTTTTGGGATTTTTTTTTTAAAGTCAAGAAAGATTTCAGGACAAAAAGCCTCAGTGCATTTGAAACAAGGACCCTAAGGAAAGTAATCACTAGTATAGAAATGGTGAGGTCATCTTGAAGAGATGTGTCTCTGACTGAAGCAAAACTCGTTATCGTTCTCTTTTATCTCTGTTTTTTGTTTTTTTTTTCTTTTCCCAGTGATCACTCATTGGTTACAGCCCTTCTATATGACCAAACTATTGTACAATGTGAAAGTATTTGCAGATCTTATACACGATTGCACGCCACCATGGCGGGGGGGGGGGGGAAGGGAGGGGAGAAAATCTGAAACTCAAGTGATTGTGGAACTGAATCTTGTAAATTAAAAGTAAATGAGCAAATAAAAAAAAAAAAAAAGAGATGTGTCTCTGAGTTACACTGAATGTAGTCATTCTAAATGAGTTTGTAATTTGTAACTGAAGAACTGTTCCTGAAAACAGATCTGCTGTGATAATGGGAAGTCAAAAACTTGAAAACAGAAATTAACTATTATAATAAGCACCATTGTCTGTGCAACAGCAGGAACGTTTCCAGGTCTCTGCTGCACCTAGGGAATCTTTTGTTTATTTTCCATGTGGGAGGCTCACAAGTGCCTGAAAATGCACACAGCTTTTCCACAGTACACTTTGACAAGAGTGTTCAGTCCAATCACTGGAGAACCTGCACGTCCTCCCATTGGTCTGTCTAGTAATTAGCTGTATACTTTTCCCCCAAAGATATTCCTGTGCAGCCACGTATTTAACCTCACTGTTAAATTTCTAGAGCAAGTTGTTTTTTTTTAAATCAACATTCAAGTAGTATTGTTGAGAAGCAATATACTCTCCAGTCTCTCCAATCCAAAGTCAATTACCATCTATAAAATTAAGAGGTTGAACCATCTGAACGCTAAGGTTCGTTCCAGTTGTAATGAAGGACTCTACTTACTGTCAATAACTCTGAAGGGTTTTTCCATTACTAGTCATTGATTTGCTCTGATCTATCAGCCTCCACAAATAGAGGTAAATGAACAAAGGCACAAAAAGTAAAAAATTGTAGATAATTTATAAATTACTTCATTTTGTCTTTGGAGTCTGTGAGGCTTTTCCTTTTGTGCTTTTATTTTATTAAAAGTGCATCTAATATTCTGGAAAATAATTTCAAACAAAATAAAGAAGTCACACCATGAAAACCTAGCCTAAATTAGAAAGACTTAATAGCTGTCAGCTAAATGTCTTAGCACTAGCCCAGCTTAAATAGAAGTAACTTCAATGAAACAGATATGTTGAGCGCTGTGGTTTCAAAGGCCTTCTTATTCTATACAAAAATTAAACTTAAAGAGTATGAAATGTCCACAAAGCCAGTAATTCAGTAATGAGGTACTTTAATATAATTGATTAAAACAACAATTTAGGTGAAAACTTGTTACTATCAATAAATCTGAAAGCAGTCTTTGCTGCATGTTAACCACAATATGGATTCTTCAGAATTTATGGTAATAAATTTTTCTGTGTGAAAAGGGAACCCAAATGTCATGCAGCAGTCCACAGTGTCAAGCAGAATCACATAATGTAGTCAGGTGGAAAGCATCTGCCTTACCAACTGGAGAGAGAGAGGCTTTCTCCACAGAGGTAATAGACTATATTCTCTAAAACTACAATTCAAACTTTTATACTCTAGTGTGCTAGTAAATTATACTCTTCTTAATGGAAATAAATGGCTTATATAGACTAAAACAGAACAAATAACAACAAAACACACACTCCTACCTCTGCATTCCAAAGGATTAAAGAAAAGTAGATGACTTCCTGAATTTTGAAATAACTTAAAAAATATATTCAGGTGCCAAATGAGAAAGGTAGCAGCAACAGTACTAACAAAAGGCAGGGAAAGGGAGTTAAGAGAAATATTTCTCTCCCATCCTCTCACATCAGCATCAGATTAAAATATTTGTGGAATAGCGTAGGCAATAAAACAGGAAACACACTCAACCTTGTAGCTCTGGGAAAAATGCACTTTTGCTCTCTGCTTCCTAACTTAGCTTATTCTTAGTGTAAAGGCAAGCAAGTGAGTGACACAGTTGTTTTCCATATGGGCCAGAGCTGGTATTAGATTATCTGGAGTTAGGTCATACTCTTATTCTGTGTACAGAATGATGCATGCGCCTGAAGCCCTGGTATGGGATAGCAATGGGAAAATGCCACAGAATTACATTTGTGTGGCCCTTACCAGTCAGTAGAACTCAGGGAGCAGGAGATCTGCTAATGGAATGTACAATTAAAGCTGCCTGCCTGCAGACTAGGCTTAGAAGTCTTTCTAAATAAGTCTAGGCTGTCGAGTAGAAATGTCTTCATTTACAGTTTGCACGTGTCTCATTTCCGGAGAGGAAAGATGCATTTTTAGCTCTCAGATGGTTAGCTTCAAACCAGATCAAATGATAGAAAGTAAGGGAAAAAACTGTTCCCTTCTGGATATATTCAGTTCCCACAGCAATACATCTCCTTTTGAGAAATTCTTCTCTCCCCTGAAATGAAAGATGTCCTACATTTTACCCTTCATGAATTGGCATTTTTAACAACCAAATAGGTGGGCAGACCAGCCTAGATGAAACAGTTTCCACATGTGTAACTCTTCTGTTTAAATTCATTCAAATATAAAACAGAAGTCAGTGGCACTGGGCCCTAAATTTAGAAAACATTTTAACTCTATAATGCAGTGAGTCATGAAATATTCTGCTCAAAATATACAGCCTGCTATAATTTCTCTTAAAGTCCTATACTAACAGCTTTTCGGAGAAGCAGCACAATATAGTGAAAAAAAAGCACAATACTAAGAGTCAGGCGGAATAGGTCCTAAAACTCCTTCTGTCGCTAATTTGGGATATGATCGATACTCAACCTTTCTATACCTCAGTTTCATTGTAAAGATAAAATGACATAATAAATCTGAGGGGAACTTGTATCATCACTGAAGGCAAAAACCAAATGTAAGATGTTGCATAATGTCACTCGCTGGATTTTTACTTTAAAAAGAAATCCATCCACTACACTCTATATATTAACTTCAAAACATCTAATAGGTGTGTATAGCTTTATAATAGCAAAGGAGATCTTTTTCAATATGACAAGGTTTTGGAAATCTCAAAGCAAGTCAACTAATTTTTTTTGAAGCCAGAAAACTACATGGGTACAACCAAGATGAGACAAAACAGACAGACAGACAGACAGACAGACACACACACACACACACACGTTTTGAGTATAAGGGCTAATATTACTTTAATATAACAAATATTTATGACTAAACTACCTTTCGAATGCTGAAAATCTGTCATTTCTCTTAGTCTTGCAAACAAAAATATAACATGTTTGAGTTGAAAAGGCCTATATATGCATCACTTAATACAATCTGTCTATAGATAAGGAAATTTTAACTCCTGTTTTAGATGAGAATTTAATCTTGTAAACAGTTTCAGCTCATTTTCAGAAGAAAGGGTAAAATTCCCAGAGAAATAAAAAAATAAGTCCAAAATTAAGTGACTACTAATTGGTGGTTGGACCAGGACTAGAACTGGTCTCATTATTTCTAGTTCAGTGCTATTTCTATACCATGATACTTCCAATAATACTAAGTATATTCTATGCCATGTTATCTCCAGCATGACACAGATTTTTAACCAAGTTTGAATAAACAGTATGGGACAAAATTCTCGATCATATAAAACATGATGAAATGGACATTTAAAAAATTTTAGAACTATTTCAGGCAATCTTAAAATTTCCTTTTATATTATATAAAATCCTAATCTCATCAAAGGTCGGGTAGGCTGCTCCTGCAAATTAGAACTGCTGAATTTGAATTAGAAAACCAGGCTGCTTAAAGATGCAATACCCTATTTAGAACATGAGTAGTGCTGAGTTGAGGTGTGAGGAGTATTCTGTAGAAAGGTGCAAAAATTCCAAATAAATCTGAAGGGCACATAAGAGAGAGCCTAGGCTGGGTAAGATTTGATTAGAACTTCTTCCAAGCTCCTGGCAATGCACATATGCCACTAGAGAGTACAGTGCCATCCTTTCCTCTTCTACTACTGTAACAGCAACTGCTTAACATTCCATACCTGAATTCTGTGCAGGGCAAGGCTGGCAAGGCTCCCCAAAGGCATATTCAGTGCTGGCACAGCAGCATTCAGACTTAGTAACTGCTCCAAATAGGGGTTTGACACACTGACCCCTCTTGTAGCCACCATAGCATGTGCTCCGCATGTGTGTATCTAGAACAGGAAAAAAAAAATCCTATTATTCTACTTAATCTTTAAGCTGTGGAGATACCCTTGGTGAGGGATGAAGCACATTCAATAGCTTCAAAAGTGGTCCTGGACTCTGTCTATTTCCCCAATGTTCTGATTCACACTGATACAACATTTCTGTCATGAGGACTTTGAGGTCAATTTTTTGAAAAAAATCTCACTTCCAAACAGTTGAAACCTAAACATCAGTAGAGATGCTGTCAATTTTCCAGGGCTACTGTGGGTGAGCAATTATTTCCATAATAGCCAACCTCACGGAATGACGATGAAGCAAGTTTAGAAAGCGAGCTGATTCTCCAAATAAACCTGGGCGCTGGGGAATGTTTGGGTTAGGAGGATCTTTCAAAGAGGAGGAAGTTTGCTTTGGATCTAATGACCTTTCCCTTTGACCTTACCCAGCCACCATCCCATTGCAAAAGCAGGAGGGTGGCCAGCAGAATGCAGGAAAGAAAGTGGGTTCCTGACCCTTTCCCAACTCACAGGGCATTCTAATGGAGACCCAATGAAAAGAGTAAAATAAACTCCAAATAGTACCCAAAGTTTTTCTTTAAGAAAAGCCACATAAAATGGCCAGGAGACTTTAATCTAAGCTGGTTCATTTCTCCTATCTTCTTCTTTAAGCTCTTTCAGGTAAGGAAAATTGAAAAACTTCTGTTCAATTAACTTCTTATCACACTCACAACACCACTTTCTAAAGAAGATAGTGCTAGCTTGATCCATTTTAAATTGGTGCCACTTAAAAGTGTTGCCCCATTACGTGGGACCTGTTCTAAGTCAGCTATTCTGCAAAAAGATATCAGCATTTACATGTTCTAGAGTGAGAGCAAAAAGTTCACTATTTTAATAAAGAATTGCAGAAAGAAGACCAATTATTTTAGATAAAGATAAGAGTGAAAAATAAGAATTTTCCTTTTGTAATTAATAAAGAATGTCCTTTTTTATGCTTAAACTTAGAAGTAATTCATCATGTTATGCTCATACCTCCTCAGTAAAGGTATGGCATTATGTAACTAAAAAAGTAAGTCATTTTTGTTCTCATTAATAAAATGCTTCCATGTCATCAGGACAAAAGACCGAAATAGGCAATTTACTTTTTCATGTTTCAAAGGCCTTAATGAAAACCTCCCTCACAAAGAGATCAGTAAGATTCATTTCTCAAATTTCCATCTTTCTAGGAATGCTCATCCAGTTACATGAAACTCCAGAATATCACGAATTATATCAACCAGTTTTTTGATTCTCCATATTCCTTTCCTTCCGCATACTTCCCTTTGGCTGTTCAGATGTTCACTAAAACACTTCCCAAAAGGAGAGGAAAAGAGAGGTGACAGCCCGATTTCAAGAAGAAAACAACAAGCCAAAGGGTGGAGGCTGAAACTAACGATGAAAATAATGTATCATAGATTCCCTATAGTCACCATTCATTCTAACTGTGCTTCTCCAATCATTAATCTAATGCCACACTTTTATTTCTAAAGGAAAAATATCTGCCCCTGAAGGTTTGTTGTTCCTTATTCATCAAAGCTCCCATAAACTAGACTAGGCTATGCGTCTGTCATTTTGTTTTGTTTCTTGACATGGAGCTGGTTGTTACCGTCATTCTTATAAACCAGTTTGTCTTACCAACACACACTCGCCCATCCAGCCCGACTGCCAACCCGGGGAAGCATTCACATCGGTATGATCCATCTGTGTTCACACAGCGGCCATTCATGCAGATTCCAGGTGTTTCACATTCATTAATATCTGGGGGGAAAGGGGTAGAAATCACACGTAAAATTTATTAGACATTAAAATGTGTTTTAGTTCACTGCTGGAGTATGTTTGCACAAACACGTTTTAACATTTGGGGAAAGAGGAAGAAGAGAGGAAAAAAAAGAGAGGAAGAAAGGAATATCATGTGGTACACTTTCATTTTCTTTTCAGGAAAAAAACAGTCAGAGAGGAATCAATGGCCTAAGTTTTTTTTCTTTTACCAAAAGCTACCTACAAATACTCTCAGGAGATATGCTAACCCAAAGGAAGGATCACAGAGGCAAAGGCATAATTGAAGAAAGGAGGAAAGTGACTGCTTAGACAAAGGGGCCTGTGTAATGGTTCACAAGGCAATTCCTACAACATTGCCACTCGTTTTGTAATGTAAGAAGTCAGGCTCAATAGCAAATTACATCTTTGACCTGGTCGGGAAGCTTCCTCTTCTGGCATTCAATTCCTGGGATGATGCCCATCCCAATACCACCCACGCCTTCATGACTCTGGGGCAATTTGCATGACATTTCTGGTTTTATGCTGCTTGTTTTTAAAGCGCATCCCATTAATGTTTTACTGGAAAACTGAAGAATTGGCTCAGAAAAATAAATATGAATAAATTAGATGACCGTTCTTGGCCAACCACAGTACTAAGTACTATAGGCACCCTGCAGAGAAGGACATTTCTTAAGCATTGAAAGTATTTTAGAGGACACTGTGTGTGTATTCAGGGCTAGTAAAACATTTTATGGGACACATCCTAATAGGAACAGGCATTTATTATTGACAAGGGGAACATACCTTTTCTCCCTTCAGAAGGCAAATTTAAAAGAATGCTTTCCAAAGTGTGTTTGTAGCACACATACAAGCAAATCGCTTTATAACAACTCTCATTAGTGTATACAACAGCTAGTGTGTATGACTTTTCCTCCTTTCTGACCTTAAAAAGGCAAAGTGAGTGAAACACCTCTCTGTTTTACTTAGTTTATGTTGTTTGGCACAAAACACTTTCAAATGGTCCAAGATTTCATGTTCAAATTGTGTTTTAAAACAGCAGTTATATTTAAGTATATGAACTCAGTTTGGTTTTGTTCTCCCTGACATTTTTTGTTCAATATAAGATGTATTGTAAAACAGCAGCAACAAGCATCAAACAGAAAATATCTGAATGCTTTTAAAATAGGTACTAAGTTAGAATATAGACCCAGGGAACTAGCTCTGTCTTAGGAGACTGACCTCTTTGTATAACTGGTTAACTGGAAGAATGAATGACATTAATTTTATTTATACAATCCTACATAGCCCAATTTTTGTGAGCACAAAGCTAAAATTCTCAAAGCACAGTTTGAAAACTTAGCCCAAAGTCTTGAAGAGGAGATTTAGTGAGCCTGGGAATAAGTAAAGATAAGCACATTAGTGTCATTTAGATCATGCTTTTATAGTCCATATGCTCAAGAAAGATGACAGAAGTAATAATAGGGATCAAATTATAGGGACCAAATTGCCTCTGGTCACCAAACTGACATCTAGGAAAGGTATCACTGAACTTCTGAAGAGCTGCATCTGTTTGGTAAGTGAGGAGGAAAAATCTGATTTACTTATAGAGGATGTCATTACTAGGGCTCTTGCAAAGGGATGGCCAAAGAGGTCACATCTGATTTCCTGAATGGTCTCCTCAACATCATCCGCAAATCACATTTCCTACTAAATGGTGAAGTCCCAGAACACTGGCTCTCTATAGGCCCTGAAGCTGTAGGCCAGTAGAATATTAAAGAACACAACGGTATACAAAACCAAAGGGGCCTAACATTTATGATATTAACATCTTTCTTGTGACTTTCCAGTCACTGTTAATCTATTCCTCTGTAAGCATTTGCACGTAGTCTGCATCACACAATTTCGTACTTCCTTAAATATTGTTTTATATTGTATACCTTTTCGTTTCCCCAGGTAAGCTCCTTGATAACAAGGACCATGTTTACTACTTCCTTTACATCTGCCACAATATTGAGAGTGGTGCTGAGCCAAGCATAAAGTTGGTCCTAAATATTTTTAATTGATTGGATAATTTGGAAATACACAAGAAAAACATCTCCCTCTGTCAGAACTGAAATGAAACACTCATTTTTCCTTTCCTTTTCATAAATTCCCACCATTGTAATAAATTGGTGTTAGGATCATACAGAATGTAGGTAACCCAACCAGGGGCCTGAAGTTTTTCGAGGTACAAGGAAAGGCACGCATGCTTACTAAAGACTTTACGTATATGAGAAGACATCTTTCTTCATAATACCTTAACCAAAACTGTCCTAGAGCACTCAGAGAATAGCTATCATGTGACTTTATCCTGCTTTCTCAATCTTGGAGAGCTCAGATATTCTACACCTCTCTGTCTGAGACTGCAAGCCAGAAAGTTTTGAATATAGCACTTTACCAGATCTCCTGGACCTGTTCTAGGTATGAACTCCCATGCCAGGTCTGGTTCCAGCCCAGACCTTGGACTTAGGTCCAGCCATCCACTCATCCATGGCTGCAGAATACAAGAGACTCTAAGCAAAAAATTCTGACTCCAGTGATTCTTTTCAAGATCTTAAAATCCAAATTATTTTTATTACTTTTCAGACACAAAACTGAAGCCTGATCAAACACTAAGCTTTCTTATTTTCAAGTGTACAAATTTTTTAAAATCTCATTGTCCCTTCAACCCCTAGAGCAAGGAGGTTACTTTCAAAGTTACCAAACTGAACAAATATGGCATCTTGGCTCGTAGTTTGTTTATTTTTTCTGTTGAATGTTATTTCTTTTGACTGCTGTGGACCCTGAAAAATTCTCCATTCTGCATGGGACATGGAAGAAATTATGAAAACTTGACCACTACAAGTAAAATTTTGTACTATTCTCTCCAGGTGGCAAACAAGAAGCCCCAAATAAAATGCAACAGTAGTTCAACTGCAATTATCTTCAAAATGTGAAGATAAGGCCCAACTCTCTATGTTCAGGAAGATGTCCAAATCTCCACTGACAAAATGGCAACTACCAATAGAGATCTTGACTCATTTCTTAAGGAATTTTCAGGAGAACCTCTGGGAAGACCACCCCCAAGATCCACCTTTGAAAGGAAGGAAACCTTCTGACAAAAAAGGCTGCTTCTCTGGGTGGCTAGGTTCCAGGTACAATCCTAGTTAATCTTGCTAAGTCTGGGAAAATGGTATCAAATATTTGGAGGAAACAAAGGACAGAGAGGGGAAAGTTCAGTCAACAAGTACTCATTAAGCACTTTCTATATGCCAAGCACTGGGGATGCACAGGAAGAAAAAAAAGCCCCCTTTTTTTTAATGGAGAGGACTCTTTTTAATGGAGAAGACAACGTATATATAGGTAGGTACACTGAAGATACAAACAGGGTAGACAGAAGGTACACACAGGCGGGAAAGCACATGAAAGGTCTCCTGCTGAAGGTGGGATTTGAGCTGAACCTTGAAGAAGGCAAGGGAAACTAAAAGGGAGAGGTAGGGTGGGAGAGTATTTCAGGAATGGGGTTCAGTGAGTGCAAGGCATAGAAATGGAAGACTGTGTCCCATAAAAGTGTCATGCAAAAAATGGCAAGAAGGCCAATATCTGTTCAGAACATGAAAAGGAATCAAGTTAAAAAAGGATGAAAAGACAGAAGAGTCCAGGGTGTGAAGAGCTACAAAGACTATTCCTCTAAACCAGGGGGTCTCAACCTTCCTAATGCCTTTAATAGTCATATGTGGGTGTGTCTGCATGTGGGACATGGAGACAGATAGAGGAGGTTCCAAAGACCATCAGAAATATGTGCTTTCCGATGGACTTAGGTGACCCCTGTGACCCCTGTGAAAGAGTCATTCAACCCCAAAGGGGTCACGACCCACAGGTTGAGAACCGCTGCTCTAAACAATATAAGAATTTTTCCTCCAAAAGAGAAAGGAAAAAAATGTGTTAGAATATAACAATCTAAATTGTGCAGCACAGACCTTTGCAGTAACGGCCATCCGATGCCAACTGGAAACCAGGTTTACAAATGCACTTAAAGCTACCATCTTCATTGATGCACATTCCATTGAGACACATGTTCCTTATGCTGCATTCGTCCATATCTGGGGGGGAGCAAACGAGTCATGTATTGATCAACAATATCAGGGATCTCCTGTGCGCCATGAACTGTGCTAGGCACCAGAGTTATAATACAAAGACAAAGAATCCCTCTTCACAAGAAGCTTAAACTCTAATAGGAAAGACAACATGTACATATTTAACTAGAGGATAAATAAGACATTGTTAAATACCAGGCACTTCAGGAGGGAAGCACCAGCAGTTGGAGGATCAAGAAAGGCTTCCTGAAGAAAATGGTGTTTGAGTCGCAACTTAAAGAGAGGAATTGTGTAAGGCAGAGGTGAGGAATGAGTTCATTCCAGGCATGGCAGATGGCCGGCACCGAGGCATGGAGATGGAGATGAAGTATCGTGTCCAGGGAACAAGGAGAAGGACAGTTTGGCGGGACTGCCCTGTGAGTCTTGAAAGACAGGTGGGGGCAGGATGTGAAGGACTTTAAGCAGTCACTGTAATTGACTGAGTACAGGAGTGACAAGGCTTAGTCTTAACTTAAGAAATACAACTTCAGTAGCAGTGTATGAGATGGACTAAAGAAAGGAGAGACTTGAGGCAGGGAGGCTCATCAGGTTATTGAAACTGTCCAGGCAAGAGGTGATGAGGAGACAGTCCTGTTCTGCTGAGTGTGTAAAGAGAAGGGTTATAATGTAAGAAATATCATGGTTTATTGTTATCCATATATATGTGTGCATGTATACATACATAAATCTAATATGCATATACATATTATATGACTAGAAGAGTATACACTTTAAACAAACCTACTGAGAATAACAACATTGTTCTTTTTACTACGGTAGGCTAGGGCTAATTTAAATGAAACATACATCTCATGCATGGTGTGTGCCCAAACACCAAAAATTAGCTGGGCTAATTTTGTATAATATATAATGAAAAATTGGAATAAAAAAGATATTAAGATACATTTTGGGAATATTGCTTGATGAAAACTAAAACGTATTTCTCCAGTCTGGGATGTACACTGATTTCACAGGTTCATGTTATTGCTAATACATGAAAGTGAGCGAAAAATAAAGGGGGGGGGACAATAATTGGAACTAAGAGTAATGGAATTCCAAATATATCTAGACTACATCTTGGTTATGAAGTGACTGTAAATCAAAAAGTAGCTTGTAGTTTGAGGTAATACCAAAGAGAAGCAGGAAAGAATGGATTTCCAAAATGTCTGCCTCTGGCCCAAGAAATAAAGCAAGTGCCAACTAACTCCTAGGATCCCCAGATCATTGTGACATGTCTTTAAATGCATAAATATGTTATTTCATTTAATATTGCAGCTGTCTCGAATGGTATTTGCACTCTAGACATATGTGTTTTCTTTTCACTTGCAGCCTAAATCAGACAAAAAATAATTTATGATTTTTAAAGAAGAAGGAAAAAAAATCATGAATCTATCCCAACTTGGAATTTTGGCATTAAGTCTTTGAGCTGAATCACTGAGATAATATTCTGCCAAAAATGTTTCTAAGAACAGTCTTGAAATTCTTTTAATGTATGAATAGATTCTTGGGATCTTTCCCAAAGACCTTGGGAAACATGATAAAGAACATTCTTCATTTTTTGCTAAAGGCTTATGAGGTAGGAACTCATCAATTATGTTCACATTTTCTAGTCAGACACAAAGGGGGAAATACAATAGCTAGTCAGGCTATATGAAGAAGAGGCAAAATTCACAATAAGAGCACTAACTCAGTAGACCAGTGGTGTTAAAATCAAATAGAAACAGGGGCCACTAAACCATACATAAGGATCTCTGCAAGTTGCACATGACTTAGTTTTCCAATGTAATATTATGTATGTTTTTATCGTATTTTTATCAATTTTGTCAAATACTTTGCAATTATATTCTGATCCGGTTCAAGTTTCACCCAGGAATATTATGGGCTGTATGTGGCCCACAAGATGCATGTCTTACTCTTTGGGACTAGAAAACATAAAATATATGACTCAAATTTCATTACTGCCCGTGAAACAAATTTTTAATTATGAAGTGATAATTATTAAAAGATGCATTTATATACTGCTTTACAAATTACAAAATACTTTCTTCAGAATCACCCTAAGAGGTAGATAGTGCAAATATTATTTTAACTATTCTTATTTTTCAGATGAAGAAACTGAGGCTTTGAGAGATTAGATAAGTTGCTCAGTTACATAACCAGGTTAGCATCAGAACTGGGGCTTGAACATCAAGTCATTTTAGTTTATGTTTTTCCTACGACTCTTTGCCGCCTGTTTTTCTTCCTGGACAGACAACCCAAATCAAGGTATCATAAATAACTGAACTGTTATATAATTATAGGTATGCCTGACTTAAGAAATGTGACATTAGAATTTCTGAATGCATAAAAAAGATAAACTGCAAAGTATTTATTTGCAGGACAAAAGGATTTCCTCATAGAGTTCCTTAGTGTATTTAAATTATTTGTTATGTAAATCTGAATCATATGCAACTCATAAAAAAAACCATCTTGTTGTATAAAATGAGACTGTCTCCCAGATGAAGATAAATAAAAGGTCTTTTTTAGTATTCTGGCTTTTAACAGAATATTCTATTTGGTTTCATTAAACTGAAAAATATCTTGAAGAGGAAGCTGTATTGCAAAAGAAAGGGAATGACTTCAATAAACTTGTACCTTCACAATTTTTCCCATCACTTGCCACATGGAAACCGGCATTACATACACAGTGGAAACTGCCGTCTGTGTTTATACAACGTCCGTTATTGCAGATCCGGCCGTTTTGTAAACATTCATCAATATCTAAAAGCGAAGGAAAAAAATAACAAAATGAAGAGAGAAAAGGGTTGGACTTTTCTAAAAAGGACTATTTTCTTTTCTTCGTTCTCCAGCTATCTTCGACTTACTTCCCCCTCCTCCCCCATACACTTTAGTGGTACGTTGGATCTCAGATAATTTAATATTCAATGGAATTTTTAAAATTATGAAAATTACTTGTCTCCTTTCAATTCATGTAAACAAAACGGATTTTAAAACTATTCTTCAAAAATAGTTTTTTAGAGGACTATGTCCTGAACTATGACTGAATTCTTGTTAGTAACTGTCATATTAAAAGGGCAAGTCCTATAGTTGGACATATTATCAACCACAGTAAAACAAGTTATACTGAGAATCATCATGCTAGCATTCATTCCTCATTTATGCAACTGAATGATTCTGTCTGAAAATAAATCACTAGTTCAAAAACTATCTTCATGCAGTTGTACTGCTTTCATATTCTTAGGTTTACGAGTTTTTTTCCCATCACTTTGTGAATGTTCTACTTACCAAATGAAATACTAGTGCTAAGGCAGCATTTTTCTCATCTTTTCCTTTTGTCTGTTGCTATAGCAAGTTAAACTATAGTGGTTGGGGTGGAATTGTTTCAAGTGACCACAACTTGACTATAGTAAATTCTTATTTTGATTTAAAAGTTCTGGATCAACTAACTGAAGACAGTATGACATACTTGGTGCATTCACACTTGCTCAACTTTTTAGGCTATAGTTCTAGAAGCTACGAAACCACATGAGTAGTAGATGGAAAGAGCCAAAATCCACTGTCGATTTGTTATATAATCTTTTCCAAGGACCATCTACTACAGGATAAAGTTTTCCTGAAAGACGTGGACCAGGAGATAGTGTAGGAGGTAGGTAGGAAAGATAATTTGTGTTGTGTGCTTCAAATATTTATGTGTATATGTACATATGTATTTGTGTTTGCATATATACATATATATATAGATAAGTGTACGTGTATATGTATATTGTCACATCTGCATATTCTATATGCATATATATCATATTTTAAGCAGTCAGAAGATAAGTTAGAATACCCTAAATAAGGCCTACAAAAATTATTTCTCTTCTCAATGTTTTTCTATTTCTAGTTATCAATTTAGTTTTTATTTTTAGGACTAGTTAAAGACTATCAGCTTCCTAAGAGTTCTCTCAATCTTTAGTTGTCTTCCTGAAGTACCACTCAACTGTCTTTCTGATAACAGCATAATGTTCTTAATGTGTCACTACCCTGCTCAAAATGGCTACTGCCTATCAATGAATAAAGACCAAATTCCTTAACTGGACATACACTATACCTTCTAGCCCATACTCCAGTCAAACCGGTCTACTTACTGTTCCCCAAGTAGTCCTATACCATTCCACCCTATGTCTTTACTCACCTCATCTTCTGGAGTTACCCTTCCTTTACATCTCTACCAGATGAACATTGGTCAAGACCCAGCTCTAATACCATATCCTTCACAGAGCTTGTTCTGTTCCCCTTACACTAATGTCCCTCCTTCCTGTGAACTTTCATACATAACTAACACTCTGAAATTTTCAGAGGCTGCTTTGTACTGTGTCCATGTACCTATTTTATGTTTCTACAAGACAATTCCTCACAGGCAGAGACTGCTTCATTCATCATTATATCACTTTTAGTACCCAGGAAAGTGCTTGTTGAAGTTAATTGTAGCTGATACTCAGATATTTTCCTTCTGTGCAGATTAAGCAACAGGTCCCACATCCCCTCTTAATGAGTCAGAGTATGAGTGGATGCCATCTGGTCTCTATACCTTTAATTGATGACCCTTTTCTCAGTAGCTCTTTTCTTCTTACCAGAGCATAAATTGTTATGTAAACTAAAAAACAGTAATGGTTACACACGGTGAGCCACCCTTTCTTCAAGGTTCTCTATTCTCCAAATTTTCTTACTCTGAAAGAAGATGGCGGCGGTGGCATTCTCCTTCGAAACTAGTCTCCTGTTTTCTCCTAATCTCCTTCTCCGATTATGTTTTTAAAATCTGCTCTGAAATTATCTTCTTTGTACCTCGGGCTTCCTCTTCCTTCTTTGGATCTTCAGCGCCTTTTCTTCTATTCTTCCATTGTTTGCCTCCATGCCTCATTCAGAACGAGCTCTTCACTTTTGTTTCTTTTGTATCTTTAACTATTTATACCAAGCTGTGGCAGCCGAATATACAGAATGGCCATCACCATTCCTTTGTAATATGAAAAAACTTGATTCAAGCACAGGTACTTCAGTTAATAAGTACATTCATCTCCTTTATGTTGAGGAACTCCTTTATCCTCTGTCTCCTATTCTTTAGTCTTAAAGTATATGCCAGGTACTTAAAAGAAAAAAAGAAGTGTTCACAGCCTATATTTCCCATAGAAAATGCTGCACTAATTTTCCCCTTCATCTACAAATAGGTTATTTTCAATTAGCTACCATTACTTCATTTTTATAGCTCACTTCCAATAGTTCATAAAATCTTCTGCTTCTTTCATCACACTTGGTGAAATAAGTTTAAATCTCTTTCTTTGATAAAACTTCCAATATATTCACTGTGGAGATTTCCATTGAATCTGTTCACTTTTCTCCATCCTAATAATAAGAAAATGCTAAACTCATAATTATTTTCCCATTACTGAATATTCAAAATCCTCCCTGCGCCCCTCCTCATTCATGATTTTGACATTTAAGCTTGCCCTTCAAAGTTCTGTGTGCCCTTATTTTTACCTCTTTTCTGTTCTCTCCTTTTCCTCCCTTAAGACTTCCTCCATAGCTAAGCACAGAAGCTTTGGATTTCCCTTTTCTGCTTCTTCCATCCAAATATCCAAGTGTTCGTGCTACTACTCAGACCAGGATAATTCTAACACTATTGATTGGGGAGGGTACCATTCCCTAAGAATTACTACAAAGGAGTATTGAGAACAACCTACTACTCTGCTGCTACTGGTCATTCTCTGGACTAAAAATGCTCTCCTCTTTTGTTTTGCAGTTTATTAACAAATGTAAAAGACAGTTTTGCATAGATAATATCTTGTTCTCTGCTATAAACACAAAATCTAGAACCCCAATGACGCTCACATTTTATTTCTGTTTATTTTTATACATTGTTTATTTTTAACAAAGCATTAAAAAAGTTTCCAAGCTTAGTAAAACAAATGCCTCATCTGTTCCAGTAAATAATTTCTAACTAGAATGTTAAACCATCATCTCTATCAGAATGTGGGTAACAGAGTTTATCCTCAACTCTCTGGAATCAGTTAGTTACTGTATTTGTCAGAGTTCTTAACTCTAAGTAGGAATTTTTTTCCTTAATCTATATGGCAAAAAAATAGTATTCGCATTGGGTCTTCAAGGATGGATAGAATTTTGCTAGTCATAAATTAGATGGATGGAGGAGGAAGGGCATTCCAAGCAGATAAGCTGAGTTACAGAGGCAGGAAAGCACAAACTGTGTGTGGAAGTCAAAGAGTAGTCTACTTTCACTGGAACATATAACAATACTTGTAAGCAATCAGTGGGAGGTTAGGCTGGAAAGGTATTTTGGGGCCAGATTACAGAGGACCTTGAATGTCAGACTAAGGAATTTGGATTTAATTCAGAAGACAACAGGGAGATCTTGAAGATTTTTGAATAAGAAGTGATAAGATAGGAGCTGTGCTTTAGTAAGACTAATTTGGCAGCAGAATTTAGGATGAAATAGCATGGTGAGAGACCGGAGGCGGGGAGGCCAACAAGTAGGCTACTGCAGTAATCCAAGCAAAAACTATTAAGAACCTGAAACAGGACAATAGCCATAGGGAAGTGATATGACTGACATTTCAGATGCTTTTCAAGTGAAAGCAAACACTGTTCTCTCTTGTTATTAGGTGAAGATTGTAAAAGAAAAAAATAATGCAAACCTCTTTTCCTCTCTTTAAAATTTTCATCAAATGATTGTTTTTTATTTTATTTTAATTTTATATTTATATCATTTATCTTTATATTATTATAGGCCGTTCTAGGTACATGGCATGATAGTCTGTTATCTTGGTAAAAAACTGCAATAGAGGCAAATCTGGAGAGGAACAAAGTTTCTTGGGGAATTTATTCAGGGGTGGGCTCATTTCAACATCAATTATTTACTTTATAGTATTTTTTTTAATGACAGCTCAGTAAAAACCTTTATCCTTACTGAATTTCCCAATTTAGGGAGGTCTAACTGGCTTCTTCCATACCCAAATCTCTAGTTCAGAAGTTGATGATAGGCAATAGCAGTTTAGGATCAATAGTAAGGAATATGATATCTTCCCTCAGAAGAAGAAGTTTATATTAAATATATATTAATGCTAAAGGGGGGGGGGTTGGAAAACAGTTTGCATTTGTTAAGGAAGAATAAGTATTTTCACTCCATGCTAAATGTCAACTTCTATCTATGAAACACCACATTTTACCTCGACATTCAGTCCTTGTCAATGTGCTCTGATATCCAACTCGACACTGGCATATGTATGATCCTTGAGTATTGACACATTCTCCACCTATACAAGGATTTTTCTCACACTCATCAACATCTATAAAACATAAACAGTAGATTGTTAGTAGGAAATTAGATGACAACAACGTAGGTGCAATAATTGTTTTGTTTTTTGAGGCTGAATCCCACTATCTTGCCAAGGCTGGAAGTACAGTGATCACTCACACGTCTGATTCCAATACTAATCAGGATACCATGCTCCATTTTTCCAACCTGGACTGGTTTGCCCCTCCTTAGGTAGCCTAGGGGCCCTTCATTCCCAGGAACTCATGACTTAGTGTGGACAGTCACACAGCTTTCACCCTACTGCAGCTCAAAACTATGAACTCAAGCAACCCATCAGCCTCAGCCTCCTCAAGTGCAGGCATTACAGGTGTGTACCACTACACCCAGAAGCAAGAATTTCAATAGTTGTTTTTTTTTTCCTTCATGTGTAAAATATCTTACTTCAATACTTTAACAGTCTATTATTTGATTGCTATGGAAACCCCTTAAGCAATACAGATTCTACTCTTCTAGCATCAACCAGTCAATAAGCATTTATTAAGCCCCTAATAAGTACCAGGCACTGTGTTAGGGACAGGAATTAGATCTATGATTTCACTGATATAAGGAACTCGCAGATGAGGGAACTCCCTCTAATCAATGCGTATTTGCAGTTTCTTTATACTATATGCTCCTGTAAAGGTTAAGAAACCTATCTGGGATTACAAACACAGTATGTGGTTTTGAAAGGCCTTGGACATAGGTCTGGCTGACACTGATATCAGATCTCTATCCATGACACAACATGAGCCTCTCACTTGCACCTACTGTGGTAATTCTAGAGGCAAAGAGGATATAATTGCAAAAATGTAGGAGGTCTCCAGGAGTGTCTATGGCTCAACACTTCAATTCCTAGGAGACAACGTTGTGAGAAGCATTTGAAAATTTTATGAGGCCATTACAGACATATGGGCCTATACTCACAAGTCCTTCCAGGTCTTCAGGCCATGGTAAAGATTACCTTTTTCTAAAAGAGGCTTTGAAATAATTGGGGTAATTAATATTCCATAATGATGCATCTTTTTGCTTGCATTTATATCCCCAGAATTTAGCACAATGACTGGCACATATTAAGAAATACTTGTTGACTTTACTTAACATGAGGCATCAGAGTAGAATTTTACTAGAGGTACAAAAGACCACATTTTTAAAAAATAAAGAACTATAAAACATCTAACGTGTTTTAAGAATGGCTTTTTCAGGAAAAGGACCTATATGGACAAAAAATATTTATAGCAGCTCTTTTCTGGGGCAGAGAATCAGAAATTCAGGCGTACTCAACTGGGGAATGACTGAGCAAATTGTAGTATGTGATTATGATGAAATACTATTGTGTGATAAAATAGGATGAGCAGGATGCTCTCAGAAAAACCTGGAAAGACTTACATAAGCTGAGGCAAAGTGAAGTGTACTGTACACAAATTAGCAGCAATATTGTGAGATGATCAGCTGTGAATGACTTAGCTATTTTTAGCAATACAGTGATGCAAGACATCTCTGAAGAACTTATGAAAAATGCCTTCCAGATTCAGAGAAAGAACTGATAGTGTCTGAATACAGAATGAAGCAAACTTTTTACATTTTCTTTATTTTTCTTGAGGTTCCTCCCCCTTTTGGTCTATATTTTCTTTTATAACATGACTATTGTGGAAATATTTTGCATGACTACACGTGTATAACCTATATCAAATTTCTCAATGGGAGGGTCTGGGGAGGAGAGGAAAAAAGAGAATATGAAAGTTAAAGTTTTAAAAACAAATGTTAAAAATTATTTTTATGTATAACTAGGGCAGAATAAAATACTAAATAAAAAATGAATTGGGGAAAAAAAGATGCAGCTGAGGCACCATGAGGCCTTTCTTGATCCTCTGCCTCTCCTCAACTGCTAGTATCTTTCCTCCTAAACTACCTTGTATATTCATAAACACAGATCATTATGTTAAAAAAAATGGCTTTTCTCTCTCATTTTATACATGATTGGTACCCTACCCAAGTGAACATATTTATTTGTGCAGATAAGGGAAGAGACTCTCTTCCTGCAAGTTTTTCAGAGAAAAACCTTAAACAGGTGGTAGCACAATCATTAGAGCAAATAGACAGTTTTCTATATTGGATTTAGACTGGATGCTAACCTGCATGAGTTGAATATGATTATTTCCTTGACATTCTTTAAGTACCCAAGGAGTTGGAATATTAGTTATCCCTTTTGAGTCTAGGAAATGGAGATATAGCTGCTTTGAGATTTCCCACCTTGAATTCTATAAATAACAGTAGCAAGGCTGTAGAGGTCATTTTTAAAGGGAAGAATTTCTCTACAACGTAGTTTATATCCCCCAATAAACACCTGCCACAAATCTCAGTATCTCATTAACCTCACAGTCTCCTAGAATTTTAACCCCATATGAGAAGGTTAGGGCTAGATAAAATAAAAGACATGTAAAGCCCTTTGCAAATCTCAAAGCACCACATCAATGCTATTTTTATTGTTGTTGATCCTCAAAGTCTAAATTCCATCATTTCACAAATGTTTAAATTGAGGTCTAGTTAAGTTAAAAATTTGTCCAAAGGTCCCGCTGCTAGTTACTGACTGAATCAGGTTTAGAAGTCGGGTTCTTCTTGCTCCCTGGTCAGTGTTCTTTTTGCCACAGCTAAAGGAGATGGACACCTCACCAAGAAACCGAGCAGAGCCAGAAACCAGGAAATATTGGGTTTTTGCTTTTTCCTGCCTAAATCATTGATACAGAAATAAAGTAGACACAACTGCCTGGAGTAAGGAGTATTTGTAGGCATCTATGTGGTTCAGTAAAAAAACAATAACAAAATAAACCACTCACCTTTAAGTCAGAAAGATCCAAATTCAAAACCTGTTTTAGATACTTACTAGCTATGTCATTCAGCACTATTCGCCTCATTTGTTTACTCACTTGTAAAGTGGGGATATGATAGCACCAGCCTCATAGAGCTACTATGAAGTCCAAATGAAATGTCATTTGCAAAGTATTTTGCAAACTTTCAAAATATGTGAGCTATTCTTATCATCATCATCTTCATCATCGGATGCTCCTTGGGAATAGTCTTCTAATGAATAATAAAATTGGTCCTGTTGATGGTATTTACCTTTTTGCTACCAACCTTAACAAATTAAGCAGATGACAACTGAAATAGTTTCAGATTGAGTTTCAATCACCAACCAGGTGAGAGAGATTATCTCTCTATAAAGGCTATGGACCAAAGATTTGAAAAACAGGTAGTAGGACAGACATAAGTCCTGTTTTGGGTAAATATTCTAAATTGGAATCATGAATAAAGCTAGATGTTTATTCTAATAAAAAAATTGAATTCTACACTTTCACTGGTGAATGGTGTGTGTAATGAACAAGTGATTTACACAATCATAAAATTTCAGGGCTAAAAGGGACCTCGGCATCTATCTAATCTAGTCTATAGCTCCCCAAAAGAAATTCCCTACCATAACACACCAGACAAGTGGTTGTCCGGTCTTTGCTTGAAAACGTCTAGCGAAGGTTACTGTCTTGAGGCAGCTCTCTTTTGGAGAGCTGTAATTGTTATTAATAGCTGCATTTATTTAATGTTTTAAGGTTTACAAAGTACTTTATGTATGTGTAATCTCATTTAATGATTAAAACAACCCTAAGGGTTATTATCATCAATCTTCATTTTTAGATGAGGAAACTGAGGCAAATAAGGTTAAGTGACTTGCCCAAGGTCCCACAGCTAGTAAGTATCTGAGACTGCATTTAAATTCAGATCTTCCTGACTCTCCAGCCTAGGTTGTATTCACTCTGTACTACACATTTTCCTCATTACAAAATTTTTTCCCCGCACCAAGTTTGTTTCAGACAGGAGTATGTCTTTCAGTGTACAGTGGTAAGAAGAGCCTGAAAGAAGTTTCTTAGAGCTTCAGTGAGTCCTGTTTACTTGACAGCCCAAGGTTATCAATCACAGCCACAAGCCCCTATGAAGGCGGCTATAATCTCATGGCCCACAAATGATTCTCCTGAATCAAATAAGGCAGCCTCAGTCCTTCCTTACACACTTGCCTGGACTGGAAAATCAGGAGGCCTTATTCTCATTCTTGCTCGGCCACTAATCATGTGACTTTAGGCAAATCACTTTTCCTCTCTGGGCCTCTGGGATAGGGAGGCTGACTAGATAATTAATCAGATTTTTCCTGATCAGATATTTGTGGTTCTATATTAGATTTTAAGGACCTCCCTCACAACCTCTAACTGATCTGGCCTCGTATGTATAAACTCCTGGAAAGCAAGGGATTTCTGTTTTGTTTTTCTGTCTTTATGTCCACAGGGCCTCGTACAGTGCCTAGCATAGGAAGGAACAATGACAGGAAATGAGTCTGATTTTTTTAGTAGAGGGAACTCTTGGATCTGGAAAACTTCTACCAATCCAAGTCATTAACTTCTCTGCAACTTACAGTCATAGAGAATTGCCCAGAGCACTGAGAGGATAAGCAATTTTCCCAGTGTCACACAGCCAGGACATGTCAGAGACAGGGCTTGAATGCAAGTCTTCTTACTATAAGGCCAGCTCTTTATCTATGTCATCACACAGCCTCTCAGTGGTTAATGAATGCTTGTGTGTGCTGAATAAACGCTTGTTTAATTGGATTTGTTTGAATTATATTCAACTCAATGGAAGAATTATTTTCGTATATTTGTCAAATATAATAGCTCAGTATTGAGGATGCCTGGAGGCCTGTTGCTAAAAGGGACCCCAGGAGTCAGGGATTGGTGAGGGGAAGTAATAAAAGGTGATTCAGACAAAAGAATGTTAAGAGGGAAAAACTGGCTGAATCAAATTAAAATAAGGTAATAGGCTAGTTGTGAGGTAAAAAAAAAAAAATAAGCACTAGAAACAAATAAATATTCTCCATGGGGAAAAAAAATTAGTGCAAAGAGGTTTTCAGAAAAGAAAGGAGAGGGGCAGCTAGGTGGCACAATAAATAGAACACCGGCCCTGGACTCAGGAAGACCTGAGTTCAAATTTCACCTCAGACATTTAACACTTACTAGGCATGTGACCTTGGGCAAAGTCACTTAACACCAACTGCCCTGCCTTCCCCTCTCCAAAAAAAGAAAAGAAAGGAGCAACTGTAAGAAAGAATTCTAAGGTGTCTATTGCATTCTGATAAACTAGGTGGACCAGATGTCCTGGAACAAATGGGATAGTCCCAACTTTGGACAACTCATTCTGCAGGACAACCCAGAATTTATCCCATGGGGACATCTGGCCATTTTATCCCTCTCTGCTTTTATCAGAATGGCTGGTACATAACCACTTCTTTTTAAAATAAGAGGAAAATGTTATAGCAAGGACCTGAGACTGTCATTAAACTTAGAAGATTACCAAGTTCCCACCCATGCCCCTGACACATAATAACAAATCTGGTTATATGATCCAGCAGAGGCATCAAACAGATGGCCTACAGGCTGCATGCAGACTACAAATCTCTTGAGTGTGGCCTAAACCAGATTAAAATGCAATTTGGAAATAGTAACAAGATAAATAAGACACTACAAAACATTGACAATATTACATTTTAAAACTAAGTCAATATGCAAACTGCAGGAATCCTTATTTGCAGATTAGTGACTCCCCTTTCTATTTGAGTTTGACACTGCTAACTCAGACCACTTCTGGATCAAACAACAAGGGCAGTCCTGTGCTGTGTTAATTACCATCTCCCTGAAAAGATCAATGGTAGACAGAGAACAGAACTCACTATTCCTGTACCACTTATAGAAACTCAACCCCAAATCACATACCAATGCACTCTCCACGAATGTCCAGCTGGAATCCTTTGTTGCATTCACAACGGTAGCTTCCAGGGGTGGGAATACAGTGCCCATTGAGGCAGAGACCTCGGTACAGTTGGCAGTAATCAGTGATATTGACTGGCAACACCCCTATAAAAAATTTTTTTGATGAAGGTTAGTGTCTGGCAAAACAACACTAAACATAAACATTACTTACTATATGTATGCTAAACAGTGAAAAACATGTAAGTAGTTACATCCAAAAAAGTTACTATTTCCTGTACGTAATCATACCAGTAGATCAAACCTGTTGAGAACATAAATGACTAAGTAGAAAATACTTCATGCTTCCACTCCAGCTTTCCCAAAGTCATTTCTGCCCTGTGGAGCACATACAGGTGGTGCAACATGCCTCCTTCTTCCTTAGACTGCCATACCAAAAGTAGTAACATATTATTACCACTTTCAAGCAGATAGAGTCAGCAGGTAGATGGGCATCATCAGTCCCTTCAGATTTGCCTGGCATAACATATTACAAAGACTGATTTTACACTTCTAACATGTTTTCTATGTAAAATGTGTACCCTATAAATATCTGAACTTTCCATTTCAGGGCAAGTTGTGAAGATGATGGTTTCAAGTTCACTTGCTAAACCTGAATATAAATGAAGCAAAAATTAAGGAGCGTGAATAAGTATTAAGAACCCAGTATAATATGAGGAAAACAATCAAATGCAGATTAAATTCTTACGTGATGGTTCCCGCGATGGATAAGGCTCTGGGAGCTGTGGTCTAGGGATTGGCGGATAGATGCCAGGTGGCACAGGGACACCAGGAGGAACTGGGCCACTGGGAGGGAAGACACCAGGAGGCAAAGGAATGTCAGGTCTTCCAGGTACTAACCCAGGGAGGGTGCAGAGCCTGTGGAACTCCTCTGAAAAAAAAAATTCCAGGGTTAAACTCAAGCTGTGGAGGGAAATAAACATCATATGTTAATTATTTTCAGATTTTTAAAAGCTATTTCTTTCAGTTTCACTAAAAGAAAAATGTGCTGCCATGTCTATGATATACAAAGAAATGCAAAAAAGAACACAAACCAGAGTAAGGCAGGGGTTATTGCCTTCAAGAATTTTACAGTTTAGTATGGAAAATAAGGCACATACATAACTATCCTTTTATGGGATGGTTAGCAGCCTATAGTTCAGTGCAGACATTATGAGAGTGCAGTGGAAGAAAATATCACTTCTGAATGGGAAGGGAATTAGGAAGAGTTTTATTTTTAAGGTGACATCTGAGCTGGACCTTAAAGAAGAGGCAGTGGAGGGGGAGAAATCTAGGTAGAAGAAATGCTCTCATGAGAGAAAGCATGGATTACAATTGTGTTCAGGGAACAGCAAACAGTCAAGCTTTACTGAAGCACAGGATACATGAAGGGGAACAGCATGAAATAAAGCTAGAAAGACAAAAGATTGGGGAGAGCCTTGAATGCCAAGCTAGAGACTTAATTTGTTGGCAACAGAAGGGACATAGTAAGGGCTCTGTGTTAGGAAAATGAATTTCTTGAGACTATAGGTCAAAAAGAAAGAAAATAAGGTAGGAAACAGTGTCAGGAGGCTATTGCAATAGCCTAAGCAATAAATAATGAGGGCTTGGACTATGGCAGTTAGAATGCAAGAGAATGGCTAAATATGAGAGATATTATAGAAGCAAAATTAAAGAGACTTGGGGGCCTACTGGAAATGGGAAAAGCATGACAACAGGAGAAAGAAAGAATGTCTTTGAAGCCTAGGTGACTGGAAAAATAGTAATGTCATCAACAGAAACAGGGGAACTCATGAGTTGGTTTGAAGAATGGAAGAAAGGTCTTGAATTTAATTTCAGAGGCATGTTGATGTACCAGCAACACCTGCAGATGGAGACCTATTCAGTAAGTTGCTAGAAATGCATACAAATACATTGGGGAGAGCTAATAATACATCCTATAAAAGGAATAGTTGAAGTCAAGGTAATAAATTGCCAAAGGAGCACATAGAGATAGATGAGAGCAAACTATAATCTGTACGTAGAGGGTAGGAAATGAAAGAGAAACTGGGGAAAGAGACAAAGGGAGGAGAAAATGACTAGGACACTACTGTCCCCAAAGCTAAGGAAAGAGAGAATACCAAGAAGGAGAAGGTGGTGAATAACACCATATGCTTAAAGGAAGTCAAGGGACATAAACACTTAGGAAAGGCTAATTCAAAGGTGGGGAACTGTAGCAGCAACCACACTGGCATCCCCAGGACGGCTGCTACCACAGGTTCCTAGATCTGCTTTACTAGGAAAGATCGCTGTTTAAGGGATTTAACTACATTCACTAGTTCAGGGGGAAGGTCAGCACCCTGAACTTCAAGCAGAGAAATAAAGATCAGGTGACAGGGCTCTGACTGCCTGAATCAACTATATACTTTACATATATCCCTGAATGGAGAGAGGCATCCGGTCACTCAGAATCTCCAAGAGGGAATCACAAGATCCTTCTTATAAGTGAGCCCCCAAACCAAACTACCAACTCAGAGTATATACACACTTCTCAGAGCCAGAAGGCATCACAACCCTTGTGACTCAGTGCCTAATTAGAAATTAGCAAAAGGTGGGAAAGCCTTCCTACAAGCAAGCCTCCCCTAAGCAAGCTTCCCTTAATGGGCTCCATGTGAGGCCTATTAATGGACCAGGAAGATCTTATATCCCATTAACATTATAGGAACCTGAGACCTCAAGGACACATGTGGCCTTCTAGGTCCCCAAGTACAGCCCTTTGACTGAATTCAAACTCCAAAGAACAAATTCCCTTAATGAAAGGATTTGTTCTGTAAAATTGGGGTTCAGTCAAAAAGCCACACTCAGTGACTAGAAGGTCACATGTGGCCTCAAGGTCACAGGTTCCTCATCCCTGGCCTAGCATATCTGGTTATTCAGGGATCATCTTTGAAAAGAAAATTTTAGTCATTTGGAGGGTTCAGAAGCTAGAAGGTTCAAAGGTAAGAGATAAGGTAGTGAAGAAAGCAAATGAAAATAAATTAAAGATGCCTCCAAAGGGGAAGTAGGATGAAGAAAAGGTTTGTTTTAAGAGAAATAAGAGAACTTATTTGTAAGAGGAGGTAGCTGTACAAGGGAGATTGAAGATACAAGAAAGAAATAGGATAACTAAGAGACCAAGGACCTGAAAAAGGGCACAAGACAATGGGATCACAGTCAAAGAGAGAAAGGAGAATTTCTTCTTCAACGTAGGAAGGGAGAGGAAATAGGTAAAGATACAGGAATTCTAAGGTACAGGAGGTAAACTGAGGGCAATTATAAAAAATGGCTTTTGTAGTCAAATAAGATACACACCATCTCAGTAGAATGAAAGAATTGTGACTGGGTGGGGCTGTGGACCTTGGTATTCTTAGAATTATAACTGCCAACTAGAAGCAAATTCCCAAGACTGTATATGGAAACAGATTAGTTCCATAATCACACCCTAAAGTATATGGACCATTTGCTTATATACATCCTGATCAAAATCCATTATAAGAATATTTAAGAATATCAGGGGAAACACAGAAAGTCAAAAAGCAAGATAAGTACTCTTTTTATACCATCAAGCAATTACTAACTTATCATTTCTGCCCCAATGTAGCAGTCCTAATTTATTACTGAATTTAATGTTATTTGCTTAGAGTTGTCAAGGCATAGTGGATAAAAAGCTGGCTTCAGGTCTTGCATCTGAAACACGGACTTTGTGACCCTGAGTAAATCACAGAACCTCTCAGTGCTCTAGGTAATTCTCTAATGTTATACTTTGTTGAATAGGTGCCTATTTTATTGTTAAGAGTTTCTAGAGTTTTGTATAGACATTGGGAGATGTCTAAACAAAAGAAATCAAAGGGCCAGTTGGGGGAAAAATTAGTCCAGTGCTCTAGCCCAGGAGTCAGCTGGCCAGAGAGCTAAGAATGGATTTTACATTTTAAAATAAAGTTTTATTGTATTTTAAAATGTCAAAACCATTCTTAGATTGTGGGATGTTAAAAAACAAGAACAACAGATATCCATTTGGTCCCTGCTTGTAGTTCTCTGACCCTTGTTCTATCCAGCCTAGGAGGTGGTGTGGGAGGAAAAGGGACTTCCCCTGTACACAGTGAGAGATGCTGTCCTAGGTGTTCACTGAGATCTTTTCCAAATTCATGATGGGTGTTTCCTGGTTGAGATATCCTCCCCTTCTTAAAGATGGGAGTCCTATCAGCCAATACTCTGCAACAGAGGCTAATTATGATGAGGTTCCACATTTTGGGCCACAGTTCCATATTTTTACCTTTGAATTTCCATAAAGCTCTTATGATGATAACTAATACTTGTGATTACCTCACATTTAATTTATAAATTACTAGTTCTAGCATATGTTGAGGGTTTAGGATCATAAAAGCATTACAGTATCCATAAAGTCAGAAGAGATCTTAGAGTTCCAACATCCTCCATTTTCTAGATGAAGAAACTGAGATCCAGGGAATCTGAATAACTCCCTGAGGGTCACACAGGCAGTCAGGCAACAGCAGAGCATGGACTTGAATCTGGCTCCTTTAACTTCAAATCCAACTTTTCCCCCTGTACACACTGTCTATCTCTCACGTTAGGTTACTGTTTTGTGTCCAAAGAACTCATAACTAGTGGCTTCAAAAGCCAACTTGGGAGCGGACACCTTCCTAGCATCTTCCTCAGTAACAGGCTGTAACAAAGGCTGCAGAGTTTCTGCTACCGCTGTCATCTCCTGGTAAACCTTTTGCATTATGACGATCAAGCAGCCTCGCTAATTTTCCAGCTTACATCCTGCCTGTGAGGACTTTAAAGAGCAGTTCATTATGAGTTTTGCAGTCCCCTGCAGGTCTTTTCTGGCTTATCTAATTTCTTGTTTGCACCTGACTTATCCCATAAGTGCACCTATTCTATTAAATCAGGCGGTCTACAAATTAGCTATGCAGGGTTTTCCTTAGAGCACCTGGCCTTTTGAATCTCTGGCACATGTTTTTATTGGGTTTCCAAAAGGTGTTTTTAAATAGTTTCCAGGCTCCCTGTGGGTTATTCACTTTGGGTGTTTAAAAAAAACAAACTATTCCTTCCCATTTTCCCCCTAAATAATGCCCACATTTTGTCATAATTCCCTCTCTTATAACTGAGGAACCATGTGGTGGATTTCTGTTGGTTTTTCCTCTCTTGCCAGGATTTTGTACTTAATCACACTATAATCACTACCACATAGTGGTTCACCCACAGATACTTCCTACACCAGTTCCTGTCCACTACTCAGAAACAAACCCAAGCCATTTCCTTTCCTTGTGGACTCTAATTTGACTGCTTCTTAGAAGCAGTCATCTAAGAAGCAGTCATCTGTCTTATCCAAAAACCTTCCTCGTTACATCCCCATAGGGAATCCTGCCAATTTATGGGTAGATAATTATGATGTTCTTATGTTGTCCCCCATTATTACTACCTGGCCTAATTTGGCGGCTTTTCCAATCTCATTTAACATTCCCAGGCCAGTTTTATTATCCAGGTCAGGTGGTCTGTAGCATGAAGCCCTATTACCACAGTTTTATTTTATATCTGGAATTTCTTCCCATGGGGATTCTGTAGCACTTTGTGTTGCCTGGTTAAGAAAATAGTAACCCACATTTATATGGCAATTTAAGGTTTGCAAAAGCTTCTTTTTCAATGAGGCACAGTGGAAAGTGTTGGATCTGGAGTACAAGGACCTAGATTTGAACTCTAACTCTGTTACTAAGTGATCTTGAGTAGTCACTTAAATTTTCTAGTCCCAAGTTTCCACATATGTCCAATGAGGGGGTTGGACTAAATGACCTTTAAACTCTTTCAGTTCTAACTCTCTAATGCTATCAACCCTGTGAGGGATTATAATCCTTGTTTTGTAGATTAGGAAACAAACTCAGTGACATGACTTGCCTATGATTACACAGTAGAAAATACTGGAGCAAGGATTTAAACCAGAGTCAAATTCTATTTGCATTACATCGCAGTACTATTCATACTATGCTTGTATTTAATTATAACACTCTCCTAATGATATAATTTATGACTGGACAGAACCCTGTCCTACCAATTATCCTCTTTCCCACAAGTTTATGAAATGACAATTCTATCACTTGATACAATTCTCCCATTTTTAAAAATGCATCTATTTCTAAAAAAATACTTAAGAGTAAATGTTTTTCTATTGTTTCTACTGTCTTATCTCTCTGAGTTAATGAAGAGAATACTTCATTATAAAGTTATTTGGGGCACATTATCTAATTCTACCCAATTATTCTAGCAGGATTTGTGTCAGTCTGAATCTCTCCTACTCCCACTCACCAACCTAGAGACACACTGTTGTATCACAACAATACCACACATCTTTTTCAAATAAAAACTACAACCTTTTAAATGTTTATTGTAAGCAGCCTCGTACCATTTTTGTTGATGTGAAACACATCATTTCTGGAGAGCTTCCACCTACTCCCAAAATTCTCCTAGATGCTGATCCACTGAAATCACCTTCTTCCATCATCATTTTATCTAGAAATTCTAAAGTTCTGAAGAATGTGGTACTAGCAGAGTGGACCCAAAACTCTCTAATCCTCATATTTCCTAATCTTTGAGAAAATTGCATTGATTTTTTCCACCTTAACTACAGACCACTTAAGCTCTAAGCACAGCCTTAACACTCCCAATTTCTAAGCTAATTTTTGCAGTATTATAAAACAGTGACTAAGTCATGTCTTAACAGTGTAAGCCTGGAACTTCTAAAGCAGTGATTTACCAAAGTAGAAACTCACTAAATTTTTTCCTTAAAAAAACACTTTAGTGTATCGAAGGACTTAATGTAGTCTCTATATGTAACTAATTAACTCTTGGGCCATACTATTAGGCACAAAAAGAATCTGGCAACACATATGACACGCTAGATGTTGAAATATGGTAAATGTTTTTATGACTCCTTTAATTTCCATATATAATTCTCAGCAATAAACAGAAATTTTATTTTAACATCCATGTGCAGGTGTGCACCCTGCAATAACGAATTACAGTTCAGTAAGCAGTACAGTTGATGGCCACAAATAAAATTTTTTGTTTTGAATCAAATACATGGCATTGTTATAAAGAGAGATGCCTCTAACCTCGCATTCACTTATTACCTTAAAATTCCTTGGTCTATATCCATTTTACAGGACACAGACTACATGAAGATAAACTAAGGAGCATCTTCAACTCTAGAATCATAAGGGTAGAAGAGACTTAGAGAGGCCACCATTAGTTCACCAAAAATCAACTGAACACCTGTGATGTTCGAGGTACTGTGCTAGGCACCGAGAAGGAATTAAACAATAAAAGAGGTGTATTTTGTCTCCAAAAAAGTTATCCTCTATCAGGAGATAAAATGGTTCAATAACAACTTGGAAAAAGCCCTCCAGTGAAGTTTTTATCAGTGATCTGAATAAAAGCTAAGATGTTATGAATACCAAATTTGCTACAAGGGACAGCTCCCACAGATGACAGATTCAAAAGAATTCCGACTTATTAGAACATCGAGTCAAATAAAAAAGGATGAAATTCAATAGAGATAAACGTAAAGTGGATAATAAGTTTCATACAGACCAACGATATTATATAGAAACAAACAAAACAAAAAAAGCTAATGCAATCCTAAGTTCAGGCCTAGAGAGGAAGTTGTATTCTATTATGACTAGACCATATCTGGAGTATTATGCTGAGGTCCAGGCACCACTTTTAGGAAGGCTAATTTATAAACGTGAGAGCATCCAGAATTGTGCAACCAGGAAAGTGAAAAGCCTCAAGACCAAGGTCATCTGAAGAGGGGTTGAAGGAAGTAAAGATATTTAGCCTGAATGGAAAATTTGTGGAGAACAATGATAAGTGTGATTCAAGTATTTCAAGAGATATACTAGAAGATAATAGATTTATTCTCTTTGACCTCAGAGGGTAGAGCTAGGAACAGTGAGTGGAAACTGCAAAGATGCACACTGAGGCTTGACTTAAGGAAAATTTCCTAAGATTTGAGCAATCAAAAGAAAAATAAGTTGCTTCAGAAGAAGTTTCTCTACCAGGGATGGGGAACCTGCAGCTCCAAGGCCACATGTGGCCTTCTAGGTCCCCAAGTGTGGCCCTTTGATTGAATCCAAACTTCACAGAACAAATCCCCTTAATAAAAGGATTTGTTCTATAAAGCTTGGATTCAGTCAAAAGGTCACACCTAAGGACCTAGAAGACCACATGTGGCCAAAAGGCCACAGGTTCCTCACCCCTAGGTTAAACAATGGTCTATGAAATCCCTTCTAACTCTTAAGATTCTAGCACTAGAGAAGACAGCCTTGTTCTGTGACAAAGCAGCAAGAGAAAAACGCTGTAAGAGTGGCACAAAGAACTTCAGAAATTCAGAAGACATTTCTAGTTTCAGTAGTCAGAACATACTTCATGAATGATATGACTTCTGAACTAGATCTTGAAGAATGAGTTGGATTCTAATAGTTGGAAATTAGAGAGGGATAGCATACTAGGCAGAAAGAAAAGCATATGAAAAGAGAAGCAGAAACCATGAGAAAATGTGAGGTCTTAAGAGTTTGAATGGTTTCATTCCTTGTATTTGTATCTCTGGAGTACAGCTCATTGCCTAGCACATAGTAAACACTTAATAAGAGCCCTTCTGATTGACTAATTTATAAGTCTAGAAAGATAGGTTAATGCCAGGTTAAGGAGAACCTCGAATGCCAAACCTAGTACAAATAGAAAGGGTAGCTTAAACTGTGAGAGTAGATGGAATGGAATAAGAGAAGAATGAGGACAGAATTTGGAATATGTCTACATTTGGGGTATGAGACAAAGAAGAGAAGCCAGGGAAGGAGACAAAGACTGAATGGACAAAAAGGTAGGAATAAAAACATTATACAATGTCAGAGATATCAACTGAGGGTCATGCTTCAAGAAGGGTGATAAACAGAGCCAAATATTTCAGACAGATTATTACTTAGAAAAAACTTTTGGTATTATATATTTAAGGAGAATAGTAAGTTGTACATAATAGATTTACAGTTTCATATACAATCCTCTTTTTTCTATTCTACTGTGTTATGGAAATGCTTTTTTATTTCTTAAGTTCAAAATAAAATAAAATTTTAAAAAAAGATCTTTGGTTTATGAGGTCAAGGGTATACTCTGAAAAAGCAGTTTCAGTGGTGTGCTGGTAAGGAAACTGGACCTTAGTTGGGTGAGGAAGTAGGCAGAGAAACTGCAAACTACTTTATGACAGTGAAAAAAAAGAGCAAGAACAGATAAAGTGGATAGTGGTGGTGGCCCAGTGTTTAGGATTAGCAAGGTTGGTATACTAAAAGAATTAAGGGGGATTGGGATTCCATGACAATAGCAAAAGCAACTCGGAAGCTGACCATGAGATCCAGGCTGGCTAGGGAGGTAACTACACCCAGATACTCACCGATAGCTTTTTAATAATAGGAAAGATTGACAATGATTACAAAGAGTAGATTCTATGAGTCTAAAGGGGAAGAAATGGAAGGTAAAGGAAATACAGTCAGAAAGCTGGGAATCCAAGATCTTTGAGGTAGAGTAATTTCAAAGCATGACTAACTCTAAGGTTATGCTAATGAGTGACTAAAATGAAGTTTTGACATACTACCAGAAAGACATTCAGACAGTGATGAAATGAAGTGGAAGAGAAATAAATTCAGGATGCTGGAAAACAAATCAACTTGGATGGTGAAATCACTGAAGAGAAAAATGTTAACTAGATGCTGAAGTCATTGAGGAAGGTAAGAGAATATCCTGGAGATCAGACAACAATAGTGATGTAAGGATGTGTCTAAGATGACACAGTCTTCACAAAAGAGATGCTGTTGAGTGACAGATGAACAATGATGGTCCATAAGTGGTACTGGGGGACAATGGAATAGCTAGGCTAACCTCTTTTTGCCTCTGAGAATCAGATGAGCAGAAGTGGGGAGGAGAGGGGCAGAAACATCCATAACTGGAGGAAATTGAGAGGAATGGTTTCAGTTAGAAAAAGCTAACTCTCAATCAGGTCTAGGAGATGGAAAGTGTTGTCATTTTTTAAAAAAAAGTCTGACATAGGAGGATTTAGCCACGATAGAAAACGCAGGGTTGGACTGGGTGTTGGGTGAGGGATCAGTCTGTGATAAATAGAATATTTTCATTACAGAAGAGAAGCTGAACCTGCATTGCAGGCAGAACATTTGGTAGGATAGAATGTTGCCCAGGTGGCACACATACATTCCCCCTTGCCTTCAGGTAGGCTGACCCTTAAATCAACCATTGGTACACGACAAAATTACCCTGTTTTTTAAAGATCTCCCTTGGTAACTGGTTTTCATATACAACAGTTCTGTCCTTCAATAAACCCTTTTGTCAAACTTTCTCACCAGAATTAAGGAATAACTAATAGTCCCCCTCTATAGTATATTCATACATAATCTTTGAGATCAATATTAAAGTGCCCTTTTCTATTTAAAGTTAAATAATCCTTAAAAATCCAATCTTTTTTTCATTATTCTTATTCACAAATATTCACCTTTCAAAATGGTCTTCTCTGAATTCCTTCTAATTTCTTGATCTCCCTCAGATCAAGACTTGGACTCTACTAAAAAGACTCACCCGATATCGAATAAAAAGGGGAAGGGAGAGATGGATACCTCCCATTCTCTATGCTGCTGTGACTTATTACCCCAAACGTTCCTAAGAGAAGAGGTTCCACTATACTGGCTCTTTGGAAAATGTGTGGGAGAAAGTAAAGCCAACAGAAATCCATAAAAATTAAGGACAGTTTGGACCTCCTGGAAGGAAGCCTCTCAGGGTCCTGTGCATGGGTCAATTACCTGAAAAGTAATTGACAACCGTCCACTTCCCTGGGGTAGTCCTTTCCCCTGGATTTCAGCAGAAGTTAGAACAGAAATTTTATGCCCTTGCCGTGCTAGACCTCTCTTTCTATTTTTTTTTTTAAGAGCTTGGAGCAGACAGCCAGAAGAAGCCCTACCTGTGGCCCGGATGGGGCACATCTCGGGGGCCGTGGCGGGCCCCGGGGCCCAGCAGCGGCCCACGTCGCAGCAGCACTGGGTCTTGGTGAGCTGCTGGGGAAGCTGGTTGTTGCAGCGTCCATTGGCCAGGGACGTGTAACAGAATCCTTGGCGAACGTCTGTGAGGGCAGAGAAGTACACAGAGATCATTCACGTGAAACACCCAAAAGTGGCACAAGTCATGAGGTTTATTCCTTGCAGCTCCCGGGGAAAAAAGGTGCGACATCAAGCTGCGCATGTGCACACTCCTCCACCTCCTTGGGCTCCCACTGAGCATGTGCAACAAGCAAGTAACAGACTCCTCCCCTTTCCTCTCTTCCAGCCCCGAAGTCCTGAGGCAAGTAGGGCTGGGACCAGTATCAATGATGAACCCAGGAAATATTCCGACTATTCAAAGCAGTGGAAATACCCAGCACCAATTCAAATAGTGCACCTACTTCATGGATGCGTTATTGAAGCTAGTTGTAGGAATGAACTATCAGAAAGGGGTTGAGAGAATAACACTCATGATGTTATATATTCATATTTTTTGATTTTGTGTCATGTGTTAATATAAAATCGTGGTTTTTCATAACTGCTAAAATATGTATCTTTGCAATTATTTTGATATGTTGAGAGTTCAAATATCAATTAAATAGAACTTAGGTGCTTAATGTTTATGGAATTGAATTGGATAATTTACTCTCCTTGGAATCAAACTATTTAATTCTAATAATTTTACACAAATAGTTTATATAAGACATAAGATTTCTTTTTTAAAACAACCTGCAATGATATGACATTTTGTCAAGTCCTTTTTGTTTTTTTTCCCCCTGACACTAACATTGAGTCAGACTTAAGGGTAAGCAGGGGATGGGAGAAAAATTTTATTTTAAAAAAATATCCACCTAAATTAAATATTTATTTACCAATATTTCTTACTATCTATTGAAATGATAAGACATTTTCTAAGTCTTCCCCATCTCCCTCAAGCTAACACTGAGTCAGACTTAAGGGTAAAACAGGGATGGAAAAGATTGGATTTTTTAAAAGCCTCACCTAAATTAAATGTTTATTTATTAGTTTTTCTTTTTGTCCTAATAACTTACCAGTAGGAGGATTTTTAAAAGGAACTAACTAAAATTCATAGATTAAACTATTCATAATTCCAAATACTCCTATAGGATATGACATTTCTTGGAGGAATTGTTTCTTGGCAAGAAAATTTTCTTTTCAAAGCAACACAGCAAGACACATTTCTAGATATTAATTTTTATTAATTATGGTCATGATAAGATATGACACACCACAATACAAGTTGGTGCTACCAGAAAAATAGCACATGACAAAGCAGAAATGGGCTGTTTTAATAGGTTTCAAGTGAGATATTGCTATGATAAATGTGAGATAGATAACCCACTACCTACCATCTCTATCTACCTACCAGATGTCTAAATGGACATTTAACTTGAAGCAAAGTACACTTCCCTTTCTGTTCAGGATAAATCCACTTTTCATAAACTGAGTAGTATTTTTAATATTAGGTAATCTTATTAACTAAAGGAATCGAGAGTAAATTCTTTTATCGAGTAAAGACTACTTTAGAGTGAATAATTTATCCCCCATCTTTATTTTGTTTTCCAAACTGAAAAACATAGTTGCTTAAACAGTATAACACCTACATTTATTTTAACCTGTATCACTATATGCACGTACACAAAATGTTTAGTTTTTTCAAACAAATGAGTTAACAGCTAATAAACCAATAGGGAGTTTTGTTTTTATTTTCTGTAGGTGTTAATAGTCACTGTGTGGAGGTAATAGAATTTATGGGAAACATGTTCAAGGCTTACAGGAGCTATGACTTGCCAGACAAATTTTTTTTTTAAAAGAGTGAAGTTTCCTAAGTATTAGGAAAATTAAGAAATGCAAGGAAAGGGAAGCTTTTACATGTCCTCAACCCAAAGAAGTTGTTTCTTTTTTAATTGCTTCTCATACACAATTTAACAAGATAAAGATATTGTGATCTGTACTTTGAAATCAGGAAAATGTTAAAGAAATAAAAAGGCAATGATTGGAAACTTTAGTTCTTGTGCATATTATGTGGCAAAACTTTATGGATGCATTTTCTAATGAGAAAGTCAACAAAGGATGCAGTGAATGATGATTATAACCAATATGGCTAAAACCTGACCAGAAACAGTTTATACTATATCATCCTCCAATTCAGCTACTAAGTAGAAACAAAACTAATTTAGAGACACTTAAATCACTAACATCAACAAGTCTAAAAAACATAAACAAATCATAAAACAAAGTTATGGGCTAGTTTTTGAAAAGCAAAAAAAAAAAGTTCCGAAAAACATTTTTTAACTACTGGCAGGTATGAAATTGCTTTCCAATTTCTTTTCTGTGGTTCAAGTTCCTGTACCACTGGTCAGACTGAACTCACAACTAAGGGGCAGAGGAAGTTTAATGTAGCAAGTTCCAGGATGAATGGATTCAATGGAACTAGAAACAGTGTTAGCTTTGTGAAGCTGAGGATAGGAGCTCCCCATAAAGAGGATTAAGAAACAGTATCTGTAGAACCTTTCAAGATGTGATAAATTTGCAACTGCTCAAAACCATATAATGCTTGATGTTCAGTATTCAGAGAATGTCTTGGGTTCACACCAAAGGCTGCTGTGAGTGGAGAAACACATTGAAATCTAGTGTGATGTCCCAGGTGCAAATAAGTTTGGTGGTCACAACCTAATGTAAACACTTGACCATACTATGAAATATGTACATATAATTTACAGTGTGGTCTACTTTCAGATTACAAACAGAATTTCAGGGTATGGCTGCAAAATTCAGTGCTAAATTCAATCAAATGGCTAATATCCACTTATATTTGGAAAACTGGGAATTGTATCTGTGTTGACATGTCTGTTTTTAGCCTGATGGCTCATTCATTAGATTTAGAGCTCAGGGACTTGGATCAAAATTTTGCAACTAAAGGTTGGCAGAGCAATAAATCATATTTGTGTATAAAGCAGTCCCAGACTTAAAACATCTAACTTATAAATGACCAACACTTACAAACAATAATGCTCACTTATAGCCATGAACGGTTGTGGAAATTGTAGAAAAAAGAGAAAAAAGTCTCTCAGAATTTTGAGAGATTCTGTGGTTGAATAAGTGGGCGAAGGTATAATAACCAGAAACAGATTAAGGATGCTGAGCAAAGTAGAAGATTTCCAGGTAATACTGGCTTGCCTACGTAATCTTGACACACTCAAAAATATTTTCTTCCCTTGGGATCTTAAATTTTTAAGTTCATTTTGTTACATTGCCCCAAATTCTATTAATTAGAGGTGTATTTAGGTGAACAAAAAAGCATAAGCTAAATGACTGGCTTACAAGAAGACCTTATAACAGTTAAAAAGAAAAAATATATAGACGCTAAAATTAATTTTGATAGAAGGCATTCTAAGATATGGTAGCATATACATGATACATGACTGGTATGGATTAGCAATACTAAAGGGGTTCAAGAGAGGAAAGTTCAGCTGCCAGTGGGACGAATAGGGAAGGGTTCACAGAAAGAAAGAAAAAAAAATTGGGGAATATAATCTGAGGTTTGGAGTATATTGGTACTGAGGAGTATTCCAAGTGGAGAATAAGCACATGGTATGTTCTCGGAGTGTTAAGCAGACCTTCTTGGCTAGAATGCAAGGTCCCCATTTAGGCAGCAGAGAAGTCAGATTGTTGAAATCCTTAAGATCAACTGCATAGATGGATGGGAGAACTGATTCATATACTCAAAATATTCCTGGAGGCATCTCTGTAACTAGCCAAATTCCATTACTCTAACCTATGTGAGCTATGCTAATTCAGCACTGAACTATTGAGTCATATATTGGGTTGTAGACTCATTAAAGAAGGTACTCACGTACCAACCTTTGCATAAGGTTAAAGTTCTGCCCTAATTGGAGAGGATATAGTAGTATTATGTGTTCTACTGAGCAAACTTTTTCAGAAAACAGCTCAATATGGAAGCAAATATAATTTACTTAGCAAATGTTCATAATAGAGTTCTATCAACAGTGTATTCCATTTTCATTTTACCTACCTATACATCTGGTTCCATCAGGAGAGGTATAAAATCCAGGGGGGCATTTGCAAAAATAACTGCTGACAGTGTTTGAACATTCACCCCCATCGCAGACTCCAGGAATAGTGGCGCACTCATCAATATCTGTAATGGTGCAAAGAAGTATTTTTAGCAAACCTCAGAAGTCTGTTATAGAAATGGATCATTTTTATGTGAGTTTAGATACATTGCCAGTCAGATCAGGTCCCCTGAAACAATGCAACTAAAAACAATAAAAGCCAATTATAATATGGTCAGCCCATAATATTCATATCATTCTTTCCCTCAAGAAAGAATCCTAGAGTCTTATAAAAGCAGTGCAGTGAACCAAAAACATCTGACCAACATCTTGCACTGTATATCAAGATAATAAGTTCAAAATGGATATATGATTTAGACATAAAGGTGATATCATAAGCAAATTAGTGGCGCATGGAAGAAATTACCTGTCAGATCTTTGCATAGGGGAAGAGTTCATAACCAAACAAGAGACAAAGAGAATCACAGGAGATAAAATGGATGATTTCGATTAAATAAAATTAAAGATTTTACAAAACAAAACTAAGGCAGATAAAATTAGAAGAAAAGCAGGAAATAGGTTAAAATATTCACAGCTTAATAAAAACTAATGGATGACTTTCAGTATTCCACTCATAATTTTTCCTACTCTAAGTTATTCTCTTATAGCAATTGTATTTTCTAAGAAGCTACACAGTTTTTCTGAACATTTCCTTTATTCTCTCTTTTTTAACGAATCATTTTCTCTCTGTGTATTTAGGCAATTGTTAGACTATTATATTTTTTAAATAAGCTTAAAATTTTATCAACAAACAAAAATCTACTTTGTCTCACTCCCACCCCATCCCTATTGGGAAAACAAAAACAAAAAACTTGTAATAAATAGATATGCAAATTATTATTACAATTATAAGGTAGATAAGAAAACTTGGAGTTGTCATTTTCTTTTCTTTTAATACAGTACAAGTTGTATGAGTTATATTAGGTTTGAGAGTTGCCACTTTTAACTTGTCCTATTAATTTTATAGTTCTTCCCCTAATCTCATCACCACTCTTACTGACGCTGTTCTTCCAACCTTCTTGATTATCTTATCATCTTCTATAATTCATCTCACTTTTCTAAATAATCTCTGTACCTTTCAAGTTCTAAATCACTTTAATATTCCTAAGAAACAGATTCAATCATGTCATTCCATTGATTACAATTTTCAGTGGTTGGCTCCCTTTTATCTTTTGGAGAAAAGATAAACTCCTAAGCTTGACATTTAAGGACCTCCAAAATATAACTACAATCTCCCTTTACAGCTTTAATTCACATTGCTCCCCTTCATGAACTCTATAGCCTAGCCTGGATGTACTGCTAATATTCCCTAAACTCTACATTCCGTCTCTTACTTCCATCCTTCACTTTAGCTACTCTGCATGTCTGAAATGCAGTCCCTTCTAATCTCTACTTTTCAGAATACTTACCTTCAAAGTTCAGTTCATGTGCCACAACTTCCTATGTGAAGCTTTCCCGCTTCACCCCTCCCTCCCTTATTCCACCTCGTTTGAGCTTTCTCCTTCCTCAAATTTCCCATTTACTTATTTGCATATATAGAACATAAATTCTTAGAGGGGAAGAATTGTAACATTTTTGTCTTTGTGGCTCCAGTACCAAGGACAGTTCCTTGTGTATGTAGTAGGCACTTTATTTTATTGAATTGAATTCTGACTGTAGCAGAAAGTGCATGGAGGGAAAGAGAAAGAAATAAGTTTGGAAAGGAAGGCTGATGCCAGATTGTAAAGGCATTAAACTTCACATTAAAGAACATACATTTTATCTTAGAAAGCAACAAGAAGTCATTAAAGGTTTTGAGCAGAAGAATGACAGTTGGTAGTAAATTGCATAGAAATAGAGAATTAAAGCCATGACACTGGATGAGATAGGTGAAAGTGTAGGTGCAGAGAGAGAAGAAAAAAAGGACTAAGGACAGAGTCTTCATCCTATTCATCCATTCTACTCAGAGGGCACTGGAAGTATGATAAACAGTTGAAGGAAACCATGAGGGCAGCATAACTACCAGCAGGTAGCTAGAGAAATAGCAGAAGGCAGTGTCACAGCCATCAAGGAAGGGGAAGAGTATACAAAAGAGGAAATAATAAACAGTTTAGAAATGTTAACAAAAGGCCAAGGAGAATGAGGACTGAGAAAAAATAACACAACATTTTCAAACATGAGAGACTGGCTAAATGGTAGTACCATCAATAGTAGTTTTATAGGAAGGCTCATTTTTAATTCATTTAAAAATCATGAAGATCTCAGTATATTTATACATATATGGTACACAACTAATCAAATAGGAAAAGACAGAAGGATGAGAAAGATGAGATGTATATCTACAGCAAGGCCCTTTTAATGAGAGAAATGGGGATCAGTGCCATAGGTAGAAGGATTAGCTTCAGTAAGAAGAAAGTCAGTCTCTTCTTATGTGACAATAGACAAGAGAAAAGAGTGATAATGCTAGGATGTTTAAAGAAGCCCAAAAAGGAAGATGAGAGATATCCTATTGGATAGTCTCAACCACTTCCTCAATCAATAACAATTTATTAAGTATTTTCTAGGCTCCTTGGCTTTTTTATGTTAGGTGCTAGGAGTACAAATACAAAAGTGAATTAAATATTACCTGCCTTCAAGAAGCTTATATTCTATCAGGGAATACAACATGTACATATATACATTTTTGCAAAATAAATACAAGGTAATTTGAGGTAGAAAGGCACTAGTGATTGGGGGAAGCAAGATCAGGAAGAGCCTCATGTAATGCACCATTTGGTTTGAGTTTTGAAGGATATTAGAGATTCCAAGAGATGAGATGTGAGGGAAAGCAATTCATGCATGAGGGATAGCCATTGCTAAGGCACAGAGATAAGAAAACGGAAAATTGCTTGTGATGAAGAGGCCAGTTTGGCAGGACCACAGAGTATTTAAAGGGGAGTGCAAAAGTGTATCAGCTAGAGAGGTTTCAGCCAGGCTTTCATTTAAGCAGCAGGCCAAACCCACTGACATAAGTGGAAGTATAAGGGATGCAATTGGGGTCACTTGAAAATAGAGGAGAAAATTCAAAATAATCATACTGGGGAAATGAGATCAGATATCAATAAGAATAGGATTGATGGGTAGGAGTAAGGGCTCAGGTGAGGTCATGTAGCATAAATATCTTGTTAATAAAATCAGCCAAATTTTGTGACTGAGAAGCAATAGCAGCTGTATAAAATATATTTGGTCAAATATAACAGCAATTAAATTTTTTAAAAGTATACTATAACTGGATTAAGTATGAACAAAATACTTTCACTGTTAACTATTGTATATACTAACACAGGATTTCAATGCAACTCTAGAGAAATACATAGGAAAATGTGAGGTAATCTTTTCTACTACTTTCTACAAAAGGTGTATGTAAAGACATCTTCCATCTTTATACTAACTAGGAGATTTTAAGGGAAGGAATACGACTACAATATGGTATGACTGCAGGAATACACTGTTGGCAACTTTCTTTCCCTCATTCTTCATGGCCTATATATTCGTCACAGACAAGACAAGTACACTGCTATATGTTTAATCTATTACTATTTTCCATGTCTAGAATCCAGTTTGTCAAGTGTTAGTTTTGGATAACTTTTCATCTAAACATTTCCACTAAGAAAGGAAGGGAAGAAACCTTAACTGAAAATCTTAATGGATGGAACTAATTTTAAAAAATATAATAAGGTAATCTAAGACAGAAACATTTTAAAGCTTATTTTCACATTTCAGAAATAAAATATTTTAATATATTATCTTTATAAACATAGAATAAGCAAGAAAAACTAGAGTGTATATGTTAGAAATATAGTATTTGGAAAACTAGTCCAAACATGGCTCCTTTAAGCTACTTATAAACAGAAAATGAATCTGTTCTGAAATAAACTATTTCAGAGTTCAATCTAGTTTAAGAAAATGCTTAAAATAAGTGATCAATAATATTCATTAACACAGTATTAGAAATTTTGATAACTTCTCATCAGGTCTTTAGAAAGGCAACAGGGTATAATGTAGAACAGAGGACTAAGAGTAGGAAGACAGGTGTTCAAATCCCACATCTAACCCCGAGCAAGTCACCTAAATCCTCAGACTCTGTTCCCTTATCTGCAAAATGAGGGAAGTAAACCAGACAAGGTGGTGGCTAGTATCAAATAAGGTTATATACATAAAGCACCTTCTGTTTTAAAGCATTCTATGAAGATAATGGCTTGTATTTATGTAATGCCTTAAAGTTAGCAAAGCACTTTACAAATATTATGTCACTTTAGCCTCCCAATAACTTTGGGAGGTAGTTACTATTTCTATCCCAATTCTACAGATGAGGAAACTAAGGCAGAGAAAAGTTCATTTATCTTCGCACAGTCACATAACTAATGCGTCCAAAGCTGGAGTTGAACTCAGGTTTTCCTGACTCTAGGCCCAGTGTTCTACACACTGTACCACCTAGCAACCTCTAGCACTTAAAAACTTTATGACCTTGGGAGAAAGTAACAATTTCTTTCTATCATGTTTTTCTCATTTGTTAAAAGGCAATGAGAATGCTTTTATCACTTTCCTCACTGGGTTATTTTGAAGATCAAATATGATACTGGACATGAAACAATTATAGCTATAAAACACTTCAATTCTGAGTTAAAATTCAGTCTTTGCTACTTATTGTGCATCCTTGGACAAGTAACTTAAACTGTAAGCCTCAATTTTCTCATATGGAAAATATGGGGAATGGATTCAGACTTTTGAAATTCCCTTCCAGCTCTAAATCATGAGTCTAGGTCTATGTCTAGGTTACACATCAATTTGAGTAGACCCAACTTGTGAAAATATGAATTTTTAAAAATAGATAAGTTAATGTGATAAATAGATAAAGTGATTGCTTACTTTATAAAACAAACAACTTACAAAAAATTATTTAAATGCTAGTCATTTTCTGAAACTTGGTTCAATTCACAAAAGTTTAATTTACATACAAATCTTCAGAGACAAATTCATTACATAAAGTTAGGCACTCCCACAATTCTTGGATTTGGTCAGAAAATTCTCGTTTGAGTACATCAGTCCATTACTATGAGCCTGCTGAAGGGTTACTGAAAAGTGAGTGCTGACTAAGACCTAATCAACTTCTGTGTGACAGTTACAAAAAGACACATCACTTTATGATGCAGAAGAAGCCTGACAATTCTAACTGCCCCATTCAATGACAATCAAATTATTCTTATTTCAACTCTACTTGTTTTTGATGAGTTTGGACATTTCTCCATAAGTTCTTCTTCCATAAGGCCTTTTAAGAGAAAACTCAGGGGGCAGCTATAATATCAGTAGTGTAGGCTACCTTCCATTCCATGTATGGGCATGCTAGGAACATAGAACTTTCTATCTTGAACTGTTAAGTGTTTTTTGAAGCTTCTACTCCAAACCTTGGAGGAGTAGAAGACACTGAACGAAACTGAAGTTTTCAGGTCTGAGCAGAGTCCTTAATTAACAAAGAAAAATTTAGATATAAGTGGAATAGATTCAAGTGTCTTCTGACTCAAGTTCTCCATGTTTGTTTTAAAAGCAACATTTTGACCTTTTTAAAAGCAAAATCACCATTTTTCTATTCTAGGATTGGGGCTAAACCAAACAATATTTTACTGCTTATATTAGAGCTTATGTTAACATAAACAGTATTGTCATTGTGAAGTTTCATAAAGGTAAGTGAGTCTATTCCAACTTGATGGATATAAATTGAACTAAAGTCTTTAATACATACAGGGGGAAAGATAGAGCCAAGAGGTTGACCTGTAAGAAGCAAAACTGGCATGACATCTCAAACTTACCAAGGGGATGGGGTGGGAGAATGGAGAGGGGAGAAGCAGATTCGTATTTAGAGTGTTACTTCTGTTGCTAAGACACAAATTCCCAAAAGATTATTTAGTTTAAGAGTATTCTTTTGGGATGATTAAAAGGGAAGTCTATGGAAATAACACAGATCTTAAGAAGAAGGCACTTGACTTAATTTCCACAACCATTTATCATTGGTAATACATGGAGCTCTATAACCAAGCTAATGCTTCCAAAGAGCTAACAGTCTATTAGGAATGGGGAGGGGGAGCAGAGAGGTATACAGCAGGGTATACATGTGCATGAATAGCTTCAATACGGAGTTAATATGATTAACTCAAAGGGAGAGAGCTGGGGGAATGTGTCCATGAATTATCACTCATTGTTGTTCCTTGGTAAGTCTACTACCTTTTTCTGATCATGTATCTTTCAACTGATTTGCTTTATGTCAATTTTTGTGAGCAATTTTACATGGAAATATGCCCATTTATGGTCAAAGTATATTGGCTTTTAGAGGACTCATAATTTTGAGTCATCGGTAATTGTATTTATCTACATAATTCATAGCCACATAGCATCTCTGGGAACAAGAAAATCATCTTCATGTTGCAAATGGATGTTATGTGAAAAAGAGATTCAACTTGTTTTACTTGGCTTAAGAGGACAGAAATAGGAAATTTGGGTGTAAATTGCAAAGAGGCAAATTTAGATTTAATCTGAAGAAAAAGTTCCTAAAGATTAGAACTGCTCAAAGGTACAATAGGCAGTCACAGCATTGTATGTCTTCAAAAAAAGGCTAGATGAACATTTGTCAGGTATGTGACATAGGGGATTCTTTTTTTCAGGCCTGGGTTGGACATTAAATGACCTTTGAAGACCATTCCAAATCTGAAATTCTGTGGGCTCCTGTGTGACACTAGATGCCTTCACTTCTCTCCACCTCCATTTCATTAAAGGTTCATTTTTCCACCTGCAGGATTATATTGTATATTGGACAAGTTATTTCTGGCCGTAAACCTATACCATTTGCTTTATGAAATGCCATATTCCAAGTTCTTCTATCATTAATACTTGTGGCTGCTAAATCATGTGTTATCTTGACTCAGTACTTGAATCATTTCTTTCTGGTTGCTTGATTTTTTTTTTTGTTTGACTCAAAGCTCTGGATATTAGCTACAACATTCCTGGGAGCATTCACTGGGGGAGGGGGCCTTTTTAAAAAAACCCAGTAGATTCACTCTATCCACCTTGTCCTCTGGTTCTAAGAGATGTGGACAGTTTTCTTTTGAGACTTATTAAAAATATGATATCTAAGTTTTCTTTTGGGACATAGCATTGATGTAGCCCAGTTATTCCTCATTTTTTTTCTCCTTGATATGCTTTCCAGGTCAGTTGTTTTTGCTATGAGATAGTTTAAATTCTCTTCTTTTTTTTAGTGTTTTGTCTTTTGTTTTTAATATCTCCTGTTATCTTATGGAGTGATTGCTTTCTATTTGGTCTATTCTAATTTTCACAGAAGTTTTTGCTTGGGCAGAGGTTTTGTACCTCTTGTGCCAACTTGTTAATTCCCTGTTTTTTTCTTTTATAACTTTCATTTCTTTTCCAAATTTTCCCATTTCATTTATTTTTTAAAAATTTTAAATTCTTTTTAAAAAAAGCTCTTGCTTTATCTCCAGGAATTCTAGCTGAATTTGTGACTAAGCTATTTTTGAGACTTTGCCTGAAGATGTTTTAGAGTCATTCTTTTTTTCTGGGTTTATGTCACCATAATAGTTCTTTATGATAGGAAGCATTTTCTGTTCACTCATTCTTTCAGCCTATGTCCTGACATCAGACTTTATATTGGAGCGAGGCTCTGAACACTTCCACAAAGATCTGGGATGGCCTTGCTGCTACTTTCTTATGTTATTGAATGTTGTGTTATTTTAGACTCTCAGGGACAGCTCAGGATGGGGACTTGTAAGCTTTCAATGCTTTCAAAGTGATCTGATCCAGAGAAATTTCTGGTTGCTGCCCACTGGTCTTCCACTTTCAGCCATGTGGGAAGTTCTGCTGGTTCATCATGACAGAACAGCTTCTTCCCCCTAGTTGGGATTCCTGCTCCTGACTATTCCTTTGCAGGCTTCAGTCTAGGATAGATGCTAGAACTGAGACCCTGCTCTCTTCCTGGAATCTGAGCCACACTGCTGTTCCTTGTTTCAGAACTTGTTCCTCTTTGCATATAGCAGGGACTATAGCCATTCCCTAATCCAGAATGCTACCTCTAGGCCCAGGTCCTTCTCTAGTCCACCCTGACTGTTACCTAGGACTGCACAGTATGTGACAAAGTTGCCAAGTGGCATCTGTTCTCCTTTCAGTGCCCTAGTATGGGTCTCCTCTTGTCTTGGTATACAGTGTTTACTTGCATCAAAATGCTTTGCACATCTGCTCCTGGTGAGCCTATCCACAGTGTCTGCAGACCTCTCTGCCTCCCTGTGCTCATTTCGGCTGGAAAAGTGATTCTTAAGACTTTTTTTCTTGATTTTCCTCATCAAGATTTAGTCTGGTATTTTTCTTAATCTGTTTGCAGGAATTTGGGGGTGAGGTGGGGGTAAGCAGCCCACTGTGCTGCTTCCTTGCACCTTACTATCTTGGGTCCCCTTCCAAATCCTACAAAATCTTTACATAAGCATGAGAGAGTCCTTCATGTAATCAAGAGGTTTAAAAGGAACATTCTGAACTACTGAGTCAAATGTCTTTTTATTGTAACTGAAAAAATAAACACAATATGGTCTTATATTTTGAGTTGTGACTATAAACATATAGATTGCTGTGAGAACTGACTACAAAAGATTGCCTGTTCCATTCTTATATTTTTCTTGGGCATGCCTTTTGTTTCACATGTAGATCATTCTCATAAAAATCTTACAAAGATAAGAAAGCAGACAAGGACCAGTAATTAATGATGTTCTTTCAGAAGCTTTTGGGGCTATCAATATCATTTGTGAATTCCTTTCCCCAATTATTTTGGTGTCTTCTCTCTGAGATATCTTAGGAAATGATCTTTTAATGTTTTCAAGACATTTCAACATGGATTTCTTCATTGTGTCTGATCTAGCCACACATCCCTACTTTATCTTCATGTGTGCCATTTCTACTCCTTTATATAGTACACCAGGGCCTGAGGTATAATCCAAATGTAGCAATTCTTCTTTCACTTATGATAAAAAATAGAGCATGAAAGAAATGTTTACATATTTGTTCCATGTTCTATCCATTTGTCATTCTCTGGCCAGTTTCCTCCAGAAGGAAAACTTTGTGCAATGACCTATTGATTGTTTGAATCAAGAAATACATTTCCACAAAAGTCTTCATAAAATCACTGCCATGAGGAATGTCTTACACTGGGTTCATATAGAAGAGGAAGTCTTTATAGATGATCAAGTCCTCCAGATGCTCCTGTTTATAGATATTATGCTACTTGCATAAAGGCCTAGAATATTAAACAGTCCCCTCCATGAGATCCATAATTATACAAAAAAAAGATCAATCTAATAATCCAAACAGGAAAGAATCAAATGGATGAATAATGCCTACTGCCCAGAAATACTTGCAGTTGGATGGCCAGTCCAGTGACTTTTTCCATCAGTACTTATATTCAGGAAAAGAAATACAGATGGACAATGAATTGGGCCAAAAATCAAGAAGAAAAGAGTGGGCTGGTTTGCACTGGGGAAGCTTCACAATGTTTTTAATAAAACCAAGCTGTTCCTTCAGTACAAAGACCTGTCTTTTTGATGCAAATGTTTTCCTAGCAATGTTGTTAAAGTTATGAATCTTGGAATAATATAAGCCTCAAGGAATTAAAATTACAAGGTAAATGGATAGACAGGGAGAGATAGATGTATGCTAGTCAGCTACATATACCGGATGATGACCTCCACTCAGGAGATAGCATAGGGGATATCATCAAGGAAGTATATGGTAAGCAAAAGAGGTAAGGCTCTCAACACATTCAACAGATCTTCTAAAAGGATCTATGGAAGAACATGGAACTGAATCACACAAGATAAGGAGGTGTGTATCAGATTCAAACTGTATCAATGAAGGAATAATCTGATTAATAAGACCAGAGAGTCATTAAAATTGAAGATATCTTCCAACAGAAGGACATGAGTGATAAGTTACATGGTGACCACCAAACCTGACTTTTGAGCAGAATCCTGCCAGAATTAGAACCTGAATTTTCAACACACAGACCATTCAATTAAGTGGAACTTCAAGACATATCAGGTAGTTTATATGGACTGAATATGATGGAAGGAATTTTCTATTAAGCACTTAATATATAAATCAAAATTAAAGTTTTAAGAATTTGATTCAATTCAAATGTTTGTCAAATTTAAATGATAATGGTGTTGGACATTTCCAGAAGTCATAATATAAGAGAAAATTTTAGATCCAAGAAAAGATGAGATCATAGATCTAAGGTGAAGGAGATCTCAGTAACCAATACAGTACAAGCCTCCCATTTTACAGATGAGGAAGCTAAGGCCCAGAGTGGTTTCAAGATCACATAGGTAGCAAGTGTCAGATATAGGATCTGAACCCAGATCTAATGCTCTTTCCACTTTCCTAAAATCATTTATGTCTCTTTATGCCACTTGGGAGTCAAGTTCATTTCTGGCAAACAACAGTCAATATGAACTGTATAATTTATATGCTTTCAATAAACCAGTCACTTTCTATAATCCAAATGCAAATAAATTTGAATAGAAAATATTATCCAAAATTGGGTTTTCAAGGTTTAATGAACTTTGCAAGTTATTTTTCTCTTGAATGCAAACATATCAGACACCTAAAGAAGAATTAGTGAGGTGCATAATAGATCTCACCAATCACATGACCAAATCTCTTCTATTAAAAAAAAATTTAAAAATGGAAAAAAGTCAGTAAGATGTACTACCCTGAAGGACATCTAACAGCCACATTCAAATTCATGTCTATAAAGCCATGCAGAAACATCTCAAACATTTTCTAAACCAACTGTTGGTTTAAAATATTTCATGTTTCAATATTTATTTGATTCAACTATACCTCTTATTGTAAGTCTATAACAGTGGAAAAGTCTGTAGCTTCATTCTGGTTCAGTAGCAAAAAGGTATGTTATTCCTGGTAACCAAATTCGACTTGAATATTCAAAGGGATAATTTAAAAAAGCAAAATAAAAGAATCACATATAAACAAGTTGGTCATTAAACATGAGTTTCCCCAAACTTCCTCAGCCTTCATTCACCCCTGAGACATAGGGCATAAAAGGTCTTACCTTCACATTTTTGTGTTGCTTCATTAAATTTGTGACCAGCAGGGCACTTGCACTCAAATGATCCAACAGTGTTAATGCAATTTCCTCCTTGACAGAGCCCAGGGATGGCTTGGCATTCATCCACATCTGTCATTTTAGGGTGAGAAGAGAGGGAGGGAGGGAGGGAGGAAGGGGAGGAGAGAGAGGGAGAGAGGGAGAGAGAGAGAAAGAGAAAGAGAGGAAGAGAGAGAGAGAGAAAGAGAAAGAGATAGAATGAGAATGACTCCTATTCAGTTCATCCCTAAGAAAGTAAATTTGACAACATACCCACAGTGCTACTAAATAAATTTACTTTGATGTCTTACTTCCCAGTTATGACATTTTGGTCCTGGACTATGTACAAACCTTTTTTTTAAATTATATTTTAACATAATGATTCATTTAATAAAGTTGCCAGTCTTCTGAAAGAAGGCACATGCTTTCTTTTTTTTCTCATAGTTCAATTTCAATCTCCATCTGTATGAACTTTTGTGTTTTTGAGACTTTGCTATGATCAGAGCAAAGCACAAAGATTCAATAATTAAAGACTTCAATATTGATTTGTCATCAATGTGCTCAAAAGGAAAGGTGTTTAAAGATATGCATACATTCTTCTCTTCACATAAAAAAAAAAATCAAACCAACAACAACAATCCATTAAAACCTAATCTATAACTAGAATCCCAAGGAGGATGTTTCTAACCTGCTTTACTTCACTTTGAGTAATATTTTTATAAAAAGACTTCAAAAACCAATGTAGAGTCTGGCTTTTTGTCTCACTATATGAAGAGAAAGAAAGAATATACCATTTGCAAATTCTCTAATCGTATGTTAGCAAAATGTATTCTTTTTTCATTTCTAATTTATTTACTTTTAGTTTATAACAGTCAGTTCTACAATCCCTAGAATTCCAAATTTTCTCCCCCTCTCTCTCTTCCCTCCTCCCCTCCCCATGGCGGCATGCAATCAAATACAGGTTCTACATATACCTTCACATTAAACATTGGTCATGTTGTAAAGAAGGATTATAACCAATGGAGTGAACAATGAGAAAGAAGAGACAAAACAAAAAACACAAGAGAGAGAGAGCAAGTAGTTTGCTTCAATCTACATTCAAACTCTGTAGTTCTTTCTCTGGATGTGGATAGCCCTTTCCATCATGAGCCTTTTGTAGTTGTCTTCTAACCTTGCGTTGCTGAGAGGAGCCCAGTCTATCAAAGTTAGTCGTCACAGATACAACATGTCTGTAATTGTGTACAAAGTTCTCCTGATTCTGCTCTCCTCATGCTGCATAAGTTTACAGATATCTCTCCAGGTTAATATGAAGTCTGTCTGCTCCTTATTTCTTAAAGTACAATGGTATTCCATTACATCCATATATCACAACTTGTTTAGCCATTCCCCAATTGTGGACATCCCCTCAATTTCCAATTCTTTGCCACCACAAAAAAGAGCTGTTATAAATATTTTTGTACATACAGTTCCTTTTCCCACTTCTATGGTCTCTTTGGGATACAGTCCTAGAAGTGATAATCCTGGATCAAAAGGTATGCACTTTTTTATAGCCCTTTGGGCATAGCTCCAGATTGCTCTCCAGAACAATTGGATCAGTTTACAACTCCACCAATAATGCATTAGTGTTCCAATTTTTCCACATCCTCTCCAGCATTTATCATTTTCTTGTTTTGTCATCTTAGCCAATCTGACTGATGAGATGTGGTACCTCAGAGTTGTTATGATTTGCATTTCTCTAGTCAATAGTAAGTTAGAGAATTTTTCCATATGCTTACAGATATCTTTAATTTCTTCCTCTGAAAACTGCCTGTTCATATCCTTTGACCATTTATCAATTGGGGAATGATTTGTATTCTTATAAATTTGACTCAGTTCTTGTATATTTTAGAAATGAAGCCTTTATCAGAGACACTGGTTGTAAAAATTCTTTCCCAATTTTCCACTTCCCTCCTGATCTTCGTTACATTGACTTTATTTGTACAAAACTTTTCAATTTAATGTAATCAAAATTAACCATTTTGCATTTTATAATGCTCTCTAACTCTTGTTTGGTCATAAAATCTTTCCTTCTCCATAAATCTGTCAAATAAACTATTCCTTGCTCTCCCAGATTGCTTACAGTATCAGCCTTTATACCTAGAACATGCACCCATTTAGACTTTATTTTGGTGTACAGTGTAAGATATTGGTCCATGCGCAGTTTCTGCCATACTACTTTCCAGTTTTCCCAGCAGTTTTTGTCAAATACTGAGTTCTTATCCCAGAAACTGGGGTCTTTGGCTTTATCAAACAGAGGTTTACTATAGTCATTCACTGCTATGTCTTGTGTACCTAATCTATTCCACTGATCCATTACTCTATTCCTCAGCCAGTACCAAGTAGTTTTGATGACTGCTGCTTTATAACACAGTTTAAAATCTGGTATGGCTAGGCCACCTTACCTAGCATTTCTTTTCATTAATTCCCTTGATATTCCAGAACTTTTGTCCTTCCAGATGAATTTTGTTACTATTTTTTCTAGCTCCATAAAATAATTTTTGGTACATCATTTGGTATGACACTAAGCAGGTAAATTAATTTAGGTAAAACTGTCATTTTGTTATATTAATTTGACCTAGCTGTGAGCAACTGATGTTTTTCTGATTATTTAGATCTGACTTTATTTGTGTGAAAAGTATTTTGTAATTGTGTTCATATAGTTCCTGGGTTTGTTTCGGCAGGTAGATTCCCAAATATTTTATAATGTCTACAGTAACTTTAAATGGAATTTATCTTTCTATTTCTTGTTGTTGGACTTCATTAGAAATATATAGGAATGCTGAGGATTTATGTGGTTTTATTTTATATCCTGCAACTTTGTTAAATTTATTTATTGTCTCAAGTAGTTTTTTACTTGATTCTCTAGGACAGCAAAATGTATTCTTGAAACAAAAAATGAGGGAAAAGGGATACCCAAAATTCAAAATATTTATTTTGGTATAAAATGTCACATATTTTTACAACTTGATGTATTCAAGAAATATTTTTAAAACATAGTGTTCTGCTCCACAAATAAAAATCACAAGTGAAAATATAACTAGGGTCTTATTTAATTTGATTACTTCACTTTTGCCTGAGTCCAGAACTTTCCAATAACCTAATATGAACATTTTTATAAAAAATTATCCAAATCCAAGATGTTACTTTTTAGTTTACTGAGAACTTATTTATAAACACAATCCCACACTTCTTTCATCATCCAATGTCCTATTTATCATGGTTTTTGGGCAACTAGGAATTCATATGTAGCTTGATTCTATTCTGAGCATACACCTCCTAGACCATAGCATGGAGCGCAGAATGACTTCTTCTTTCACACTCTTTTCCAAACCAGAATCAAATGAAGATTCCCAAAGAGAATGACTGTCCTACAAGTAGATTCTTGCTGGATACTTTTCATGACTACTTTTAAAACTAAATGTCAGGGAAGTTTCTGGCTATAAAACTGGTTTTGTAAATAGAAACATATTAGTGGACACTCAAGTACTAAAGTGCTAAATAGGGGAAGCATATTCCCTCACAAAAGTGTAAGTCCATGGTAATGGGCTTTCTCTGGGAAGAGGTCAGGGTGGAGTAAGCAAGCCAGTTCAGAGAATAAGTACTTGTCCAAATGTCCATGTGAGAGATGTAAGGCAATACAAAGCAGGAAACATACCCATGCTTCCATTGCACATAAGCATGCCTGTCCCCTGCTATATATAAAGCCTGGTAACATGAGCAGAATTTCTCCACTTACCCAAGGCAATTTCTCAACCTGGCATAAATTCAACTAAATGACCACCCCTTTCTCCAAGAGTTTACATCAATTAATAAATTGCCACACATTTATTAAGTGCCAACTGTATACTGGGTACTAGGCTAAGGAGTAGATATACAAACATAAAAAAGTAAGAACAGTCCTTTCCCCTAAGGAAGGGAGGCAATATGTACTTATGCCTGTTCTTTAACCTTTAGATTGGAGAATTGAGCTCAATATCAACAGACTATAAAGTGGCAAACTCCTCAGCTCAGCCCCTTTTCATGGAATTTTGTTACCATTTTCTAAGGAGCTCAGAGTAATGGGAGTATGGTGCCCAGGGCACCTGCCAATTAGGTTGCAGGATTTGTATATCTCAGGAAGGGAGAGCTGGCCCAAATCTTAAGAAATGATCACATCTGCCCTTAAAAAGAGACAGAATGGCAGAATCACTGAAATATGTAAACACTTAATAAATGCTTGTTGATTGGTTAACCAGGTTTTCCATCTGGCAAAGCAGATACGGAGAATGATCACCCAGTCCCTAGAGTCTTGTATTATTTTTAAGCAGAAACATAACTCTCTCAATTCCACAGTCTTTTTTCATTCCCCATAAATTGATTTTCATCCTAGACACTGAAGAGTGGAGTCAAAGTGTATGTTCCTGAGAGGAAGTGGAAGAAGCCAACAGGTGGCAAAGGCTGGTGGAGGAAACAGTAGGAGGTGTGAAATGAGTAGCAAAATTCCTCAATATTAGCCCCCACTTCCCTTTTTCATCCTCCATACCCTCAATTTGTTATGATGAGTCACACTCTAATCTCTGGAGATTGCTCTCGACTGGGCAGATTAGCACTGAAAAATCCATTTTACTGACACTTGTCAAATTATATGTACTTTTTAAAATCCTACAAAGATTGCTTCAAAAACCCCAGGGGAGGGGTGGCTAGGTGGTGCCGTGAATAGAGCACTGGCCCTGGAGTAAGGAGGACCTAAGTTCAATTCAGGTCTCAGACACTTAACACTTACTAGCTGTGTGACCTTGGGCAAGTCACTTAACCCCAATTGCCCTGCCTTCCCCCCTCCAAAAAGCAAAAACAAAAAACAGGGGACCTAGAGGCCCCGCAACTACTTTTTACCCCCCTAAATATATGTCTCTGCATATTGGGGTACAAAGAAATAAGTTAATCCACAATGTAACAGGCGCTAGCCAAGAGCAAACAGAGCACATGGGTGTGCACCAGGAACACTATTTGGCCAGTGAAACAGGGACACCCACGGAAATATGTGCTAAAAGCCAAGTTCTATTTTGTTGCATACTACCTAAAAAAATAGAAACTGAGCATAAAAAATTACTACCCAAAGTGCATAAAATATTCACCTCATGTGGGCAGGGTCTAAATTTACCAAAAATACAGGAACTTGTTCGAGTACGATGAAGATATCTAAAGAAACTTGCATCTCCCTTCCCCCACCTTATAAAGATAGAATCCTGGGAGTTTTTGGTCTCCATTGGTTTAGTACATAGTTGCCCCTGTTAACTTTCTCCTGTTTCCTGCCAGACATCCAGACAATAAAAGAATCTGTACAGCTGGAAGACCTGGAATAAAAGCCAAAAGCAGTTGCAAGGGCTTCGATGGAGAAGCATGCTTAGAAGAAAGCAACATCTGGGGAGATTTAATATTCTATAACAAATACACATTTATTTCTAAGATGTACAAAATGTATTAACAGTGGCATTGAGTCTCATTTTCTTTGGGTCAGACAAGTATAACCAAAGAGACAAGGGGATACCTACAAATTTAACCAACTTCAAAAAAAAAGGTTAAGAAAAACAAATAACATGTTCACAGATCTTGCTTTGTGTTGATACCAAGCATTCCTCTAAATATAAAGTCACACTGTCCCTGGAGTCAGAGGTGTACTGAAGCACCTCTGTCAGATCAAAAGGAGCTGCTAGTAGGGAAAAATTCATTAAGATTTGGCTGCTCTGACATGACCCAACTTACCAGGGCATTTACTTTAAACATCATGCACTCAGCCAAATCATGAAGCATTAATACAACCAACATTTTTTCTCTTCCTTTACACACACATGTATATAGAAAAGCAGTTACCCAAAGCAAGAGAATTCAATAAGATGAATCCATGAATTAATCCATTAGTGATATTAAGGAGAAACGAGCTCTGGGCTTACCTTGACAAGCACCCGTTCGAATGTTTGGGATGAAGCCTCGGCGGCAGGGGTGAGGCTGGGCTGGGCACATCTCACAGGGGTGACCCCAAGCTCTTCCTACTGTGGCACAGCAAAGAGTTTTTGTGCAGACAATCCCACTGAGCTGTCCCTGGCACATCTGGTTGCTGATCAGCGTAAAACATGGGCCTGTTCTGTAATCTGAAAAAAGAAAAGAGGAAACTCCTTGAGGGCCAAAATGCCAAACATCTTTATCAATAGGAACAATATTAATAGAAGAGAGTTACTATGGGGATAGCAGTAACCAGCTGTTCCTCTCCAGTGACTATAGAATAAGGAAATGAGTATAAACATCACAGGAAGGATTTCAGCTAACTAAACCAAATAATCTCCTGCTACTAAGAGGCAATTGGCCATGGTTCTTCTTTCCTGGGAAACCTCTGAACAATAGCAGCAAGTTTATTATATAATGAAGTAAGGAATTTCTAAAAACAAAACCTCATACCACCCTACCCCCAAAAGACATTAAATATCGATTATGAATGCCAAGAGCAAAGAGCTAAAATCACGCCAGCCTGTGATTAACAGGACAATCCCGAAAGTCTAAGAGAAAGAGGATTGGCCTGACAATCCTGAAAATTAAGTTAAAGCAAATCATTCCTAAAAGAAAACAAAACTAATAGCATCTTCAACCGCAGGGAGAAGTTCGTATCCCAAGACCAAGGAAGTGGGAATTCTGTTGTTCTCTTTTTTGGTCAGACTACATCTGCTGTGTTATGTTCAGTTCTGGGCACCACAGTTTAGGAAAAATGGAGTCAGACAAGCTAGAGAATGTCCACAGGAGGGTAACCATGAAAGGAAAGGGCTTTCAGTTTATAGCTACCTTCAAGTATCTGAAGAGTATAGAACAGTGATTAGTCTTGTTCTGTTTGACCCCGAAGGGCAGAACCAGAAACAAGAGGCAGAAGTTGAAAAGATTTTATGTCAGAAAAAAACTCAACATTTTTATAATTAGAGTTATGCGAAAGTGGAATGCGGGGTCTCAAGAGGAGAAAGATACTTGGTCTAGTCCTTGACTCCTTACTCTTCCTCATACTACAACTCCAAGCAATTGCCAAATCTTACCATTTCTACCTTCACAACATCACTGGCATCTAATTCCTTGTGTCTTCTCAAATAGCAACTAACTACCTTAACTCAGTTCATTTTCATATCTCAACAAAATTATTACAAGAACCTCCTTACCTTATGTCTCTTACTACATCATTCTATCCTACACACTTCTGCTAAAGTGATTTCCCTACCTTTGATTACCCCACCTTAGATAATGGTGAGGATAATGGACCCAAGGTACAGTGGATCTTGGGAGCGTGAATGCTTGGCAGGCCAGTCTAAAGAACTACTACCAGGCTAATCAGAGAATTATCCAGCAGCCCACAAAAGATTAAAAAAAAACAAAAACCAGACGCTGACAACCCCATGTCATTTTAGTAACCAACTCTTCCCTAGAGAATATAACAGCTTTTAATCCTCATTGTAAGCCTCTTTTCCATCAACCCACTCAGTTCCAGAACGATTAGTACATTCCAGTCAGGGGAAAAAGCTGTGTCAGCTAGGGTAGTTCAAATTTCCAGAATAATATTTGTAAACAAATCACTATTATTACTACTATATAACATAATAAACTCTATTGAACAATGTCTATTTACTTGAATAAGTATTCATATATTAATAAAATTTAATATTTTTTCATCTTCCAGAAAGAAATTGTATAGACCATAACTTCTTTTTTATGTTAAAAATAGTCTTCACAATTTAAAAAAATGACAAGACAATGCTATTTGAAAACTGAACCCACACGTTCTAGACTGTTTTGAAATATGACTGCTCTTAAAGTTAAACTGTATACCATAAGAGATATTTGATACCAGTCCCCTTTAGGACTGTAATCTAGCTATTTCTCTAAGGGTCTAGATAGATAGACAGACAGACAGAGACAGACAGATAGATAGATAGATAGATAGATAGATAGATAGATAGATAGATAGATGGATGGATAGACCCATATACAAATTATATATATATATACACACACACATACACACACCATTATCTGTCTTTACTTTGAAAGGTTTTCTTATGAGTAACCTTAAACTTATCTTAATATAAATAATTCTTGATTACCAGAGACATTCAACTGGGGAAAATTCAGTTGTGTAGGAGGTGTAGGAAGGGAATGGTGCACAATGGACTGTCTGATCCTGTCAGATATAGTTGCACTGACCAATCCCCTGGAGGAGATTGTATGGGAAAGTTAGCCACCAAGGGACATGGAGGAAGGGGTGGGAGGGGGCAGTAGGATAAATATCTGCTTGCTAGTACTGTACCTCAAGCTATGTGACCTGAATCCCTCAATTTTTTCCTGGTTCAGCCTCTGCTTATACTTTCTTACCTTACTGATTTCCTTGCTCCCAGATCTCTTGCTCACACTTAACATGGTAAACACTTTCCCTGACCCTTACTCTTTAATCGTCTAATTCCCAGGTTTTCAACTTGGAGTTAGTATGTGATTATTCATTTTACAAAATAATTGACCAGAAGATTCTCTGGGACAATTAAAATATT
>CM053589.1:25232267-25275700 GCA_028646515.1 Pseudochirops corinnae | reverse complement strand
CCCCCCATCCACTCTCTACCCTGTCCCTGTCCCTCTACAAAAATGTGAACATTCATCAGTCCTCCCCCCCAACTCAAAGTCATTCTTAAAACAATATAGCTATTACTGTATACAGCAGTGGTTTTCAACCTTCCTAATGCCGCAACCCTTTAATACTCGTATGTGGGCATATCTGCATGTGGGCACACCTGCCTGGAGACAGATAGAGGAGCGACCTCTTAGTTCCTAAGACCATTGGAAATATGTGCTTTCCAATGGTCTTAGGTGACCCCTGTGAAAGGGTTGTTTGACCCCCACGGGGGTCGCGACCCACAGGTTGAGAACCACTGGTATACAGCATTCTCCTAGTTCTGATAATTTTGCTCTTCATTATTTTATGCAAGTCTTTCCATATTTTTCTAAAATCATTGAGCTCATCATTTCTGATAGCACAGACTAGTATTCCATCACAATCACATGCCACAACTTGTTCAGCCATTTCACAACTGATGGGCATCCCTACAACTTCCAGTTCTTTGCCACCACAAAGAAAGCTGCTACAAACAATTTAGAACATATATGTTCTTTTCCTTTTCCCCTAATTATTTTTATAAATAGACCAAGTCGTGGTATTGTTGGGTCAAAGGGTATAGGTGGTTTGATCTTTGAGCAATCACTTTTTAAAGAACATGATTTACTAAACATTTCAAAATTTCCTCTGTCCTAATTTTCTGTTTTTAACCAGCTGCATTTGATACTTAATTTGTTTTAGACTAGATAACTTGTACTAATAGAGATATTGTTCCCACAGATGAGATCCCGAAGCTCTGAACTGGTACTGATTTGGCCTCAGACACTTGTTAGCTAGCTGTGCAGCTCTGAACAAAACACTTCATTTCTGCTTGCCCTGGTTTCCCTATACGTTAAATGGGGCTAATCACAACATCTATCTCCCAGGGTTGTTGTGAGGATCAAATAAGATAACTGTAAATTGCTTATTAGCATAGTTCCTGGAATATAGTCAAGTGCTCTATAAGGGTTAGCTATGATTTTATTATCATTATTAAAGACGATCATTTTAAATGGTGAGGATCATATTTTTAACTGCAGATACACAACTATTTTGATGCCAATTAAGTTCTTTCACTTGAACCTCATGATTCATAGGCTAAAGGCAATATTAAAATTTTAAATAAAAATAGCCTTAACATTTTTAGGATTGGAATGATTTGTTGTACATGTTTTAATCCAACACACAGACTAAGCATTTCACCAAAATCAAGACTTTAGCTCTGTTGTACCCAATTATGTGTGGCAGCAATTCAAATACAGAAAATTGTTACCACATTTTTTATTCTTTCCCATGATGAAGAAAACAGTAAGCAATGTTATCCAATGTAGGAGAAGGTCTCATTTCCGAATCCTCATTTACCTGACATAACTTTTTCCTTCACTCTAATTCCTATGAGGCATTATTGGCTTTCATTTTCCTCCAAAAACATCTTTTTAAACCACCTTTACAAAAATAGAAGATTCAATTTGGGTAATATATTTACTGTTAAGACAATACAAGGACAGAGAATGCCTTTCTTTTAAATGGTCTGAAAGTTCCACTTCAAAGAACAAGTTGGCTCAAGCCTATTATTTCTTTTAAAAAATGGTTTGTGAGAAGTGCCACGTTTAAGAAATGCTACTGTCGACCTGTAGGAGCATTAACTATTAAAGAGCGAGACGAAAATATTACATAACTATTTGATTTGATCCATTTTTCCCCTCCTAAGCCACCAACTATGAAAGCTGTTTCTATGATCCAAAAGCGGGATTATGTGGAGAAGAGTAATGCAGCTTATGCGCAATATTATTAAATGTGAAATTGTCTCAGGCCAACATAGTCTTCAAGCAGTACATAAATTTTAAAAGAACACTGAAAAATTATTCAGTCCCCAAACCTAAATTCCATAAAAAGTAAATGCAAGGCTTTGGATGGCCACCATAGAAATGTTCATCATTTTTTAATATATGCCTCTAAAGAGCATCTTCCTTAGTACATTATGAATAGTAATGTCCACATGAAGTGCTGACTGGGCTAGAAAAGGGATCAGATTCATGGACTCAGAATTTTTCAAGCTGGGAGGAGCTTTAAAGATCATCTAGTTCAACCTCCTTATTTTACAGAGGGAGAAATGATGCCCAGAGAGGAATTGGTCAAGGTTGCCTCAAAGAATTCCCTTTAAGTACAACTTTCTACATGTTGCCTTCCTGGTCCCTACCACCCTTCCACCCCCATCCTCTGCTACACATATATTACTAGTCCTCTCAGTCTCAAATTATCTTGGATTTAACTACTTTGTATTTATTCTCCCTACATTGATTCTGTATATAGTTATCCCTTCCACATCATGGGGATTAGGGGCACAGTGCACCCCAAGATCTGGAAAATCTGGATAAAATGTTTTGGCCCTCCCTTCATACCAGAGAAAGTCAGAATTATTGTGGTATTAAAAGACAAAATATGTTGATACTACACAATACTATACATATATTTTATGCATTTCTGAGTTTCTAAACTTTCTCTGTGTCATCTGACGGGCCTTCAAATGTCATCTGCAGCTTCCATAAAATTCCCTCAAAATTTGCAATTAATTTCTTATGCCTATCCATGATGTATATAAAATCTCTGTCTTCCATTTTGGGTCTGGGGTTTGTGCACAGATCTCAAGTTTCAGTAGGAATCAACCACACGTGTCTTCAGTAAGAATTTTAATAGAAACTTTTATTCGTAAATATCTGAAGATGATCTCATTAAATGGGCCAGTTATAAAGAGGAAAGGAAAATAAAAAAAATAAATAAAAGACATTCACTGAATTTAGTTTGAAAAAAGCTAAAATTTGCAGAACATTTTATACTCTGTTTTGGTCCAAGAAATGAACAATATCTGTCTTCCACTTGTCCATGACCCTGGACAAGTCATGAGGTGTTGTTGGCTTTCATTTTCCTCCAAAAACTAGGACTTTATTAAGTCAAAGAAGGGATTGTCTTCATAGAGTGCCCCCACCAAGAATTTTCCAAGCTAAGGAAGTCACAGATCCTTTATGTAAAAATGAATGTCTAAATATCTCAGTCTTATTATCTAAGCTAAGTGAATCAAAGCTGTATATATGAAACTTAGTTTATGAAAAAACCAGATGTTAATATTTCTTTACAGTCTGATAAAATAGAATCCCAAGTAAAGACTCTTTTTAGAAAATGAGAGCTGTCTTCAAATACTTGTAAGGCTGTCATGTGAAAGAAGGATTAGCCTTGATCTTCTTGATCCCAGAAGGAAGAATTAAGTCCAAGCTATAAAGAGGTTAAATTTAGAACTGATGTATTTGGGGGGAGAGAGGGAAATCCTTCGACAATTAGTCCTACCCAAAAGTGTAATGTTCTGTTTTGGGAGAGAGTAGAGTCCTCCCCTCCCATCCCTTAACCCAGAAGTCTTCAAGTAAATGCTAGAAAACTACTTGCTGAGTGGGTCACAGCAGTAGTAGGGACTCTTTTGGGAGCCTGGAGTTGGACTAGATGCCCCTGGAGTTGGACTAGATTGCTAACTTTGAAAATTTTTGATTCTATAAATATAAGGTAGAGGGATAAAGACTGGACCCATGAAGAATTCATTGGTATAGGTAATTCTTGGTGAAGAAACTCCCTCTAACAATGCTGGTCCACATTTTCTGTGCAATTTATAGTCTAAGTTACCTAAAACACTGAGAGCAAGTGAATATGTGATATTCCATGTTGTCTCTAGAAAACTAATTAAACTGCTAGTCTATAAATCAGACAAAAAATATTGTTCATTTCTTGGACCAAAACAGAGTATAAAATGTTCTGCAAATTTTAGCTTTTTTCAAACTAAATTCAGTGAATGTCTTTTATTTTCCTTTCCTCTTTATAACTGGCCCATTTAATGAGATCATCTTCAGATATTTACGAATAAAAGTTTCTATTAAAATTCTTACTGAAGACACGTGTGGTTGATTCCTACTGAAACCTGAGATCTGTGCACAAACCCCAGACCCATGATATATCTAAATCTTGGTGGTAAGGGATAGATTTTCTTCAGAGGAACTTTCAGTACTGATTCCATGGAGTGGCAAAGCAAATGAATCAGGATTACTAGCATGTTATAAAAGTACAACTGAACGCTTGCTTCAGTCAAGAAAGGACCTAACTGTCCTCTCCTTCTTAAATAGACCTATCCTGACCACATTCCACTGTTGGTGCTGATTTTGAAAACTCTGGGGGGAAAAAAACTGAGCCAAGTACAAAAGTTTACTCATAGCAAATTGGCAAATACTTCACTGTAATCTATATTTTCTATAGCGTCAAGTCTGATATCACTGTGGGAAATTTGAAGCGTACTTATTCTCAGTGCTTATGTCTTACCAAATATACAGACTGATCTACATCACAGCCAAAATTGTTTTTCACTCCTGTTAATATCATATCTAACAAGACCAGCCTTTTAGCAGACATGGGCTTTCATACAGAATTAAGTTCGAGTGAAAACTGGAAGAATATTTTAGTTTATTAACTGTCATGCAAATGAATAGTTCATAATATTTACAAACAATTATTTTAATTTAAGAAATGCTTCCTCATGTCATTTCCTCAGGGTGAAAAGATCTGCAAATTGAAAAGTTCTCCCCCAAAGAGGGGAAAGACATGAAGAAAAGACAGACAAGTGGGGAAAGTAACCAAAGACTGCAATGAGAAATGTGGGGAGAATGGAACAAAATGAAAACATCAGGGAATGTAAGGAAATGAGAGAGGCAGCTGGAGAGAAATTCAAATATTTAGATTTAATTAATGATAATAATGAGTTGCAGGTTTGCTAAGCACTTTCCATATATTATCTCACTTAATCCTCACAAAAACACTGTGAGGTAGGTCATATTATTATCCTCATCTTACTGAATGAGGAAATCGAGGCTGATAGGACTTAGGTCACTTACCCAGGGACATGTAGCAACCAAGTGTCTGAGGGAGGATTCGAACTCCTGACTCCAAATGCCGCATTCCATCTAAGATTTCTAATGAGTCACCCACAGACAGAAACAATGATAGACTTCAAAACTGAGAATGAGTTATTACATTTAGAGGCGGTGTCTTTGCCAGGGTGGGGTTTTGCAAAAACCTGTCCAGTCTAGTCAGTGGTAGTGTGACTGGTGTTCAAGGACTTCAACTCTTGAGAATGAAAGAACGAAGGCTTCTCCAAGGACAAAGGACCTTGTAATTAGCCAAATGTCTTTGGCCCACTGGGCTGAGAGTAGTTTGAATACAAAGATTTACATCATCTTTGCTAATCTCTAGAGTTTAATATGAAATTATCATTAATAATAACTGTATATGTAATATATTTCTATAGCACATTACAAATATTATCTCATTTTATTATCAATATAAGCCAGGATGATGGGTGCTATTATTATTCCCATTTTACAGATGAGAGGACTGAGGAAGACAAAGGTTAAAACCGTACAACAGATTCATGAGGCACGGGCATATAGATAGGAAATAGCAACAGATGGCATTAAAAATTATTATATATGCCCCAGAAAACAAGCTAGACGCTATATTTCTCTGCAACTTTAAAAGCAAAATACCTTGGGCCTGATGTGGTCTGATTTTATTCTTTGGGTATAGATACCATTCCATCTTGGACTTCCTGATCTATTCACAAAATACTGCTGGAAATAAAATTGTACCCATCAGTTAAAAAATAGTTTAGGAAAAAAACTGGGATGGGAACGTAACATTATGATGGTACCATTAAAAAAGGATTGCTGTCTATCTACTCCTTCATGCTTTCTATCAGGCAACTATGGCTTTAAGTTGCAAAACAAATATCCATCCATCTACGCTGGTAAAAAGTATCTTCATTTCCAGTTCCTTAAATTAACGAAATTATAGATTCACTTCTTAAAACTTATGTTACGAAGAAATATTACACGAGGCAATTTTAGTCTCGCTGAAATAACATTTATGCCTGTACAATAAGTATATTGAACAAAATATTCTTAATCAACAGCCATCAAATTTTCTTTTTGGGCATCTGTGCCCAAATACAAAAATGGAACATCAAGAATGGGAGACCAAAATGCAGCAGTGAAGCTCTGTTAAAATGTTTTAAGGACAATGCCATTCTTGCACAATGATATTTACTGAACCAGAATTATATAGAACCTACTTGCATCCTATACGCTCCATCATTTCCTTGAGTTGCCAGATCTTCCCAACTGTATCTCTATAACACGTCTCACATCCATCCCTTTTGCTTTAAATCACACAAATATCCTAGCATAGGCCCTCATTGCCTCCCACTGGACTATTGCAACAGCCTACTAATGGATTTCCTTATCTCACTCAAGTTTCGCCCTTCTCTAGTTCATCCTAACCACTGCCAAACTGATATTCGTAAACTATGGGTCTAACTATGTCATTCACCTTTGCCTTGCACTTCCCTACCTACCCATTGGCTGCCTACTGGCTCTAGGATTAGATGTCAACTCCTTTTTTGAGCTCTAAAGACTTTTACAATCTGGTCTCAATGTACTTTTCCAGTCTCCCCTTTATGCCTCCAATCCAGTTATATTGGCCTTCTGGCTGTTCTTTCCACATCTCCTTCTTCCATGGGTCTGGACAAGCTGTCTTCTCCACCCCTCATGCCTGGAATTAGAAACTCTAGCTGGCTTCAGATCTCAGCCTGAGTCACCTTCTCTATGAGGCCTGTCCTCCTTTGCTTCTTGTATGTGCCTCCCCTCAAAATTTTACCTTGTATTTATTCTGTATACATTGCGTCTCTTGGAGAGGTAGTTACCTATGGCAATGAGAGATTAAGCAATTTACCCAAACTCAGCTGGTCATGTGTCAGAGGCCTGAGAATAACTTTAGAATGGGGTAATGGCAAATATATGGAAAAATCTAACCCTAATTTCCTCCGTTCATCTCATTACCATCCCATATGAGAACTCCTTCAAAAAAAGGAGACAAACACACCTACACTATACGAAGTTCACCAGGACACCTGAATTAGAACTCTTTTCACCACAGGTATTGCTCTCAATGTTAACAAAACAAGGCAAAGCAAATCAATCCTATTTTGCATCTTTGTTCTCCATTAAGGGGAATAATTAATAAACTGGAAAGTGTTGGACAAACATGGTTAAGAAACCCAAGAGTGAGTAAGAGGGCAATCAGCTGCTTTAAATAAAACCTCTGAAAACACTCTTTTGTGGTTCTAATAAATGTTCATGTATGTTAGGAATCCTTAAAAGGTCAATAACATATTCTAATTAGTTATTTTTATTTTATTTTATTTTTTTGCTTTTTTTTTTTTGGAGGGGCAATTGGGGTTAAGTGACTTGCCCAAGGTCACACGGCTAGTAAGTGTTAAGTTCCTGAGGTCACATTTGAACTCAGGTCCTCCTGACTCCAGAGCTGGTGCTCTATTCACTGTGCCACCTAGCCACCCCTAATTAGCTATTTTTATAGTGAATGCGAAACTGATAGCTAATATCATTTGTGCTCTCTGGGCCCCCTTCTCACATTTTTGCTTCTGCATTGTCAAATTCCATACTTCATCCAATGGGTTACAGATAAAAGAAGACCACAATAGACTGGAAACAACATGTCTGTTACAGAAAGGTCCTTGGATCAAAAGGGCCAGGAGAGGCTAGAACTCAGATTGGTATGATTGGTATGAAAGAATATGTTTATGTTCAATTCATAAAAATTGCACCTTAATTTGTGGTTCTAAATAATCCCCGTGGTCCCTCAGGTTGCCAAGTCATTCATTCATTCATTCACTTACACCACTTGTGATATTCATTGGAAACAGCTGAGATAATGACATCATCTACCTCTAGTATAAAAAGCAGTATGAGGAGCCATTGAATAGGGGAGGTTTGTTAGAAGGCAGGTACACCAGGTTCCTCATCTATAAAATGGGGCCATTCATTGTACTAAGTTCCTGTGAAGATCCCATGATACAGTGGTTTTGAAGCACTTTGTGAATGAAAGTACTATATATAATGACAGCTGATACTGGATATAAACAGCACTCTGGGACCATGACTACCTGGGATCAAAAGCAGCTTAAATAGAGTCAAAGAAAAGCTGTTAATCTTTTTCTTAACATAGCAGTTAAGAAGATAAATACTTTTTTATACCTAGAAGTTATTTCTTCTCCCCCTCCCTTTATCTCTCCCTCCTTCTTCTTCTTCTCTATTCTCCTTCCTCTTCCCTTTCTTTCCCCTTCCCTCTATCCCTCCTTCTCTCTCTTCTTCTCCCTCCCACTCTTCCTCCTCCTCCCCTTTTCTCCTCCCCTTCCTCCTCCTTTCCTTCTCTCTCTGTTTTCCTGGATTTCTGAGTCTCAATTTATTCAAACTTCAATCATGGTATCTGCTTTAGTCTCCAAACAAGTGCTATCACAAATCACCTGTTATCAATAACCAGAGGTAAGGGTATAAGGTAAAGAAAGAAAAATTTTAAAACCCTTTTAAGATCCTGCCCCTTCCACCCAAAAAATAAACCTTAAAAAGTGACAAGAATATGATAACTGGGTTTAACTACAAACTAATCCCCTTTGGGGGACATGAAAAACACAAATACCAAATGATTTTTTTTTTAGCATGTCCATGTCTTAGAGGACTGATATGGGAATCAGGATGCTATAGTAGAACAGCTAGTGGACTCAGGAGTCAGATGGACTTAGGTTTGAACCTTGACTCTGATACTTATTAGTTGTATAACCACTTAAATTCCCTGTGTCTCAGTTCTCTCATCTGCCAAATGCTGATGGTAATACTTGTACTATCTGTCTCTCAGGGTTGTAAATAAACAAAGTATTTTGTAAATGTCAGAACAATATATAAATGAGTCATTACTGTTATGTGTTGTCCTCATAGGAAAACAACACAGCCTAGAACTTACAACCATAGAGTTCATCAGTGGAGAAGGTCACGGAAACCTGGAGACCGATTTTCAGCACCATATCCCACAATTTCTTGTTGAGTCCCTACTTCTAATCAAGAGCACGATATTGGCAAAACCAATGATTGAGGTATAAAACAAAGGTACCTGACCCACATAAAGAATGAACCCCTAAATTTCAATTCAATTCACTAAGCATTAACTATGCACCTACAACGTGCCGTTGCTGGGGGAAGTAATGACTTCTCTGTATCCTTAAATAACAAAGGAAAAAACAGTTTGTCTTCAATGCCATACTCTAACCATCTGAGGCAATGTTATTGCTGTCTAATATACAAAAGTGAAACTGTAATATATGTAGAGTAAATACTAAAGCATGTTAATTTCAATTATTTATAGATAATGATGTGATGTTCAAAATGGATGTGATAAATTCAAAAGGAATTTCTGAGTATTCCTCATTCATTTACATTTCTAAAAACATTTTCTATTTTCTCTAACAAAGACATAAATTGCCTGCTGCTAATGTAATTGGAATATGATTACATGGCTTCCTGCATTAAAGCCTGGTAAACTTTCATTTCCTTATCATATTAACCCAAGTAACTAGGACAAATAATTATTGGGGACATTGGTCTTGTGGGAGGGGCTAATACCAGCTTCTCCTTGCATTATTTTCTGAGTCCTTGGGAAAATAACCAGTTGGATTATTTTGAATATGATATTTCCTCGTTGTCTACACAAGATGAAAAGTACAGACTTCTCTCACCTCCACACTATGTAAATCCCCTAGCTTCTTAAATGTTACGGATTTGATTTGTTACCATAACAATCATATAAATATATAAGCAAATACACAGGACATCTGGAACCAATGGAATTCTGAAACTGTTCCAAAACAGTGGTGCTTTCGAAATCAATGTCAATATGAACAAATACATACAAAAATGATTAACTTAAATTTAAAGGTCTGAGATCTAGAATTCTAAATGCTCAGGAAATTAAATGGGGAGAGGAAAGAGTACTGCAGGAAAGAATAATTACTGAATTATTTCAAACATAGAACTAGTCATTCTTCACATATTTAAAATGCTGCTGCTTTTACACAAACCTGTGTGAAATCTTTAATCTGTTATTTAGGAGGAAAAGTCTCTTACTTCTTTATGCATTTATTTGGCCCAGTGTGGCAACAGAAGACCATTTTAACCAAAGAAGCTGTTCTAACTTTGGAAAGATGCCTCCAGATGTTGGAAGATCCTCTGATGGCCAATATGGTATGAGAAGTGCCTAATCCTCCAGTACAGGCAGTCCCTCATTTACACACTGGTTATATTCCAAAAATGCATTTGTAAGTCAGTTGTTTGGAACTCGGAATGTATTTCCCCATAGAAACAATGTTATAAATGGTGGTTAAATTCCCAGGCCAGGCCACAAAAAAGCCCTGTTTAACCCATAATGTACCATGAAGGAAAGTACCAGACTCCAGTTCTACAATGGCATAAGGGTGTTTAGAAGCCCAATCTCCTTGTTTTACAGATGAAGAAACTATAGCCTATAAAATCATAAATTTAGAGCTAGAAGGGAAATCAGAGACCATTGATTCAACCCCCCTGATAATGATTTCCCTAAAGCAAATAAGTAAAAAAAAAAAAAAAAAAAAAACAACTAACAAAGCTAGTTGGTGTAAAAATTGGCATTAAAACCCAGGAATCTTGACTCCCTATCCAATGCTCTTCCAATGTACTATCAGTATCATAAAATGTAACCACTACTAATAACAAAGTTTTCATAGAAGAATCTATTTCAAATTCCAACTTGAGATTAATGAATTGTAGTTTTAGAAATGGAAATGCCTTTAGAAGCTTCTGAATCCAACTCCTTCATTTTACCCATGAGGAAGCCACAGAGCAGCAAAAGATGTGGCCAGTGTCCCGTTTTCTACACAACTTGAGTGTCAATCTTGAACCCTATCCCTTAAGATGTCAGTAATGTGTTTCCCTCTGCTGAGGCACAGGCACTGAGGATGGAGATTCTTCCTCCTTTAGACTTACCACTGACTCTTCATCTGCCAGATAGAAGGAAACAAGGATTTCCCTAGATACAAGCTTCTGCTAGAAATGAATTCCTGCAGTAGGAATCTAGTAGGACAGGGGCTGTGGGAAGGGGAATGAGAAGCAGGGCTAAGGGTTATGTGGAGAGGAGGTTTCTGCAGAGTGGTTTCTAAAGAAAGGAAGAAGTAGAAGAGTTGGTATTAGGGACTAGGATCAGAGAGAAAGAACAATGAGGAACAAGGTCTGAAGTTTGGCAGAAGGTGAACTTTCCCTTATCTTGTTTCTGTTTCCCATCTCCTTCCCCTTATTCCTCTCCATGTTCTTTCCCTCAGCTGCAGCTGTCAACCACTGGGGCTAGAGTAGGGAGCGAATTTCTGCATGGCTTCCTCTACTCCAAACAGAACCATATCTCTACTCCCTTTTTCCATCCACTTTTGGAAAATGAATGAATGAATGGTAAGCACTCAAAGATATAAAGACTAAAGTCCTGAATTTACAGATGAGAAAACTGAGTCCCAAGTAGTTTAAATCACATATCAATCAATACATGACTAGAACCCAGGTCTTCTGAATTCAAATCCAGTATTCATTCCATTCCACATTTTTTCTAGACCCACATTTTGTATATACTGAAATGTGTACATGTGGTTTACCACTGAAAAAAATATAAGTTGAAGAAAAAGAAAAGAAATTTACATGATAACTTTATTACATATTTAAAAGGAATAGCAAGTTGTACATAATAGGTTTGCAGTTTCATGTGTAATCATCTTTTTATTATGCTATGTTATGGAAATACTTGTTTTATTCCATAAGTTAAAAACAAAATAAAATTTAAAAATATAAGCTTGGGGAAGGAAGGGGAAGGAGTGTATCATTTTGGTTTTGTATCTCCAATGCCTAGCATAGCACCTGGCACATGAATAAATGCTTTTAGCATTTGTCTCCTGTTACATGGATAAAATACCTTCATTTGTGTAATGTTTCAAGTATTCATACACATATAATAGGTCACATTTAGACCATGCTTCAGTTTGATCCATAATGGTAAGAAATGAATCTTACATATTGTTCAGTTTTTGATCCCTGAGAGAAAATGAAATTCTGCCCTTGCCCCCTCACATGGTTTTTTTTTTCTCCTAGATCCAAACTTGCCCAGTAACTGGCAGCCTGAATGAGTCACCAGCTCCCACACTTTATCATTACTTCTCTCTGAGTATAGTAATGGCTTCCTGGAGAGTGTTCAAAGCATCCTTCAACTCTAACTGAACACAGGGGCTCAATGGTTCCACACAGCAATGATAATACCTCACATTAATATAATGCTTTAAGGTTTACTCACTTCAGTGATTATGGGTTCCATTTAGGAGAATTTGCAGTGTTCTGTGGCTCAATGCAATCAGCACAATGTCATTCACAAATACAAGCATCTGGAGAACCTCACTATCCATGGGGACTCTCTCTTCCCAATAGATGGACTCTACACTGAAACTCAGCAGTAACAGTGGAAAACAGCCTGGGTTAGCGTTAAATCTCCCTGATTTTTTTTTTCCTTTCTTGATTTCAACAGCCGGGGGACAATTTAACCAAGTTATCTCTGTTATATTTCAAGTTATCTTATATAATTTTGACACATGCACAAAAAATACCTTATTGGCAAAGAAGACTTAAGGGGGTGCTTTGCACTGCCAAATAAATTTTTTATAGTCAACAAACCATAATCACAGTGGGATCTTGTATTCTCCACACTTTTCAGGCACTCAGCACTTTCTTTGGGTGATATATATTTATGGGAGGATAAGAGATACATAAGATAGGCATAAACTCAACTTGGACATGCTTTATTGGAAGCAATGCTCATATTGATGAGACCACAGATCTTTTGGGTGATGTTGTACCCTAAGGTTTACAGAGTGATTTCTTCTCAACAGCCCTAAGAGAAACACATAGCTCTTATGCCCCAGACCCACTATGGACCATTCCCTAATTCCCACTAAAAGGGCGGGCCCCTAGAAGGGAGCTATCATGGGTTCAAAGGCAACAAACTTGCACCCTTGAAACTATACCTAATGAGCTTACATTTAACAGATAAGCAGACACAATTAGCTCAAAGCAAAGGCATCAAGGAAGGCGACCCACTAAGATGCCATAAAACATTCCCCTCATAAATCCAGGCATTCTCTCCCTCAAATACATGCTGGGTGGCAAGAGTGGGCACAAATGCAGAGACTGCTGATAGTGAGGCATACACACAGGAAACACATGTAGCCAAAGCAATTCATACCTCTGGTGTGGCGAGGGCCTTCATGTTCTTTTTCTTTTGATAGGTCCTCCCACTGCTGACTCCAGAGTTCAGCATCTCCACAAGGTGTGTCCTTCAACTGGGCTATCTAAATTTGTTCTTCTCTGTAGAGAAGCTAGGCCTAACTCTCTTCTTTCTTGGCTCTCTTCTCTGATGCTAGGGGGTCACACTCCTTAAGGCTGTCTTTGTCTGTCTGCCTGTCTGTCTGTCTCTCTCTATCTCCCCAGTTCCTTCATTCCATACTCAAATGACCTGGACCAAGGGCTCTTCATCATCCTGATTCACATTCTCCATCATATTAATGTCTTTCTTAAATCAGAGTAAGTACTGATTTAACACAGTACTCCAAATAAGGTCTGATGAAAACAGATAAAACCAGACTATTTCTAGAAGTTATATCCCATCTCAATGCAGCCTATGACAATGTTAGTTCTTTTAAGATGCTACATCATACTACTGTCTCAAACTGAGTTTGCAACACAAATCTCTTTTTAGAACAGCTATTTAATAAAGATTTATTTATTTATTTATTTATGTAGAATTATTTATATATATAAATATATATAATTATAAAATAATAATTATTTATTATTTATTTAAGATTTATTCAACAACTTCAGGGCGTGCAAAGTGCTTTACTTATATTATCTCATTTGATCCTCAAAATAACCCTTTGAGGTAGATCACATTGTTATCCACATTTTACACAAGAGGAAACTAAAACTAATAGAGACTAAGTGATTTGACCAGGGGTTACACAATAAATGCTTCAGGTAGAATTTGAACTCAGGTCTTCCTGACCCCAAGTTCAGCATTCTATACACAAGGCCACCTACACCTGTTTCTAACCACATCTAATAAAGCCTCCCCTATTTTTTTCTTCTGAAGTTGTTTTTTTTTTATACCTAAGTTAACTTTTTATTCATCCCTATTGAATCTCATCTCCTCACATTCTGAACAATGTTCTCATTTGCCAAGAGTTTTATGGATCTTGACTGTCATTCAATGCATTAGCTATCTCTCCCAACTTAGTAGCAAATTTGATAAGCATGCTTACTATTTATGCTTTTATTGATTAAAAAATATTAAATAGCATAGGTCAAAGCACATCCCCTTGAGGCACTCTACTAGAGACAGCTGGCTAGTTGACACAGGACCAATAACAAATGCTCCAACCATCCAACTACCTCTGAATGCAAATAGATTATTGTCAAATCTATATATTTCCCTCTTCTCTGAAGCAATAGTATGAGACATTTATCAAAAGCTATTCATAAAATCTAGGTTAAACTATGCCCATAGCATTCTTTTTGTCTACTAGTTTAGCAATCCCGTCAAAAAACGAAATGAGATCGTTATGGTATGTATGATATTTTCTTGACAAAGAAAACCACTTCTTTATCTAGCTATTAACCATCTCTTTAATTATCTGTTTTAGAATTTTCCCAGGAATTGAAGTTAAAATCATTAACTTATAGCTTATAGACTCTTCTCTTCCCTATTTAAAAACATCAGAACATTCTTCCCTTCTCCAATCCAATTATGGTTCTTCTGCAATTTTCTGTTTGTTCTTCCAAATCTCATGCATGGTGGCTCAGAAACTACATCTATACATTCTTTCAGGACATGAGAATAGAGTTCATCTGGGTCAAGTGACTTGAATTCATCAAGGGCAGGTAGGTTGTTCTCCTACTATCTTTTTACTTGAGTATCAACTTCCTGACATATTTGTTTCATCATTTATAATGTGAAAGTTTTTTGTAGAAAAAAACAAACAAAAATTAAGCAATACTGCCTCTTTTCAGTTGTCAGATACAATCATTCCTCTCACGTCAAGCAAAGGTGCATCAGGGAAATTCCTTTACATTCCATAAAGGAATAGTAGGACATAGGTAAATTTTTATGTTCCATTTAACACACGAATACGTTATCTGTTATGCCCTTTATTTTCAGTAATTACATCAAGTGAACTGGAAAACGGAAACCAATTCATCCCTACTATACATAGTACAAATTTTATTATCCCCATTTTATAGCTGAGAGTATTTCACTTCTTCAAGAAGGAAGACAGTGGTTCTTTTATGCCTTCCTTTCCACCTATCCCACGACATGAATCTATGAAGGACTGCCATTCATACTGATAAAAGTTTCATTACTGCTCCCTACATTGGAGGCCTCACAGAATATTTTGTCATTATCTACATTAACAATGCCCACAATTCCAAATCCTGGCACTTATTTTCCATTCTGTCAACACATTACAAATAGTTTCAATAAAAGAACATTTTAATTACAGTCTGAAAATGCCTCATTCACAGTGTATCCCCAACACTAATTGTTAATCAGGTACATGGAAATTGTTTCTTCTGTCCCATGGCAGGCAGGGTACCGGCAATAGAACACATTCCTTAGATGAGTTCATGTGAAATCAATTAGGCAGTCTAATTTTCCGACTCAGCAGGTTCTCTGAACTAAATGTACCTAATTTATCTAAATGCAAAGATGATAAACAGACTTTCATCACTCATCTTTCAAAGGGTAGCCTTTTGTAGAATGCAGTTAGCCATTGCCTGCTTTTAGCTACACTTCTGAACCAAATGAGATTGACTTTATTAGAGAGGTAACAGATTTGGCCTTCCACAGAGAAAATGCTATTAAAGAATATCTAAATGGGCTTGCTTGCATTATACCAAAGTGCACCATAGCATTCAAATTTCCAGTAATATTTTTCAGGCAACATACTGATGCACAATTTGGCCACTTATATAGTAAGGCAATGGGCATATCAGAAAGGATGGCACCTACCCTTTTCTCAATAAGAAATAGTGTTGCCAAACAAAAAGTACCTTTGTGAACAGCCTTTTAATTCCTGTCTAATCATGAAATGAAGCCACCATGAAATATTTTTGACTGGAAAGCAGGATTAGAATCAGACTTCAACCATGCCAGATTCAAGTTCTATCTGATGCCAGCCAAATGTGAGGCTAGCTTGAAAGGGCTCATAAGAAGAGACTGCAGTTTACCAAACAATCCTTTTTGATGAGTTAAGTGTAAGTGAATCAGAACCATATGGGTTAAATTCCCCTTGAAATACACATGGGTTTAAAATTAAGTGGAAAAGTGCTTGGCAAAACACAAAATCCAAGCATCTGAAAAGCAGTTGGAGATACTTTCCTGAGATCTTACCAATCCTGAGTTTCCCCATGTCTCTCATATATCATACCAGGCACTTCCTAATGTCAAAATTCGGACTAGTACCATCTTTGAAAATGGTGCCTCCTTGAAAATATTCACAAAGGAGGAAACTAATGATAAAGGTAAATGACTCCTATTTATGAGCAAATACATCAAGAATCTTTCATTTTTATCTTTTTTGAGTACTCCCTTTATGTAATTTGTAACCCTTCTACAACCTGGTAAGTGGTATACAAATGTTGCTACGGTCAAAAGATGCATCACTTCTTAGGCAACCTGGTGATTAGTTTCCCCAAATTTAGCTATGTAGATCTTCACCTCAGACAACAATCACCCAGCCATTACTGAGGTCATATTTGAAACCTGTCCAGCTTGGTATGGACTGATATTCTCGACATTCTGCTGACATAGCTTTAAGACTCCAGGACCACTTCCACACCATGATGAGACAGAGCAGTAAGATCTTACAGAGCTGATTTCACCTCTGCAACATCTCTTGTAAATGCCCCCCTTCTCTCTCTGATACCACCATCATGGTAGCGCCGGCACTCTTATCATCTCACACCCAGACAAAGTGATTTTCCTAAAGTGCAGGTCCAACCATGTCGGTCCCCTATTCAATAAACTCCAGGGGCTCCCTATTGCCTCCAGGATCACATACAAAATGCTATTTGGTATTCAAAGTCCTTCAGAACCTAGCCCTCTCCTACACCCAGCCAATATTCAATTTAATGACACTTGATTCTCCATCTCACTCTATCTCCTGAGTCACTGTCTAGTTTTCTCCCATACCTGCAATGTTCTTTTACTTCAAATCTGCCCACTGACTTCCCTGGCTTCCTTTAAGCCCCAACTGAAATCTCATCTTTTATAGGAAGCCTTTCCTAGTCCCTCTTAATTCTAGGGTCTTCTCTGTTAATTTGTTCCCATTTATCTTTTTTTTTTTTTTAGGCAGTTGGGGTTAAGTGACTTGCACAGGGTCACATAGCTAGTAAATGTCTGAGGCTGAATTTGAACTCAGGTCCTCCTGACTCCAGGGCTGGTGCTCTATCCACTGTGCCACCTAGCTGCCTCAATACCCTATTAATCTTGTATATAGCTTGCTTTGTATATATTTGTTTGCGTGTTATATCCCCCATTAGATTGTAAGCTCCTTGAGGTCAGGGACTGTCTTTTGCCTCTTTGTATCTGCTGCACTTAGCATAATGTCTGGTATAGAGTAGGCACTTAATAAATGTCTGCTCATTGATATGTGAGTAATAATCTTCAGAAATGAAAATTCTAGTGAAACATTCAGAGAAATGAAGGAACATGAAACGTCAGATGCCCCAAGCTACAGGATTCTGATGCCAGTCCTTTAGAATTATGGCATTAGAAGGATGAGCTTACAGTGTATCTCTCGCCCAGGACCAGGATAACAAATTGTGCAAACTAATAAAATATAGAGACTCTGTCTTAGACTTTTGCATATTTCATTAAGGGGGGCAGTAAACAGCACAGTAAACATAACATTACACTGATGATCAGGATACCTGGATTCTAGTTCTGGCTTCCTCTCTTTATAATCAGCACCTTACATTTAGCTATTTAAACTTGGAACAGTCACTTCTCCTCCTTGGTCTCAGATTTGTCACCTATAAATGAGGAGTTTGGACTAGATAATAGTAAAAGTCCCTTTTTGCTATAAAATTCCATAGCCAAACCCCCTTTTAGGAAAAACACAATTCCCCAAATCTTTAAAAGAAAGCAATTTACCAGCTGTGAATTGCTACATGAATGTTATTTATTATTGAACTATTCCTATTAATGGTAATCTGCAACAAAGAAATCACCCTGTGTGCAGATCTTCTAGGGTTCGTCCCTAGATGGTACTTGGTTTCACTCCCAGAGGATCAATGACAGAGGTGGTACAGAATGCTCTCCCATTCTGAATAGAATACCAGAGGTGGTGTCAAACAAGCCAGGTTCAAACCAGGTCAGCCAAAAGGGTCTGTCAAAGGCACAGCTGAGCAAGCTCAGTTCGAGCCAGGATCTAGTCAATAAGAAGGGTGTGTCAAAAGCAGAGTTGAGTGAAGTAGCCAAGTATTCATACAGAAGAGTAGACAAGGCAAGATGGAGCTGGTGGTTGGAGAGAAAGCTCTATCCAACGGAAATTTATTTACATTTAAGACGGCTCTACGAGCCTTTTGTAGTTTGAGGCTAGCACTCTGAAGACAGCTTTACTTCCTCCTAGGTATTCTTCCTGTAATTTTGAAAAGCTGCATGGTGACATTTGGGCTACGGCCATGTTATAAGTAACATTAGCCAGAGCCGATGTGAGTTAACTGAGATTAGCCTATTTCTCCATTCATTTATCCATTTTTTTAATGAGAATAGAACTCTTCATTAAAACATGCAAGCATAAACATTAACTAGTGCTCCATTTCATGGCATTCAAGGCATTCTGCATTCTAGCCCCAATTTACTTCTCCAACTTTTTATCTATGGCTCCTCCCAAATATAAACCCTTGTCCTCCATCTACTCTACTCATCGTTTCCCAAACATTTCCCAAAATTATATGCTTGTTGCTTCTGTGCATTCTCATGACTATGCTGGCTTCCATCTCTACTAATCTTAGTCAACCCTAGTTGCTTGTGTAATTCTTCCACTAACACTATCCTCTGATATCAAGGCAGAGAGGTGACTGGATCCTCAAATTCTGGCCAAAGCATTAGCAGTCTCAACTAGTCTGAAAATGTTCTGAATACAGATTCAGTGACAAACTAGACATTTGATCTCTGAGTCAAAACCTAGCTAAGTTCAAATGCTCTCAACACAGAATATTTGCCACAGCATGGAAAATTTTCAATTGCAATTTTCAAAAACCATCTACCAAGTCAAAGAGTGTTGCAATTTGTATATGGATGAAGGGAATACCCCTGCCAGTGAACACAAAGAATTTGTATTAAACAGCAGTGTACGGGGCAGCTAGGTAGCACAGTGAATAGAGCACCAGCCTTGGAGTCCGGAGGACCTGAGTTCAAATCCAGCCTCAGACACTTGCTAGCTGTATGACCCTGAGCAAGTCACTTAACCCTGATTGCTTCCCCTGAAAAAATCACTAAGAGTTTTATCCTCCCTACTACAGTAAGCATTTTAAGAGGGCATCGCCTCTTAGTGTTGCATACACCAAGTGCCTTTCATAGAGGAGGCACTCAAAATACTAATTCAACCTGAATTTGTCAGTGCTATGTTTCAAAATCCAATTTTGTCACCAGTTGAACCCTAGACTAATCTTTCCTTACAGATTTTCAAGCCTGTTACCATTCATTCAGCAATTACTACGTGCCACTTTTTATTTGTATTTCGCTTTCCCACCAAGGACACACACACACACACACACACACACACACACACACACACACTCTCTTGTAGAGCCGGAGCCTAGTACAAGGCCTGTAACACAGCATTTCCTCAACCAAGTATTTCCTAATGATGATAATGATTGATGGATACCTAAGAGCAAGATTTAAAGAGATCCAAAGACCTGTTACAGAGACCTCAACGAACAACCCAGAATCTTAGAGTTATCAGACGCATTTAGACATCACCCAGGACAACAGAGACCCAAGGTGCCTATGTGACTTGCCTAGGCTCCACCAAAAAACCATCATTCACTAACTTTCAACACTTCACCACAGCATAAACTAACTCCTAAGCTTTTCCTAGAGTTATGGCCTCCTCCCAGAACATGATCAGAGGTCAGGATGCTTCAGCAACTTCATTTGGTGTGACGACTTATAACTTTTTTTCTATTAATATCTGAAATGTCCTTGTCAAAGAATCTTATCCATGACTGGCATTCTGAGAAAAAAGCCCTGTATCCCCTTTCCTGCACTCCATCCCCACCAATTAGCTAATTTTCCCCTATCGAAGCTAGAAAAAAAGGAGACAGATGTGCCCCCCAGTTCATCAGGGTTACACTCTCAGAGGAGCTGCTATTCTATCTTCCAATCAGATGGTGTAATTAAAGCCACCTGACTAGACTCTCAACCTTATCTCTCTGCCCTTTGAAGTCAATGGCCTATGTCGTTCCTAAAATTTAAAACAATGCTTTAGGCATGAAAGTCACAGTTCCCCTACAACTTTTTATAGGTTGTCTTTTTGATCCAGAATGTTCTCTTTTAAAGAGTCTTGGAGTTAGTAAAAATCCCAGACTGTAAAAGATCTAAAAATCTTTAAAAAAACAAACAAATAACTATTTAAACAGAAGATAACAGAGTATTTAAGCAGTTAGTTAACAAGCATTAATGAAATATTTACTATGTGGGAACACTAACAACACCAACCAAAAAGTCCAGTCCCTGCCCTCAAGATGCTCCCATTCTAACAGGGGAGATAACAGACTGTAAACAGACAAGGTATAGGCAGAGTATATGATGCTCCACAGTCTCAAGCTGGGTTTAAGTGGAGATTATAGCCCTAAATCACCAGCCTGACCTCATAGCATTCTGGCCCATTAGAGAAAAAATATTCAATGCCCAATTCTCAACAAACCCTAATTAGGATAGGAATGTCCCTTCCCTAGGAAGAAGATTGGTTCTTTTAAGTTTCCTGCAACATTTTGAACCCCGATGAATTAGGCCTTGCCCCAATATTGGCACGGAGACAGTACACTGGAGTGTAGAATACGTTCTTCAGGAGTATGTAGTCCAGCCACATCAAAGTCTAATACTATTGGCTAGCCATCCACTCTGCTACTATACCATGATTTCTGGATTGTAGACATGTTTGTTAATCCTAGGAGGTAAGGACTAGAAATGCTAATTCATTTCTTAACAGTAACCTAAAATTGATATCTGAATTTGAATATTCAAAATTGATACTTTACTGAAATGATAGAAAAGGGGAATACAGCTGAGTGTATGAACAGTTTTCCATTAAAACAGGAATGCTCTAACATATCTTGGAATTGGTGTAGGAAATTATTTTCAGTGAATAAGGAAATATATAGCATCAAAAAAATCTGAATATAATATACATAGTTAAATATTTGGCTACGTTATAAGACAGTTCTCATTTTCCTGTAAGTATGCATTATGCAAATTCAACTCCCCAGCAGGCTGGCAGGGCAGCAGAACCCCCCACACCTGCCCGCCGGCTTCAGGCTCTGGCAGGCCATAGCAGGGGCAGCAGCTGAACCAGGGTCCTCTGCTCCAGGCACTGAAGTTGCTTCTGCTGTTGGGGGACAGCAGCAGGGAAGAGGAGGAGAGGAAAAAGGAGAGAGCAGGCACTGAGGCTGCTTGGACTGTGGGGGGCCTGGGAGGGGGGCTCACCAAGCTATACCCAGGAGAGGGGAAGGTCTGTGGAAATGTCCACTTATTAAAGAACTGCCTTATAAAGAATCTAAGATCTTAGGATAGGAATTGGCCAACATATGCAAATGAAAAAGGCCTTAACTTGAAGAGAGAATATGCTAGCATTTTGTAATAGAAAGTGAATAAAAGGTAAAGGGGTACCCAGGGGTACCCATAAACTAGGGAATGACTGAAGAAATCATGGTCTCTTTGTAATGAAGACGAAGAATTTAAAGAAAATTGGGAAGTCCTGCATCACATGATATGGAGCTAAGTAAACAGAATGAGGGGAGAGAGGGTGGAAGAAAATAGATTTACAGAAAACAGTAATTCAATATACAATAATTCAAAGCAAAAACTGAAAACTCAAAAAATTCTTGTCACCAAAGTCCTTGGCACTTTCAAATGGTCTAAGATCAGAAATGGATATTTTATCAACAATAGTATCAGAGAAGATGCATTAACCTCTGCTTTACCTCTTTACCCTAAGGACCATGGGCTCTTTCCATTTGAATTGCATTCTAAGGCTCCTATATGTGTTATCTCTTCCTAAGAAAGTGAGCTCCTAGAAAGCAGGGGCTATCTTGTTTTTCTATTCTCCATCCCTAGGGCTCAGCAGAGCGCTTTACACAAACTAAATACTTATAGAGCTTTTTCATTCATTCACTGAAAAGCTTCAGAACTCTAACTGATTCAATAAGCAATCAGATTTCAGAGGTCTGAGCATAAAGCAACCCTCCTGCCTGTCCTCAGATAGACGGTGAACTATAAATGCAGAAACAAGGCATGAGCTGTCAGTCATAGCTAATGTGTTGACTTATATTTTCTAACTAAATTTCTTTAACATAAGGAGGGAAATGTTTAACTATGGTTCTTTGCTATAAGTCGTAGAGAAATAATTTGTTGTGGTTGTTCAGTCATGTCTGATTCTTTGTGACTCTGGAGTTTTCTTGGCAAAGATACTGGAATGGTTTGCCATTTTCTTCTCCAGTTCATTTTACAGATGAGGAAACTGAGCCAAACAAGGTTAAGTGACTTGCCCAGGGTCACATAGCTAGTGTGAGGCTAGATTTGAACTCAGGGAGAGGAGTTTTCCTGACTCCATGCCTGGCATTCTATCCACTGCACCGCCTTGAAAAAAAAAACTTTAAAAAATGTATAATGCAACCTAGCATTAGAACAGTTTCCATTTACTGTCCAAGAAATATAGCTAGCTATGTGGAATGAAATAACTGGGGCCTGCATTCCTAAATTAAATTCAAAAGATATTTATTAAGTGTGTATTATGTATAAAGATATGTGTAGTAGTTTCTGGGGGATACAGGACGTTTAGACAAGATATAGTCTGTGACTTTATGGAGTTTAGTCTAGTAGGAAAACATTGCCAGTCATGTTTCAGTCATGTTTGACTCTTCCTGACCCCATTTGGGGTTTTCTTGGCAAAGATACTGGAGTGGTTTGCCATTTCCTTCTCAAGCTCATTTTAGAAATGAGGAAACTGAGACAAATGGGTAAATGACTTGCCCAGGGTCATATAGCTAGTAGATGTTTGAGTCTAGATTTGAACTCAGGAAGATGAGTCTTCCTAACTCCAGGCCCAGCACTCTATCTACTGTGCCAGCTAGTTGATCAGGAAGATATGCATATATACATACATGTACATGTGTATATACATATGTGTATGCATATATATGTATGTCTATGTGTATATAAAATATACAAATATGCATACATGATATATGTTCTACATTTTTTCAGGAAGCCAGGTAGCACAGTGGATAGAGCCCTGGGCCTACAGTCACTAAGACCTGATTTCAAATCTACCCTCATACCCTCATTAGCTGTACAGGCCTAGGCACATCATTTAACATCTCTTGCCTCAGTTTCTCCAACTATAAAGGGGGAGGGGGAGGATAATAACAGCTCTACCTCGGGGTTATTGTGAGGATAAGATGAGACAGTATTTGTAAAGCACTTATCACAATGCCCAGCATGTAGCAGATGGCCTATAAATGCATATTCTATTCCTGTATGAAAAGCTACAATCCAAAATAATTCACGGCAAGTCTATAAGCAAAGCACTAAGTGAGGTAAAGAAGAGAGGTTATAATCAGCCACCGTTACTAGGGAAAGCTCAATGAAGGAGATAATGGGCTTTAAATTAGACTTTCTGAGATTAAGGAATTCCACACATCAGGAAGAGTGTGAGCAAAGACACACAGGCTGGAAAGCGTGTGGAATAGACCACAGTGACACTTGGTGAAGACTATCTGTTCTACTTACAGCATAGAAAACATGGTGGGGAATTGTAGGAGGCAGAGCTAGAAAGGTAAGGTAGGACCAGACCACACCAGGTCTCAAAAATCAGGCAAAAGTACTGACCACGGGTTTTTTAAAAAAAAAGAATGATGTGATTTAATTGCTTGTCCTTCCAGTGGGGGTGGGTGACAAGGGAGGAAGGGAAAGAACCTAGAATTTAAAGTTCTAAAATCAAATGTTAAAAACATATATGTATATATAAAAAATAAAATAAAATAAATTCGTCAAACAAACAAACAAAAAGAATGATGTGACCAAGTGTATAAAACTAAAGAAGATGAGCTAGCTGGGGGTATGAAGGGAGAATTGAAACTGAAAGAGTATATTAGCAAGAAGATATATCAGAGGGCTATTGCAATAGGACAAGTAGGATGGAACAAAGCCCTGTGCTGTTGTAATGCCTGTGGAATAGAGAAGAATTAGTTGAAAATAGAATTTCAGGGGTGGCTAGTGGCGCAGTGAATAGAGCACTGGCCCTGGGGTCAGGAAGACCTGAGTTCAAATGTGATTTCAGATATTTAACACTTACTAGCTGTGTGACCTTGGGCAAGTCATTTAACCCCAATTGCCCTGACTTCCCCCCTCAAAAAAAAACAGAATTTCATTTTTACAAAGCTATACTGTCTTGAAAGGTGATATAGCTACTAAAGCCTTCCTTTCTAGGGTTATCTTCTATCTACTCTATAAGTATATTGTATATGCTTATTCATTTACAAATTAACCCACCCCTCATCATTTGAATGTAATGTGATAGATTTTTTTTTTTAATTTTTGTAGTATTCCTAATGCTTAGCACAATTCCTGGTACAAAGTAAATACTTAACTGTTGGTTGATTTGATTACAGAATGCCTATGGGCAGAATTCTTGTTAGCACTAAATTTTAAAAAAGCTTACTGAAATATCAACTAATTTACCTGTGACAAAATGGAAAGGTATTGGGGATAGTGGTTTCAGAGTTCTTTGGATTTCTGTTCTTTATGGTAAATTTTGAAATCTACTAGAAGAAAATTTCTGGCTGATGAATAACTAATATATGGTCTACGGATTTAGGAGAAACAAGAGAGGAGAAGGGCCCTTAAGGGCTTAGGTCGGTGGTTCTCAACCTTCCTAATGCCTCGACCCTTTAATACTCGTATGTGGGCATATCTGCATGTGGGCAGACCCACCTGGAGACATGTGGTGGAGTGGTGTCTTGGTTCCTAAGACCATCAGAAATATGTGTTTTCCAATGGTCGTAGGTGACCCCTGTGACCCCTGTGAAGGGGTCAAGACCCACAGGTGGAGAACCACTGTTTTAGGTGGAAGGAAAGAGCAGAAACTTGGGACTCTGCTTAGAATTAAGCTTCCATTCAAAGTTACTGGCAGCACTGAACATGAGGTAAAGAAAAGGGAGGATGAGGATCCTGCCCCGTAAACCATTTCTCCTATCTTAGGTATGTGCACATTTGGTGATTCACTGGCCTTCAACTTTATCATTATGCGCCTTTAAAAATAAATCACAGCTACAAAGATTCCACGTCTGAGGAGTTCTTAGGCCCCCTTCTAATTGAGTGTATTATCAAGTCCTCAGGGGCCTCAGTTCAGGGTCTTCCTGTCAGTCTTTGAGTTGGGGTTTCATCTGAATCCCAAGACTTATTCAGTTGATCACAAAGGAATCTGATTTCACTGGAGAAGCTGAAGGCAGCCAGACTCCTATTAAGAGTCAGTGACTCAGCCTGGGAATATTCTTGCAAACAATAAGCAACATGGTGTAGTGTATTTGGAATGAGACCTGGGTTCCACTACTGACTCTGCTCCAATACTGATTCTGTGTCCTTGGGCAAATCACTTCACCGTCTGCGGTAACCTCAGTAAAACGAGGGGGATGCTCTCAGTCCAGCGATCCTAGATTCTATACCAATTCGCCTAAATTGTATTGCCTCAGTGGCCTTGTATGCAATCTAAGCATGGCCGATCTACAATCCCCATCAGATAATGGATTGCTCATAAAACCAATAAGATTCACAACAGAATTGAGTCTGCTCACCCCATGACAATATTCAAAGGCCCAGATTCTTTCAGGAGATTTGTGGAGGAGAAATGATATTTAGGAAATCTTGGAATGACTGAATAAACATCTTTCTCAGGAGTCCACTTGCTTAGCTACTACAGAATAAATACAAGAATCATAGAGCTAATAAGGCATCAGAGATCACCTTCTCCAAGTCCCTCTTTCTGCAGATGAAGAAACTGAAGCTAATAAGTAAAGCAACTTGCTTTACAATCATAGTTCTGATACAGAGCAGAATTCTCCACTGACACAATGAACAGGATGGATTCAATTGCCAAAAGTTGTACAACATGTTAAAGTAGAAAGGAATCTGGTCTGGTAATAATAGGAATAGTTGAAAAAGATAAAAGAGCAAAGCAAAGGGGAGGAGGAGGATGTTGAGATTTAAAAGAACAAAAAAGCAATTCAAAAGTAAACAAACAAACAAAGCCAGTCCTAAGATAAAGGGCAGGGAAGCCTATTCCGATATAGAGAAGCTTTTTTGGAATCAAGTGCTGGGCTTGGACTCCTAGGACTTGGTTTCAAGTTCTGTTTCCACCACTTATTCTCTGTGTGACCTTAAGCAAGTCATAACCTCTCTAGATTCAGCTTCTTAATTGGTAAAATGAGGATTCTGGACTGGCTGACAGAGGTTTTCTGCCAAATCTAAATCGATGAAAATATGAAATAAAAGACCAAAAGTGAGAAAACTGTCACCCAGTTAACTGTATGCCTCACATGGTTCTATTCACCTGGGACCTGCAGAAATAAGTTTTCGTGTTTCTAATATACAAAGGATCAACCTGGACATTCTAAAGAAGCATCTTCTCCTGCTCTACTAAAAATTATCTACAAATGTCCCCTTCCTTCCCTTTTGTATCCCCAAAATGACACAAAAGGCAAGGACATCCCTTAGAGAAAAAAGATGTATTTAAGGGAACAAAATAATACAGTGGGATGAGTGAGGGTTCTGATCTCAGAAGACCCAAGTTCAAATTCTGTTTCAACCTATTATTAACTGTGATATTGGAGATTTCACTCAACTTCTCCTGGCATCAGTTCCTCATCTGTAAAAATAAGTGAGTTGGATTAAGTCATCTCTATAGCCCCTTTGAACTTGAAATCTATGTTGAGAGTATGGAGAAGGATGTTTGACAAACTAATATACCTAGTTGGTAAATATGCTGCCTTCTTTGGGAATGCATTCAGAATATGATTGAGAGCCTCTTAAGAAATATCAAGCCCAAGGACTTTTATCCAACCCACTGCTAATGATTCATGAGAATGAATGAATGGTACTAGAAGAGTCTGAAAAGACTCTAGCGATTATGATATCCTAGATGAGAAACTGAAGAACTCAGGAGCAGAGAGGCATTGTGCTTTCACCACTGCTCTTAATAGAAGGTAGAGAATTTAGGAGAAAAAATAAGATATGGGAAATGAACAGTTGGCTAAGAAGGTGGTGTTAGAGAGTGAGATTGGGCTTTCTGGATCATGGCTTAGGATACAGGAATGATGGGCTTGTAGTCAGGGACACAGTGAATCTAAGGAGGGGGTCAGGAAGAATGTATTTGCCTGGAGACTGGCTGATCCAATTAAAAGGGCTTTAAACTGAATGGGGAGTGTGAGAGGAAAGGGCCATGATACAGCTGCTAAGCAGATGATTTGGAAAGCAGCAGCCATGACAGAGGAGGAAGAAGGGGAACAGAGATGCTCAGTGGTGATCAGAAACAATTCTTAAATGTCTACGTGCCAATCTGCACTGTATAAATATCATATAAAATGAACCTGAAGTTGTGAGGCAAGAATCTAATTGTGATGATATTAGGAATCACTGAGACATTTTTTAAAACAGACCCATGATTTCATTAGGGTAGGGAGCTACTGGTGAAGAAATTCCTCCACCAACACAGATGAGAACCTTCTCCAGAATATACTATCTCAGAGAGTGGCATGAAACCTGAATGGAAGGTTCGGTCACTTGCCTAGTGTCAGACAGGTCAGGCCTCGAACCCAGGTGTTTCTCATGCCAAGACTAATTTTTTTTCCACTAAGCTATGCTGTCTCTTGATGGGATGCCACTGAAAATCGGTGAGAAGCAATTTATGTCTGGAACATGCCCAACAAAGGAGTATACTTGTATAAACAGAATTAATGTGGGAATCAAAGTCAGTGGAAAGGACACTGGATCTAGATTCTGAAGATGTGAGTTGAAACCCTGTTTTACCCCATAATACCCATACAACCTTGATCAAATCACTTAGTACCTTTGAGCCTCAGTTTCCACATTTGTAAAATCAGGGGGTTGGACTAGATATTTTTATGGTCTCTTCCAACTTTACATCTTAAATTAGTTTATTTCAATTCAACAAGTATCTATTACACATTTACCATATACCAGGTATTGTACTAGGTGCTGGGAATACAAAGATTAAAAACAGAGCAATCCCTGCTCTCAAGGAGACTGTGTTTGACTGGACACTGATAGATTAAAAAGGCATCAGAGTAGCACTGTACATCACAAATATATTGAATTGCAAGTCAATCCATGAATCAGAAAAAAGGAAGCAAGGTGAAGATTTGGGGGATGACAATCAAAGGAAAGAAAAATAGAAGCAATTTCACATGGATGTTTACTACGACATGCCAGACCCACTGGAGGAAAAAAGGTTTCCTTGTTCCTAACATGTAACACAGAGCTAACATCAAGATATATTCTTCCAAGAGAGGCTGAATTATCATTTTGGGTGGGAGTGGGAGAGAGTCTTTTCGACATGATTACTGCTTTGTATAAGTTTGACTTAGGTGCCTCCCAACTCTAAGATTTCTATGTGTTCCCTAGTTTAACAGGGAAGACAAGATATAAAAATACTTATTCCAATTCAGATATCAGGGTCCAGAAAATGAATAGCTTCAGGGTAATAATAACAAGTTATCATAGTTCTATATATCTTTTATGGTTTGCAGAGTCTATCCTTACTATGCTGTGAAGCAGGTAATTTGAAAATTATTATCAATTTTACAGATGAGGAAAAATAATGTTCTTAAGAATTAAAGGGACTTTCCCATCATACAGTTCATTAATATGTTGGAACTAGAATTCAAACCCAGGTCTCCTGATACTAAATTCTACATTCTTTCCACTCCCAGCTGCATAGTTCAAGGTTACCACACTAAATCCAAAATCCCTCACTTCACTAATGAGCTGACAAAAGGTATACCAAGTGGCTATTATTTGGATTCCAGTTTAATAAAGCTGGGAACCAGCTGGAGTCAGCCAACCTCATCTGCCCCAAACACCCAAATCTAAAAGTGAACATGTGTGCTCTAAGTGGAGATTTCAGCCTACATACCAATCCTGTAATAGGAGGGGGGAAAGCCAAGGTTTAGTTAGAGCCCACAAAGTGGAACTGGGAATGGAAGTTAAAGAAAGAACTCCCTCAACACCTAATTTCTTCCTTTTTGCCAATGCATATCTGTTCCTTCCTCCAAAGCCTTCGAAATTCAGTTCCTCTAGGAAACCTCCCTGATGAACTGTACCACATTCTATACCCCCTAAACAGCTAATACAAAAGAGTAAAGGACCATAGATGTAGAACTAAAAGGGCCCTTAGAGGCTATTTTGGAATACACTTTCATTTTACAGCAGAGGAAACTGAGGTCCAGAGACTTGCTCAAAGTGACTTGCTCAAGGTCATATAAGTAGAATCAGAAAGAGAATTTGACTCCAGGTGTGGTATCCTTCTACCAATATCATGTTGTCTCCCTTTTTTCTGTAATAGAACTATTATCAATAAATATTAATAAATCATATATCCATGTCCCACGGTGCCTCAGTGTGACATGTTTCTCTTGTTTTTCTACAGCATTGGATTTCAAAGTGGGGTCCAGGGACTTCTGGGGGTTCCCAAGACCCTTTGAGGGGCTCTTTGAGGTCAAAACTTTTTTTACAGTAATACTAAGATGGTATTTGCCTTTTTCACCCTGTCTCTCACAAGTATACAGTAGAGTTTTTCAGAGGCTATGAATTAAAGATTTAGTTGCAAACATAAAAACTGAGTTAATATCCTGTCTTTAAAATTGCACTTTTGGGGGCAGCTAGGTGGCGCAGTGAATAGAGCACCGGCCCTGGAGTCGGAAGGACCCGAGTTCAAATTTGACCTCAGATACTTGACACAAAAACTAGCTGTGTGACTTTGGGCAAGTCACTTAACCCCAATTTCCCTCCAAAAAGCAAAAAATAAAATTAAATAATAAAAAATTGAAAAATAAAATTGCACTTTTGCCTTACAAATGGATGAATCTACAGATGTGGCTGGACTTGCAATTTTATTTATAGTCATCCAGGATGATGTACCAATTACTCATTGAAGATCTCCTTTTATGTGAATACTTGGCAATAAACACAAGTATTGATGAAATATTTAAAGTATTGAATATTTTTTTTAATTTCATGGTTTATTCTGGAACACCTGGGTTGACATATAAAAGCAATGACGGATAAAATGGCACGTTAGCTCAAATCAAGGCAGTAACATAGAACTGTACTAGTTATATTCATTGTATTCTTCACCTCGACATGCTTAGTCTATTTTGGGGTTTTTTTTAAAGGCAGTTTCACTTAAGAGTGTCCTTGATGAAGCAATAAAAATTACTGAAAATCTCAATCCTTGAATAGACATCTTTTTAATATTCTGCATGACAAAATAAGAAGCATGCATAGAATAGTTCTCTTACATACTGAAGTATGACAGTTGTCTTAAGGAAAAACTATGCTATCGTTTGAGCTGTGAGCTGAACTTTTCTCTTTTCACAGAACACCATTTTTACTTGAAATAAAAACTAACAAACTATAGTTATCCGGAGTTTGGTATTTAGCGGACATTTTCTCAAAAAGGAACAAAGTGAACCTGTCACTTAGGAAAACAACCCATAGTATCTGATGCCAAAAACAAAACCCAAACTTTCAAGAGAAAATTAGAAGTTTGGAAAACTATGCCCATCAAAACAAACTTGACATCTAATACTTAAAGACTTTCCTGATAATATTGGTGTTGATGTTAATGATTAGGATTCTTTTTTATATTATATAATGAAAAATGTCAACATTTAGAAATTCTGCACAATTCAGAACCATTGCTTTCTAAGTAGCCAAGGCATGATGTTACAAAATCATACATGGGGAGCAGCTAGGTGGCGTAGTGAATAGAGCACTGGCCCTGGAGTCAGGAGGACCTGATTCAAATCCAGTCTCAGACATTTAACACAAAACTAGCTGTGTGGCCTTGGGCAAGTCACTTAACCCCAACTGCCCTACCTTCCCCTCTCCAAAAAGCAAAAAAAAAATCATGCAAGGAGAAAAAAAAACCCATTCCCTGTGCAAGATAGACCAGTGGATTCTCATGTAACAGAATATAAAAAATTCATGGATATAATTTCAGATTCTACCTTGTAACTAATCTTTAAGAAACTACATTGTATCAACTTTTGTTAGGGTACAAGGAAGAACATCTACAATTATGTGAAAAGGTTATTAAAATATTCCTCCCTTTTCCAACTAAATGTATGAGGCTAGATTTTCTTTATATACTTCAACCACAACAGCATATATCAACACAATAAATGCAAAAACATATGAGAGTCTAGCTATCTTCTATTAAGCCAAACATTAGGGAAATTTGCAAAAATATAAAGCAATGGCATTCTCAATAAAATTTTGGTTGAGAAAACATGGTTGTTTTCATAAAAATATTATTTACGTTTATTACTTTAAATGAATATTTTAAAATTTTATCAGTTTTAAATTTTATTACAGAGAATATCAATAAATATGTAACCTATACAACAAAAGTTCAATATTGTCTTCAATAATTTTTAAGAGAGAAAAGGGGTCCTGAGACCAAAAAATTCGAGAACTACCACTCTAAGAAGTCCAAACTGAGCCAGAAGTACTTCAAATGCAGATTCAGCAACAGAGTGCATCTGTTACCCAATAATCACACTACCTAAGTTCTGAGAGGCTCATTACTCAAAGGTTAACCATCAGGTGAAAGATATTTCTGACCATGGAAATTCCTCTGCAATTTTCTTAGTGGAAGAACAGATCTTTCGAAGTAGGCCAGTGTTATTTTCATAATTTTCATATTAGAGACCAAGGATTCTTAACCTGAGGTCCATGGACTCTTATGGAAAAATTTAAGGGAGTCCCTGATGGGAAAAAAATACATAATTATTTTCACTAACCTCTAACTGAAATTTAGTATTCCTCCAATTAATTAAAAATGTTATTCTGAAGGCATCACCAGACTGTCAAGAGGTTCATGAGATGACAAAAGTCAAGAACCCCCGTTATAGATAGAGTCCTCAAGTTTCTTCATGGGCATATGTTCTGTAACTCTGCCTATACCATAAGCTCCTAAAACTATTTACCCATATCTTCTTTTTTTTGTTTTCTGCCTAACATTTAATGTAGTGGTATATGCCCATGTCCTTCTTCTCAACTAATTACAAGCTCCTTGAAGGCAATAATAAATATTTTATAACTATGCACAGTGTCTTACCCAGCACATATTCAATAGATGTTTAATGAAAGAATAAGTGCCTGGAACATAGGGGGCACTGAATAAATACTTGCTAATTGGTTAATTGATTCCCTGGCATGGCATCCTACCCACCACTCTATCTCCTGTCTATATGCCTTTGTCTTGACTGTCTCCATGCCTAGAACACTCTTCCTTCTCACCTCCACCTCCTTCAATCTTCTTTTTCTGCAAGTCTCCATATTAAAAAATGCTTGATGAATTTAAGTCAATATTGAAGCTGAGAATAATGCAATCATTTGACAGTGTTAGCGGACAGCAAGAGGACAGCAAGAACCCAAACTACTTTAGCAGAAAATCGTAGGTGACATTCCAAAATCCCCTATAAAGAAAAGTCTGATATTTAGAACATCCTGGACTGTCTCTTTCCCACATTTACTGAAAAAAAAAAAATTAAACATAGAATTAGCAAGCAAATCATAGCATGGCAAGTAACCCCAGGGATCACATATAATTCACATACACACCCAAACTCCACCCTCTACAGCTGTGCAGATAAAGAAACAATGCTTTGCCTGAGAAAAATGAAATGACTTGTCCAAGGTAAAATAAAAAGCTGTTTAGTGGCATCTAACTAGCCATCTCTTTAAGGAATGAAGGCAAGATGAAGGAAGGAAGAAGTAACTCTCTTATGGGGGGCGATTCCCCAACTTTAAATCAATGTGCAGGGTGGATGAAAAAAATGTTTTATGCTCTAAAACAGGATTTGTCCTAGCAACTTTGAACTTAAATGCAAAAGCCTTTAACCTAAGCCCCTAGGGTGACTGTCAAATGGATTTCATTTGCTTGTACAGACCTCTTTACTCCCACATATCCCACAAAATTTTCAAAAATATGCTCAAAGTTTCCCCACCACTAACTTCCCAACCAAGATAAAATTATAGTCTTTTCATAAAAAATTGAACATCTTTCTCCCAAAATTTATAAAACCAAAGAAACTTTCCCCCCCTCCAAGTAATTGCATGTTAGAGCAGACCAGAGGAACCTGTCTCAATTTGGCCAAGTCCCTTCTGCCACTTTGCAACAAACACAGTCAAGATCTGTTATAGAATTTCAAAGTCTTCTTTGCTCATGTCTTCTAACTCCTGAATTTTACAGGTAACAAAATTGAGACCTATGGAATTTAAGTGACTTTTTAAAGCCCTCACAACTTCAGGAGCACCTGTCCCTTATTATTCCATCTGTTCCCTGCTTTCCATTTCTTCCCCATTCTCCATAGTAACTCCTCACATCCTAACTCATATACTTAGCATAGAACAAATAGAGATTCCTTTTTTTCCCTCTGGGATGTAAACCCATAAGGTAAATTCTCTAAACAAGCAGGCTTAGGTGAAAAAAAAAAAACTAATCAAGAGGTGCAAAATCCCGTAATAATCACATCTAAAAAATGGTCATAATAGGCACGTTGCTAGGAGTCGAATTTTCGGTCTGTATTACCTCAGGACAAATAACAGACTCTAATATTGGTTCAGCAAGTGAAATGAAGTATTCCCAATCCAGCCAGGAAAAGTGATAAGCAAATCAAAGAGACCACACCACATCTTTTTCTCCTTTAAGGCCCCTTTTATATGAGGTGCTTGTTATAGCGGGTGGTCTGAGAGATTTAGGGGACACATGAAATAGGAAGAAGTTCAGAGAGTCAAGGATGATTGTATCAACTACCTAACTGTAGAACAATAGAGCTGTGATTTGTAAAGTAAAGCTCATCTCTCCTCTCCCTATTCCCATTGCAAATACCATATCATCAGTTATTTTTGTTAGAGACTGTCAAATAGCCAGGAGAAAGCATGTATTGAACCACATTACTTGGTATAGAGAATCATTATAACCAGGCCAACAGTCATCTCCTGGGAATACAGAACTAATTCTGTTCAGCAAAATCCTTCTTTGTGATTCTGTTGGGCTGGGATTTTGCCTGTACTTAACTTTCAAAAGTAGAAGGAATACAGTTTAGGGGAAAACTGGAGAGGTTGAGATTCTTAGTCTTTACTTCTATTCTTGCTTCATTAAATGATCTAGGGTCATTTATTTTCCCTATTTATGCTTTGGTTTCTTCATTTGTATGATGGAAAAAATCTACTCTCTACCAATGACAAAAGATACTTCATAAAAATCAATTTGATGGGCAGAGCAAAGATGGTAGATTACAGCCAGCCACCCAGATGAACTCTCTTATCACTGAAACAGCAGAGACAACAAAAGGTCAGAGTGAGACAATTTAGGAGGTTGACAAGAAAGGTGTATAATACCAGAGTGGGAGTTGGTCTGGAGTGTAGCAGCAGCAGCAGCCATGGGCCTTGGAGGTGGCCATGGAGGGGGGTAGTAGAAGCAACATATTCTGGAACTTTCAGCTCAGAGATGGTAAGGGGAGTGATTATTGAACAGGTACAGATTACAGGGGACCCTCTGCTGGCACTGGGTACAGCTGGTGCTGACTGACAACTCTATTGCCTACACACAGTTTGGGTTGCAGTTCCAGAGCAGAGAGGTTTCATAATTGGTCACAAGGGAAGGGGCCCTGGTTGCAGTTCTAGGGCCAAGAGGAGCACTAACACTTGCAGGGGAAGAGGGTAAAAGACCAGAATATAGACCAGGAAAACAGTGATCATACCTCTCCCTAGGTCACACCACTATGGAAGCACCAAATATTTGCAGACCCCCAGGACTAGCAGCACAAAAAAAGCCTAAAGCTTGGGATAGTGCCTCCCTACCCTCAGGTGAACAGAACCCAACTTCAATATAATGTTAAAAGTCAAGAAATAGGCTGAAAAAATGAGCAAAACAAACAAACAAACAAAAAAAAAACCAACTTGACCATAAAATAGCTGCTATGGTGGCAAGGAAGACCAAGACATAAACTCATAAGAAGAGAGTAATACGATAATAGCTACCCAAAAAAGCCTCAAAGAAAAAAGGCTAATTGTATCTCAAGTCCAACAAGGATTCGTGGAAGAGCTAAAGAAATGGATTAGAGTAACAGAGGGAAAACTGGGAAATGGAAAGAGAGTGACACGAGAAAATTATGAAAAGAGAATTAACAGCTGGGTAAAAGAGGCACAAAAAATATTGAAGAAATATTTCCAAAACAGAAATTGGTCTAATGGTAAAAGAGGCACAAAAATTTACTGAAGTGTAAAAAACAGAATAGGCCAAATGGAAAAGGAAGCAAAAAATTCACGGAAGAGAAGAACTACTTTAAAAGTAAAATTGGCCATATGGAAAAAAGAGGTACAAAAGTCCATTGAAGGAAATAATTCTTTAAAAATTAGAATTGGGCAAGTGGAAGCAAATGATCCTGTGGAACATCAAGAAACAATAAAACGAAGTTTAAAAAGTGAAAAAAATAGAAGATAATATGAAATATCTTGTCAGAAAAACAATTGACCCAGAAAAAAAGTTGACAAGGGATAATTTAAGAATTATTGGACCATCCGAAAGTCAGAGTCAAAAGAACACCCTAAACATTTTATTTCAAGAAATTATAAAGGAAAACTGCCCCAATATTTTAGATCCACAGGGCAAAACAGAAACTAAAAGAATGCACCGATCACCTCCTGAAAGAAGATCCCAAAATGAAAGCTCCCAGGAACTCTTTCAAATTTCAGAGTCCCCAGGTCAAGGAGAAAATATTGCAAACAACCAGAAAAAAAACCAAGTCTCTTTTAGTCAAAGATGTGTTCATAAGTGTTTAACAATAAGCTAGTGCTGGGGGTGAGGGGAAGGATGAGAGAGGGGGGAGAATGCACACACAATACATTTTTAAGTTTAATCTACATGAACATTTTCTCTATCACTTTCTTGAGTCTATAGAATCAATAAAACAATCGAGTCCTGATTGGTGGCATTTGTCACTTTCCAAAGTGTGAATGCTCACATTGAAAATGTTAACAGTAAGCTTATGACAATAGAAGTTGGCTCCAGCATAACTCTATTTGATTCTTAAAAATCTATCATTTTAATCAATATCGTAAAATTGAAATTCTGAATTTTCTAGCTTCCTTCAAAGTTCAGTTCAAATGTCATCTTCTACATGAGGTCTTTCCTGTTCACCACAGAAACTGATTTTTATTTACTTATGTTCTGAGATGCAGTCTCCCCAGTAGAATTGTTCCTTGTAGTTCCCTGAAGGCAAAGCTTTCTGGTTTTTGTCTCCATAGCCTTGGCATGTAATATAATGCTGGCTGAAAGAAGTCTACTTCTAAAGATAAATGTAAATAATTGTTGTGTAAATACCTATTGTGCATAAATACTCACTTTGTGATTGTGGAAGGCTAGCAAGTCAAATTCTTAGAGTGAGATGCAAAAGCTCAGATTTTTCAGAACATCTACTTGATTACAAACTCCATGAGGTCTAGCATATGCTCTACACACAGTGAATGCCAAATATGTTTGTTGAATCCATTAATCATTCTTGTGCCAAGGTCGGCCAAGAAGAACTAGGAGACGGCATTTCTTTTCTAAAGCTAGAAGACTATGGGTGTGGAACATCGCACATTATGTCAGACTTTTTTAGATGTATTGGTAAGTTTTGCTGAACTAACTTTTATTCCTCCTCTTTAATTCTTTGTTGGAAAGGATGGCTCTCTGGGAAGGAGTAGGGAGGGACAGACTGAAGAATTTAAGAGATGTTAAAACAAAAGATGTCAATAAATATATTTTACAAATCAATCCTATATTCCCTTTCCTATGCCCCTTTCCCAAGTTTCTACTAGAAGTTGTCTTCCTAAATGAATTCCCAGAAAACTGTAACTACACTCAGACTATGATAGAAGGTTCTCAGTCACATGGCCCAGGGTGCATACAGTATTCAGGTAAATAGGCGTGGTCTGGCAAATGTTTAACAACTGACTCTCCAGAAAAGGAGGGCAGAGACTACAATGATCCCACAACCTATTTTAAGTTTAATCTCCATTATTAACATTTTTCCGGCACTTCATTAACTCTACACAATCAAGAAAACAATAAATCAAGTCCTGATTTGTATCATTTGCTTAATTCTAGGTGGAAATACAATGAAAATTAGCAACTGGCTCTCAAGAGCTGGAAAAACTGTCTCTGGAAGACAATAACATAAATGATAAATGACCAACCTGTCCCTTATAAATAAAGGCAGTAAGTATCTTCATGTGTCTCTATATATACTAGCCTTCCTACCATGCTCAGGGGGAAAAATCCAATCAATTAAACAGATTTCCAAATTTCTAACACAAAGAGTGTGATGTTACTACAGTGGAAACAGACAAAGTAGGAGACACCCCCACAAAGATGACAGAATCTAAAGTTACATATCACCCCTCTCTTAGGGGATGTCAAACTTCTCTTTGGGTGTGGCAAATTCAGGCAGTTTCCAGAGACAGACAACCACCAAACTATCACATTTAAACTCTCTCACGATTCTAGAGATAGAACTCTTCTACTCACCATTCCAGATGTTGAGCCTCCATACGTTTTTTCTAGCTACACAACCAGACACTCACAAGGCAATACAATGTGATATTTATACAACAAGTCACTTACAATAATGATATGTTTATATCTAATATAACTATTTACTTAACAATAAATCAAAATAAGTATTACAGATACCAACATACTAAAGCAAAGACAATAAAATATATAATAATACACATGTAAACTCAGATCATTTTCTCACCAATACATTCTATTTATGGTGAAAAATGGACATATAATTAGAAGAGCCTGGCAGGGAACACATGAGGGAAGAAAACTCTTCAGCTCAGGGTAATTCACAATGCAGATTTCAAAGTTAAGTTACTGGTCCATTTGGGAATTTCTACAGCCCAAGAACCTGCTTTTCAGCTCATCATTTAATTGTTGCTCAATTTGACACTGATCTGCGTTAAAATAGTCCTCTTTTCTCTCTCTCCCTCTCTCACTCTCTCTCTCTTTCTCCACACACACACACACACACACACACACACACACACACACACATATGCAAACTCACACTCACACACACACACATCTACACACCTTATAAATTTTCAATTGAACCATCACTCTTAAAAGGATATTTCTAGATAGTGTTAGGTCTCATGTGAAACTTGCCATTTCTGGGCTACACAGACCAGACCAGATAGTTATTCACTCATCTGGGCGCTGCCCTGATCAATCAAACAGAATGGACCTCAGAGTAATACAATTTGGGATGATTCTTTAAGCCAGCTCCCCTAGATACCAAAGCTGCTATAAAGCCCTTTATGTCTCCCCTTCTCAAGTCAGAGGTGACCACAGAGAGCAAGGGGCTCCCATGGGAAGCTGTACCTTTCTCCACATCTAGGGAGAGCTGAAGGGCAACAGCTGTCTCCAAATCTTGACCAAATGAAGTCACTTCTCCCTCCAACCAACGAGGAATCACTCCATTGAAACCTTCTACCGGATGATTGCTTCCTCCCACACCCAGGACAGTGTTCTGCGCACAGTAGGCAGGGAATAAAGGTGTACTGAATTGGATTAACAAATAAGTGTCAATAGAACAAAAGGTATCTTAGAAAGTACCTTTCATCTCAAAAATGTCACAGATCTAAGTTGGGATAGGGGTTGTGCCTATAACTTCAGTGGTATAGGGAAATCCTGATAAAGAAACATCCCTATCAACACAGATAAACACCTTCTCTGCAACTTAGAGTCTTAGAGAATTACCAAGAGTACATAGAGGTTATATGACTCACCCAAGGTCATAGCACCAATCCATTATAAGTCAGGGACTGATTCCAAGTTCAGTGTTTAGAAACAGGCCAAGAATAATGAAAATAAAGTACAGTTGTTATCTTAAAGTTGGTGATGTTCAATGCACTTAGAGGGAAAAATACTAAAGGAATTCAACTTTCCTTTAATCTTCTAGGCCAAAAAATGAACAATTGGTATGTTCTGGGGACTGGGTAAACCTCATTTCCCAAAGAGAAATATTCAATCCCAATATATAAAATTGAAAACAAATGACTTTATTCTAATGTGAGGCTAATGCAACCACTATCAACAAAGCCAAAGAGAGTATTGCTATTAGGAATCTGAAACAGATATTTTAAGGAGAGATTACATCTGTTCAGGTAGGGCCCCGAAGTCAAGAACTTTATGTAAGGTATCACTATGTGTGAATCTTCCTTGAATTTGAAATTTAATGAAACAACTGAGCATTTTAAAACCTTTTTTGGAAGATGTGAAAGAGGAATATGAACTCTAGCACACCCTGTAAATCATAAATTTCTGACCAAAAGAATATGTTATTCATGTGCTCTGTACATTAGGTCAATTATTACTCACTTTCTTTGGAGACAAACCAAACACCTCCACCCTTTATAAGAGAGCCTGCTATAATATGTAAGTAAGACTGGCCCAATCATACTAATGCACCCTGACAGCTCCAGCCACAGCCCCTGAAGGCTTGGGAAGCAAATCATCTACAACTGATTCAGCACCATTTTAATTGGATTTTTAAACAAGAAGGGCAAAAAACTTCAGGGATTATAGATACTAAAAGAAAATTAAAGGGATCAGAGAGAGAGAAAGTCCCTAAGATAAAAGAACTCAACTATTTTAGATCAATTCCACAATATAAATACCTATTGTAATTATTTGGCCTCATATTTTAAGTCAAGAAGGAGTCTGGCGTAGTGGATACAGTGCCAGCCTTGGGATCTGGGACACCTGAGTTCAAGTCTTACTTCTGATATGTACTAGTTGTATGACCCTGAGCAAGTCACCTAACCTCTCAGTGCCCCAGGTTGTAGACCTGCATTAGAGGAGGGAGTTTCCACACCAGAAGTTCTCTTCACTGATAAAGAAACTAGAGATCCAGATTTTTTAAAAACATCGTAAGTCCAATTCAATTAATTATTGCTCTTCTGATAATTATAAAGCAGATGAATCAAGCCTATTTTTACCTTATATAACAAAACAGTTAAATTGTTAATCCTACAAAATATAACTTCTAGAACTAGGCAAAACTCAATAGTTCTCCAGTTCAATTTATAGTTCTTTTTAAAAAAATTCTGCTCATAACTCTTACAACATAAAATATTTGTGATTATGTATCCCTTTTTATTAGGTTCATGATCCAATTTGGCTCAAAAAACATGTTAAGTAATCATAATATATAAATATGGCAACTAGGTGGTGAAGAGGACAGAGCACTGGACTTGGAATCAAGAAGTCTCATCTTCCTGAGTTCAAATTTAGTCACAGACACTTCCTAGCTGTGTGACGCTAGGCAAGTCACTTATTCCTGCTTGCCTCAGTTTCCTTATCTATAAAATGAGCTGGAGAAGGAAATGGCAAACCTCTCCAGTATATTTGCCAGGAAAACTCCAAATGGGCTCACAAAGAGTCAGACACAATTGAAATGACTGGCAACAATAACAACAAAGGTATATAGACCACTGTGGTAATAGCCACTGGAGATACAAAGATAAATCAGACATTCCTTGTCCTCAGGGAGCTTACTTCTATAACTAGAGTATGAGATAGGATATTTACACAAATAACTACATTACAAAACAGGATATGGTTAAGTGACATAAGAGAAGTACAAAATACAATTAAAATTTCAGGAAGGGCCAAATCTGGGCAGGTTTTATGGAGGCATTGACATTTGAAACTAGGTCTCAAAATTAGAAAAAAAATCCATAGAAAGGACATAGACTAAGGTATGGAGTTGGGAAAACATGGGATGTTTTCATGGTCCTGTTTGACTAGAACCTAGATCACAAGAAGACTAGGAGTATGAGATAAGGTTGGAAAGGTAGGTTGGGGATAAATTAATAGAGGGTCATGAATTAATTCCAGGCTATGAAGTTTAGATCTGATTCAGTGAGCATGGGGACACTGAGCATTTTAAAGTGATAAGGTGATATTACCAAAATTGCATGTGAAGAAGCTTAATCTGACTATAATACGTAACAAGTATTGGAAGAGGAAGTGAATCAAGGCAGAGAGACTGGGAACATTCAGTATTCCTACTGATTCCATAACAATCCAGTTCTTTAAGAAAAAAAAATGTTTTATACAGTTTGTGGTGTAGAAACTCATCAGAGGCTTTTGGAGAATCTAAATAAAACACATATACACAATTTCTCTTTTGTCCTTATACTCACTGACCCCTCGAAGAACTTCAACAGATTAATGAGGCATCATTTCCCTCACAGAAAACATTTTGACTTTTCCCACAGCTGGTTACGCTTATCTAAGATGCTTCATTTATTACAGATTTTTACCAGCTTGCCAGGTATAGAAGTAAGACTCTTGGGCAGCTTTCAGGGCCCTTGCTGGAGTATTTTTTGAGATCAGTATCATATAGTCCATTTTGTCAGTCCTATGGTATAGTAAATAGCCTTTTATAATTACAGGTTATACATTTTTAGACAGTAATTCCACTATTTTACCTTTGAATGCTTTCAAAACTCTTTGGTGGGTGAGAATCATTCAATCCAATTTTTTTTTTTTACAATCTGGTGATTAGTTTACCACATTTTCTACATTTTATCACTTTTTGACCTATTACACCTACATTGTGAAAAGAGTACTGACTCTGGTGTCAAAAGACCCAGGTTCAAATCCAACCTCCGACACTACCTTGTAATCTTGGACCTCAATTTCTTCATCTGCAAAATGATGGGACTCAATTAGACAGTCTCTGAGATCCCTTTTTGAGATTTTAGATAAAACAGCACAGAACTACCATCTAAAACTGGGGAACCATACTGTAATTCCTATGTGGTCACCACCATTTTTTATTCAGTGCTTCAAAGTTACTGGCTTATGCTTCACAACTACTCAACAATAACTGGTATGACTGATCCTGACCTTTCCCTTTGACTCCTGAATACATCTAGGTAGAGCAATGAACTGAAATCAACAAATTTCCTTCCTTTTGGTACAAGAATATCAAATCACCTTCATTCAAAAGCAAGGTCCCTTACAAAAGGATGATAAAGTAATCAGTTTTATGGAGCGGCTCCAATCTATGTGACTGAAAAGTTTGGGAATACTCATTATGCAAAAGGCACAGGCTGGCATGGAATAACGTCGCATTCTAAAAAGCCAAGACCTTCACAAAATCTTAAAGCACTAGAACCAAACAGTCTTGGAAGTTAAGGAAAGAAAAGGGAATAATCATTTATTAAGCACCTATTATGTGCTAGGCATTATTTTAAGCATTTTACAAATATTATCTCATTTGATTACCCTAACAACCCTGCAAGGTAAGTGCTATTATCGCCATTTTACAGATGAAGAAACTGAGACAGAGAGAGGTTAAATGACTTGTCCAGTCAGGGTCATCATCATCATCATCACTAAGATTTATATTGTACTCACTATGTGCCAGGACATGAGCAAAATGATTTACAATTGTTATCTCAGTTGATCTTCACATCAAATTTGGGAGGTAGGTTCTATTTTTTTATCTCCATTTACAGGTGAGGAAATCAGGGCAGACAGAGGTTAAATGGCTTCCTGAGGTTCACACAGATTTGTAGGTTTCTTTGTAGGACACTAAGGCAATTGAGACCTATGATTTTCAGTCATGTAGCATTACTAAAAGAAAAAAAAAATGAGCTAGACCTATGAGGTCATTGCTGTAGGGAGATATGGTAATGAATTCCTTTTAACTAACATTGATTAGTACTT
>CM053589.1:25169247-25232167 GCA_028646515.1 Pseudochirops corinnae | reverse complement strand
CATTAAGAAAAAAATTGTACTACTATTTGCAGATCTTATACTTGACTGTATGCCACCATGGCGGGGTGGGGGGGGGGGGAAGGGAAGGGAGGAAAATTTGGAACTCAAGGAACTGTGGAACTGAATCTTGTAAACTAAAAGTAAACAAATAAATCAATTTTTAAAAAAAGAAAATAGTGTACTAAAAAAAATGGGTTTGTGGGGTGGCAAGCAGATTAGACTTCTTAAAAGCACTGAGTAGTACTTTTGATAAATAGCGATAGAGACTAGATCTGTAATTTCATCAATACTAAACTCTTTCTACTACCAATGGAGGTCAGTACCTGCCCTACAACTTAGGGTCTTAGAATCTCACTGCCTAGAGTAGTGAAAAGTTAAAAGATTTGCGCAGGTCACACAGGAGGTCTAAGAGTTGAGACTTGACCCTGTCTCCCTGACTAGCTCTCTATTATTATACCATCCTGCCTCTCTTTCAATAAACATATTAATAAATTTAGCTAAATTTACAGGGGACAGATCCATAACAATTTCATTGAAAAAACTTAAGTACACCTTAAATTTTTTGAATTGGATGTCATAGAGGAAACTACAACAGTCAAAAAATGTTTCTTTAAGGTCATGGTCAGAGAGAGAATTCTAATCTAGGTTCATGGGACCATCTGCATGTTAACACAATATGACACTTATCATTTAGCATAAAACTTACTCTTGACTCTGCCTTTTTTTGCTAGCCATTTCCTATGCCTGGAATGCTCTCCCTCCTCACCTCCATCTTCTGGTTTCTCCTTCAGACTCAGCTCAAATCCCATCTTGTTGGGGAAGCCTTTCCAAGTCTCCCTTAACTGCTAGCACATTCCTTCAGAGACCACCTTCCACTTATGATGTTTACATTTTATATGTACATAGTTATTGGCACTTGTCTCCCCCATTAGACTTTGAGCTTCCTGAGAGCAGGGACCATATTCCTGCCCTGCCTTTTTTTTTCTTTTATCCCTCAGAGCTTAACACAGTACCTGGCCCATAATCAGTGCTTAGTAAATGCTTGTTGGCTGACCGATTACTTTAGTGAATATATAAACCAGCAAGTAACAGAAGAGAGCCTATTTCTGTTTCAGAATCTTGCTTCAGTTTGAGAGGTGGTGCAGTACATTCCCACTAGGAAAAGTTAACACAAGAGAAGTTAAGCAGGGAGGCACAATGGGGCAGCTGGATAGCCAGACCTTTATGTTGTGGTTTAATTGTTTTACTGAAAAGAATCCTCCTAATGTAAAAAACAAAGTTATGTATGATACCACCTATTCCAGTGACTTATTAATTCTATCCATTAATTTCCTCCTTGAGAATAGATCATCAAGAGCTGACTTATAATGAATTCCAGTTTAAACTTTTATTTTACAGAGCAAAATAAGGCACTTTGCTTCCAATGCAATATATCTATCTAGTCTCATTGACCTTGCTTTTCTTTATCTCAGGAATTCATTCCTTCTCTAATGTCTCTCAATGGAAGTTCTTGTACATATCACAATTCTGAAGCTATTTTTTTTACCTTAACTTCTTTTTTTAACCCTAACATAAATTGGACTATAAATATGTTTCACTACTGCTAGCTTTGGAACCTTTCCAAATTATAATCCTTATGGTCCAGCCATAATGTGGAAATCCCCAAAAACTCTTTCATCACATCCCAGCTAGACTATCATAATTCATTATTTATGAGTCTCTCCTGTACTCATAAACAGCATGAGCATCTGTAGGACAAGGCAAACTACGTACATCATTCTGATGTTCCCTAAACCCAGAATCTCTGGCCACAATTCTCCCATGATGGAAGAACTTGCTTAGAGAAAATAGAGACCAAGTTACTTCCTTTATCAATACCACACAGTCTCACTGGTATCTCCAGTCATGTGGTCTGATCCTCTGGTTTGAAGTCAAAAAGACAAGGTCCATCAGGCACAGGATTATTTTAAGTTGTTTTGCTATACCAGAGAACCACATTTTCTTACACCTCTCATTGAGTAAGTCATAAGATGTCAAGAAAGTTTTAAATGTGCAATACCACCTTTTCCTGGCCAATTTAAATTGTATTTTATTCCATTTTATCCACTGTAATATGCACTGGCATTTTCACAATGAGAACACTCTCAGGAAACAGATGGACTGGCCACATGAATAAACAGTGCATGGTTCTTCTTGACTTAAGTGATGCAAGGCATTCTTAACTGCTCCTTGGTCCCTAGAGATACCTTAGCTGACTTCTTGCAGTTATCCAGCTAGGGCATTTTTATAATTATACTTTTTGTATTAGTGACTTTCATAATGAATATGAACACATAGGATTAAGTTAATAAAATGATTGATATAGCAAGGATTTCTTTTTCCTATTCTCAAATCTTTTTCTATGAAGATATAAAATAGTCATCTGCTAAAGTCCTATTCCAATGCTTCACTGGAGTCTAAAGATAACCTTGGGTTCTCAAACGCTATGCCAACATGCAGCACAAGTGATCTCCTATGCTGGAAAGACTTCAAGTACAGGCCCAATGATAGTCTAGACGTGTGTCATCTGAAACCCAACCTAGCTAAGTGGAGAGAGGCTTAGCACCAAAAGGTTCAGTCAATGCTATAGAAGTTTAAGAGAACACTGGATCCTTGAGTGGTTAGGAAAGACTTCCTGGAACTGAGTCTTGAGTTAAGTCTTAAAAAATTGGTACAAGAGGCAGGGGGTCATTCCAGGAACACTAACTACCATACTCATACTGTACATTTGGTCATTGGTACTCATACAACTTGATCTTTTTAGTAGAATACAGATTTATTCTCATTATATATTTTTTTAAAAGTATCCAATTATTATTTTTCTGATCCTACTGAAACAGAGAGTAGGCTAGGGCTTCCAAAGCTCTGCTCTAATGTTCTGACTATTTGCATAAATCTACCAGGCTGATGTAAAAGAAAAGCGATCTGAGGAAAAGAATTCTCAAGTCCTATCCCCTTCAGAAAGGAAGCACTAAACAATCAAAATGTAAAAACTTATCAATTATATTCTTGGCTTCCTTGAGGTCTCTATTTTTGTTCATTGGTTCAACATGTTTATTCATAAATCTAAATCAGATTTTTTTCAATGGCAGCACCAATCACCATGCACATTTCTTAATTGTGCATTTGATATACATACATACTTTTTTGGGGACACACCTGAAGGAAACCCAAATTATGTACATCGTGAGAGCACACAGAATGTTTTAGCAATGTCTTCTTAAAGCACAGCAGACACTGCAAATTATGTTAGACCTCTGAGGTAAAAAGGGAGAGAAGAGAACTTTACAAGGATAATTCATTCAAAGACCAGCTGGCCCCACTTTCCCATAACTGCCCTGCACCGATGAGATGGGAGAAAATGATGAGTGAGAGCAGACAGAACAAGAAAGGACTGAAAGATAAGAGGAGCAAATCTGTGACACAAATAGGAACAAATTCTTCCCTCTGTCTTGAGGAAGTACCAGATGCACGCAGTCACTTTTCATCAGAACTACTTGGATCACAATGACTCTGCTAAGGCATCATTAGCTCACATAACAGTGCTACACTTAGCAGAGAGAGAGATTTGAAGTTGGCTAAGTAGAGTCTAAGATAGCAGAAATGTGTTAAGACTTTCTTGTTTTTCTTTTCTTTTCTTTCTTTTTTATTAATGATTCTGACATTCTGGTTCTTGTTGGTGGTTATTTAAGTTAAAAGAGAAAGTCTGAAGTTTCCACCCTTCCTGGTTAGTTTCCACTGCCACATCTTAGTTTGATTTAGCCTTTTATATCCATCCAGCCCTCCTGACACCTCCAGCTCCCCTAAGCCTGACTGTTACACATGCACAGATCCCGTAACACTACTGATGAAGAACATTTACCAGTGACACTGAAACACGAGCTCTTGATAACAAAAGGGTCATAGATTTTCAGACTAGTAGGGGCCCACTTTGACAATTTTGTAAGCAAGAGATGTGTACACACATATACATACATATACATTTCTGTATTTCATTTAAATTTATTTTAAAATAGTTCAAATTTAAAAATATTTAAATTTAAAATATTTCTTAATAGCTCATTATTTTCTAGGTGCTACATGAAACAAATAAACAGTGGAGCATAATGGACTGAGTACTGGCCTTGAAGTCAAGATGACCCATATTCCAGTCCTGTCTCTGACAATTAAGGTCAGAGGATAGAGGATTGTGGGAGGATTGTCATGAGGATCAAACGAGATAACATATGTAAAGGGTTTTACAAACCTTAAAGTCCTTTTTAAATGCTGGTCATTAGCTACTGTTATCACTATATGGAAAAGTCATTTATCCTCAAAGTCTCTAGGACTTATCTACTAAGTCAGCTGGTGGATGCCCACTTCAACATTTCTCCTGTCCTGATGAATCTCAGATCCTTTAAGTATCTATGTACTAGGATGTGACTCATTGTCCTGTAGGAATTACCAGCTTACACATACACACTGAGCATGAGTTTCAGAAACATTCTCACTCCAAGTTTTTGCATATCTATAGTCCACCAAAAGTCAACTAGCTCTTCTTTATTGACTTACCTGAACGTGAAAATTGGCCAAAGTGAATTTTTTTTTAATTGGTTGTTCAGCATGGAAAGATAACCCAATGGGCAAGTGTCTGGTTTATGGGAAATAAAACAGAATCTAGGTCATTCTGAAAATGTAGACAAATCTAAAAGTCACACTCAAAGATGCTGAATTTCTTTTAAAATCTCCAATTTTCCTTCTGACTAAGTGAAATGGGGGCAGTGATGGTGCAGTGGATAGAGTACCAGCCACGGGGTTAGAAGGACTTGCGTTCAAATCTGATCTTAGACACGTATTAACTGTGTGACTCTTGGTAAGTCACTTAGCACTGATTGCCTCCAAAAAAAAAGAAAAGAAAGAACAAAAAAGAGAAGAAATGACTAAGAGAAATATTTCTTAGGAAGAAAATAGATAACATCCATGTAAACATCTAAGGCAACTAATTTTAATTCCTTTCATTCTTCCCCCTAAACTTCAGTTTAACAGATTAGCAACAGTTACTATTTTGTCTTCTACGGCCAAACTAAAACTGAGTATCATTTCATAAATAGTTATAGTGATTGGGGGAAGGGGGAATTGCAGATAATTACACATGGAAATAGTGACTAAGGGCTGAATTCATTCAAAATAGTACAGCCTGCTAAGAAAACACATTGTGGTGGCAAGCTGGCAGCCAAGAATTAAACACAGCCACCCAGGCAGCAATGCCACCTCAGCCAGGGGTTGTGCCCGATTTCATGGAATGAGCTTGGCTATGACAGGTCAGGATTGCGCTGAAGCAGCGGCTCTCTCGATCAGCACTCAAACCAGTACCCTAATTTCAAAAGGTGATAAAACATGCTTCAAGAGGAAAAGTTAAGATCTTTTACACTTTTTTTCACTAATTTGATACTTTTTTTTTCAAAATTATAATCCCAAATCTCTCTGTATTAGGACAAAAGAACTGAGGGTGAAATATAATCAAGCCCCTACTCTACTTTCTACACACACAGACAAGCCTGGGGAAAAACTCCTGAGACAAGTCTTGTTCCATACCTATGTGACATTGAGTAAATTAGCCTCATAGAAGCCTCAGTTTCCTGATCTGTTCAAAACAAAGGCAATAATGACCTGCCTCTACGTGTCTCGCAAAGCAATTTCAAAGATCAAATGAAGCAACCTAAATAAAACACTTTGTAGCTATCAAAGCAATATATAATGTACTATAGCCTGGCATGACTTCAGGTAGGCTCAGGGGATAATCCAGGAACAAGATGGATGCATTGTAGAAGCACAACTTTGCATTGTAAAGATTTCTTTTGTTCCTTTTACAGTGTATTCAAGAGTTCAATACATTCTCATTCCATTCCATTCATATCTCTACCTTAGTCACATTCCCATGTCATTGGGTTCCTCCTACTCATCAGACCTAAATCTATATTTTCCTGTCATGACATCCATTTACTCTAAAAGACGAGCTCCCACACAATATAAGGCAAAAGACCACAACCTTACTTATACTCACCTTCAGATCAGAAGATGAGCGACTATAAGTTTGTACATTTGTGTCCACAAATCCCTAGGTATCTAAAAGTATTGTTGTTGTTCTTGTTGTGATTGGTCCTTCTTTCTCAAAGAGAAGCAATGATATCATGAGGGTGATATCTTGACTTGTGAGTGAACTGGGTTTGAGTGAGGCAGGGCTATGCAGACTTGCTCTTTCCTCCAGAGTCATCACAGCCCAGTGGCAAGACAAGGGTCAAGATGACTGGTGATGGCTCAGAATGCAATGGATGACCTTGGCCTTTCTAAATTAAGGTCTTTCCCAGGTCTCAGTTTGTCTGAGGCCACACCCATTCAGTGACTAAGGGCTAGGTAAGAATCGAGACAGAAGATGGTCTAATTTAAAAATATTTGCTTACAAGTAAACAGGTAATCAAACGAGGAATATTTGATAAGGAAGATAAAGGAGGAGAAACAGCCAGGAAAACATCACCCTACAGTACAAAGAAGTTTTAAAAACAGCTACAGATAAGGTATGTAGAGCATATGCAGATTTTAAAACTAAGGTAGATATTTAATGGAAAGAGTAAGAAGATTTCACATAAAATGCCTTTTTTTTTTTTTTTTTGCATTTTTTGGCATTTCTGAGGTCTTACACACGGGCTCTCTCACATATCACACTGTAGCAAGCTTAAGAAAAAATGACGGGGAAAAACTGCCTACTGAAAATAGACTGGAACCATTTCCCATTAGCATTATACTGTCTGTGAAACCAAGTACCCCTACCAGCCCAAGTTTAGGTGCCAGACTTCAATTTTCCAGGGTTAATGAATGGCACTTCTCACTAAACTTGTCACCTACAAGAAGGCTGTCTAGCCATTTCTACCAACTACATGTTGGACCATTTAGCTGTTTAATTTAGTGCAGACACTCATGGGTGACCACAGGCACTAGACCTCTGAGACAAAATCTTATCACTGCTGTTACTGCCCAGCTGTTAGCATGAACAGGACATGCCATGTATTCACACTATGTTTCTGTAATCCCATACCAAGTATGTCCTGACTGCCTCTTAAACAAATGCCTTCCTTTAAACTCACTCTTTTGCTTTCCCAATAAGTTGTCCTTTATAGGCCATTGTCATCCAGAGTTACATGGCTGTCTTGTTGGAACTAAAGAGGAACAGTCCTTGAGCATGGAAGCCATGCCCTATTCTCCGCAGAATCTTCTTTTTTGACTCTTTGTCCTATCAATTGACCCATGAGTCCTACAGGTAAAAGTTGCCTCAGAAATAAGAATATTGTGGCCATTCATTCATTCATTAATAGGTATTTATTAACTGCCCATTAGACACAAAGAGTAGCTAGTGGAGACAGGTAGGTAGTGCAGTAGATAGAGCACTGGATTTGGAATCGGGAAGATCAAATCCAGCTGAAATCTAGCCTTAGACCATTTACTAGTTGTGTGACCCTGGGCAAGTCACGTAACCTGTATTTGCCTCAGTTTCTCATCTGTAAAATGGGGACACTCTGGAGAAGAAAATGGCAAATCATTCCAGTATCCTTACCAAGAAAATCCCATAGACGAAAGTCCATGGAGTGAGTCACTTAGAGTCACAGACAATTTAACAATAACAACCCACAAGGAGCAGATAATGGTCTGGACTACAAATACCACTTGAATATTGGTTTAGATGTCTGGATATTTCACTTTTTAATGTATTATGTCAAAATAAAGCTAAACACCGCCTCCTCTTCTGCTTGCCTTTTATGGAGAAAAGCGTTCATTTCATCCTCCACATATGTGTATGTGTCAGTATAAGAAAACAAATCCACTTGGGAACCCTCGGTTTGTTGTTGTGAAAACAAATGCTTTGGGGGGACTTAGTCATCATTAAATTTTATGGAAATACTTTCTGTTTGCCCCTTCCCTTTCCCTTTTCTTTATTACTCTTTGAGCAATTAGGTTTTTAGCCTTTATTACTGTTGCAATGGAAGATTCTCTAATAGAGGAAAACACATGGCCCAAATCCTGCTAAGCTTAGTGGGTTTCATCTGGGTAAAACATCCAAAACTTACATTATTTGTCCTGGTAAAATAATAAATGCTATAAATTAGAAATGGCCACTGAGGCTTCAGAGTTTCCATCCAACAATGGAAATGCATAGAAAACCCACAATGACTTCTATAAAACCAGTGTTTCTTAGGTAACCCATTTTTTTTTGGTCAGTGTTTTTTTGTTTTGTTTTGTTTTGTTTTAAGCTTTGGCAGGAATTAAATTTTTCTAAGACAGAAATCCCCTCATGAACCATAATAAATTAAAACATTAAAATCACTGTCACCTGATTGTGACAGCTGGAAATGGGCAGACCTTTGAAATATAATTTATTTTATTCTAAAAATGATTTTCCTATCATTTCCTCTCTTTCACGCAAAAGGAACAGCTCAGGAACTAGGAGAACAAAGGCGCCCCAGCTCCCACTACAAATTGGCTTAGAGAAAGGCAGTAATTACCTCTCTTAGTTTTTTTTGGTGACAACTTGCCTCTTGGCACCGTGGGACAACAGTGTAGGAAAAGAAAAGAGGCCTACATAAGGTCTGAAAAGAAAGCCATTTCCCTCTCCAAGAAGTGTTCTGCTGTAAAATATACTTGAAAAAGTACATTTGTGCCTGAGGATTGTACTGATGTAGAAGAGAAAGAAAATTCCCAAGCTCGTGCTATATTGAGGCATTGTCCAACATCAGATTTGAACTATTAAAGTACAGTGTATATCGTTTTCTTTTTTTCTTTACTGAAACTAAAATGAGAGCCCCATGGCCCCCAAAATCTGTACCAATAATAATCATACAAATGGTGTACCAAAAAACAACTCCCTAAAACCCATTCCTTTGGCTTAGCATCTGAATTTTTAACCAGCTAGTTCTAATTATGAGCACAAATAAATGTCATTTCTAACAGACATAAAAGGTTTATCTGTAAGATTTCAGAATTAAAAATTACAATTCTTTAGTTATTCACCAAGGTTAAATGTGATATAGATCAGGTTTGTGCATTAGTTGCATCAAAATAAATATTTTTAATGCAGCTAAATGGTGCTCAAGTCAAGTCAATATAACAAAGTTATTAGATGTCTACTAAGCATAAGGTACTGTTAGGTGATAAAACAATCCCTGTCCGCATAGACTTTATATTCCACTAAGGCATACAGTGTTTATACAAATGGATACTGAGTACAAGGTAATTTGAGGAATGAGAGAGCATTCAGAGCTGGGGGAGATCAGAAGTGGCTTTAGGAGTAGGTGTACTTGAGCTAAACCTTAGGAAGATAAGGATTCAGAGGGAGCATGATGGCCTTATTCTAGCCTGGGTAAGTTCCCTCCATAACATGTGCTTCAATAGTGTCCTCTAGTAAAAAAGGTGGTGAAAGATCAAGCTTATTTCTGGGTTTAGAGATGAAGTTATATTATGAATTACAACATTTTTACTTCCTTTTACAGTGAATTCCCTAGTCTACTGTTTTCTAATAAAAGTTTTTCTTAATGAGTTATGTGTCAGAGGGAAAAGGAGATAACCTTGTAAAAGAAAGTGAGGTTAGTGCTAAGGCAGTTCATTCTGAAAACAGAAGCATTAAAACGTAAAGAGCCAGTCTTGGTTCATGTATTACATACTGTTGGCATTCTTAGTTACTTTTGTAAGTAAAGGGTATATTCCACTTTGAAGTTGCTGTTCTCCCTGGTTTCAACTCCACTGAACAAGAGGTACATCTGCCCCATGCTGCATGCCTCCTCCCCTACCCTCTCTTTCCTCCTTTTGTGTGTTGTCTCCTACTTTAGACTGTAAGCTCCTTGAGGGCAGGAACTGACTTTCTTTTTATTAATTGTATCCCCAGTATTTAGCACAGTGTCTAGCACGCTTATGAGATTAGATATTTAAATTTTCGTCTAAAATACAGATGTAAAAAATGAAGACATTTTATAGTGCCTTTTTTTGTGTGTTGTATTTAATGGGTAGATTTCTTAAAACTCTGATGCCAACTCTCACTAATCAATGGAATATCCAATCTACTTATTGGAAAACATAGAAGTAGTGACCACAGGGTCAGCAATTCTGCCATTCAAGAGGCCTTTGTCCACATCATGATGAATAAATGAATGAATGAACGAATAAGCACTTATTAAGCACCGTCCATATAAATAGAAAAAATAGGCCCCACTCTCAAGGCGCTCATATTCACATGTTATGTTCACCTGTTAATCATAGTGTGAAATCTCTGTTTGGAACTGAGGGAATCCCCAGATTGTTGTTTAGTGCTAAGAAATATGTATGCTGTTCTATATTCCAAAGCATTTGCAAAGAAAATTGGTAATTTGTTAATTCCACAAAGTTCTATTCCAAAGTTTCATTGTGTCACCAAGGAGGTGACCCTGGGTTTTGAAGGTTATGCCAGAGGAGCATAAAGTCCAGTATGAATTGCAAGGCTCATCGTCAACAGTTTAGCTGCCAATGAGTTAAAGAAAAATTTAAAAGCCCCTGATTTTGAAAGATATCCCCCTTTAGAATTTCCATAGGGACAGCAGTAGAAAAGGGGGCTAAGGGTGCTGAGAGACACAGAGACAGAGATATAGTGACAGACAGACAGAGACAGAGCAACAAAGAGAGAAGCAAAGACAGAGGGAGGGAGGGAGAGAGAGAGAGACAGAGAGAGAGAGAACATTCTAATAGGGGTAGACAAAACATAAAGGAGAGCTAGAAAGTCGGGGAGGGGAGGGCTACAATGTTTCTGGTGAGGAGGAAGAGCAATAACACAGCTTTGAGACTATACGTCAACATTAACTATATTCTAAATATGTGATTTTTTTTATTTTTTTTTGGAGGGAAAGTTGGGGTTAAGTGACTGGCCCAAGGTCACACAGCTAGTAAGTGTTAAGTATCTGAGGCTGCATTTGAACTCAAGTTCTCCTGACTCCAGGGCCAGTGCTCTATTCACTGTGTCACCTAGCCACTAAATATATGATCTTTATCCAATGAACGACAAATTGACATATTATTGAACAAACTGAACCACATCAATATTCATCTTCTTGTGATAGAAAAAACTCAGAAGACATAAAGGAAATTGGAACAGGAGTTTCACCTTTCTCCAGTTCCAGGTAGAGCTGAGGGCAAGAGTTATCCCTCTAGTTTTTGGCCAATGAAGTCAATTCTATTTCCAACCAATGAGATCACTCGTCTGAAATCTTCTGTAAACTGACTGCTTCTAACAGCCACAACTCTGACAAAGCAACTTTTCAGTCTCCCTCAATGAATCATCTCATATTCCTCTTTTAGGTTTTTCTCTCAGTTTCCTATACCTGGTTTCTATACCTTCAATGATTCAATGAGGGCCTCCTGATCTCCTGCCAAATAGATGATCCTTCTTAATCATAATCTCCAAATCTCTGTTTCCAAATGTTTACATGATTTCTCTCTTCTTTTTGAGTTTTACTTTCTTTTATAATAATATTATATACAAATGAGCTGGGCTACTCATAGTACTTGAGGCTTTAAAGCAGTGGTTCTCAACCTTCCTAATGCCACGACCCTTTAATACTCGTATGTGGGCGTATCTGCATGTGGGCAGACCCGCCTGGAGATGGATAGAGGAGCCATGTCTCAGTTTCTAAGACCATTGGAAATATGTGTTTTCCCATGGTCTTAGGCGACCCTGTGACCCTGTGAAAGGGTCATTTGACCCCCAAAGGGGTCGTGACCCCCCCAGGTTGAGAACCACTGCTTTAAAGCCTTCAAAACAATGTTTTATTGCTTTGGTGCCCTTGAAATCATGTTTTTATACATTAACATTTCTTTAATTGTTAATAAATAAAAGACATTTTTCAACTCATTAAAACATTAAACAGTTCCCAAAACAATTATGACATCATTCTTTATTCACAAAGAAATTTGAATGTTCATATTTATACCACTGATCATTTTCTGTCCAGGATTGTCCAAATCTGTCTGAAAGTCATGTTTCTTCATCCATCTAAACATATACACACACACATATATATATTTGTACACACACAGACACACACACACACACACACATGTATACATACAACATATCGTCAGCCTTTATTTTGGAGCGGTGGCATTTAGGGCTAAGTTGCTTGCCCAAAGTCAAATAGCTAGTAAATATCTGAGGCTGCATTTGAACTCAGGCCCTCCTGACTGCAGAGCTGATGCTCTATTCACTGTGCCACCTAGCTGCCCCAGCAGCATTTCTTTCAAAAAATTTGTTTTTTATTCTTCTCAGGCATCAAAACATTTATCTATGACAGTAGCGATATCTTACATACTTTGACAATGATTATAAATCTTTCCCTTTACACAAAAACACTTCTGCCCTTTTCATCGTTAAGTTGCTCCATATGAAAAGAGACTTAAAGGGACATATATATCTTGTGATAAATGAAACATATGTGTTGAATGCCACGTGTGTGTCTCTTCTGGTTTCACTTATCACAAGAATATCAATATCAATCAATATCAGTATTGATGTGGTTCAGTTCTTCCCATATGTCAATTCACTGTTTGTTGAATAAAGGTCTCATATTCAAAGTACCCAGGGTTAAGCTAATACTTATAGTCAGTCTAAAAATAATCTGAGACAGGCACTACAAAGAGGCAAGGGATTTGGACTCAGCAATGAATAAGAGAACGAAAGTGGGCTGGATTGCATTTGGGAAGTTGTGCCGTGCTTTTAACAATCCCAAGCTGTTCACTGTACAAAGATAGATTTTTTTTTTAAACACAAAATATTCTATTAGCAATGCTATATGGTTACAAATTTGGAACACCACAATCTCAGAAGAATCATAGCAGCAAGTTACCCAAGGGCAATGTAGATATACAAAGTGAGCATAAGTAGGCTACCTAATGTTCCCAATGATGATACACACACAAGAATTGATATAAGATTTTGTTTTGTTTGTCCTGAACTATGATTTAATCCCTGTTGGCAATTCCTGGTGTGGAAACTCCTCCCTTCAATGCAGACCCAACTGCAACTCATCTGTAACAGTCTTAGAAAAATGCCTGAGGATGCTGAAAAGTTAAGTTACTTGCACATGGCCACACAGCTAGGATGCATCAAAGGCAGAATTTAAACCCAGCATTTCCAGACTCAAAGGTGAACCTCCCTTTATCTGTTCTACCATATTACTTCAGCTATAAGGGATAAATCATAAATGTATGATCTTCAGGCATACTGGAGTGCAATCACAATGAAATCCCTGAGGTTCACTCATCATATCCTGATGGAGTTAAAATTTAGTTGGATGAGTGAACGAGACTTGCCCTTAGCTACTCTTCTCCTATGGAAGACAGTCTCCAGATTCTCCTCTTCTAAGCAAAGGTTTCCAAGGCTATGTAGAAGTTTCAATATCTTCATATTGTTGAGAAAGGTCATCCTCTTATTCCTCTCTGTTCCTTGGAAAATACCATCAACATTGTTTTTGCACCTAATTTCTTCATGCCTTTCCTCACTCCTCCTATCTTTGAGAGGCCAACTCAGGTGTCTCAGAGCTTCCAGGACCATTCCAGCCTAATACTAATAACTCTATTCTCCGCTCTCATACCACTTATCTATTGACACCAATTTTGTCTTGTTTTGTCAGTCAGTATGGATGTCACATCTTCTCATCGAGATTTTACCTTCCTCAAGGGGAAGGAATGTTTTATATTTATTTAACCTCTGTCACAGGGCTAAACAACCAATCAATATTTATGAAACCTCAGCAAATTGAGAAGTACTAGTTACAGGGCTGGCCTTGGAGTCAGGAAATGTTGGGTTCAAATCTTGCCTTTAACACGTGTTAGTTGTATGACCACAGGTAAGTCACTTACCTTCTCAGCACCCTGAGGGCAACTTTCTGAGACAATATGCTACAGATGGACTGTATCTGCATCTTTGGAAGGACTCACCATACACATTTAAATATACATTTAACTAACAAAGTCTGTGCTATTCATTAAAATGTCCCAAACCACAATTTCAGTTGGGAAAACAAATTCTGAGATTTTTTGCTTTGTGACCTGGGTCCCTTTACCTAACAACCTCTTCCCCTCCCCTTTTCAGAAAGCAATACTACCTCTCAAGTTTCTTCCCCTCAGGAACAGCTTCCTAAAAAAAATTTTTTTTAAATAGGGGTCCAACGGAGACGTAGGGATGATCTAATTCAGTGAGAACTCCAATGACTGCAGGAGAGATGTCTGTACAGCTCTGCCTCACTGAAATCCAAATCCAAGTCAAGACACCCCCATGATGTCATTGGTTTTCTTCGAGAACGAAGAACAAGTACCTCTAGACATACAGAAAGAAAGATTTTAGTGTATTCTTTTAAAACACATCAGAGAAAAAATGGGCCCAGATATTGAAATCTGGCTTTTTCATTCAATTCTTAACTTTAAAAAAAAACAACTTTGCTTTATTTTGGTTAGGGTTCATAAATGGTTAAACACCCTATGTCAAGCTGGAAAAGTTAACTGTCTTTGAAGATGAGACCACATCTGCTTGGTCTATACCCTGAATACATAACTGATTTATAAAGACCATGAAAAACTCTGATAACAACATACATAGAGACTCTTAACAGCCATGTTAGCATGTGTTCCTGCAATACATGCATAGGATTACACAACCACAGAAAATAAATGTCCATGTCAACAGATGTATTTCTTGGAAGAATTCTAGGGAAATCAAGTTTCTTCAACTGTCTGCCAGCTGCCAAATGTCGCAATACCCCTTTAAATGCAATGCAACTTTTAGGACATACTTCTGCTGCTATCTTTCTATTTAGACTAAATACAGCAAGTGGGGCACAAAAAGCTACAGCATCATTCAGTGGAAACAGCTTATTGCTTGTAGCCTTTTGGAAAGAAGAAACTACACATAGCTTAGAAAGCCACTCACTGCACCCTTGTCCTCTAAGAGCACTCCGAGAACGAGACTTTCACATGTGGGATTCATTCTGGGAGCTTTTAACAATAGCCACCTATAATTAAAAATTATGCAAAGTCACTGTCAGAAACACGGCCCTATAAAAATGGTTTCCATATAAAGAGAGAATGAGCCTTCATTTAGTCAAATCCCTCAGAAAAAAATACCAAGTCATTTTTTGAATATGGGGGTTTGTCACCAGAGCTTGGGTGAAGCAGGCAGGGGGGAGGGGGCAGTAACATGAGCAAGAGTGCATTGGTCCTAAATTTCACTCAGACATGCCTATGTGGAAAGGTAATGTTTTTCATGTTCTTTTTATAGGCTAAATGTATCCAAAATATACAGTTTCATTATTATATGCAAGTCATTTCCATTCATTAAACAAACTGGTTATTCTGTTCCTGGATTTTGCAGTATGAAGTGTTCATCAACTGCTTTATATCCACTTATTAAAACATGATGCATATATTAAAACTTAAACCATTACTATGTGAAAACATCATTTTTATAGCCAGAAAGAGAAACCAAGGAAACCAGAAGTTGAGATTTCCCCAAAGCCACGCAAAACATCCTCTGTAACTTTACTCATGCTCCTTCCCATTCCTGTCATGGACTTCCTTCCCTTTTCTTCACCTGCCAGATTCTCCTTTTACACCCCAACTCAAATATCACCTCTTCCCTGGTTTCTGTTACACCCCTTGTCAGTAACAACCTCCCACATCAGTCTTCTCAAAGCATTTTGTTTGGCTTCTCTCTATTCCACTTGCCATATATTACCATGTATTTCAATCATTTTGTGCTTGTGGCCTGTCCTCTTCCACCACCACCCCCCATTTATATTCTAGCAGCATCCTTTGAAGAAGGTTAAATGGACTATAAGTTCCATGTAGGCAGGGGGCCGTATCTTATCTAAATTTTGCATCTGTCATAATGCCTAGCACAGTGCTCAGCACACAGTAGGCACTTAATGAAGGTTTATTAGAGGAACAAATCTGAGACAGAGTTGGATTTAGAAGCTAACTTTTTTGATTCCCTGCTTCATTGTCTTAAACATTCTATACTTCATTGACTTCCCTTAACCACTTAGTTCTTTTCACTATATTATGTTACATGAAATACTTACTAGTTCTTTCCATTCAACAGATATTCTGATCTATTTATGTATTATTTCCTGTCCATTATACTTTAATTGTATATTCCAAGTCACGTACTTTCCCCTTCTTATTCTTTTTTCTTCAAAGTTATTTCAAACAATTTTTCCATGATGATATATATCTGCATCCCCCCCGGCATTATATCCAACAGGCTCTCCTTTTTTTTCTGGCAAAAATCCCAATATTGCATTCACAGTTTAGGCTTAAGTAGGAATTTAAATACAAACAACAAATGAATCAAGATTTTGAAGAATATGTATGCATGGTTCTCCCCTGCCAGCACATGATGAAGAGCTCCAGATGGAGCAATGAGGGAATATCACTATTCTTGCTAATACCATTTTAAGCTTTGACAAGGAAAAATTTATACTCTGAAAAGTTTAGTTCACCTAAACCCTGACTTACAGATGTCAATCCAGTTCCATATGTTGTCTATGAAACACCATCAAGAGTCTCTTCTAAAGATTACTTGGGTGGCTTAAATTCTATCAGATGCTTAAGGAAGAAGAAGGTATTTATAAATTCAGATTGTGTCTAGGTGATTCCATTGTCTAGATGACAAAACATATTTTTTTAAAAATCAAGATTTTCCAACTACCCTAAAGCTTGGCATCATGGAGGCAAGCTATTAGTATATGTGACTGTTTCAGGTTTCTTCCAAGTCCTTGTATAATTAGTAGTAGTAGTAGTAGTAGTAGTAGTAGTAGTAGTAGTAGTAGTGTACAAGCAATAGTCAGACATCAAATTGGGAAGGTAACTTCCTAATTCTTTAACATGAAAGGGTACTTATTACCTGTAAAATTCAAAAGAGAAGTAACTAAAATCAAATTTGTCCACTAAAAGTCTCAGTTATCGTAACCAATGAAGTATATATAGTCTCCATAGCATTAACCAAACTTAAAATACAACAAAACAGACCACAAACGTACAATTCCTTAACCCACCCATCTCTGTATCAACTAATACAGCACACACAAAGTATGTGACTGAGTGGAAATCAATCAATTTAGATGGCTAATATATAAAATCTAGGCCAAAAAAAAATCCCATTCCCTCCAATAACCCCCCATGCCATAACTCCTTTTCCCTCAATAACAAGTTATTTATGCCAGAATGATGAAACTACTGAAAACCTACTGCTCTCTAATTAATTTTTCTTCTGAAGACATAGCCAAGTCATATAGGCATATGGTATTACCATGTTGTATGTACACATATAATATATGACAAATACTTTGCAAGGGCCTAGTGGTACCTTTGAAATGTCTGAAATCAATAAATTAGCACAGCATTCCCAAATCTTGAATCACACTCCCAAGTAACAACACCAGCTCTCCTCTGTCTTTAATTATCCTCAGATCTCCCCAATATGGAAAAGAAACTACTCAGTCCCACTGTTGATCCCTGACCCACCTAGCCAAACTTCCCATATGGAATAAGCTACATCTACTGCCTCATTCCTAAAACCCGAGTCAGAATTCTGGCCACTCTTCTTTGAAACTACTCTCTTCTATGCTCTTCGTAAATCTCAAATTGCTATAGAAATGGGCACTATAATTATTTCCTCAAATTCCCTCTTGCTACAGAAGGAGAGACTGGGATAGAGAGGAACTGCAATGGCCAATAGTCAGCATATGAAGGTACTAAAGTCCTGGGCAAGGGCTTGGTTACAGGCGTACAGGTGTGGGGCATGGGGGTTTGCTATGGTGTAGAAGGTGACACAGACAGAATTCAGGAAATTAGGTGAGAGAGCAAAGACAAAATCTGGCCTACTTAAAAACTTTGCCCAGTTTTCCCTGTCCACTTCACATCACTCCTGGAATCCAAGGCAGTTGTCATTTAATTCATTACGTTCTGGTTGCCCAAACTAGCCATGGGGAGACTAAAGATTAGGAGGGGAAGGGAGAGGGAAAGGGGAGGAGGAGGTCACTGATTTCCAAAGGCACACCAGAGGCATATAATGCCATGTACAAGCCTTCACAAAAGCAGCTTGGTGGAAGCCTTGGCTGGAGTAAAATCTGTAGCCATAGAGTGTAAAAAGCTAAATGCTTTACACAAGAATCGAAACTATGCCTAATTAGCTAATTACTTTAACTTGCTGGGCTAACCATTCATCTGTGTATACCTACAAGAATAAATGAACTGAATGGGAAGTCTTTTAGCTCTAAATCCAGGCAATTTCTAAGATCTCTTTTTACATTCTCTTCTTTCTCAACACAAAAGCTTATATTCAAGCAGCATCCTTTTAAGAAGATTAAAGACCCAACAGGGCATGATTCTATTTATACTCTTCATTCTTCCATTAGGCCAGTTGAAAAGAGCTCTAATTGTGCACATCTTATAAATAAGTAAAGGTGATAATTTGATTCAATACACTAAATGCAAAATCATTGGCTGGTGGCTAATGAAGGGGCATATTGGTGGCATCAGTCAGTGAGTCAACAAGCATTTTTATTAAGCCCTTGCTATATGCCAGTACCCTGATAAGTGCTAGGGAAAGAAAGGAAAAAGATAGTCCCTGTTGCCAAGGAATTCACAGTTTAATGGGGAAGAAGACATGCAAACAATTATGGACAAACAAAGATACAGACAGGATAAAATGGAGATAATCAACAGAGGAAAAGCACTGGCATTAAGAGGGATTGGGAAAGGCTTCCTGTAGAAGGTAAGCTTTTAGCTCAATTTGAAGGGAAGGAAGGAGAGAGGGAACAAACATTTATTAAGTGCCTACTACATGTCGTGAACTGTGCTGAGTGCTTTACAGATATTGTCTCATTTGATTACCAAAACAATTCTATGAGGGAAGTACTATTATGACTCCCATTTTACAGATAAGTAAATAAGGTGAACAGAAGTTAAGTGGCTTATCCAGAGGCACAAAGTTAGTACACGTCTGAGGCTGGATTTGAATTTGGGTCTTCCTAACTCCAGGCCCAGTGCTCTGAGCCACTTGAAGGAAGTTATAGAAGCCAGGACCTGGAAATGAGGAGGCAAAGAATTCCAGCCACGGGAAAGGGACAGTGAAAATGCCTGGAATAGCGGAAATACATCAATCTTCAACTCTTGGGTAGCCCAGGCATATCATAGATGCCCACACTGAAGGTCTCTTAGCTGGCTGCAGTCACCCTGGCAGGACTGGTATTCTCAAAGAGGGGCTACTACCACATCTTTATAACTCAAAACTCCCCCTCTCAAGGTCCTAAGGTTCAGCCTAGTGTGGGAGAAATACACTTCTACTACTTGCCACTGTAGTTTCTGAGTCCTCTCTGGTATGCTTGCTATTTACATAAAATCAGTGGCTATGACCCCATCAACTCTTAAACAAAAAACATTTACTAAACAATAGGGCTTTTTCCTTGTGATTTTACAAGAATAATGATAATATTTATTCAAAAGAAGGCAAAAGCAGAGATAATAAAAATATGGTCCACTTCATAAGCCTGGGACATACTCTCCCATCAAAGCATAAAGGGTCCATGGAGAAGAGTGAACACAGACTTATAGATATATAGCCAAGGGGTACATGAGTTCAGAAACCCATGTGCCCAGGGCAACTCACAAATCTGAATTGTAAACCTCGATGTCCTCAGTTCCTTCAGGAACAATCTATACCATACAAAACCACTTCTCTTCTACTTTTTCAAGCAAATGAAGAAATAGTGAGCTATTAACTCACAGCCTTTAAAAGAGTGCTGAAAAAAGTGTTACACTCTTTCAGTAACAAACAGTTGCTTTAAGCAAAGTTTACCTTGTTTCTAAGATCTGCAAATAGAGAATTTTGCTTTATCTAATCAGCTCCAAGTTTCTTCTTACAGCAAAGAAGATGTAAAGCCTCTCTCCCCAACCTATTTTTCCTTCTCAAACTAGAGGTGAAAAGAAGACAACTCTGACACACCTGAGAGGTTTCCCCTCTCTCAAGCTATAGATGGAAATAGATAGCAAGATGTCCGTCCCAATGGCCCTTCACCAAGCAACAGAATTCAACTCTCTCCTCTAGTGAGCTTTCAGAAGATGCTCTAGCATTTTTCCAGCCAATCAGCAAAGTATTACCTCTCTTCCAAATCAGCAGACTAGTGTCAAAGTAGCTGAAGAAATCAGCTGTCTCAGCTAGAAGCCTTCTCTGTTTTTATCCCCAGTTTCTTGTGATTCTTCTTATGCTCAGTTGATGTTCCTGTTTATTCTATCTTCTCAAAGTCTTTTCTCTGGCTTCATATAGCTTCCATAAATCAAGTCAGTGCTTCCTGGTTGTCAAAGATTCATTTTTATTTAATATGGTAAAACTCAAAAAATTCTACCTTTCTATCAAGTATGAACTCAATATCTCTCCATGATCTTCCCTATAGTCCCCAGTTATTTGATTCATAATTTCTCAGCTATAAACTTCAAAGTGCTAAAAATAGTCACATGTAAGTGACCCTATGGACTACAATACCGTAGCCATGTTATCTCAGTAATGGCTCCGTCTTTAAGTGTATCTTCTAAGTATATTTGTTTGAGAGCCAGTTCTTTATCTGGTTCTCAGAAACCAGATAGCACCTCTCAACATTTTGTATTTCTTCACAAGTGCATTTTTTTTGTTTCCTTACACTAATCTTATTTCTTGTCCCCTTTCAGCAATGAAACTTCACATACAAAAGAATCAGTACCTTCCATCTGTCAAAAACAGAACAAGAAGAAAGAAGGAAAATGCAGCTAAATGGGAGTACTCCTTGAAGAATCAAAGAAAGGAACTGGCAGAATGGGTTTTATCGTACACCCTGATACTTCAGGAAGTATCAGGGAATGTTTGGTCAGCACACATTGCAATGATAAATATTGCAAAGAGACCATCTTGAGGACGATGGCAATTTATACACTAACATCAGTGGCTGAGAATAATTTGGTAGAGAAATTTTAAGAACTTAATCAGACCTTCCAAATCAAATCAACATAAACTAACACTCGGTGGCTTCAAAACAAAGTTGGAAAAAGGTAAAAAATGGAGAGAAAAATGGGGGGAAAGGGTTCTGGGAAAAGAAATAAGAGAAGCCAGAGAATTGTAACATTATACAGGAGTCTTTAGTCTAAATATCCTGGATACTTTCCTAAATAAGGAAAGAACTAGTTGGCACTGGACATGATGAGCAGCAAAAAACAACATAAAGAATAAAACTCTTACATTTTAAAAGACAGGAAGAGACTTGTTATTAGCGTAAGAATAATCCTGGGAGTTGGCAATATGTCATTATACAGTCAGACTGACTTGTCAGGGCTAAGATCATAATTTGTCATTTACAAAAGGAATAATATTGAGAAAAATATATGGTATGCAATTAAAATTATTTAATCTCAATTAAAGTTACTGAAATTGAAAAAATGGTAAATGGATAACAGAAAGGACATCAATATTGACTATATTAATTTTATTCACAAGTTTAACCCAAGAAAATTAATTTTACAACAAGAATATGTAAAGAGCCCAGAAAAATGACTTCAAAAACAATGAACTTACACACCACATGGAAAGAGATGGCTTGCCAGAGACAATACTAAGTTAGAATATAAACTCATCTATAAAATCTTAGTAGGAAGGGTGATACACGATTATGAAGAGTATCAGGTAATAAAACCAAAAGAAGCAGTGGTCTCAATCGAAAAAAACAACAAAAAGAAACCTCAAAAATTGACTTGAATCAACTTAGCAAAGCTCATAAAGTAATCATGTAGCCAAAATAATTGCCCCACCCAAGGCAGACTTCTGTCCCCAACATATTTCTATATAAAGAATACAAAGTCTTTACCTCTTTCACATTGGGGTCCTGTGAAGCCATATGTACAAGCACAGCGATTGGGTGCTACACATCTACCTCCATTAAGGCAACCACTTTCACAGACAGCTGTAATGCAAAGAGAAAAAAAAGAAAAGAAAAAAAATGAACATTAGATGCCATCAAAATGTCATTCTTAACTACTGAAAGAGCAAAATAATAAAAGTGTACAACCAATCCCTTGATAGATACATTTTTTAAACATTTATTTTGTAGTCTGAGTAAGTAGCTTAATAGATAATGCTGTATACAAGGAGAGTTGACATGCAATAGGTCTCTTCCTCCCTGGCAATGCTTTCAAGTATGAATTGAAAACAAGGTATAAAATAGTTCTCTTTTTATAATAGGTGTGTTTTTGAAAGGTGCATAGAAACAAATTTTGTAGATTGAATAATTTTCTCATTGATGTATGCTCATTCCAGAGGCTTTTACAGAAAGAACAGAGGTTCTTATGGAAAAGAAATGTGTCCCATTACATTAGGTATAGTATTTGAGAAGACATTCCAAATACCCCAATGGATGTGCATTCTCATCAATTTGGATGTCTGCTCTGATGATGCAGATCAAAACCTATCTGAGCCCACCCATTCTGTGGCAACTCTTCTCCAGGTCATCCCAAGGAATCTATTGAACATGGAAGGGAATGAGTTATCAAAGGTTATGCCAGAATATGAATTCTGGCAAGCTGCCATGTTGGAAAGACTTTGAGTATAATTATGGGAACTGTTCACTAATCAACATAGGTAAGTAAGTACAGAAAAGCTCATCCTCACTAGGAGGAGAGGATTTTTTTCCCCTTGGCTATGGCTACATAACTAAATTAACACAGTACCTTTTCTAATAAAACATTAGCATTCATTAAATAAAACTGATTACAAGGATTTGTAATTTCATCAATGTGGCCATCAACACAGAGTAAAATCCCTCCATAATTTAATGGTTAACAGTTGCTATGAATAAAAAAAAAAAAATCAACCCATCTTCAGCCAACCTTTCCCAATGAAGCCAGACTGATCCTCAGACAAAATTCTGTGTTATTCTGTGAGGCATTATTCAAAAACACAGAAGTACACACTACCAGAAAGTGTGCTGATTTTTAGTGAGAAGAAAGAAGCTTCAACTTTTTTGAATTTCACCAAAACAAGCAAACAAAACTATTTGCTTTGAACAATAACTCTTCCCTCAGTAAAGTTTTCTATATCTGCATTTTCCATTTACTGCCCTCTTTCTCAAATATCTTTATCATAGAGAGCATTGTAAGGATTTAATAAGTGCTTTCTCACTCATTCAATCCACCAAATCAAACATTCATTGCCTACTATATGCCAAACCACGCTGGGCACTACAAATGCAAAAGTAAGTTAAGCCTCTCAAAGAGCTTACAATCTACTGGCTTAGGGAAGGGCAAAAGTAAAGGGGAATTCTATATACAAGACATCCCAAAAGTCTTAGTGTAGTTTTAAGCTTTAGTAGCTTAACTTTAATTAATTATTACAATTAGATTAAATTAAAAATTAAACTTTGTTGCTTAAATTTTCACGAAGACATTTGGGACACCCTGATTTAGCTTATTCAAAGATTTTCTGTGTGACTGTGAAAATGACACCATTTCCATGGGCCTCAGTTTTCTTCTCTGAAATATAGGAGTTGAACTAAATGATCTTTAAGATTCCTCCTAGTTCCTAAGTATAAGACTTGCTTTCTATGACTCTGCCAAAACTGCAAACCAGGGTACTTATGGCTGCTCATTTCAGCAGTAAGCAAGAAAATGTTTGTAACTGTGCCTGCTGGTGGGATGTTCCTTCCCTCAGCTGAGACAGAGATCCAAATTGCCTGCAAGTTCATCTACCTCCTTAGCAAGCAGAACAGCCAGAACAAAGATCAAAGTCATACAAGACTAAAGTTAAAACACCATGTAAGAGAGTTTGGAGAGAAGCTAGATCCTTGGAAAGAAGGGTGTACTTGAAGAACAACAAAACCAGAGAAGAGGCTACTCAAAAGAAAATTGCCACCACTGAGGCACATGTTGCAGCACCTAAAGCATAAGATGACTCAGAGATGTAATTAATTTAAATGCACTTAAAGGAATGTAGAATATCAAAGCATACTAAATGAATTCAAAATAATGGATGATGATCCCAAAAGATGAAGTCAGAAATGCTATTTTATCACAGAAGTTAGATAAATACATTTGAATGTAACTGTAACTGTAACTATAACTTTGAATGGATCTGTAACTGTCTAACAATTTAATGTTGACTGAATTATAACAGTGAAGCTAGAAAACAGTTCATAGATACATAAAGCTTAAGAACTGGCAAGGACCTTGCAGATCATCTAATCTAACAATCTATTTTACAGATGAAGAAACTGAGGCCCAATGAAGTTAAGAGTAATTCCCTCCTGGCTTCCTTCCAGTTCCAGTTAAGATTCCACCTTCTATAAGAAACATTTCCAAGACACTTAACCCTTACAAGCCATGTGAACTTGGCTAGTCACTTAATCCTAACTGCCCTGCCCTCCCCTCTCCAAAAAGGAAAAAAAAGAAAGAAACCTTTTCCAATCTCTCTTAATGCTACTTCTTTCCCTCTCTGATTATCTCCAGTTTATCCTGTATGTAACTCATTTGAACATAGCTATTTACATGTTCTAGAACATGAGCTCCCTGAGAGCAGGGACTCCCTTTTGCCCTTCTTTGCCTCCCCAGTGATGACCACAGTGTCTGATACCTAGTAGTAGCACTCAATAAATGTCTGTTCACAAGCTTACTGACTTTCTCAAGGTTATGAAGAAAGTCAGTAGCCAAGTTAAATTAGAATCCTAATTTTTTTTGCCAGACCTCAAAGGTTTTTTTTTCTTTTTGAAAACACTTCCCAAACCACCAAAGCTCATCTTATTGACACCCAAAATTAATTTTATTAACCATACATATCCAAATACTACTTAGAAACTAGATTCCTTTGGAAATTGAGAGGATGCTCATCAATTGGGGAATGGTTGAACAAGTTGTAGTATATGAATATAATGGAATACTATTGTTCCATAAGAAATAGTGAGCAAGTGGACTCCAGAAAAACCTGGAAAGTCTTGCATGAACTGATGCTGAGTGAAGTAAGCAGAACCAGGAGAACAATGTACACAGTGACAGCAACATTGTGTGAGGGCCCACTTTGTTATTAGATTTAGCTCTTCTGAGCAATGCAATGATCTAAGACAATTCTAAAAGATCCGTGATGGAAAATGCTATCCAAAAATGCTATCCACATCCAGAGAAAGAATGCAGATGGAAGTATACTATTTTCTTTTTGTTGTTGTTTTTTGTTTTTTTCCCCTTTCTCATGGTTTTTCCCTTCTCTGATTCTTCTTTCATAACCTGATTAATGTGGAAATGTATTTACTATTATCATACATTTATAACCCACATCATAATGCATGCTGGCTTGGGGAGTGGGGAGTGGAGAGAGGGAGAAAAATGTAGAACTCAAAATCTTACAAAAGCAAATGTTGAAAACAAAAATTAATTATTTTTTTAAAAAAAGAAATGAGATTCTTACAATATGAGTTTAATTACACAAATGTAAAGTTACTTACGTTGTCCACAATGCGTTCCTGTATATCCTTTCTGGCACAAACAGTGATCATCACTACAGCTACCTCCATTCATACACCGGATGTTGCAGTGTTGTACTTTAAAAAAAAAAAAAGAGCAGTAATTTTTCACAACGTAATCAAGCATTCTGGGTAGCTCACTAAAGATGTTCAATAAGTTACTCTCAAGAAGGAAAGAGTATCTGTCAGTATTCCCATGTTTGTTACATTCAGGAGAAGATTAAAGATGATAAACACAGTTTAGCATGATTCCACCAATAAGGTATGGCTTTCACATTTTTAACAGATTTTTAATTTTTGTTAAATAACTAAGATCCATTCTTATCTGCTGAGAATAATTTCCTAAAGAGGACACTAAATACCTAGGGACTAACGAATAAAGTCTCAGTATCTACGTTTAGTCACAGGAAGGTCTGAGTAGTTTCTCTGATACTCACTAAGTGATGTCCCTGCTTAAGGAAGGCTAACCGGCCACTTAGATGTTATTCCTAAAGCACAAATCATACACAGTAACAAAAAAGTACATCTTGAGCAGCCGGGAGGGCTAGGGCTATATTTTTTGTAATGCTTGACTAGTTAAGTGGGTCACGGAACACTGTGATCTCTGTAGAATTACAACAAATGACCTAAAAGGCATTGGACAGCTACAAGGTAGGAATGAGTAAATATGCGGTAACATATCATTAGTGATACTTACATGAGAGAACTGGGGAAAGGATGTAGTCTACTAAGTAACAATAATAATAGCTACATTTATATAGCTCTTACTATGAGTGATGCTCCACACTAAGCGCTTTACAATTATGATCTCATTTGGTCCTCATACCAGCCCTGGAAGGTAAGTGTTATCATTATTTCTCCCCATTTGACAAATGAGGAAACTGAGGCTGAGGGAAGTTATGACTTGCCATAGCTATTAAGTGTGTAAGGCTGAGCTTGAACTCACGTCTTTCTGTCTGCAAGTTCAGCACTTTAGCACCACCTAGCTGCCCTATGTTTTCTCCTTAGAAACTAAACACTACTTAGAATAGTATCAAAAAGGGAGGCAGGTCAGACATGTAGCAAGTCCGAGAAACAACAGATGTATGGCCAAAGTGCACTGATAGCCATGAAACGATCCAGGGGAAGGTTTCCAGGGTATTATGCAGCAGATCTTCCAGGAAGCATTTATATATTAAAAACAACCAAAACCAAAATGCAATGCAGAGATGACAATCCCACAGAATGAAAAAGTATAAATAAATTGTGACTTTCAATAATGGTGGAAGCACTCATACTAATAAGATGACAGACCCATAAAAAAATTCACGCAAAAATAAGTTAGAAGGTTTAGATTCAAACAGATACTTGATTTAAAAAAAAACTCCATAATAATACTTTTCCAGGGCTATGTTGGTGGTACAATAGAAAGAGTCAGCTTGGGAGTCAAAAGACCAGGGTTCAAATCCTGACTTTGCTACTTAGTACATTGTGACCTATCTGGGCTTTGGTTTCCTTAACTGTAAAATAATACTGCCTCTGAAGTAGCTTCCAACTCTTAAAATGTACACTCCATTGATGCTCAGTACTAGTTAATAAAGTACCTTTTAAAGAAAAAAAAAGCAAAGAATTTGGGGTTTTCTGCCTATTCACCAAGTTGCAGGTTATTCAAAGAGATAAGGGAACAAATTGGCATAAAAAAACCCTCAAAAGATTTATAGCAAGAAGGGAGAATTCTATCCCCACTCTGTAGGGACACAAACTTAACTTCAATGTGTCCACTCAAATCTCACATCTGACCAGGTGCAAAGGGCCCTGGTATACTGCCAGGCCTTCTCTCTGAAAGAGAAAAATGCCTAAGCACACACTTACTTTTCAATACCACTGTAAAGTAGCTCTCAGAGTGCCAAATCCAATGCTCTTTTTTCATTCCTTATGCTTCTTGACCTCTTGGTAGCATGTCACATTGAGCACTTTTCCTCCAGAATATTCCCTCTGGGGATTTCTGACACTAATTCTTCTGGTATCCTTTCTACCAGTCTAACCTCTTCTTCTTTGTCTCTATGACTAGATACCATCCATATCCCACCCACCTACAAATGGAGGTGTTCTCCGAAGCTCTCCCCTGGTCTCCCTTTTCTTCTCTCTATATTCCGTCTTCATGATGTCTTTAGGTCCCTTGAATTTAATTATCATCTCTATGCAAATGGACTCACATATCTATATATCCAGCCCCAGATTCTCTCCTGAGTTCCATTCCCATATCACCTACTAGACATTTCTAACTAGGTGTTCCAGAGACATCTCAAACCTAACAGGTCCAAAATAGAACTCGTTATCTTTTTTTCTTCCAACTCACCCCTCTTCTCAATTTCTCTCTTTTGCCAAGGGCATCACCATTTTTTCAGTCTCTCAGGATTGTAACCTAAAACTTATCCTCCACTCCTCATTATACATTATACATTACTCTCCCTCCTGTACATTATGACCTAGCCAAACTGACCGTCCTGTTCTTCAAACCTGCCACTCTATGTCTCTGCATTGGCCGACAACCCCCCTCCCCACGACTGGAATGTACTCCTTCTCCACTTCTGCTTTATATAAGCCCTCAATTCACTTCCTTCCTGATGCAACTCAAGGATTGCATTTTACACATCAACTCCCTTTAGCCTCCACTACTGCCTTCTCACCCCAACTACCTTGGATTTATTCTGTATATACTTATTCTGTAATCCCTGACCCACAATGAGCACTTAATAAATGGTTGACTGACTGATTGAATATACCTAGAGACATGCTATCTGTATGCAATGCAAGATCCTTGAGAGTGAGGACATTATTGTATCTTTGTATTCCCAGTCCCTTGCCCAATGTCTGGCACATAATAGGTACTTAATAAATGCTTGCTGTTTGCGTGATTGATTGACCTAGAAGTGGGGTGGTTGTGGTCAAGAAAAAGCTATAAGCTTTAAGAGAAAATAAATAGTTCACTGACTCCTCAAAGAAATGCACATTCCCTAGCATGAAAACATTTGAGCAAATAACACAGAACTCAAGAAATGATGTGTCATCTTAAACGCTGAAGATTATTTAGTTGGTTTTAAAATAATCTGCCTATTGTTGTATTTTAATTCTCTTGACTAATGCTACTTGAGGTTGAAGTGAAAGATTGTGCTGAAAGACACAGTCTAAGAAATTTTGAGTTGCAATCTGAGTGTGGACATGATTCTAAGTCATAATAGGAGCTACTGAATCATTTTGTACCTCAGTTTCTCCATGTATAAAGTAAATTATCAAGTCCTTTTTTTCATTATACTGTTGTGGAACTCAAACCCCCTGGGAAAGTGATTTAAACATATTATTAAAGTTAGGTTGCTAAGATTATATTAAATTTCCTCAGCGTAAAATACCTTTTAACTATGAAAATGTGTACAAGTATACAAGAAAAATGATTTGCTGAAAAAGGTTGGACACTATCCTAAGTAGGTCAGGAAAAGGTGTATAGTTACTTTAAATTTGTAGTTAAACTCAGCTTCATACAATCTTAGAAAAACAGAGGGGATTAAGAAAAGCATAGGAAATGATGTCATCTGTCAAGCAGCATAGGAACTTAAAACCACAAACTGATTTCAATTAAAGTAAGTCATGCCAAGAGCTAATTTCCATTCCCACATGAGCACCAAAGCCATTTAACTACTTTGAGATAAAAAGGCTAACAGTAGTTAAATAGTGATTTTTACATTATTTGTTCAAGTTGAAGACAGAATAGATTCATTCTCCTTTTCTTGAGAATAAGTTACCTTTAAATGTAATTCTAGCTCACCAGCAAAGTTTCCGTGATATTTTTTACTTTTTTGTAGAGAAAATACTGCTTTATCCTCTTAAAAAAATAAAACTACTGTCTAAGTCTTATGTGACATGAAGAAACTATTATTCCAGTGATCCATACAAATCAATGAACTCTGTCCCCTGCCACTATACAGCAAGCTGACCAATACAGTATAGGATCTTAGTTACCCATTTTGTTACACATACAATTGTAAGTGGAGCTTTTGGACTGGCTTCAAGACTTGGAACTCTGGAAAGCCAACATTTCAATTTCAGTGTTTTCTCTTGCTTAACAAAGAGTGAAGTCTCTGGCTTTTCATGAGGAAGCAAAGCAGCTATACTAGACAATGTAGAAAGTGGGCAACCAGGTTCCTAGCAGAAGTAGGAAACAGTTAAAAAGAATACATGTGTGATTTGATTTCATTCTGGACACACTCCTGCAATTGATCCACACCCTAAATTTACACTGATTTGAACAAGAGTTCCAGATGCAAAGCAATTACAGAACCAGTCCCTAAGTCTGTCAAAACAGCTGACCTAAAATTAATACCCTAAAACATGGACTGAGTTTGGATTCATATATAAGGATTCTATTTACTTCATTGGAACCTCCACATACTCCAAGTCAGAATACATCCCCAAACTCGACTCACATTAAGGTTTTGCCAGAAACTGAAAATGCCAGAAAATTCAAAGTTAGCAATCAAAACTTCAGTATGTACAGACAGTCTCCAACTTATAAATGTGTTGTGTTCCAAAAGTTCATTTGTAAGTCAGTTGTTTGGAACCTGAAACGCCTTAGGGGGTGGGGGACTGGGTGAGAAACAAGCAGGGTTTGTGGCAATAAGGAGAAAGGGAAGAATGGATACTGTTAGGTGGGGGAACATCAGGAGGGAGGCTGCTTTATTACTAGTGATGGATGTCTTAAGTGGCCAATTCATGAGACTGCTATTGTTTGGTTGTTTCAGTCACATCCAACTCTTTGATGACCCCATTTGGGGTTTTCTTGGCAAAAATATTGGGGTGGTTTGCCATTTCCTTCTCCAGCTCATTTTATAGATGAGGAAAACTGAGGCAAACAAGGTTAAGTGACTTACCTAGGGTCACACAGCTACTAAATGTCTGAGGCCTGATTGAACTCACAAAAATAAGTCTTCCTGATTCCAGGCCTGGCTCTCTATCCCCTGTACCACTGGCTGCCCTAATCCATAAGAAACCAAGTCCAAATAAGGTGGCTTCAGGAAAGTAATCTAAAGGGGCTTTAAAGTAATATCACCCATACAGAATACAGCTAGCAATTTGCTGTAACCAAAATGCATTCAGGAAGCCTGAAATCAATGTCACAAGGAAAAAAACAAAACAAAACAATGCCTCAATAAGAAAAAAATTTTTTTTCTTTAGGAACAATTCTTGATTAACCTAAAGCTATTAAGTTTAAGGAGGACAGAGACTGGGGCTGGACCTATGATTTCACTCCTGAGTGAAGAAACTCACTCTACCAATATGCAAGTCAGTGGTTGTTGTTGTTACCTACTCTACAACTGAGTCTTAGAGAGTTGCAAGAGAACTGAGAGTGACTTGCCCAAGGACACACAGCCAGAATGTGTCAGAGACATAACTTAAATTTGGGTCTCCTAGTCTTCGGGCCAGATCTCCATTCATTTCATCATGTTCCTACTCTGAATAAAAGGCTTAAGGAGAATAGTTTAAAAGGAGTGGACCAACTAAGGGAAGAACAGAAATGCAAGGGTACTATTTGTGAATCTGTAGTTCAAGTAAAGGCTTTCTTTGGGCTGTATCAAACCTGGAATAATTCTAAGGACCCGAGACCTGCCATTAGCTTGGCAGGCACAGAGCTGGCTAAAGGAACATTAGGAGCAATTTGCAAATAAGCATGTGTGTTCCTGGCATGTTGAGTTTAATGTAAGCCCTAGGAAAACCACAGACAGACAAATTAAACAGCTAGACTAAGTTACTACATGGCTCCACTGAACACCTGAGACAACAGTTCTCCAGGGGCAGAAGTCACTACAGGATAAAAACCATTTTCATTTGGACAAGACACTTGGGGGATCAAATGAAAGGAGACAAGTTCCAGTTAGGATGAATCCATATAAATGTTTTGTGCTGTCCAAAGCATCCTAAAAAGAAAAAAAAAAGAAGTGGAGAGGGTCCAGAGAAATGGACAATTTAAATGACCTCAAGAAGGAAAAGACTTATTTATTCATGAGGATAGAATTTTAAAATGTGGACTCCCCAGCCTGCCTTCATCCAAGGCTGAGAAGGGGTTATACTCCCCATTCCTTCCTGCCAATCTAAACCCTGCAGGCTCAGATCAAAACTAACCTTTTCTCTAAAGCTTTTCCTGATTAACCCCAGCCCACAGGAACTCCCTAAACTCCAGATTCCCTCTAAAATTTTCACCATGCTATCTTCCACTTACAAGTATAGAATTACTCTCCATTTGCCTCAAGGGTAGGAACCACATCTTCTACTCCTATTTAAATCTCCATGGTTCCTGGCACAGTGCTAGGAATGGAGAAGTACTCAAAGGTCTTATTGATTTAAATCCAATCAAACTGAAAGTGATAAAACTTTATAAAATGGTGAGACATGAGGACAGGGTGAAAAGAGGCTTGGCAAAGCCCAGAACATTAAAAGATATTTCTTGAAACCCAGAAAAAGTATTTAATACTAATAAAAGGAAGCATGATTTTATATAACTTGTTGTGGGACAGTTTGCCACCTCTGGAGGTGGCAAAGGCTGAAAATACAAATAAATTCAGGGAGAGTTTGAATAAATTCATGACTTTCAGAACCTCCCAAATGAATGTTTCCCTAATTCACAATTAATCTTCCATGCACCAAGAACACTGACTCGTTCTCTGTTCTTATTAATAATCTAAAGTCTTTGTCACTATGAAGCTTTCATTGTGTATCATTTTTAAATCAGGCATCTACATGAGCTTGCCAGTCTTCCCTGATTCAATGGGATTTACTGGGATCTCTTCCTAATGTGAAGCCTCATTGAGATAAGAGGACATTGTTATTATCAGCTAAGAGGTGGTTCCTATCTAAGGGCCTCAAAAGATCCCTCTTTGAACATCTATCCGAATTTCTTCCTTTCCCAAGCATCTCAACTTCTCAGAGGCCTCAAAGCTGCCTAGAATTGGATCTGTTCTACAATGATCCTTAAAACCATATTAACTGACCTCCTTGACTCTTGGGTTCTGCCGCCCTCGATACTTTGAGGGATAACGTGACTTCACTAGTGCTAGTATTCCTTTCCTGTAGACAGACTATACAGGATCCATACATTTTTATCCTATATAGGTCTTAGTCATATTTTTCCATAAACCCTCTACAAAAATTATACAGAACATTGCAATAATCTTCTTATTCTCTTCAATCTTGGGGAATATCTGAGTACCATCCAGGCTATCTTTTTTGTCTCATTTTGTATCATGTAACTGATTCTTCTTTTCATATAAAGCCTTGATGGCTTATATAATATTATTTTTTTTTAAGTTTTCTTCAAATATTTTTGTTTTTATATCACATCCATTTCCAGATATATTACTAATTCTTCCACACCCCTAAAAGGAACCTTCCTTGTAACAAAGAAATCCGTTAAATAAAACCAACCAACAGAGGAATCAAGGCTGATATTCACATCTCTCATATCCTACCCCTTCTTTGTACTCACAAAGCTACCATCTTAGCTCAGGCAATCCATCACCTCTCACCTACATTATTGCAACAGTCTCTTAATTGGCCTCCCAGCCTCAAGTCTCTCACCAGTCCATCTTACACACTGCTGCCAAAGTAATTTTCCTGAAGCACAGATCTGACCATGTGACTCCCCTCCTCAACAACTCCAGTGGCTTCCTGTTGCATCGAGAATAAAATCTAAATCTGTTTAGTTTTTAAAGCCCTGTAGATCCTAACCCCAACTTATATTTTCAGTTTCTTGTACATTATTTTCCCTCCCACATTCTGCAACTAAGCCAATCTGACCTTCTCTTTCTTCCTCATTCATGATACTACATCCCCTGTCTCCATGTGTCTGTTGCCATATATCTCCATGCATTTGTTTCCCATATCTTATGCCGTGTGTGTATGTATATATATATATATATGTATATATATGTTCTTGTTGTCTCCCCCTAATTCTTTGTACCTATGTCCCCAATACCTAGCACAATGCCTGACACATAGTAGGAGTTTTAACAAATAATTACTGATTGGTTGATTTCATGCTACTTGCATAGAATATTTGTGACATGCTACAGCCTGCTTGTGCCCACCACTGACCTTTTGAGCTTTCTGTAAATTTTCATTTCTTTGATATAGTTTTGTTTTATTATTCCTTATCATATGGCATAATGAGGAAAATATTAAGTGTTAAAAGGAGACTGGCTTTTACAGCAGGTAAAGATCTGTTCATCTGAGAGTATATTATTCATAAATACTGTACACAGTATGGTATATCCTCCAGATGGGATTCTGTGTCAATTTATAATTAGTTTTAACTAGTCTCTAAGTTGTTCTATGTTAATATGTTTAAGTAGCACAGTACGTAGAGTGGTGGACTTGGAATCAGAAAGATTCCAACTCCTATCTACAGACATTATCTGTAAGACCCTGGGCAAGTCACTTAAGCTAGAGTTTCCTCAGCTGTAAAATGGGGATTATAAGGGCACCAATTAACAGATTTGTTGTGAGGATCAAATAAGATAATACATTTACAAATGTCAGCAATTATTATTATTTAATTAATCTCAATTAGAGTGAAGTTCTAACCATAAGAAATGATGTCTAACTATGCTGAAGTTTCTTCATCAATACAAGAGGTCTCCACAGATTTATGTAACCGCCTATTTCTAGAAACCAGAATGTAAAAGGAATCATACTTTCCTGTAGGAATAATGCTATAAATAAGGACTGGGTTTCTCACTAACGCCTCAACATCAATGAAATTACAGCCATAGTCAATTAAATATAAAAAAGAAAAGAAATTAATTTCATGACATATAAAAAGTAAAATATATGTAGAATATATGTAGAAATAACATGTACAATAACTTAAAATACTCTAAGTCCTATAAAAATGAATATAGGTATATAGTTGATTACATTTTTATATACTGAAGACCATTATACAACACTTTAATATAAGTATATGAATTATAAATGTGACCTTCTAAAACTAACATTCCAGCCACATTCACAGTGCATTTAATAATACTTAGTTAACAATTTTGTTATCTTCTGAGCACTCAGAGGGATTTTGAGCATACTGTGGATATTGCAAGTCTTTTTTTAAAAAAGATGTCTAGGGAAGCTTGAACTGATGCCTTACACATACTAAATACCCAATACATATTTGTTGAATGAATGAATGCCTTCTTTTTCTCTTAATAAATCTCCTTATATCAGAGACGTTCAAAATCATTCCATTGATATTCAAGCTCATGTTAGGATCTTTCTTTATTAAAAAAAATTATTTTGATAAAAACTAAGAAGAATTGAAATTCAAGGCCATTTGAATGGCAACAGAGAGGTGCATGAATAAGCTGCAACATATCACTAGAGAATCAGATGGGACATGCAGTATAAAGGGATACCATCAGAGAGGTATATAACTGAAAAAAATGACCTCATAATGAAGCAAGAGGTCCACATTTATCCACATCTTCCCACAAAGGTATCTATGCAGAGTCAGGAGGTCTAGAGCAATGATTAGAAAACTATGTACCATCTACTTTTATATGGCCTTTAAGTTAAAAATGGTCTTTACATTTTAAAATGAAGTTTTATTGAGGCGGCTAGGTAGTGTAGTGAATAGAGCACCAACCCTGGAGTCAGGAGGACCTCAGTTCAAATTCAGCCTCAGACACTTAACACTTACTAGCCATGTGACCTTGGTCAAGTCACTTAACCCTAATTGCCCTGCCTTCCCTCCTCCAAAAAAAATGAAGTTTTATTATGATCAGAAATGTAAAAGCCATTTTTAGCTTGAGGACATAATGAACTCAGGGGGGGCAGGAAGTTGCAGGGGCAGAATTTGGCTCTCTGTTTATAGTTTGCCAAACCCTTACTTCACTCTAGAGTAAGGACCTTCTATACCAAGTGGACTCCTGTGGAAGATTTAAGAGAAGACATATGGATAAAGAGTCACATAAGAAGGTATGGATAAATCCTCTTAGATGACATAGCCCCATCAGTGAGATCACACACTCATCAGGGAATCTAATGTATTTGAGGGACTCACTCCAGACTTCAGTTGTGATAGATTGGGGCGGGGGGGAATAATCTATCTTCTTTTCCTAGCTTCTCTTTCTAACCAAAGTAACATCAAGGGTTATTTTAAATATGTAAAAAAAAGTCACTAAAGGGAAGCTCATGGGGTGAGAATATTAGAGAAAATGGGCAATTACAGTGCTTGCCTTGTTGCTAGCAGTAGGAAAGAACTAATTATGGACTGATTGTATAACTGTAAACTTCCTGTCTTTTCCCAGCACCAGCTAGAAAGTTATCTCCTTCTCCCTGAGTCACTTGTCTATCTCCCTGCTTTGGGAAATCGAGAAAGAGAAAGCAAAGAGAAAAGTATACATGATGATGGTGTTCATTTGGAACCAAAAAATGAGTGGAGGGACAGCAGCAAGAAGCTGTATCGTCTAGTACTTCCCTGCAAATTACCCTCAAAATTACTTGAATTATTCCCTGTTTTATATTCCTACTATGAATTGGAATCTTTATTGTCTCTAAATACATTTTTATTATCTTTAAATAATTTGATCCTGAACCTCAACCTCCCAGTAGGGGCTGCCTTACACACTCATGCCAAAAGTGCAGGGCAGGGCAGATAAAAAAGCAGTTCCAAGTGTATAGGAAAACAGAAAAACTGACTGTACAAATGAGAGAAAAAATAAAGCAAGTAGACGAAAAGCCAAAAGCTAATATGGAAGCTAAGCCACACGAAGGAATTATTGTATCATTTTATATTATATCCTATCATGTGCAAAAAAACTTACTTGATCTTGAGCCACAGGAAGGAGATATCTGTCCACTTGGGCAAGTACACATGTTTGGCCTTGAACAAAATCCATCTCCACAGGAATGCCGACAAATTGCTACAAATAAAGGCAATGGTCCATTAGTAAATTAATTGAAAGCAAATGAAGATACAACTGAGTATAATGAAAAACAACCACCAGCTAATATTTAGTAGACCTGAATGCTTGGCCAGCCCCTACCACTTTCTAGTTGTATGTATGATCTTGAGCAAGCCCCAACCCTTCTGAGCCTCAATTTCCTCAAGACTTTTGGATGAGATAATTTGTAAGGTTCTCTACAGCATTCATACTACAGCTTCTCCCCTGAGCTCCTTTAGCAATGCTGGAGATTCTTGGAATCAACTGTAACAAAGATTGAGTCTATGGGCATGTAGGGGTACTAAGGAAACTGTTCACCTTGTAGAAATGAATGAATTTTTTTGAGCTCCCAACACACCTTTTAGTCTGTTACTGTTTCTGTGACATAAACCATGTGCTTGTGCCTTAAATGAGTAAATTCACCTTCAAAATGAACAATACTAAGCAAGACTAATTCCATCATTGCGTTAGAGTGTATCTGCTACAGGAATGATTCTTCTCATAAAACCCCAAAGCAGTTGGGTAGGAAGCAGTTCTGGGAAGATGAGGCTCAAATAACATTCTCAATGGAAAATACATAAAAAAATCAAGAGGTACACAGCGGATGTTAGAGTTATGGTTGCATAATTATAATATGATAATTATGACAAATGATTACAAACATGCCTAAAATACTTAAACACACTAAAATAATACTATGCATAGTCTTACACAAGGGGCCTATATCAATCAACATGATAGAAACTATTTTGGTTTGAATTTATCAAATAAAAATTTTTTTATTTTTTATTAATTAATTTATTTACTTTTAGTTTCTAACATTCAGTTCCACAATTCCTTGAGTTAAAAAAAATCATTTTCTTGATAATCAAGAACTCTGAGAAATATGTAATTCTCTCAGGGCACTAGGAAAAGATTTATTAAGATATTTTTAAATTTGTGAATCAATGTTTTGCTCTAAATATTTAATCATAATGGTAACATGAGAGGTTTGAACTAGACCAGGGATTCTTAACCTTTTTTAGATCATGAACCCTTTTGAAAGCCTGGTGAAGCCTATTAACCTTATCTTAGAGAAATGTTTTTAAATAATTAAAAGAAATGCTTAATGCTAGTGAGAGTTTAGTGAAGATAAAGATTTATTTTTTTTCCTATTAAAGTTCACAGATCCCCTGAAATCTATACATGGGATCCCTTAGGGCTTTGTGGACCTTAGGTTAAGAAACCCTGAATTAGATGAAGTCTTAGGTTCCTTCCAACTCTAAAATTCCATGATTCATAACTATATATAGTTTATAGCTATATAGTTATATAGGTTTCTCATTTAAAATGCTATTTTAAAAAAGGAATTATAGCCAAGTTGGAACTATTCCATGGCTCCTCAACCAGAGAAGTCATTAGTCCTGTTGGCATTATCCCTCATTCTTCCCACTATATTTGTCTGATAACTGCTTTACTTTCACTACATTAATGTGACTCCCTTCCCCTAGGCTACGTGAGCAAACACAGTTATACAATAAGGGAATTAGATAGGTGAGTAACCAGAAAAGAAAAATTCAAGGACGACCTAAGAGAAGTAATAATGGTATTTTCCTCTTGAAAAATGCCTACAATCAATTTTTACAGTCATGCAAAGCATATGCAACTGTATGGCAAATATAGCCATGGATCTTCTTATTTCCTTTATACCCCTCAGAAAATTCTAAAAGTAAAGACAAAATTAAGTTATACCCTAGAGCAGATATAAACGAGAGAGAGAGAGAGAGAGAGAGAGAGAGAGAGAGAGAGAGAGTGTGTGTGTGTGTGTGTGTGTGTGTGTGTGTGTGTGTAGAGAGAGAGGAAGAGTAACAGAGAGAAGTAGGGAGGGAGGGTGAAAGAGAGGAAGAAGGAGAGGAAGGGAGGGAGGGAAGGAGAGAAAGATGAAGAGGAAGGGAGAGAGGGAAAGAGAGGGAGAAGGAGAGGAAGGGAGGGAGGGAAAAAGAGGGAGAAGGAGAGGAAGGGAGAGAGGGAAAGAGAGGGAGAAGGAAAGGAGAGAGACACAGAGAGAGATGGGCTCCTTTCTCTGGCAGTCTAGGGAAGCCTATAAGACCTCTTCTCAGAATAAAGTTTTTAAATGCACAAAATAAAATACACAGGACTACAAAAGAAACCAAATACATTGGAATACTGTTATCATTATATTTTTTAAAATAAGTTAATGGATTCCAGGTTAAGAACCCCTCCTGGAAGCTGGAAAGTTTTAATACATTTCCTAAATTGGAGTCAAATTCTACTTATAGTAGGCTTTGCCGTCAATACATTGATGCCATATAGTCGACTTGTACCAAATACTAGAAACAATGCATACCAAAACAATAACACCTGGAAAACTTGAATGAAAATTTTGATATGAACTTACGGACAATACACTGATTTCCACCAGGTAAGGTTTTCCATCCAGGGCAACAGTAAGCATTGTAACGTGATCCACACACATTTGGTCTAAAACGAAAAAACACATAAATTTCATACTTTCATTGGGGGGGGAAAGAGATTAACAAACTAAATGAGAAAATCATTTTGCTATAGGATACAGGAAACAAATTTGGAGAAATAGGTCCTGTTTTGGTAGTTTGGGATACTTCAATGATCCCTCTGGGAGTACTCTTGCAGTGGTGATTAATATAAACTATGCATACAATCTGTCAATAAAATGAAAGTAAGTGAAGCAATATGAAGTATGTGAAATTATATCAGCATGTGAAGAACTCAGACAGTAGATCCATATGAACCTAATTTAAGAAATAAACCACCTCTATCTATAGGGAAGGAAACCTACTGCATTGAGGATTTCAAATGTCTGTTCCTTGAGGTCTGATTTTTTTTCCTATGGCCCAGCCTACCTCTAAAATGTTACAACATTCTTACTTTTACCAGAAATACAGGAATGCAAACTATGACATTACTCAGTAAAATGAAAGCCAAAACATGTAAATATTTCTTTAGCAAAGGTTTAGAAAGGCAGTTGTTACAGGCTTTCAGGGAAAACAACAGAAACATGAAGTCAGTATGGCTTAGGGATGTTTCTGCAAACTAACAATTCAGTCAGGTTTCTTAGGGACACAATTCCAGCTCACAGCCTAGGAGGATGAAATTCAAATGCTCTCTTTTCAAACGTTTATGGAAACACATGATTAAAGTATAGCTCTATCTAAATTGGAAAAATTAAAGTTTTTTTTTTTAAAAAGTATGCGTGTGTATGTGTGTGTCCAGATACAGATAAAGATCAATACACACAATGGGAAACATCCATTTTATTTTGCAACATCCTGAGGTCCCAAATATTGACTTTGCTTGCAAAAGTTCAAGAGATGATTTAGACGGTCAAATTTTTTACAATTATTCCCAGGCTGGTTGGTGGAAACACTTATTTATAAAAATTCTAGATGAGAGAGAATAAGCATTTTTAACTAGCTTCAGAGATAACCACTTTTGGTAGAGAAGCACCCACGCAAATTTTTTTTAAAGGTTCCTTATTGCAACAAACATTTGGCAATATCGTTGCAGGTTATGTATATAAATTCTCATACCCTTCTCTGAATCATATTCCATTATACTGAGTGAATAACTCTCTTTAGTCACACAAGTTAGTCACACTAGGACTTAAATCTACCCACTTAAAACTTCTGCCAGGTCAAATATTAAACAGAATGGTAAATCCTTCATGGACACAGATACAATGACTTGAACTTCTTTGTTTTACTCTCCCGCGCTTAATACAATAAATAACTGGTTGACACATTTGAAAGAGAGGATACAATAGACAACCAGCAAGTATTCAGCCTCCATAGAGGTTCTCCCTATCTACAGAGCCAATCCAGGTCAAAACGAAATTCCACAGCAGTAGGATGCTAGGGAATAGGGAAAATTCATAGGGCTCAACCCCAAATCCAATTCAAAACCATACACACATTCAAAAAGTTAGGGGCTACAGGAGATCAGCCGGTGATGCCCAAAGGGTTGACTGCCGCAAATAATTTGGCTAGAATGGATCTATCTAATCTGCAGAAAGTAAACAGAGTCTGTTTATCCCTTTGTCTTTGAGTTCCTAGTACATCACACAGTGCCTGATACATAGAAGAGGATTAACAATTGTTGAGTGATGGACTGAATTTGATCTGCAATATGCTCTCATTTGATAGTCAATAAACATTTATTCCTGATCTTTATTATTGCCTATTGACTTGTAGGTACTTAATAAATGTTATTGATTGATTGATTCCAGTTAACCTGAAATAAGCTCTGTGGTTCAGGAGCTAATTTCCTTCCACCAACACAGATCAATTTTATAAGATAAATCCTAAGTTATAGCCAGAAACACAAAGAGGTGACAGAATCAAAAAGTATAAGAGGCTGTGTTTAAACCCAGAATTCTATCCACTACATCCCACCGCCTTTCCTGTGGTACAGAGTTGTGGGGATTTTTAATCTCCTCCAAAATCTACTATCCTAGTATCCTGTTATAGTACGTTTGAATCTTTAAGGCTGGCTGTTGTTTTCTGTTTTTTTTTTAAGGTGACTATGGGCAGATAGGTTGCATAGTGGATAGAGTGCTGGGCCTGGAGGCAAGAACCTGAGTTCAAATGTGACCTCAGACACTTAGTTAGCTGTGTGACCCTGAGTAAATCACTTATCCTTGTTTGCCTTAGTTCTCTCATCTGGAAAATGACCTGGAGAAGGAAATGGAAAACCGCCCCAATATCTTTGCCAAGAAAACCCCAAATGATGCTACATGACTGATAAACAATGGAAAAAGCATCAAGTTCTTCTTTAGTCACTGTCACATCAAAGTCTAAATTTGCCTTATCTTCCTCTCCCTAGTGAGTTCAAAATAAGTTTAATTTAAACAAAGATTAAAGCAATAGGAAAAGTCAGACTTGAATTAATAATTTCTAACATGTACAATAAGTTAAATGAAACAAGCTAACTTCAGAATATGCATATGTTATCTACTGATGCTGTCTCTTTATTTCTAAATTCTCTAAGGCAGTGGTTCTCAACCTTCCTAATGCCAGGAGCATTTAATACTTGTATGTAGGCGGACCCGTCTGGAGACCGATAGAGGAGCCGTGTCTTGGTTCCTAAGACCATCGGAAATATGTGTTTTCCAATGGTCTTAGGCGACCCCTGTGACCCCCAAAGGGGTCACGACCCACAGGTTGAGAACCACTGCTCTAAGTTGTTGAGTCATAACCTTTTTATTTGTTGCTTCTAAATGTGTTGAGGTTTTATGTCAATACGTTTTCTTTCTGGGTATTCAATTGTAGTTGTTTCAGCTACATATTCTAGTAACTTTAACAATTTTTTTTTTAACATTGTTGCTCTTGGGTCCTTATCAGTCCCAAGCCCTGATTCCATATTTCATCCCATGTCAGATAATAGAAAGATGCAAGATTTCCCTTCTGCAGTTAGGTCTTCAAAAATTCAGTGTAATGGGACTTACTGAAACAATCTGGGTGGCATTGGTAGTACTTATACAGAAAAATAATTGTAAATTATCAAAAATAAACTGATTGCTTTTTTATTGGAAATACTAAAACTCAGAAAATGCTGGCAGAAGTACTAGCTTTTTTTCTTTATGAAAGACCACATTCTACAGCCAGAGCACAAAGCACATCTTACATTTACAAACAGGAAATATATACCTGCTTGGCCAAAACAGTCTTCATCATCATGACTGCTTATACTATAAATGCATACATGTGTACAGAGTGTCACAAAAGTCTTTATGCAGTTGTAAGCCTTAATAGCTTTTCTATTCCTGGTACAGAGAAGGTGATTATTAATTAATGATACAGGATCTATAAACCTTAATAGCTCAAAATTGAACTAAGACTTTTGGGTCACCCTGTATAATACTTTAAAATTTTCAAAGTGCTTTACATATATTATCTTATTGAAATCTCACAACCATCCTGGAAAATGAGTACTAAAGTTATCATGTAGTTTTACAGACAAGGATGCTGAAACTCAGAGTAGTTAAGTGACTTATCCATGGCCACAAAGGTAGGAATCATCAATCTGAGATCTATTCCCAAGTCTTTCTATGATTCTATCAACTATGCCATGTAAATTCACATCTCGTTCTCTTCCTTTCTCTCCTTAGCCACTTAAACTAAAGAGTACACTAATTCAAGGAGCTCCAATTAGTAGCAACTTGTTAAAATTAAAAAGCTCAAAAGCTCAAACTTAAGAAAAAAGATGTTTTCAAGGAGGTATAACCTTGAGGCATCACCTCATCTAAGATTGTTTTCTACACGATGGCAATAGTGAAAAATGATCATGTTAGGTCACAGAATGCTTAAACCTGAACCAATAGAAGTTCTAATTATATATTCACCTGAACCATTAGATTAACTATGGGGGGGAGAGGTGAGGATAGAAAATGTGTTTCTACTCCATCTCACCACTTTAATTTGTAAAAAAATAACTAAAGTGATCATCTATAATTTCTTTTACCAGTTACTTATAATACTGTGCTTTGCAACAACCCTGAAGCTAATCATCCAGGGAGATGGGTCAACCTCAGCAGGCTTGGGGTTTGGATTGAGTTCACACACAGCACTCAAAGATGGGACTGACTGCCTAAAATGTATCTGAATTGACCAAACAGCTGGGGTCTACAAAATCAGAATGGAGCTCTGTGAAAATGGAACATTTTATAATACATGCTGCTTATAGCCCAAGATAATGAAGTTTAGGGACTAGAGCACTTCAAGATGTGAACTTCATCATTAGAATAGCAGTACCTTGGGACTGAAATCAAATGTTACTAAATGTGGTGAGCAAGGACCTATGCTCAACTTTAAAGAGAGAACTTAGATCTTTATTTTTTTTTTATGGCTGCAAAATTCTACCTAATTATATGATATATGCAAAACAGAAGAATCCACCCACATATTCAACCCAGGGCTTGATAAATATACTTACTCATGAAGTAAGCCAAAGTCACTCCAGACTCAAATATCTTTAAAACCTAAGTGAGGGCTAGTATAATAATATAGTGGACAGACAGCTTCAGAATCAGGAAGATCTGAGTGGAGGTCCAGCCTCTGATACATACTGCTAGCTGAGTGACCATTGACCTACTTACCTGTGATCTCTTCAATAATTTCACCAGCAGCCTTGCCTTGGGAGTTAGAAACTATGTTCTGGACTTTTTAACCCTCGTCTTCCAAACTTTTGCACTGAAGCCCTACTGAACCAATAGTTGTCTAACTCACGAGGCTCACTATTTCAGGCATGTCAAGACATCATATACTTCAATGTCTATTTCCCCACCATCTTCTAATCAGTCTACCCAAATTGCAGCCTTATACACATGTACCTCCCTACCATCTAAACATCCATCCAGAACCATGGTCAAATTTATTCTACCATTCTTCCTGAATGGGGAATCAGTCTACTCCCCTACGGTCCCCATCTTTTTCAATTATGAGAACATTGGTTTAATGGTAAAAAGATCTTGGGGACCCACATTATAATGACCATAAACATGTATCTATTAAATGGAAAAATAATGACAAAAAGCTACTATTAATTCAGTAATACTTGTAAGTAAATTTATATTTAGTCATAATAGCAAAAAATCATATTTCATTTTTAAAAAGCTAGAAGAACATTTTTTTCCTACAGAATACAAATTAAGCATCAATAATATAAAACCAATGACACCAAATGCATTATTCATGCTGCATATTTTGTCAGAGCTAAATTAAGACCAAAATGACAGTGCTCAGAGCACAAATGGACTCACTGACTCCTTAGAGTAATTCCCCAAGCCCATCAGGAATCCAAGGCCCAAAGGTTATGAACCACTGAGCTACCCACATGAAAACTGCATTATCTAAACCGTGAAAAGTCCATTTAGTTTTTGTAACTCTCTGTTAAATTCCTTCCCAAAATTCTTAATGCCTCTTCATGGTGTGGAGATTACTCTAGGTTACTGAAGCGCAGAACAATACATCAAAAGTCAGGCAGAGCCTACAAAGCTGGGAAGGCTTAAAGCACAGGTCCTCTGTCATCAACTGATCAACACACCAACCACTCCTCCATAGCTAGATAAAATCATAGCTAGATAAAAATCAGAAAGCTTAAGTGCCAAGTTATGTGATATGACAAATCTTGGAGCAAAACAATCCTCAAAGGCTGTTTTATAACTCATAGGAGAACTGTGAGATACATCAGTAGAGAGAGTATTCATACCAACAAATCAAGTACCACTGATGTGTTCTGTCAAATTAACCCTCCATACACCATCGGATCTGGGATCTTCCTGGGTATATTCCCTCCACTGGTACTGATCACAATCCATTTGTGTCTTCTCATCTTGTACTCCAATGTCCTGTCCTCTCACAATTCCTCCAATGGGGATCCTCCCAAAATTCTGGGGGCCATCGTCTAGATCTCCTGACAATGAGACATGTTTTATACCAACGATGCATGTTTTGTGGATAGGTCGCCCCTCACTCCAACCCACCTTTTCCAGTTATACACCATTCTGATAACACCCTTGGAGATAGTGTGGTATAGTTACAAAAAAAAAAAAACAAAGAAGAAGAAGAAGAACTAGATTGGGATTCAAATCTCAGTTCTTCCACTTACTAACCATGTGACTTTCAACAATTTACTTAACCCTCTAAGGCCTCAGTTTTGTTTTCCTCATCTGTAAAATGAGGGAGTTGGATTAGATGACCTCCAATGTCCCTCCCAGCACTAAATCTATAATCTATGATCCTTTTTATGCTGCTTATCCAATATCATTCATCACTGGTAATTGCTACAACCTACTTACGCTCACCATACAACTCACCATTGTACTATGGGTGGCCCTCAATCTGAATTCTTCAAAGAGAATGGTATCCCATGCCTTTAAGCCACACAACATCACCAGGAGAGAAAAAGTGGTTAGGAAAGAGAGAAAGAAAGGAAAACAATGGAAAAGGTCCAACAAGTCTAACAATATTTCCATAAACACAACTTTCACTCTCATGGAACTAAAGACTTGACTTTGCTTATTTCTTCACATTAAAATACATGAAGACAGAATTTAAGCTACATTTCCAAAGAAACTCCAAGTAAATCTGACCCTTCCTAACCTGCATCTAACATGTATTAATTCCCATCCTACATTCTTCAGTTTGGCCAAACTGGTCTTCTTGTGGCCCTTCGCATGATATGTGAGATATAATAAATGTTTTTTCATCTGTTCATTCATTTTCTACACCCCATTTGCATAGTTATATATGTATTCTAAATATAATTAGGTGCATATATTACACATGTGTATACATGTACTTATAGGTAAATACATGAATGTGTGTGTGTCTATATACATATATATATATATGTGTGACAGAAGGGCAAAATTCAACATGCATCTCCCTCAATAGCATGTAAGAACCTTGAGAGCCGAGTGTTTCATTTTCTGTATTCATAGCACCAATGCTTAGTTCATAGTAGACACTTCCTAACTACTAACTGAACTGATTGATTCTTTCAGGTCCCTCATGAACTTCTTTACCTCTGCCTCTAAGAATCCTTAAATTTCTTTCAAAGTCATCTCAAATACTACCTCTTATATCAGGTCTTGGTTTATCCCCCTAGTTACTAGTTCCACTAAAAAATACTATGTACTTCATTTGTACGTACTCTTAAGTTTACAGGCTATCCTCCCCTCCGCCCAACAGAAAGTAAGTTCCTTGATGGCAGAGACTTTTATTTTTGTCTTTATAACACTGGTATATATGGCAGTGCCCAGTATACATAAGGTAATTAATAAATGTCTATTGACTCTCCTCTGAGCTCTAGCTCTGCCTCTCCTACTGTGTCCCAGGATAACCCACCAACACTTTAAAACACACATTAAAAATGAAACTTAGTTTCCCTTCCAAATCTGTCCTTCTTCCAAACTTTCTATCCCTAATGATGTGATCATCATCACTCACAGTCACTCAAGATTGAAATATCGCCTTCATCTTTAATTTTCTTCTCTTTCTTTTCTCAAGCCCATATTCAATGTACTAAGCTCTCCTGATTTTAAAAAACAAAAAAAACTTCATTGGCTACCTATGACATCTATAGTAAAAGGTCACATTCTCAGTCCGGCATGTAAAGCCCTTGCCATATAGTTCTAACCCACCTGCCTGGCCTCGTTTCACTTCTATATTCTTGACTTCTATGTAGTTTCTAGACAAATTGGTTGTTCTCAACCTTGTCTAGTATCTCTCCCACCTCTAAGCTTTCATTCCCTATATTTAAAGGGAAACAATCATTTGAAGGAAAGCCATTCCCTATATTTGAAAGGAATATGCTGTTCATCTCCATCTATTGTCACTGTCTTACTTTAAAGGGACTATTCAGGGACTATTGCCTCAGGGAAGCCTTCCCTCACCCAAACAGTTGAATGAGATTATTCTTTCCTCATATTTTCCTATAGTACTTTGACTTGTCTTTTGCAATCCTATCTTATGGAATATACTTGGATCGTACTTATTTTTGCATGTCTATAACACCGTATTAGACTTTAAGTCTGTTGAGGGCACGAAATGTCGATTTTTAACTTAGTGTCCCCAATGTCTCGCACATATGAACGTATGTAATAAAGATTTATTGAATTCTCCCTTCTGTCATCTGAGAGAAGCTATGTGATTCTGCCACAGGAAAGGACGGTGCTGAGAAAGGAAGCAATTTCCAACCTTAGATTGACGACACTCTTTAACTGTTGCAAATTATCTCAAAAACTAGCATTAACAAACTGCAACAGATAAATCAACAGGGGGTGGTGGTATGAGGGTCAGAGAGCTTGATTACCACTTCATTATTCACTTCGTCCAAAGAAATGAAAACCAGCAGGGGTAGCAGCACTGGGGACAAGTTAGAGGTTCGAGGATTAGCCAAGGAGAGGTGAGAACTGAGTCTCGTAACTGGTGGTCCAGCATCCACCATTATGAATGGAAATAATTTCAATGAAACATCCTGAAAAAAAATAAAAATAAAAATAAAAAAGCTCTCCCTAAACAGATTCTGATCTATGGAACTGAAATTTTTAAAAACCTCACATTTCTCTAATATCTAATAATTTAAAAAAGCTTTTTTCTTCCATTATCTTATTTGATCCCCTCAACAACCCTTTGAATGGAAAGCACACATATTTTACAGAAGAGTAAATAAGGATTAAGCCATTTGTCCGAAGACATCGAATTAACGGGTGACAAAATAAAGATTTAAACCTAGGTGATGACTGACCTGAAGTCTACTCCATTATCCCACCTGAGCTCAATATACAAGTCACCACTAACATTTATTTCTTCTTCTCTTTTGTTCCATCCATCCCTGGGCCAAGCTAGAATCTCCCTTGTAAAATATTATTCCCATCCTTCCCTTATTACCTATCAGATAAAAGACAAGAGGTGGTGAAGTCACAATGCTCAGTGCTACTAAGAAATCCCAAAGCAAGATCTTAGCTCGTAGGAGAGAATGACCTTTAAAGTTACTAGTAATTCCATGAAAGAAAAAGAGAAGCCTTTTGGGAAAAACTTGGGCTCTGGGTAACCAGGGACACAGACAGAACAATCATGACCATGGCTCCACATCTCCAGAACAGGAAAGCAGATAGTTACCAACTTACTCAAATTGTATTCCAAAATTTTGTTTTTAAGTTGATTGTTTGGAACTCAGAAAGCATTTCCCCACAGGGACAATGTTATATGTAAGCGGTGGTTAGTTTCTCAAGCCAATCAAACAGTACTGTTTCAACTATCACTTAAATAGACTCTCAATCGGTTAAATAGACTTTGTGGGCTGGCCTGGGAACCTAACTACCACTTATAAAATAATTTCTATGGAGAAATGCATTCCACCACATGCAACCAGAAGGGAATTTGGCAGTACCAAAAACATGTCCGTACCTCTCCCATATCCGCACCCTAGCCACAGTGGTCCAGCATGTGGCAAGTGGGAAATCATAACTGCTCAAAGATGCTTCTTAACTTCTTGGTCTCCAAAGGAGTAAGGAAGCTTATCCTCAGAACAGATTAGGGTGACAATTTAGGCATGTGAGGCATCAGTGTTTGTCACAGGGGAATGCATATATGTTCTAATCCTCCACATTAAGGTACTTTTTAGGAAAGCAAGGTATCTCATTCCAGAGCCAAACACACTGCTAACCCACCACCCAAGGTGCCCTTTCAAAGATCAAACCTAGAGCTCAGATGGCTCCTCCAGGATTTTTCTGTTTCATACCACTTCAGGTAAGAAGATAGAGTTGGTTCTAGGACCGATATTTTAGGAGTCACTATGGTATCCAAATTATTCAAGCATTTCTGGTCCCCTGCGGCTAAATGATTCTCCTACCTTCTCACTGCTTTTTTCTAGACTGAGGGTGTCACTTAAGCCTGGGTAATCTTCAGCTGAGTCAGGAGCAAGCCAAGACAAGAAGAAAATCATGACGCTATCTCAGCAATGATTTCAAAATTGTATTAAAGCACTAAATATTTTTTAATAAACATCTGTAAGATAGCTCAAATTCTTCTGATTAAAGACCTCAAGAGAATGAAGAAGGTAATAGTTGTTAAAAAGTCAGTGAAGATGGAAGTTTAGAAAGGTAGATTCTTTTAGAGTGTAAGCTTCTTGAGGACAGTATTTTTCTTTTTCATCATTAATTATGTATTAAATATTATGTATAGAATAATTATGAATTTAATTAATTTGTCAATTAATTATGTATTGAATAAAAGTGAAAAAGATGATATTCAACAAAAATGTTAATAAATAGAATTCATATAGGGTGAGAATGGCTCCATCATGAATAATTTAGAATAGTAATAGTAATTTAATAGTAATAATTAATTAATAGTAATAATGATAGAATAGAAAAATTTTAAGCTGAAAGGGGCCTTTAGGGATCATTTAGTCTAATCCTTCATTTTACAGATTAGGAAACAGCAACAAGGTTGCAGGGCATTTGCCAACTCATCTTTTGATACATGCCCCTATAAGACACAATAACCAGAAAAGCAAGGCCAATGAATTCCAAGAAACAATGAATATCAAAATATACGATTAAGTTTGAAGTTTCTGCAAAATACCAAGAAGTTAGTGAAAGGTATTTGGTTTTTGAGATTATTGCATAGCAACTAAAAACCCATATTATTCCAAACACATTAATTTTATCAATTTGCAGTTCAACTGTTAAAACAATACTTAGAAAAAAAGACTGAAAAAACAAATGAAAACTCCATTCAGGATGTACATATAGATGCATTAGAAAAGAGGTAGAATATTGGAGAAATGGTGGGGAAAACTAGCATTAACAAACTGCAACAGATAAATCAACAGGGGGTGCTATGAGGGTCAGAGAGCTTGATTACCACTTCATTATTCACTTTGTCCAAAGAAATGAAAATCAAGGATCGTTTTTTGTCCTGCAAAGAATTTTCTGAAACCACATGGGAAAGAATTTTAAAAATCTGAACAACTAGATGAAAACCATGACTTTAATCCTAGGGAAAAAAATGTGTTGGGAGCTTTTATACAAATGAGACCCTTATAATAACAAAGAAAATGAAAATCCTTTCCAGTATTAGAACAACCAAACGACTACACTGCATTACATTACTTCTTTCTTACGCATTATGGAATGTGTGAGCGACTACATGGCTGATGTTGACGAAGAGGAGCAATCAGCATGAGAGATCACAGTTATTCAGGAAATCTCAAAGTCTTACCTTGGGTGAGTGAGGTGCCACAAACTCTTCTCTGCCAAGTATCCTCTCAATGATTCCTAGAATGTCCACTCCTGGCCCAAGAGGGCTGGTAAAAAGGAAAAGAAGTGGAACCTCTACTACATTCCTGCCCCTTACAGATCTTGATGGTTCAGGAAAATAAAAACAGTCCTTCCTCATAAAATGTTTGGAGAACTCTTATTTAAGCTAAGTTTGTCCTGGACCAATTTTTCTTTTAAAGGTAGCTTTTAAAAAAAATTTCCTATCACAAATCATATACATTCAAAAAACTCAACAGAGACTCAAATTTTAAGATTGACTCTTGGATACGTAAGTTTGTTGTTTATCCAGAAGACACACTGTATTCTTTCTGTATGATTCAAGAAGTTAAATATTGGGAATCTGTGATCGGCCCTGTGCTGTTTAACATTTATAACAGTAAAGCAAGTATCTGGATGGCATGTTCATCAAATTTGCAAATGACACAAAGATGGCACACACCCAACAAGATATCACAGTCAAGATCTGACCTTGACAGGTTACAGCAGCAATTCTCAAATGTTTTGGTCATACGACCCTCTTTATGCTCTTAAAAATTATTAAGGATCCCTCTCAAAAGTGAGTTTTTATTTATGTAGGCTATATCTATGAACATTTACCAAAGTTGACATGAAAAATCTTAGTTTTATTACAAAAACTGTTTTGAACTGAACCCCCTTAAAAGGGTCTCAGAGACCCCCAGGAGTTCCCAAACCATACTCTGAGAACCATTGGATTAACTAGAGAATTGGGTTGACTCTAATAACCAGAACTTTAATATGGGTATATATAAAATCTTACATTTAAGTACCAAAAAACCAACCTCAGAAATAATGGTTAGATAACAATTCTGAAAAATACCTAGGGGTTTCAGCAGACTCAATATAAGTCATCTAAATGACCTCACATCCTCCCCCCGAAAAAAGCTAATGTTATCTTAAACAACATTAACAGGGGCAAAGTTTTCATAGGGAGGTAATAGGAAGGTGGCTATATATGTCATCAGATACCACCTAGAGTTCTGAATATCACCAATTAGGAAGGATATTGATAAATTAGAGAATGTCCAGAGGAGAACAACCAAGATGGTGATGAGCTCATTTCATATAAGAACTCCTTGAAGGAATTGCCCATGTTTAACCTAGAGGACAGAAAGTTTGGGGGGGGGGGGGGAGGGTGGGACTGAAATGATAGACAGATAGATAGATAGATAGATAGATAGATAGATAGATAGATAGATAGATAGCTTAGATACTGTAGATGGATGAGGACCTGGCTCTAGAACTAAATAATAAGAAAAGAGCAGGCAAGACAATATGAAAACACAATAAATTCAGAATGGATATACAACCTAAATATGAAAGGTCAGAATATGTAAAGAGGAGGGAGAGAGAGAGAGAGAGAGAGAGAGAATGACAACAAGAGATTAGGTACCTTTTATAGCCATGATGGGGGGGGGAGAGAAATAGAGGTGATCACAGAAAATTTCAATTATATTTAATTGAAAAACTTTTGTACTAGGATAAGACACTAACTGGGGAAAATTTGGCATGAAATATCTCTAAGGTTCAGAAATACAAGATATATAGGGAATCATCACAAATATATAAGACTAAGAGTGATTCCCCAACAGATAAGAAATCAAAGGATGTGAGCAAACAGTCCTCAAAAGAGAAATTGCAAACTATTAACAAACATAAGAAACATTGCTCCAAATCACTACTAAGAGAAATTCAAATCAAAACAACTCTGAAGGCTGACTTCAAACCCAGAAAATTGTTAAAGACGGAAATAGTCCATGTTCCAGTCCATGACTCCCAATCATGGAATATCATAATATCTAAAGAATCAATATTGTGAGTTATCCAAATGGTAATGGCAAGACACACTGTGCCAATAAGGAAGTTATTTCATGTTACCAACATTGTCTTGCAAGTAAGAAGTGGCATAAATGGTGTCACCAAGAAATAGGTGATCAGAAAAGACTGTGCTCCAGTCATAAAATGAGATCAAGGGATAAAAATGGACAGTCTGAGTATCATAGTGGAGCACAAAAAAAGTGAAAAAAATTGGATAGATCTTTTATGGATGATTTACGGAAGACAAGAAATGTGCTGGATAAGAAGGTGGGATGGGTATACAATCTGTACTGTCGGAGAGAGTGTGCATAGTACTGAGGTCACAAATCAATTGATGAACTTAAGGACATTCATTGCTGCAAAACTAGAATGAAAACATTCTCATATTATCAGATATTTCACTATATTGGCAGGTCACAGATATGACTTTAGTTCATAGAAAGGAAGGAATATAGAGGAGATCCTGGAAAGCTGTCAGAATCCAGATCACTTGGTAGGATAATTGAAGCAAATAACCATAACTTACTGGAGGAAAGGCAGCATTGTATCTACAAGTAAAAATCATGCCTGACTAATCCAGGAGAATTCTTTGAGGTGAGTAAATAAATGCATGGAAAAAGGAGAAAACGATATTATTTAGGCCTTGAGAAAAACTTCTGGCAGGGTTCCACACCAAAGGCTATTTAAATAAAGTTGAGTTAAAATGGGATTAATTTCTGTCAGATGAGGAGCTGGCTGAGAGACAGGAAACAAAGGAAAGGGATAAATGGACATTTCTCTGGATGGAGAAATATAATGGATAAGGTTTCCCAGGGATCAGTGCTGTGACTATTCTCATTCAACATCTGTATAAATCATCTGGAACAAGGAATACACAGTGAAATATTCAGGCTTGCTAATGGTTATAAGATCCAAATGACTGCCTTCTAGGATGATAGAAAAAAACTGCAAGAAAATCACACAAAGTTGTACAAGTAAACAGAAAAGTCAATGATGTGCTTCAATACAGACAAGGAGAAAAGGAATGAATTTGAGGAATGATGATTGAAAGTATACTTATGGGATGGTACCTGGGCTATTAGTTGTGACAAGGAAAAGAGATACAGAGTTCCTGTGCCTACAGCCCTTCCCCCGAAAAAAAGCCAGTAGAACATATTGTTATGCTAGAGAACCACAAAGATATATCAAATTACAGTACATCCAAAATTAGAGATCTTCACTCATTCCATCTATTATTATTCTAAGTATTTACTGACACAAAGATGAATAAAATCTAGTACCTGTCCCAAACAAAGTCAAAGAGGTATTCTAATAGAGAATTTAAGATCCATAGACAAATATCCAAAACACAAAGGAAATGGTTTTGAGCACATAACAGGATTGTAAATAAAGTTCTGAAAAGGAAGAGATCGCCTTCATCCAGGGAGAGTAAAGAAAGCTCCATGAATGAGATGACATGCTAGCCAAGCCTTAAAGCAGTGGTTCTCAACCTTCCCAATGCCGTGACCCTTGAATACAGTTCCTCATGTTGCGGTGACCCCCAACCATAAAATTATTTTCGTTGCTACTTCATCACTGTAATTTTGCTACTGTTATGAATCGTAATGTAAATATCTGATATGCAGGATGTATTTTCATTGTTACAAATTGAACATAACCCACAGGTTGAGAACCGCTGCCTTAAAAGATAAGTATTTCAGCAGCTAGAACACAGAACATTCCAAGTGGAAGAAACTGCATAAGCAAAGGAATGGAGGAAGGAAATTACAGGACGTATTTCTAGAATGGGATGCAGCCTTCAAAAAGTAGAACTGCAGTTTCGTTTGCTCACATACCTCAACTATAACTTGTAGTTGGCCTAGGAAAGATTCCATGAAGAACATCTTCAAGTCAGTGAAAGTTTTATTCTATAAGGATGGGCAAAAATGAGATTCAGATCTGAGAAGATCAAGATGGAGAATAGGAAAGTTGATAGAATCAGAAGATTGAAGCTAAATATATGAAGAAGAGAGATAGTACTTCATTTGTGTCTAAAACTAACTCTGTGATGGATGTAGGTTAGGTATGACCATCATTATTTGCAACAAGAGGAAACTATGATGAGACTTAAGAGATTTTTTCCTCCATCAATGAAATTAACTACTCTGAAGGAATCAAATTGTTGTTCAAGCCTTCTACCTCCTAATACTATGTATGACTTGTCCATACATAGATTTATGTGACAAATACTATACAGTATTTTAAATGGGGAGGGAGGACCCTTGAAACTCAACAGAAGAAGTCTTAGGGTAAGTAAAAAGTAAGTACTTCACTGCAAAGCAGCTGCTAAACTTACATAAGTCATTATTGCTTAAATGTAGCACAGGATGAAAATATGAATGTGTTCTAAGAAAGGTTTAGAGCAATAGTTCTCAATCTTCCTAATGCCACGACCCTTTAATACAGTTCCTCATGTTGTGGTGATCCCCAACCATAAAATTATTTTCGTTGCTACTTCATCACTGTAATTTTGCTACTGTTATGAATTGTGATGCAAATATCTGATATGCAGGATGTATTTTCATTGTTACAAATTGAACATAACCCAAAGGTTGAGAACCACTGATTTAGAGGAATTCAAAGGTGATAGAACTATAATATGAAGGGTCCTAAGGATGTTGCATGCACGAATAAAGAAACGAGACAGACTGTGTATGGTAAGCCTCTAAATAAGCATCAATGGTACAAGTACCAGTGAAAATACTCCAGAGTCAGGAAAGGGAATGTCTGGTTTGAGGATCAACAAGGAGGCAAGTGTCACTGGATTGCAGAAAGTGTGTGGGATGCTGGGGGGTTTGTGCGCAGGGGGAGCCGGTGCTCACTAAGAGGCAGTGACACTCGAGTCTAAAACAAAGACGACTTGAAAATCACTTATAGGTGGCCCTGGAATGTGTTTTTGTAGTTGTGTTTTAACATGGGTAGGGTGTGTCTCATGTTCTTGGAATTAACTTGCAAACAAAAGAATATCTGTCCTAGAGTATTTAGACATTCTGCCCGAAAGCAGCGGAATGGTCCAAATGATTTCTTGAGGCTTCTTCCAGCTCTATGGTCATATGGCCCACCTGGGGACCAATCGAGAATGTTGTCTATTTCCCAGTGGTTCTCTTCAGCTTTATTCTTTCCTGACATTTGTCATGAGCTATTCTTCCTCTGACTGAATGATGCAAGGCTTCCTCTCTCAGGATCTCCCCTGCCCTAGGGGTATTTTGACAGTGTTTGTGTTTCAAGTTGTAATTAAACAGATTAAGCATAAGCTGTCATCAGTAAAACTCCAATAAAGCAAATGCTTCAGTAGGGTAGGTGCTGTCAAATATGAACGCAAGAAATATGCATCTTCTGACAAAGGTGGATGAATAATTAATAACTTACAGGTTTAAAAATCTCTGCAAATATTTCTGATTATGAAGCCTCTGCTCTGAAGAGTTATTCTATCTTAGGTAGTTACAAAATCACTTTCAGATATATAAATATACATCCCAAAAACTCTTATTATGCCATAAAGTATAGTAAAAAGAGGAATTTCCAAGTGGGTTTGGAGTCAGAAGATATGGGTTCAATTCCCCACTCTGTCACTGACCAGTCAAGTGTGTCACCTGTGTTTCCACAGCCAAGCCAAGACTCTCTCTGGGACTTAGTTTCCTTGTCTATAAAATGAGAGGTTTGAGATAAATCATTTTAAAGTTATCTGTGAGCTCAAAAATCCAATGACCTCTTTACCTGCCTAAAACTCATGCAATAAAAGTTCTCTTTAAACATCTGAATGAGAAGATTTGCAACAGGGTACTTTGGTGTTATAATACATTTCCCTGTGAAAGATGAATAAGAGTTACATGTAGTTTCTTGTATTTTTTTTAAATAAATATACAAAAAACTTAATTACTATTTGTTTGTTTAAATAGCAGTAAGACAAGAAGGAAATTGGTTTTAATAGCAGTCAATGGATACAGAACTAAGGAAAGAAATCTCTTCCCCCAAATATATGCAATTCAAAGCCTTCACCACTTTTTCTAAGACAGCTACCTGAAATACTTTATTGTGAAATAAAATTGGTGCACTATTTTCATTTAGCTTTTTTATAAATGACATGGGGGAAGAAGATGAGAAGTAACAGGAATGGCTGCTTTTTCTTCTTTCTCACATGTGAATTTATCCCTACCATTCTTAAATTTCTACAACCCTTTCAGTAATGCCCAAACTTCCTGCTGCCACAAAAGTCCATGAATTTTACATCAATATGCCAGAGATGCAATATGACTGTGATTATGGGATATTAGAATCTCCAAGAATCAAAATGACAGGTAACCCAAAGAGCAGCCAAAAGACACATAGTAGGCCTAAGTAGTTGGGAGTACAAACCAACAATGAACTGCCCATGAAATATAACATCAAAGATGCGATTGAAGATATGTAAGATAGAAAAAGGGAGTGGGTTGGGACATGTAGTGAGACTGAGAGACAGCATAAAGTTCAAGTGCCACATTGGTAGTCCCAAAGATTTGGCACATAATAAGAATTTTAAAATATTTATTGAATTGAATTAAGAGAACCAAATGAGACCTTCTAGTGATTTGGACATATAGAAAGAAATGTAAAAATGGAGCAGAGAGGCTATAATTTGGATTGAGGGAGGAAGTACCTGTACCAAAGGAAAAAAATCATAGATTCATTGAATTATCCCAAAGTTTATAACTGGTCACAATTATTCCTTATATCCTCCAAGTCCTGGCTCAATGAAGGGCATACATAGAGGGATGGAAACAAAAGGAACAGAGTAAAGAAATGGATCAAGTAATTTTCCAGATATTTAGAAGTATGTATAACAATTCTCCAGAATGTTTTATATTTCCCTACATCATAGAATTCTCATGCTATTCAACTTCTGTACACTAACTTTTTATCTACTTGAATAATTATTTCTAAGTGGGAAGAAGAACTTGCATTTTATAGCTAACAAGCAAATCATGAAAGATTACATGCGTTGACCAATGTCAAGTGGCAAGCAATCATCCAGTTAATAGAAGCTGCACCAGTAAAACAACAGAACTTAGGAAACAAGGTGTTAGTTTTCATAAAAGTCCTCCTAACATGGCTGAACTGTGACTGAACTGCTAAAGAACATTTGTTACTTTGAGATACCAAGAAAAAAGATACTGAGAAAGGAAATCATTTCCTAAGGAAACATACCATATGTTCTGAAGTTACAATTAAACATACATATATGTATGTACTGAAATTTATCTTCAAAGAAATATCCATTAGCATATAGGCATACTAGACCTGTGCAAATTCAATGTGGTTCCACCTATTTCTTGGTCAAAGATTTTACAGTTTTATAGTAAGGTGTAATTACTTAAAAGGAAAAAAAAGAAGCTTACTATTCTGCAAAGTTCTTGAAGGATGTTCAACATCAAATTAAAGTATGGCATTTTGTCTCTCCTTTGCTTGCAAGTTGGACCAGAAAGCCCTTTCACCCAACTCTCACCTGTGGTTCCAAGAAGTTGTAGCATGTGCAGTAGTCACATCCCTGTAAAAATGTCTCAGCAGAAGGGCTAAACCAGGTTGGTAAGTTAGGGGTATGTCTACACCAAGCACACGAAGACTTCACCCAATGGAATGGGCAGATGGGAACAATCTGTTCCTATAGCCATGAAGGCAGCTGAAGCAGGCATTATGGAGCACTTAGAGCTTGGTCAGACATGGAAGATGCCAAGATCATTCGGTCATCCTGATTTTTTATTTTCCACTAGATTTCAAAGACTTGGGAAGGGAGAGTGAGGCTAATGACTTTGAACAATTCTGCCTCACTTAAAATCCAATTCATGCACAAGTCAAGACATCACCCCCATGATGTCATGGATGAAAAATAACTAGGAAGTTGGTTGGAGATGACAGGTAGACATATTTTCATTAGTAAACTTTGGGTTGGAGCACTACTGTGATTTGATACAAAAGAAATAATCAAAAATGAAAACTAAGTCATTAGAGATAGTTAAGAATTGAAAAGGGATATAAAAGAATAACTTGTCAATCTGTTCCATATTTACAAAGTTCCGATTTTTATGGACCATCAAGTAAAATGAAGCTGCCATATTTACCACTGATTGTCCATCTGCTAAATGCAAAGATTAGAAGGGAGACGTGGTATGCTCCTATACTTCTCCTTCATCTAAATTAGAACTTGTTTAGCTTCACTTTCCAAACTGCCCAGTTGTTTGAGTTTCTTTACCATGCTATTATGTAGGCCAATATCTAAAATGATCTCTTCCCTTTGAAAAATCAACTTTCATTAAAAATCCAAATGGGAATCATTAAAAAAGTGGAAAAAAGGCTTTTAGACAATTTCTCAAGAGAAACAAGGCACGGAACAAAAAAGACAACAAGTAAGAATCCCTTTGTACTGAATGAGCAACACGCTGCTAAATGGCGCATGGCCATGGAGAGGAAATGTTTGGTTGGTAAACAAAGACCCTGTATTTGCTCAAGGCTGACCATACTGAATGGAATAGGCAAGTGGGCTAATCTTTGCCAATCCAATCCAAATGCTTTCTCCCATGCCAAATTCTAGCACGAGAGCCCTAATTCAGAAGTACACTGCTACTTGCATTTTATAATTACGGCAGCTTATATTTATGCATCACTTAAGGCCTCACAAAACTTAAGACCAGAGAGGTAAAACTAACTTGCCCACAGTCACTTAAGTGGCATAAAGGGTCCTAGACTCAAGGTCTCCTAATTTCCAGGTCAGTGCTCTCTCCCTAGAGCAACACTACACCAACACATTAGCGGTATGGGTTGGGACAATTCTCATCCTTTAGGAAAAGAGATCTCCCTCCTCCTTTAAAAAATTGTCAATGTTTTTTGCTTTTATATCTCTCTTATTTTCAAATATATCCTGATATTAGTTTTTATTACAAGGAATTTAAAGAAAAAATAGCAGCATAACAAAACTAACTGGTATTCCATACCTATAGACTTCACCAATGCAAGGAAGAGAAAAAGAAGCATTTCCCCCTGAGAGTAATCTTTTTTGGTCATTATAATTATGTAACACTCAGTTTTGACTTTCTGTTTTCTGTTCTTTCCTTGCCCATTTTTGTAGTCACTGTGTATACTGTCTCCCCTGGTACTGCAGAGTTCACTCAGCATCAGTATATATTAGGTTTCCCATGCTTCTCTGAATTCTTCATATTAGTCATTTCTCATGACATAGTAAACTCATTACATTTATATTTCACAATTTATTTAAGAATTTTCCAATCCGTGGGCTCCTACTTTGTTTCCCATTCTTTTAGAAATATTGCTATGAATATTTTTGTATACATGGACCCTTTCTCTCTGTCTTTGACTTCTTTGGGTTTATGTCTAGCTGTGGGATCTCTGGGTTGTACATGAACAGTTTAATCACGTTTTAAGGATAATTTAAAACTGCTTCCCAAAACAGTTTGAACAATTCCCAGTTCCATCAACAGTGTATTACTGTGTACTTCTTCCCATAGCACAACCAACACTTTCCTTCTATTGTCTTCTTTGACAATTTTCCATGTATAATGCAAACTCTGCATTTCTCTGGTTATTAGGGAATTAGAGTTCTCTTTCAGCCAGTCATGATTAATTGCAATTCTTTTGGGAAGTATCTGTTCCCCAAAGACTCTTTATAAATTGTGATTGTTTCTTAGTTTTATAATATTTGTGATAATTCTCTAAGTATTTGCCCCTTTTCAAAGATATCTGATGAAAAGAATCCCCCCTCCCATTTAGTAATTTCCATTTGTTAACAAGGGATGGCACTCTAAAGAAAAGAAACAGAGGGAGGAGAATATATTTGAAAATTACAGTAAAACACCTTAACTAATATGGCAATATGTTTTACACCATTGAACATTATAACCTATATTAAATTGCTTACTGTCTTAGGAAGGGGGGAGGTTCTGAGAGGAAGCCAATTTGGAACTCAATTTTTTAAAAAAATGAATGCTAAAAGTTGTCTTTGTACATGACAGGGGGAAAATAAAATATTTTAAAAGAAAATTAAGGTGATACAAAACCATTTTTTAAAAATTTCCTTTCTATATTGGCTACATGGATTTTGTTTGAGTAAAAGTTTTTCAATGTCATAAAATCAAAATGATCAATTTTATGTTTTATTATTTTCTCTATCCCTTTTTGGTTACTAACCCTCCTTTTAGTCATATAATTGTAAGATTCCTAATCTTTTTTTTTCTTCTAATTTTTATGGTGTAATATTTTATATTCAAGTCTCATATCTATGTTAGAAATTATTATAGCATAAAGTCCACCAAATTGTTTTCTAGGTTTCTGAGCAGTTCTTAGGAAATAAAGAGTTCATCTCTGTGCATTTTATGTTCTTTGATTTATCTCAGGGGTAGAGAACCTATGGCCTTGAGGCCACATGTGGCCTTCTAGGTCCTTTACAGGTACTTTACAGAAAAAATCCCCTTAATAAAACGATTTGTTCTATAAAACTTGGACTCAGTCAAAAGGCTGCACTCAAGGACCTAGAGGGCCTCATGTGGCATTGAGGCTGCAGGTTGCTCACCCCAATTTATGCAATACTGAGTTGTTGACTTCAACAGTTTCTAATTCTTATTTATTATCTATTTTTTCTTACAATATCTTTTTGAGGTTAAAAAAAATCAGCCCCTAACATAATAGTTGTACTGTTAGTATCCTCTGCTTTATAAAACACATTAGACAAAAAGCTAGTATGATTTAAGGAATACCTTTAAATGAATTTGGTTTTTATTTATCACAATAGATACACACACACATATACACATGAATGTGTGGGTATATGTATAATATATATATATATATATATGTACGCATATATATACAGCAAAAAAATTATACTGTATGTACGTATGTATGAATGTATGGGGCAGCTAGTTGGTACACTGGGCTTGGAGTCAGAACCTGAGTTCAAATTTGGCCTCAGATACTTAATAGATGTGTGACTCTGCACAAGCCACTTAACCCTATTTGCTTCAGTTTCCTCATCTAGAAAATGAGTGGGAGAAGGAAATGGTAAACTGCTTTTTGGTATCTTTGCCAAGAAAACCCCAAATGAGATCACAAAGAGACTGAAACAACTGGACAACAATATGTATAAATTATTATTTGTTCAGCCTACAACAGGTATACCTGCTAATTTATTATGTAGAGTCATGCTACAGATTTTGTCAGAGATACATAAAGATCAATATGGCAATACTTAGTGTCCATATGGATTCATGGCCACCTTGAAATAAACTCCAGAGTTCCCGGAGTACCTTGGCTCATGTGTCTGAAACCACTAGATTAGGAAGATCTAACTGCATGTTAACCCATCCCTTTGGTTGCTGGTTTAGGAAAATTCAGGCATTTAATGACCCAGGCCATAACAATTCAACTTAATTAAACTTAAATGTCAACCATGAACCAAGTTTGGCTTCCCTCTATGGTTCAGTTTTTTAGGGTTCACCAACCCAAGACAAATGAGCCTCCTAAGCTTTAAGAGGTAGGCTATGGGGGGGCGGAGCCAAGATGGCAGCCTAGGAGCAGCAAGGTACGGTGGCTCCCACACGGCCACCTCAAAATACCCATAAAATATGACTCTAAACAAATTCTAGAGCTCTAAAACGCACACAAATATATTTTCTGCTGAAGTCAGCTCAGCTACTAGGGACCACCTCAGTGCTGGGAGCTGAAACCAGCCCAGCCTGAAACCATGGCTTGGCCCTGGGGGCAGCCTGATGAGCCCAGCCAGCTGCAGCTGGAGATTCAGGAGAGCAGATCAGGGGCAGCTGTGGCATTTTCCAGAATAATCAAGCCGTAAGAAAAAAGGACTAAGTGAAAGGTCAGTGGAACTTGGCTAAAATTGGGGGAGAAAAGCGTGTCTGGCCAAACTGCCTCCAGGGCAAGGAAGCGGCAGAAGCAGAGGCCCTGCACCTGCCCCCACGTTGCTGCTTTAGAGCTCCCAGCCTGCAGACTGCAGGGGGGCCAAGCGATCGTTCAGAGGCCAAAAGCTCTTGCGTTGAGTGGCCTGGATCCGGATCGTGGTCTTGGGTGGTGGTCCTGGGGTACGTTTACAGTGAGCCAAAGCTGGTGAGGGCTACAGCGGTCTCCTAAAAGTGCCAGGAGCTGGGAAAACCCCAGTGATTTGGGACAGAGCTTTCCCCTCTGGAAGCAGAGTTCCACAGAGCTAAAAAATCATTGACTGACCAACCATGAGCAGGCAAAGGAAGCAAAGTAAGAACAGCTTTGGGGAAAAGAAGGATCAAAGCAGGAAACAGGAGGAAGACAACACAGTCAGAACTCCCGTACCAAAAGCTTCCAAGAAACAGGAAGACTGCCTAAAAGCCAGAGATCAGCTTAAGAAGGATTTTGAAAACCAAATGAGAGAAGTGGAGGAAAAAATGGGAAGAGAAATAAGAATGCTGCAAGAAAATCATGAAAAGAGAGTCAACAACCTGACTGAAGAAATTAACACCTTAAAAAATAGATTAACTCAAATGGCAAAAGAGGCCCAAAAAGCCAATGAGGAGAAGAATGCCTTAAAAAGTCAAATTTGCCAGATGGAAAAAGAATCTCAAAGGCTTTCTGAAGACAATAATTCCTTCAGAATTAGAGTGGAGCAAATGGAAGCA
>CM053589.1:25147191-25168747 GCA_028646515.1 Pseudochirops corinnae | reverse complement strand
GACTTAAGATACACAGGCACTGTGGTAGGGAGATACATCCTGCCCTACCGGAAAGTCAGAGGGTTGATAGGGGAGGACATAGGAGAGAACAGATTGGGGGAGGGGTTATACAATGGGATGGTTGTTTTGGCGGGGTGGGTAGGGGAAAGATGGGGAGAAAATTTATAACTCAAAATCTTGTGAAAATGAATGATATAAACTAAAATAAGCAAAAGTTAAAAAAAAAAGAGCTAGGCTATAAGAAATCAATTATACAATATAATTCATCACACTTGTGAAATCAAGTTGAATGTATTGGTTGTAACCAGGACTGAAATTAGAAATCCACTAATATATAAGAAAGGCGGGGGGGAGTAGGAGGGGAAGTTGCATGAGCTCAAATAAGAAGTAAATCAACTACCTCCTGTGTGACCTCTTAGACAGTCACTTTTATAGGAAGAAAAATCTATTTGGAGGATAGAAAAGGTCTACCCTGTGTTTAAATAGACAGGAAATACTATAAGCAAAGGTGAGGAAAATATAGACCTTGAGTGGGGAATAACAGCAAGAGGTCCAGTTTGGCTTAAACAAAGTATATAAAGTACAGAGGAAAGTATGAGAAAAAACTGTGAAAATGAAGTAGCAATAGATTGTGGTAGGACACAAATGCCTGACTAACTTTTATTCTAAAGGTGAGAGGAAGCCATTGAAGGGCTTTTAGCAGATGAATGACTACCAGATCTGCACAAAATGAACATCTGGCAACAAAGATTGTTAAGGACAAATTAGAGGGACAGTGAAAACTATAAGTTAGTGGATGCGAATAAGACCTGGACCACAGCGATGACTGTAAGAGAAAGGAGGATATTGATTTAACGATGACTTATAAATACACAAATTAAAAATAAAGGCTATGTAAAGAAAGACGCTATCTGCATCCAAAGAAAGAACTGATAAATAGAAGTATGTATAGAACAATTTTACATACATACATGTATGTATGTATATAAATATATATATATGTATGTGTGTATATACATGTGTGTGTATAGATATAGATATAGATATAGATATAGATATACCTATTTGTGTCTAATGGTAGACACCTCTGGGAGGGAGGGAAGAAAAAAGGGGAAAAAGGAGTTTACATGATAATGTTGTTGTATATTTGCAGAGAATAGCAAGCTGTACATGGTAGATTTGCAGTTTCATGTGCAACCATCTTTTTGTTATACTGTGTTTTGAAATGCTTGTTTTGTTCCATGCATTGAAAAGAAATAAAGAAGAGAGAGAATGATGAATATGAGAAATGATATAAAAGGTAGAATTAATGAGACTTTGGCAACTTAAATTTAGGAGGTGAATAGAAAGGGATAAGTCAAAAATAACAGAAGCTTTGAGGATTTGAAAGTGTTGTAGTTGACAGAAATAATGAAGTCAGGAGGAGGTGAGGAAAGATAAGTTCAGATATATATCTGTTGAGTATCTTAAACTCAACATTGGGACAGCCTGGTTGGAGCTAGATGTGCAGTAAGCAGTTGAAATTTCAATGTGAGCCTGGGAGAAAGATCAGGGATGAAGACACAGATTTGGGAGTCACCTGTATAGAACTCATTATTGAAACTTTTAGAAGTGTATTGATGTCAGTTAAGAAAACCGAGGATAGAACTTTGGGCAAAGCCAATATTAAGTAATTAACAACAAGAAATGGAGATATTAGAGAAAAAACCTAGGAGGATATGGCATGATGGACATCCTTGGACAGCAATCAAAAATGACTAGACTGACAAAGCTTTTTCTGACCCTCCCAAAACTGCCTTGTGTTTGTTTTGTGTATAAGTTTTTGTGTCATGTGTTGTCTCCCCTGATAGAACAAAAGAGCAAGAACTATTTCATTTCTACTTTTGTATCTCTAGCACTTAGCACAGAACCTGGTACATAATAGGGGCTTAATCTATACTTGTTGACTGAGAGACAGACCTAACTCCATATTTCAGTTGGTCGAATTCTTTCACAATGATCAGTGAGTTCTCTTTCTAGTATGACTCAAAGCTACTGGGAAAACTACATATCCTGCTTTCAGAGAAAGTGTTGTCCAGTTTTAGAACCTCCCCAAACTGCAAAAGCCTCACTAAAAGTCTTCAAAGACTTTGTAACCAGGAAGGATGAAAAGACTCCTTCACAAGGTCTCATAGGAGAAAAGAAATTAAATATATGTACATATATATATATATATAATTTCTTATTTGGGGGGTACTGGTTCTTGGGAATGGCATGCATTTGGCATATTTCCCCAGTACAAAGAAGCAGCCTGGCTTAGTGAATAGACACTCAGTCTTGGAATCAGGAAGAACTAAGTTTCAGTCTCACCTCTGACACTTACTGACTGTAACCCTGAGCAAATCACTTAATTTCGTGGTGGCCCAGGCAACTGAGACAGTAAATTGCTGAGCAGATGCCAGTCTTCACTTGTTAAAGAAGTTGATGCTACAGCCATAAACTCATAGGTTTGACCCCTTCCTGACACCAACTCCAGAGAGAGAGGATCCGTGTTGGCCTTCAGGTTATCAGTCTGTCATGCAAATGGTTTAAAGCAAAATGACCCAAAGTAGTGCCCCTCTGCCCAGTTCCATGTTACCAGGGTCAAATAGGAAACTGTGAAGTAATTAGGAAGTCAAGGCCAGACATTCTGCTTTGGCTTTTTATAACTGAGCTGCCAAACAACTCCTAGCCAACTTCTCAGAAAACTTTCAGGCACTTTCTCAAATTCCAACTAAACCATCAACTATGTGACCCTAGGGACTAAACAGCTCACAGGGTGGTAATGGGATATAAAAATCTGCTAACTTGAGGTCAGTGGCCTAAATTCAAGGGTGTGAAGCTGCAGTAGTAATATACCACAGATAAAAACTTCTATAAAACTTTGGTAGTTTAGGACTGATTCCTTCCTGGCAGAGAGGTGACTACGTCAAATCAAGCATGAACTCTATTAATAAGAGGTGATACAGAAATCCAAGGAGGTAGTTCTCTTCAGAACCACGGAGAGGAGAGGGCGTATGAAGTACCTTGTCCTATATAGGGCCCATTATGTGTAAAGCTTTCAACAAGCATTCAGCTGAATTAGAAGCTAAGTCTGAACATATAACAGGTTCAGAGATTTAGACCTGGAAAGGAATTTATTAGTGACTAAATACAAGTGTCTCATACTCAACATATATTTATTAACTAGCTTATCTATTCTTTGAAGAGAACAATGATATAGTAGAAAATGGTCAGGGAAAACAGAATCAATTGATTTCCTTTATTTTGATTCTTGTGCCTAAAATCATGATATGTATTACATGACACGTAGTATAGGCTGACAAGTTTAAAGGCAAAAGTCATGAAGAGTTCAACAACAGGACCATTACTGATATGTATCTAGCCTAATACATCCCCACATTTGGCCTTACAGACAACATCCATGAGAAACAAGAAAGAAATTGTGTGGGCAGAAGCTCTCCTATCCTATACACTCATACAAAGTGAAAGTCCCTATCTCCCCCAAATCCCACAAGGTACCCTCTCAATCAGGAAATTTTACATGAGAAACAGAGTAGATCCTCTCCACAAAATATAAATAAATAATAAAAAAAATTTTAATGGGAATCTTTACATCACAGTGTCTGTGGCCCTTGCTTCTATTGCCTGCTCTGGTCCTGAGTCAGTGGGGCTGATCAAATTGCTTCAGGCCAGATAAATCACTGAAAGGGAAAAAAAAATTACGCCCACATCATGCAGGTGTTTGCTTGCCTCAAGGCACAATTTAGGACATGTAAGTACAAGTCAGCTACATAAGGGTATGAACACAAAGAAAAGGCACAATTTATAAGGCAATTTTGCTAAAATGGGCTCTAATGTTTCCGTGACTCAGTTTCCACATACCAAAAAAAAGTAGACCTGACAATAAACACTTTGAGATTTTTATATGAAATTTATCCAGGTCTAAGTTTTCTCTTACATAAAACTGGCCTGGACAATCTCCACAGTACCTTCCGACTATAAAACTCTAAATTCTAGAATATTCAAAACAGGCAAAACTTTAATGAAGCATGTCTACTCCATAGCCGAGTAGAGATTTAGCGCCCTGACTTCATTTCCTTCTGGAAAGAAGAGAAATAATAAGAGTCTTTAAAAGGTATTTATCAAAGATCCAAAGGTGCAGGGAACTGACCCTCTCCCAACTGCTGTATTGTTAAGTTTGTTTTTGCTATTTGTGGCATATGGAGTATTTTTTTTAAATCTATTTTATAGATCTGAAATAATGGAATTTCAGAAACACACTCCCCTAGGGGAAGGACCTTCAAATGAAAATCTGTGAGGTGGATGGAACTAGTTACCTGAATGGTATATTTACTGGGTTCAAGATCTGTTGAAAATCTTAGCTCTGCCAAATGACCTGAGAGTAAAACCTAAAGAAGTAGAAATTCTGTAGAAGATCCAAGTGGGCAAGGAATAGGGCTTTTGTTTTTTTAATGTGAGGGAAAGTTCAATCATTGGAGCCCCTTCCAAAGGATAGAAATTAAATAGGCACCCTTCTGGAAAGGGAGAGGCAAAAAAGTCTGTGACATCTCTCATAGCTAAGAAAAAAAGACCCAGATACCAGATTGGGGAAATAAATGGGGAAATTTAGCCTAAAGTACAGTACCAGCAATAACAGCAGACGAGACCAACCAGGACTGTGATAAATAGGACAAAGAGTGAGATTAGACTTAAGCTCCTTTAAGAGTTGCAAGGATTGTCTTTTGCCTTTCTTTGTATCTCCAGTTCTTTGCACAGTGCCTAGTATTTGTGTGTGTGTGTATACACACATATGTGTACACATATACATACATATATGTATGTATATATGCACACACATATCTATATACAGAGAGAGAGTAGGCATTTAATAAAAGTCTGATTAAAAAGGCTTCCAGAAAACAAGAGTTGTGAGGTTTCCCAAACAGTGAATGAGGTACCTTTAAGGTCAGACAGAAAGCAACATTAAGTACAGAAAAGGATTCTTTGAAGGGTGACAGGGAAAGGCCTCTCTCATGTATAAAACTAGAGTTGTGGTAAGATATTCAAGAACCTTGAATCACTGAGGGGACTACAGAGTCATAAATGAATGGGAAATATATTTGCAATCCAGATAAGAATTTTCCACCAAAACCACACTCATTAGGTGGTGAGTTCTTTGAGAGCAGTGACTAGTTTTTGCCTATTCTTTCATCCTCAGTGCTCAGCACACTGCCTGGCCCACAGTAGGCAGTTAATAAATGCCAACTGACTAATGAAAAGAGGTTGAGATACATATTCAGACATAGTCAATACTGGTTTATTTTGCTTTCCCACCCCCACCCCAATCTCTTTGTAAATCTTTGTTACTAAAGGATTGCTAGAAGGAAAAAGAAGAGGTTGGGAGAACACAATCCATATATATTGCAATTAAACATGATGGATATCAAAAAAGCACCAGGAAAAAAATAAGGAAAGAAACTTAAGAGTCTGAACTCATATTCAACCTTGAAATGTTTTCTGCAATGGATTCTATATATCAATAAAGGTTTAGTTCCCTGTACATTGTCCCAGGAGGGCAGGGCCAGGTGTTAAGCATCCTTGAAGCTTTATAACACTTTCTTTTGAACCCTGTGTGTTTCCCTGTTAAGATCAGCAATAAAGTTCTTCATCAAAACCCCACTTTTAAAAGGGTTAGTGATAATTTCATGGACAATAGGATAAGGGAGAAGAGAAAACATACATCTCCTATCCCAAGAAGGTGGGAGAGAGGAAGCCAAGTGAGGCGTATGGTAGCAGTGACTGTCAACACAGGGAGTCCAGAACCCAAACCTTTGGCCTTTTTAGTTATGGAAGAAAAGTGGACACAAGACATCTTACCTCTCAATACGGTCTCCATTCATGGTTTCTAGTCACAGATAAATTAAGGAATTTATCTAATGGGTTAGAACACTGTATATTAGAAGGTACAAGAAAACTGGATAAAATATATAGCACTTTATCCAATTTTATGCATAAATAATAATGAAATAATTCATTAGGAAATTTTCCTGAAAATATGAGATAAATGATTATATATGCATAAACTCAAATACTGAAAAAACACAGTGAAGTATTCCTCATCTAAACTGGTTTTGTTTTCTTTGCACTGCCAACAGGCTCCATCCTGATACAAACTCAGTTAAGGTAGGAATACTCTAGAGGGCAAGTATTCCAACACACCAGAGCTCCACAGTAACAGATTATTGTAAAGATTTAGATATATAACCGTACCCTGAATTTTAAAAAATCCCCTGGAAACAAAGCTCTTTTATAAGAAGTCAACTCTGTCAAAAAAAAAAACACAACAACAAACAAACCACAAAGAAATTTTCATAAATCATGCTAAGCAGAGGTGCCTCCCTTCACAGCTGCATGACAAAATTCCCTCAGTGCACTGCTCCTATCTGTCCCTGCCCAATGGAAGGTTGTGATGAAGTGAGCCTTCTCTTGCTGTGGGTGGCAGTTGTCTGTATTCTTACTGAATGCTAAAAGTATTGGAATATTACAAAACTGAAAGATGCAATTCAGGACCACTCCCCTGAGGAAGGGAGGGCAGAGACCACCAAGGAATATCATTAATCTTTGAACAGAGGAAAATATGTATGGAGAATATGCCTGGGCTGTTAGAAGCTTGTCTGTTCAGTCATCCTTGGCATGTGTCACCTGATATTCAGTTACCTTCTAGCTCTTTGGAAATGGAGGGGAGAAGAGAAAAATTCTCTCTTCCTATTGCAACTTCCACTCAGCCTCAACCAGGAAAATGGACCCCTTCAAGTCACATTAACCATCATGGAGGAAATGGTTGTTCATTAATAAGCAGGACCTCCCTGTCTCTCACTTCAAAACTGATGCCCCTTGGAATTTATGGGTGGGAGTGGGAAAGCAAGACCCTCAGATCTGGCAGAGCTTAAAATGCATAAGATACATGATGTAGCATGGGAGCAGAGCTGAGCAGACCTAGAGCTTAGAAAAAAAGAATATGAAATGTTACCTCACCAGAGCTGCAACAGTGGGTGGGGTTTTCAGACAGTTCTCTTTCCTTCTCTTAATCTCTCTTTCTCTGCTCCTTCCAACTAGGCAAGAGAACAGTGCTCTCTCTGACCTACTTTTCTTCTCTTTTGGAGGACACAGAAATGAAAAAAATAGCTAACATTTCTGGAGTGTTTTAAGGTTTTCAAAACACTTTACAAATATCTCATTTGATCCTGACAAGAACCTTGTGCAATAGGTACCATTGTTATTTCCATTTTACAAATGAAGAGACTGAGGTAGGCAGAGAAGTTAATGACTTATCCAGGGTCACACCACTTGTATCTGAGGTGGGATTTTACTCCAAGTCCAGCTTTGTATACTATATCTACTATACCTACTAGCTGCCTAGATAGATAGATAGATAGGTAGATAGATAGATAGATAGGTAGATAGATAGATAGATAGATAGATAGATAGATAGATAGACAGATAGATACATAGATACATAGATAGATACATAGATATAAATACTGAATCCTCATTTCCTTTGTGTCTGAACCATCTCTGTGGGCAGCATTGGATAAAAGTTTACTTTTTTGGCAAACAAAGGAACAAGAGACAGTCTTTTTTCTTTCCTTTTTCTCCCTTTTGCCTTCTTTGCCAGAAGCTGGGGAGTCCAAGTGGCCTCATGTCAAGTCAAGGCCAGGCGGGCCCAAGAGAAATATTTATTGCCATCCTTCTTTCAGAAATAACTGTGTGCTTCATATTTTTAGGATTAAAATTGTTAAGAACTCTCATTCTTTATATAGGAGTTCTTTTGATATATTTGTATGTTTGCATTGAACTAATAATGTCCTTTGCTAACCCATGTCCTTGATAGTCTACATTAAATACCACTCTCAAGCTTGATATAGTCTTATTCCAGCCTCCTAGATACTCTGTGGTCAATGCCTAGAAAGATTCCTAAAGTGCTAGGTATGGTAAGATTCCTGGTACGAAAGCTGTTTGTTTGGTTGTTTTTTCTTGTTAACAGAGTCCCCATTATCCCAAGGTATGATTTCTAATTACATAACTGTTTAATAAATATTTATTAGATATCTCTTATGTGTGAGGTACGGTGCTAGATGCTGGACATAAAAAGACAAAAACAAAACAGTCCCTGCCTTTCATAGCTTAAATTTGGCTGGAGTCTATTTTCCAAAGAACATAAAGTTATTATCCCCATTTCATGGATGAAGAATCTGAGACACAGGAAATTGAGGTGATCAAGCCATGGTCAATGAGCAAGTAAATATCATAGGTAGGATCCAAATCCAGGTTTTCCAAACTTAGTCCAAGTATTCCACCCACTACACCCTACGTACGCCATTCCAGAAAAGGGAAACTCCCCCTTACTGCATACAGCAGGTATCTGTCATTCCAGCACTGTGAACTGGCTGAAAGTTAATAGGTCTTATTGGGAGGGCCAAGATATAAACACCATATTTGAATTCAGAAAACAATTAATCCTGTGTCCTGAGAGACCCATTGGCAAAAGAGAGATTCCTAGGTTTAAAATGGCATTTTCATTAAAATTCTGACTAAGACAAAAGTTTAATTCAGTTCAGAGGTAAAGAAGTTGAATTTGAGCTAGTAAAAAGTCAATTCCTTTCCAGTAGTAAGGATGCTAGTAAGGATGCAGTAGTAAGGATGCTAGATTTTGGTTAGGGAGTAGACTGTAAGCCCATTACTAATAGGTAATACAACTTCCTTCAGGCCAGCTTAAACTAAGTTAAGTAAACCTGACTATCCAATATTTCTCAATATTATTCTGTTTTGGTAATACATTCTTTTCATCATTCCCTAATAAAACTTTTTAACCCTGATTACATTCTATTATTTTAAGAATTTGGTCTATACCTGGGCCAGGAATTTCTAGGTTTAGTATCATAGATGCTGATCTAAGACTAGTGTCAGGAACAGAGTAGGAATTAAAATAATTCTACAAAGCAAAAGATTTGGGGCTCAAAGGTGTTACCTTACAAAAGTAAACAGGATCATTCCTAAGAACAAATGATCTGCTATTTCTGCCCACCACATGGCTACCTGCAGGGGACGACTGAGGTTAATGAATACCCAGACCACTGCTTGGAATAGAGGAAGCCTGTATCTCTCCTTTGTTTCTTCTGGGGATCCTGTCTTGCTCTAACCCAGGTCTTCCTCTCGGCAAATTCTCACCTACCACCTCCTTGTATAAATCATCCCACTGCCTCAATCTCCTTAATCATAATCTAATCTGGGGTGGGGAACCTGTGGCCTCCAGGCCTCATGTGGCCCTCTAAGTCTTCAAGTGTGGCCCTTTCACTTGAATCCAAACTTCACAGAATAAATTCCCTGAATAAAAGGATTTGTTCTGTAAAACTTAGACTCAGTCAAAAGGCTGCAACCAAGGTCCTAGAAAGGCCTCATGTGAACTTGAGGCCACAGGTTCTCCACCCCTGATCTAACCACTTTCCTTTCCACTTCCCCCAAATTCCCAGACATTCATGTTAAGGTTTTCTAGCACATTTGACAGTATTTTCATCATTTTAATTTTTCCCTATTACAGCCTACTCTTTTCCCTCCTATCTACTTCTGTGGATATTCCTGAAAAGAAAATGGTCACCACCAACGTCCTTAGCATTGTCGAAAGGTTCAGCATCCAAAGTAGAAATTGTTTTATCAGTGGAAATAGCATTAAAGAAAATAGACCCTAAAGACTCTGAGATCTTTCCATGCAATCTGTAGCTGAAACCTCTTATGTGACTTGTCTCCACCCTCACCCCACCCCTGCCCCTAAGCAGAACAGGAGCTTCTTGAAAGCAGGGACCGTCTTACATTCCTATTCATATTCCTGACACTTTGTACATAAGTGTTTAATAAGTGCCTTTTAATTTATTCATTCATTATTTTCCATCTTAAAACACATCCCTATGCTGCCTTTATTATCTCAAGTTCTGGTTATGAAGTTTCTGACCAAAAAAAAAGAAATGAAATCCATTAATCCCATGAAACTTAACAGTATTGTGCAATAAAATTCCATGTAAACAGCTATATCCTGTAAGACAAGATATGTAAGACAATCCTATCCTGCCTCACTATCTTAAGAATCAATCATATCATATGTGTTTGGATTCTAACATTTGGCTTTAACATTTCCTACACATGGTCTAGGAATTCACAACACTTGAAAACATTAATGCACAGCACTGATAGAAACAGAGTTGCCTCCTTTACACTAGGCTCACTCCATATCTGGCACATACTTTCCCCAAATGGGAAAGTAATTAAGTGTTTTGTTTTAAGGAAGAATTTTCTTTCCATCACTTCCAACGCAGAGAAGGCTGAGTAAATAGATATGCCACTAATGTCAACAAAGGACTGAGATAAGTTGAGATGACAATGCCATATGAAAGCTGAAACCAATATTTGCCATTACACAGACAAATCATCCCAGCCCACAATCCCAAATTTAATTTAATCCTTGACCCCTGAGACTGAAAGGCTGACATTCCAATTAACTATTTATCACAAAATAGCAACTCAGCATAGTGGTAGTAGAAAGGGCAATTAGGTCTGGTGTCAGAGGATATGGGTTTGAATCTTGACTCTGTCAACTCCCCATCTGTGTGACCTTGGTTAATCAATAACAGATACATGGATAGAAACAAAGATACATAAAGAGAAAATGTGTATACAAGTAAATGTGCATATAACATGTATACTACACAGCAATGCTTTTTCATCAAATACTTAAGAGTAGTAACATTGTGAATGTGGCTTCTCAGATACACATTTTTACTCTGAGAGCTTTCAAATAAGTGGTAATTTGCTATAGGTTATAATGTAATATTCAGTTGAACACATTAATTATCACTAATGCTTACTGAATTAATAAACTGAGTACCCAAAATATACACAATATGTATGCTACAATACAATATGGCAGTCATCTCAGACCACATTAAGAGAAGCATAGCTTCCTGGAACAGGGATCTGCATTCTAGGAATACTGCATCTGCCCTAACTAGATCTTGTTCGGAATATTGTGTTCAGTTCTAAACCTCACAATTTAAGAAGAACAGTAATAAATTAAAGAGTTTCCCGAAGATGACAACAAGGAGGGAGAAAGCATTTAAGTGTGTGTCATATGAAGACCAACTGAAGGAACTGGAGATGTTTCACCTAGAGAAGAAAAGATGGGGAGAAAGAAGGGGAAATGTTAGCTATCTTCAAGTGTCTGAAGGATTTTTGTGTGGAGGAGGGATTACATTTGTTTTCTTTAGTCTCAGAAGGCAGAGCCGGGAGCAAGGGTAAAAATAATAAAGGGCCAACACAGGCTTAAAGTCAGGAAAGATTTCCTGGTAATTAATTAGAGTTGCCCCAAAGTGGAATAAGCTAACTCAAGACATGTCAAGTAAAGGATAGAAAACCACTTGTCAGTTATGTTACAGTGGAGAGTTCTTCAATATGCAGAATGTAATAGATACCTACTGAGCTCCCTTTGAACTCTCAAATTCTATCATACGTAAAAGATACTGGACTAGATACTAAGGGATAAAAAAAAAAATGCAGTCGTTGCTGCCTTCAAAGATTTTGCATTTTACTGAAGAGATATGACATGTCCATAAATCAAAATAACCTGCAGATAAGGAGAACACTAACAATTGTGGAGGCAGAGCTAAACTGAGCCCAAAAGTAAGAAAAGACTTCTGAGAGGCATAATTCAGCAGGAAATTCACTTCAGGGATATAGAACTAATTGCCTTGTGTGGGAACAGAGAGGATGGAGATGGAATGGAGTGTTCAAAGCAGTTAGTAGTAGACTTTGGCTGGAGCACAAAATGAACATAATGTAATAATGTTGAGAAAGAATGGAAGGAATCAGACTTTGAAGTCTTAATTGCCAAGTTGTTTGTACTTTACACTAGAAGGAAGGCTTACTCTAGATTTTCTAGATGCCCTATGAAATCCCTTCCAGCTCTAAAATCTGTGATTGGATATTATGCTTTTTGCTCAAGAAACACAGGTAACTAACAAATATATGTAACCCAAAGCCACTCCTCAGTATATAAAGGGTCAAAGAAGAAATATAAACTATTTAAAACCATATGAAACATTGTCCCAAACTACTAATAAGAAAAATACACATCAAAACTACTCAATATTTGCATCATACATAGGAAAAAATGACAAAAACAACAAAAGATAGAGTCACTATTGGATGCATTATGGAAAGACAGATATACTAATGTACTTGATATAGAGCTATGAATTGTTCCAACCATTCTAGAATACAATTTGGAATTGTGCTAAGAAAGTGACTAACATTCTCATACCCTAAAATTCAGATATCTCACAATATTCCAAGTATTGACATATTCTGCCCAAGAGGTTAAAGACAAAAAGGTCTCATGTTTACCAAGATATTCATTGTTTATAGTAGGAAAGAACTAGAAACAAAGAATATGTGCATTAACTAGAGAATGGCCAAGCAAGTCATAGCATATGAATGTAAGGGAATGTTATGATAATATATAAAATTATAAATATGATGAATACAGAGAAGCATGGGAAGATTTTTGTGAACTGATAACTGATGATAAAATAAGCAGAAGCAAGAAAAGAACATATACAATGACAACAGCAATGCAAATAGAAAGAATATCAACTAAACAATCAAAACTTAATTCTGTGAAATTATAATAAACAAGCTTGGACAGAAGGAAGAAATATGAGAAGTTACCTTCCCCTCATTCAGACTTTTTCAATATGTGTTAACTTTTGTGTCATATTTTCCTCCTCTTTTCCTTTTAATAAGGGATAATTTTCTGGGGCAGAGGGAAGAAATATAAAAACCTAAGTTGTCAATAAATTTTTTAAAATGGCATTATGCTTTTAATAACTTTGCCGATGTTTTCCAACTAACTTTTTTACATGAGTTATGTATTTTAATATTTTGATGGATATGTAAACTTAAAAGTTTACAAAGTGCTTAATATTCATTGTCTTATATGACATTTACTGCACAGGTATAGAATTCAACCCTCCATGCCTTCTCTTTGGATCTCTTTTTCAAATCCAGCCACGCAACCCAGGAGTTTTGTGGGTGAATTCACTGATGTGTAACTGACAAAAGTTGGATACCTCTTGAGGTGAATGCTAAGTATCTTACATGTAATTTAATTATGTCTAAACAAAAAAATCTGTAAAAATACATCTCAAAATGTATAATGTAAGTCAATGGGGAAATAAGATTGAACATACACATTTTCATTTTATATTCAATACATTACTATGCAGTCATATGTTACTTTACAATTGTTCCCTTGTCTTTTATCTATGTCTTGTTTGAGCTCTTTTAGAGCAAGAAATGAAACTTTACTTCCCATGTCAAATGTCTATGTAGAGTGGAAAGAGAAATACATTTGGACCTAGAAGGTCTATGGCCAAAATCTCATTCTGCTACTCGCTAGTTATGTGATCTTGGGTAAATCACTCCTAAGTCTTATCTCTAAATGGGAACCTACCACGCTATCTTGCATGAAGTTGCTTACTGTTTGCTGAATTGTTCTATTTTATGGCCGTCATCACCCTGTGTGTTTTATATAAACAACTTCAATGGTGCAAAACCAGTCACCTGGGTCATAATCTACTTTATCTGTCTCTTTACTTTAAAGACCATGCAAACCTCTCAAAATAAAGACTCTGAAAATTATGCTCCTTCTGAGCTTCCCTATTGGTCCAACACAAAGATTTATGGCAATATTGGGCTATGAGAAGCTTTTAAATAATATTCCACTCCATATTTTATTACTGGACCTATCAAATAAAACCTCAAAATTGCTTTTGTAAGGAAAAATAGAACTTCATAAAGTCTATGATTCTTTTTTTTTTTTTGTCTTGTCTTGAAGGCCTTTATGTTAATAACAGACTTTTGTGTAATCAATCTCACAGAGTCTTCCAATCAAACATATCTGGTATGTGTGCCCTCTGGATCTAATGCAGTTTTCTACTAATAACACCTCTGTAAAACAAAATAAACAAACAAACAAAGCTGAAACAGAAACTTAAACAAAGGGGCAAACTGTCTAAAATACAACTCCTCTCAGGTAACTAACAACCAAGCAATGGGGAGAGAAGACCTTCATCTATCCTCCCAGAAACTTGGGGGAAAGAGTTTTACTTTAAAGCATTTTACCCTTTGACCAAGAACTGTAATATGTCCTTATTTGGGAAATAAAGAAATCATAAATAAATGATGCATAACTAGCACTGTTCCAGGAGAGGTTGATCTAAGATTGGACTGTTTCCCACACTTTCCCCTAATCACAGGAGTTCAGAACTTAGCTGGGAAAAAGTTTTCCTGAACTACAATCCTAACAATAAAGCTAAGATTACATTATTTTTTTCATAAAATCTTTTGACATGACTAAGCAAAACCCACATAAAGAAACATTACTTTTAAGTTTATTATTTTAAAATATTTTTCAAACTTGTTAAATCCTCATTTGAAAATAGAGCAAAATTTCATTTTTTAAGGAGTAGGTAGGGACCACACTCATTCCATTAAAAAAAAAAGATTCCCTTCAAAAATGGAATCTGGTAATATACCCTAGGAAAACACTACAAGAGTTGGAAAGAGGCTGAAGGATGCTTAAATTTCCACTGTGGAACAAATTCTGACTTGGGGGTGGGGGAAAGGGAGGGGAGACATGGGATGCCTGCCATAGGGTGGGAAGAGAGAAAGACAGGCCAGAGGGGAAACACCCTAATAGGGAAACCCAAGCAGGTCCCTAGCTTATGAAATGGGGAGGGTCAGGAAAGCTAGCCAGAGAGAGAGAGAAAGAGACACCCAGAAGGGGATATCTGAGTAGGTTGTTAGCCACCTGTCACATCAGGGAAAAGCCAAGAAGGCAATATTTAATGGTGAGACTAGACTGGCATATGGGGGAAGTTAATGTGTCTAAAACACATTTTAACAGGCAGAAAGTTACTGACACTGAAAGTTGCTGCCACCAACTGGGCATCACATAACTTTGAAACTACCTGTTGTCAGAATCATTTTTATTCCACGAGACCAACATTTTCATGAAAATTCCACAAACACAGGCTTTTGTCATAAATAAAGAAGGTTCTTAAATAGAAATCATTTTTTAAACTATTGAACTGTGTAAAATATCAGCAATTACCAGAAAAATATGGAAAATTTTCCACCACTGGAAATGTTTGTGATCTCAGGGCACCCATTTAAAAGTCTATTCATTTAGAATTTTAATTGTAGTATGAAAAGTAGGTTTTTAAATATAGCATTTTAAGTCAGTTTTTAAAATACTTATATTCTACTTTAAATTTATGTCTAAAGTACATTTTGTTGGAAAAAACCTATTCAAAGGTAATCATTATAATCTTTTTTCTACAATAGCATCTATAAATATCACAATAATAGCAGCAAATATGAAAACTAATTGTGAGGTATTTTGACCTTTTAAGAAAAAATCGGCAACAATAGGAGTTCCTAATGGTTTCTTGGGATTTTTTTTTTAATTAAAGTGAGCTAGTCTGCCTACAAGGAGTCAGTGCCTAGTTTCAGAAATGTAATAGTTTCCATTAAACAACAACATGGGCAAACAGTGTTTAGTTTCAGTTCTCAAACTATGGTCTTGGATCCCTAGAGAGAATATGATTGTTAACAGCAGGATATGGACAAGAGAGATAAGGGTTCTTATCAATCCTGATGGCCCCTCTGAAGACTAGTGTATTCCTGAAGACCCTATTACTTTCAAAAAATAAAACCATAAAAATGTATTTTTATTAAATTGAGTCCTTTTAAGTAATTATTTAAATCAAGTTTTAGATCTATGTGATGTAAAACCACAAGATTTTATACACAGTCCAAAAGTATCAGAGAGAAATTAAGTTAAAAAAGACTTTATATACCATTAAAGTTGGTCCAATGAAATTATATGAGGGTGGATTAAAATTTTATCATAGTCTCAACAGTTGAACTTGTTTTCATCAATAAAATGCAATGGTAGCATGTTGATCAGTGGAATTTCCTGGGTTTAGGATGCAGTAATTGTCCAGGCATCTTGAATATGACAAAACCCCAAATTCTAGCATTGAGCCAGTGACAGTATCTAGGATTGAGAAGTGCCAGTTGAATTGTTCATTCAATACTGTGATAGCACATAGTGAAAGCAAGTCAAAAAAACTTCTCCCCTACATGCTTGTGGATCTCGCCATATATGGCAGGGTCTTCCAGGTTTATAAGTAATGTCCAGCACTATAACAATATCTAAAGTTTAAGGAACTTGACAGAAAACTTCAGTGTATAAATATTTAAGTATCTAAATATTAATAGCTATGTTTATTTCACAGATTCATAGGATTTAAGAATATCCAAAAGTTATCCAACCTTTTCAGCCTCAGTTTCTCCATCTGTAAAATGAGAGAGTCAAACTTCTAAGGTTAACTTTTAAATTCCAGTTCAATAATTTATGATGCTATGCTCTAGCATCCACAATTCTGCTTCCATGAAGATATGCACCTAAGCAGTAAGAGGTAGATGAGTTTCTGTTCTAAACTTAAAAAAAAAATCATCAGGGAAAGTGATTCCTATCCCCTCCCCCCACATTCAGGAGTCAGATCTGCTATTCCACAGTCCTTACAATTAATCTCAATATCTAACAAAACTTTTGAAGGTAAATATTTTCTATAGCAGAGATTTCTCTCATAATAGGTACTAAAATCCTACATATGATTATGAACACATACATATAGAACTAATTTGACAGCTGACAGCATCTTGGCTTCACTAAATTGGTGAATTCCAAGCTAACCTTAAAAACAAGTTCTCAAATATACTTTTGTGTTTTCTATGCGATCACGTGAAAAGCAACCTTACCTAGGAAACTCAGTTCTTGGACTTCTAGACATAGATTTTTAAAAGGGATAGGTAAGATCGGACATTCCAGAAGTTTTCTTTCATTCTTTATCATTCCGTTTATTCATTTCCCTTCCTCCCCTAAATATAGTACATTTGCATAGAGCAAGTCAGAGAGAAACTTTCCCCTAAACAATAAGAGCCACCCGCCTCAGGCTCTGTATGGAATCTTGTTCCTTATTTCCAGAGATAGCTCCACCCCACCCACTAACCACTGTCCCCTGGACTTAAACCTGGGTTAGGTTCCTTTTGACCAGGACTGGCCTACACTCCCTCTCTTTTCTTTACTAACCCTATTCCTTCTAGCAATTCACGTCCAAAAAGAACAAGGAACCCCTAGTTCAGACACTTCAAAAAGGTGACACGGGTATAAGTTAAGGGTAGCAACCTTTCAAAGGTCAGCAGCACCCAAAGCCACCTCTTCTTGGAGCAGAGATGCTCAAAGATCTTACTATCAGCAATCAGTGGCAATCAACTTTTCCTGCTCCCTGTCCTTTGAGGTTTCCTTTGGATCTCAGTACTCAAGAAAGGAGACAAGAGAAGGCACACAAAACAAGCTAGCCTATTCAGTTACCCTTTGAGCGCATCGTGTCCGCCTCCACCTCTTCTCTTTGCCCGGCTGGCTCTGGTTTCCTTCACATTCCCTGTCTCCGAATTCCCTTCAGCACCATGGCTCGTGTAGGAAGACAAGAGCACTGTAAATCCCAGAGCTAGCTCCAGCAGACCCCCTCTCCGCATGGTGCCGATCAGCCGCGGGCTCCCTCCCTCTCTCCTCCTCCTCTTCCTCCTCTGCCTCCTCCTCCTCCTCCTCCTGCTGTGCCGGGCTGAGGCTGGGGCTGGGGCTGCTGCTGCTGCGCCCCTGAGCGCGCAGCTCCGCTGGGGCTCCTCGCTCCGCACGGCTCGTTCCCCTGGGCCCGAGCGCCTCTCGTCACCCTTCAGGCACCGCCTCTCTCCCGCTTCAAGCAGCTCCCGCCAGCTGCAACAGAAGGACAAATACCCCAAGAGGGGGGAAGGAATTAAAATCTCCGGGGTTGTCCCAGCCCCGCGATACCCTCCTCCCGTGATGCTGACAGTGCCGAGCCAGGGAGGATAGAAGAAGGGTCGCCCGCAGCAGTCCAGGCGCCCAAGCACTGGTTCCCGCCCGCTCCTTCTGCCTCTCCAGCGCATCCAGGAAAGAGCTCGGCGAAAAGTACCCGTGTCCCGAGCTGTCCCGGGCCAGACCAAACCAGAGTCTCAGGCCCCGGGAACGGGAACCTTTATGCATTCTTTTTTTTGTTTTTCCATGGCACAAAGTGTATTGCCAAATGCCCCGGCTCCAACCCTGGCTCTCTAATGAAAGCCTCAAGGCTTGGGGACCCGCCCCGCCGACCCGGGGCCGGCTCTTGGAGAGAGGTCCAGGCGCTGCCACCACCTCCAGAGCATCTGATTCCCAAGCCCGGCACCCGAGAGCCCCGGGCCAGGAAGCTGTCAGGCAGGGGAGGGCCAGCGCCAGCGCCAGCTGCAGGCGTTCCGGGACAGCCCCTCACCCCAGTCCCTGTCCCGGCCCCCCCACCCACCTCCCGCCCCGGCGCAAACGCAAAAAGCCGTGGTGGCCGAAGCTCAAGCCCCGGCGGCCGCACCGACCCCCCATAAGGATCTCTGGCTGTACCCACTAGAGTGACCCCGACTGGGGCTCCCCGAAGAGGCGACGTGGGCTGCCTACCCCTGTGGCTGTTGAGCCCTTAGCCGCCGCCGCCGCCGCCGCCGCAGCCGCCGCCGCCGCCGCCGCTCTTCTCGCAGCTGTCCCAGCTGTGGCCGCCTCTCCTACTCCGGCACCCACCGTCTCTGCCGCGACTCCCGCGGCCCCCTCCTCTCCCCACCTCTTCAAGTATCGTCCGCGCAGCGGTTTCTCGCGAGAGAAATATTTTTTTTCAAAAAAAAGAAAAAAAAAGAAAGAAAATGACACCCCCCCATCCCCCTCATCACCACCCCCACCCCCCGGCCCCATCCATTCCCTCCCTTTCCACTCCCCTTTGCCAGCCGCAGTCTTAGCCCTGGGGCCTCCCCTCCCAGGATTGGGGAGAAGTGTCGGGGGGCGGGAGGGGGTGGGAGGAGGAGAGGAGGGGAGACATGTCCGGGACCTCCTTGGTCCGGGCTCTTACGTCTGGGAGGGGTGGGGATGAGAAAAGGTGGTTTAGCGGTTTTGCCTACTCTGCGGCTGGGAAGTCTAGACCGGAGATTAACCTCTCCCGTGATCGCAAAAGTCTGACCCGGGAGGGAGCCGTGCCACCTGCACCAAGAATGTGTAGGGGGTGGGGGGTAGTGGAACTGGCCAAGGCCAAGGGGAAGGTGGGGTGCAGTCCCCCCAACCCCACCCCAAGTCCTGGAGGACCCACAGTCCTCCGTTTTCCAAAGCTCCCGGCCCCGCCTCCCCTTCGCTAGAGCCGCAGCCCCACGCGCCAGGCAGCGGGTGCACCGCTGGAAGGGAGGGATGTGACCAGATGTGCATCGCCCGCCCTTCGGAGCTCCAGAACCGAGAGAAGTTCTGGAGACTCGCTCCGGATCGAGAGTTGGAGGCGTCAAGCTGCAAGAAAATTTCAGCCATCTGCCCTCTTTTAAATCGCTACCTGGTTCGAGAAGTCCGCTAGCCGGCACTTTCTGGGCTCGGTTCAGGCCACATTGTGTCTGGCTGTCTGGATAGTCGGAACAGAGTGTCTGGCTCCTACTGTTGGTTTATTTTTGTGGATGCTGGAACCTGGCAAGTAGACCGAAGGAGGTGATGGCCTCTTCTGTGACCGGCACAGATAAAAGCAAGGGTCCCTTAGGACGATAAATCCACCCCCACCCCTCCCCTAAACACACATATGCAACACATTCAGAACCCCCTGTCCCGGAGGTGCGGAGCTAACCATGGAGTTAGCGGTTTCCTAAGAGGAAAAAAAAAATGGTATGGTATTTATGTTACCCTTATAAGGGAAATGGCTCCGGTGTTGGCTGCACCTTTTTAGCAGTACTTAAGAAAGGGAAGGCGGTTGAACCCGGAGCCTGAGGAGTTGGAGACAACAAGGAAATCCGCTATTAACAGCCCGTCGCTACTAAACCTGAGGCACCGATCCAACCCTACCAAAAAAAGGTTACTTGATAACAAATAAACTATCAGGCTACAATTTTATCCAGTGGTAACTTCTGCATCTATTACTGAAAGGGATTGCATGTTAATGACTAGTACAGAACTTAATTTTTTTTAAATTGGAGTCCTATTTAAAACTCTTTTTAGTGTGAAAGCTGAGCAAGTTTGCTAACTTAGCTAATTCTTTCGAATTATAGGATGTTGGCCATTTGGAAGGAAAGGGAGGGACTGCAGAGATTATCTAGTCCACCCTACTTATATCATTGAAGAGGAAACAGGCTTGAAGTGATTGGCCGAATTCTGAGGGCTAGTAAGTGTCAGTAGTGGGATTTGAACCCGGGTGTAGCTTTCCCATATATTTCCTGATTTAATGCCATGGAACCTCCTTCTACTAAAGAAGAGCTCATCTCCTTTACAACTTAGTATTGAAGAGTCACTGTAAATTTAAAAAAAAAAAAGATTGCCCTAACTTTGCTCCAAGGAAAGGATATGGTGTCAGCACCCTAACCACTCCTTCACCCTGTCTAAACCACCATTCAGAGGGGTTCTCTGCTGCAGCATCCATTTCCTGCCTCCCAACACTCCTGCTTCCTCCTTGGGTTTGAGATCTGAGGATGTCCAGTCATTGCACAGTGCAGGTGGAGTGGAGGCTGTTCCTATTCTAAGCCAAATTGTACCAACATTGGCATCTATCATCCAACTTTCAACTCCCGCTAAGTATTTCCTAGGTGAAAAAATTAATTGTTACTGTTCTATTCAACCTCTCCAAACTTAGTGAGATTGGTGCTTGGATGGCAGACAGTATGTCACCCATCTGTGGTACTGTGGTAGACTTTGCAACCTTTGAAGTGTTACATATATATCAGATATTATTTTAAAATGCCATATGGGTGTAGCCAAAGTGCTTTATATAAATTATCAGGATATATATATATGTCTATATAAATACATAATAACTGTGTGTGTTATTTGTATGAGAGGCAGCTTTGCTTTGCAAACAGCATGATGGCCTTGGAGTCAGGAAGACCTGGGTTCAAGTCTTGCTTCTGACACACTGACTCTGTGACCCTGATGAAGTAACTGAATCTCTCAGTGCTCCAGGTAACTCTCTAAGATATGTGGATACATACATATATATACACACACAAGTACATACATGTGCATGTATGTGCATATGTGTGCACAAACATGTGTGTATGGAGAGAGAGGGAGAGGGAAGGAGGGAGAGTATAGAGAACTTGCCAACCTTCAGGGCAGAGGGAGTGTAACAATCTAGAATTTCCAAATGCCACTAAAATCACAGGTCCAGCTCGTGTCCTGTTATTGCATAGATAGATAGGTAGATAGACAGACACATATATGTGTATATGCATGTATACACATATATGTATGTATATATTTTGCTACCTTAATAAATACAACAATGCTTATCTTTTTTAAATTATAGTTCAA
>CM053589.1:25057106-25146691 GCA_028646515.1 Pseudochirops corinnae | reverse complement strand
CATTTGCTCCACTCTAATTCTGAAGGAATTCTTCTCTTTAGTGAGCTTTTGAGATTGTTTTTCCATCTGGCAAATTTGGCTTTTTAAGGCATTCTTTTCCTCATTGGTTTTTTGGGCCTCTTTTGCCATTTGAGTTAATCTATTTTTTAAGGTGTTAATTTCTTCAGTCAGTTTGTTGACTCTCTTTTCATGATTTTCTTGCATCATTCTCATTTCTCTTGCCAATTTTTCCTCCACTTCTCTTATTTTGGTTTGCAAAATTCTTCTTAAGCTCCTCTATAGCCTGTAACCGGCTTACATTTTTCTTGGAAGCTTTTGGTGTGGGAGTTCTGACTGTGTTGTCTTCCTCCTGTTCCATGCTTTGATGCTTTTTGTCCCCCAAAAAGGAATCTAAAGTTGGATTGCTGTGCTTCCTTTGCTTACTTTGCCTGCTCATATTGCCAGTCAATTACTTGACTTTTGGGCTCAGTAGAACTCTGCTTTCAGAGGGGAGCACTTTGTCCCAAATTGCTGGGGTTTTGCAGCTGCCAGAGCTATTAGGAGGCCACTGTCTCTGCAGCCCCCACAAGCTTTGGCTCACTGAAAATGCACCTCAGGACCACCACCCAAGACCATGATCTTGATCCAGGCAAGTTAAGGCAAGAGCACTTAGCCTCTGAATGATTGCTTGGCCCCCCTGCAGTCTGCAGGCAGGAACTCTGAAGCAGTCATGTGGAGGTGACTACAGGGCTACTGTTTCTGCTGCTTCCTTGCCCTGGGGGCAGTTTGCTGGACCCACTCCTTTCCCTCAAATTTAGCTGAGTTTCACTGACCTTTCACTTTTTCCTTGTTTCTTATGGGTTGATAATTCTGGAAACTGCCACAGCTGCTGGTGGTCCACTCTCCTGAAAGCTCCAGCCACAGCTTGTCCTGGTGGCCCTTGGGTTAAACGGTTTCAGGCCAGGGTGGGCTCATCTCTTTGTTTCTCTGGAATTTTGTGGGTGCTGGAGCTCTAAAATTTGTTCAGTCATATTTTATAGGTATTTGAGGTGGTTATGAGGGAGCTGCAGAGTTCTCCTGCTTCCACACCACCATCTTGACTCCACCCCAGGAATAAAGCTTCTTGAAGAAAGCAAGACTCAAGGTGGTTGTTGTTGTTCAATTGTATCTGATACTTCCTGACCCCATGCACCATAATCTCTGTGGGGTTTTCTTGGCAAAGATACAGGAACAGTTTGCCATTTCATTTTCCAGTAGATTAAGATAAATGGAATTTAAATGATTTGCCCAGTCACACAGCTAAAAAGTGTCTGAGGCCAAATTCAAACTCAAGTCTTCCTGACTCCGGGCCTAGCACTTTAGCTGCTGAGCCACCTAACTGCCTCCTAATAGAGGAATGAGTTGGTCCCTGGGCTTGAACCCAGCACCTTCTGCATATAAAATGTACGGGATAACCACTACACTATGGAACCATCACCCTAGTACTCATGGTTAAACATTACCATTTCTTTCAACAGATTCTTATATGACGTGAACTCAATGGCCTCTCTCATTATGTGATTCTCAAATGAACTTACCATGCAATAGTGTATAGCTAGCTATGCTGATATCTTCTTCCCCTACTAGATTGTCAGCTCCATGAAAGAGGGACCAGAAGACTGCCCTTCTCTGGAAGCTCTGAAGTTTATCAATGTCCCAGCTTAAGCTGTGGTGCTCAGAACTAAACACAATACTCCAGATAAATACTCCTGATTAGAGCAGAGTACAATGGGATTATCGTGTTCTCCTTATTCCTGGAAACTATTCCTTTCTTAATATAGCTCAAAATTAAATTAAGTTTCTTGGCTCCCCCACTACATTACTGAATCACATTGAGCTTGCAATCCACTAAAACCCCCAGATCTTTCAATACCACACAGAATCATCAATAATTTTTATTATTTGTTTTGCTTTACATACAGATTGTAGTTATAGTCTTAGAGAATTATCCAGAGCATTGAGAAGTTAAGTGATCTACCCAAAGTTATACAGCCTCTGTGTCAAAGGTAGTTTATCTCTCTATTCACTACTCCACATTTCCTCTTGGTACAATGTGGTATGAATGGGTAGAATAAATAGGTTCTGTTTCCTCTGCTGTATATCCACTTGGAGGTAGAACATCTTATTTTCCAACTACTTTGATTCTGGTTGGCAAGCCAGGGTTAGCTATGATCAAGTGCCCTATATACTGCCAAAGAGAGTTTGAGCACCTTGGAATTTCCCATTCCAATGAAATATGGATTTAGTCCCTATCTATAATTGTATGAAACATTTCTCTTACGTTGCAATATCCAATTGGCAGCTTTTTATAATAAGAAGGTAAGATTAATAAAAAAGGTTTAAGACTCAGAATACCCTTCTTCCATCATCATATGACTACCCTTGACAATTCACAAACTTTAGAACTGGTAGAGACTTTAGATGTGATTTAGTTTAATGTTCCCATCTTACATATGAAGAAACAGAGACCTACTGAAGTGAATATGTCATGTAATGGCAAATCTGGGATTCAAACCCACATTCCTTAATTCCCAGGCTAGTGTCCTGCCTCAAAAAAAAAATCTGCTTCTCTAAATAAATGTTAGCAAATTTTCTAAAGCCTGCTAGTATCCTCATCAAGAAAGACCGTAAATATTTACTTTGGGTCATGTAGATTTGTTTTTGTCCAAACTTAATTGGCATATTATTTAACTTTATTCCTTGTAAGCTTTGTCTAGAACGTGGTATCATTTAACTTTTTTAACTTCCATAGTTAATTTCTTCCTGATTACCCTAGTTCCAATGTTAATAAAATAACTCTAAATGTCCTTCGGGGGGAAAAAAGGAATAAGAATGAGGCAATGGGAAGATCGAGGATGTGGAGTTATATTTTCATTTATGAATAGAGATCAGTCCTAACTAATATGTAAGGAGGTGGGGTTAAAGGAGCACATGGGAATAGGGTAAGGTCTCAAAATCCCTCCCCAAAGAAAGGTGCTTTCATATGTTTAGCAGACCATTCCTGCCCCTCAGCATAAGGCTGTAATGGCTTTCAGAACTCTCCCAACACCCTAGTTGGAGAAAAGAAATGAATAAAGTGGGACTGGACTTCTTCTTTGTAATTTTAAGAGAAACTCTGTAGAGATTTGCCTTAGAATTTCTCTCCCTCTTTTCCCCTTTTCTTCTATAAACTGCTCTAAAAGTATTGAATTTGAAGTCAGAGGACCTAAGTTCAAATTCTTACACTGTTACTGTGCAATTCAGTTTCTTCATCTATAGGTCAATGAGCATTTATTAAGCTCATTTTATGAGTTAGGCACATGGTTAGGCTCCAGACTTCCTGATGAAATTAAGAGAACATCAATACCTATACTTAGTACTGGTTAAAAAATAAAAATAAAAAAGTTGATCAGTGGAATATATTAGGTATCTGACACCTAGAAGCAATCAAACATGGTATTTAATAAACCCAAATTTTAACAACTGAGACAAAGATTCACTATTTGTCAAAAACTCCTGGAGAGGCTTAAAAAACGGTGTCATGCAGAAATTACTTTTAGACCAACATCTCCCACCATACAACAGTAAGTTACAAATACAACATACAACAGTAAGTTACAAATGGACACACAGCCTAGAAATAAAAGGTTGCATAATAAACAAATTAGGAGAGCAGAGGAGATACCAAACAAGGGTTTAAAAGGCTTACAAGTAACAAAATATGCAATTTTGTTTATTTTTTTAAAAAAATGAAAAGTTTTTGTACCACAAAAGCAATGTCCCTAGAATGAAAATGAAAACAGTTAACTGGGAAATATCTTTGCAGGAAATTTCTCTAATTAAAGTCTGATATCTAAGACAAGTAGGGAATTCATTCTAATGTATAAGAAGACCCATTCCACAATAAGTAATCAAAGAACATGAAATGCCAATTATTTTTTAAAAGGTAAACTATTAATGACTCCATATAAAAACACACAAAATCCCTAATAATAAGATATATGCAAATTAAAACAACATTTACATCAACAGGTCCTACCTCACACCCATCACTTTGGTAAAGATGACCAAAAAAATGTTGGAAGAGCTGTGAGAAGACAGGTACACTGCTATAGTAATATGGTGTACCTGTTAAGTGGTCCACCATTCTGCTAACAATTTGGAACTATGTCTGAAAATTCACTGAACTGTGCATAGCCTTTGACTCTGCGATACCACTATTAGACCTAGGCCCCAAAGAGATCAAAAAAAGGGGGAAAGACTCTTATGGACAAAAATATTTATAGTAATATTTTTTGTTTTAGCAAAGAACTAAAAACAAAGATGGGTTTTTCCCACCAATTCCCCATCAATTGGGGAATGACTAAACAAAAAAAAATGCATTACACAAATTTCAAGGAATATTTTTATATCAAATTTTTTAAACAAGGACAAATTCAGAGAGAACTCAGAGGACTTATTTGAACTGATGCACACTGAAATGAACAAAATCAAGAGAACAATTTATATTACTATAATATTGTAAAGGAAAAACAATTGTGAAAGGCTTAAGAACTGTGGTCAACACAGAGAATAGTACAGTGCTTGGCACAAAGTAAAAGTGTAATAAATGCTCATTATTGATTGACAAGTGAGATTTGTGCTTAGTCAATTTCTTATTCAAAATTTTTCTGTGCCTACATAAAGAGAAATCTAATCAATTATTTTCTCATAAAATAATTAATACAAAAGGGACTATGGATTCATAAAATACATTATCTGATTCTGTGATTCCCAACCTCAGGGTCAATTCAAGTCTGTTCCCTCTTTATTTGACTAATGAAGGAAGAATTGTAGAGATGTAGAGATGTAAAGAAGGAAGAATTATAGAGATGACAAAGGTTAACTATGTTATTAAAAAGTGGTTATCTATTCAGACCTCCCCTTAGGTGATGATTCCAGGAACTCAGAGAAGGTGTTTCCATCCCAAAACATAACATTACAGAGAATAGGACTGGAGATGTAGATATGGGAGCTATCTAAAGACATTAGTCCATCTGCCTGATGGAGCTTGAATTCTGTACCACAGAAGTTGCATTTCTTTTCCTTATCTTAAGATAAAGGAAACTGTTAAAAGGCAAATACTTAAAAGATAGGATATTTTAAGCTGTTATCAGTCACACCTTAGTGTGAATTGGGGAAGATAATGAGTGGAAGGAAAGAGACAAATTTATCTTCACAGTTTGACCACCATTTGATCAGTGAGTAATAACATACAAAATATAATAGCACTCCTGGTTTTACATTTTAAACAAAAGCTTTCTGAGGGTCAGTGTTTTTACAAGATAATAGATTAAGAATTAATGGGATTTCAGAGATCACCTAAACCAGGGATGGGTACCTGAAGCCTCAAGGCCACGTGTGGCCCTCTAGGTCCTCAAGTGCAGCCCTTTGACTGAATCCAAGCTTCACAGAACAAACCTGTTCACAAAAGGAGTTGTTCGATAAAACTTGGACTCAGTCAAAAGGTCACACCCAAGGACTTAGAAGACCACATATGACGTGGCGGTCATAGGTTCTCCACCCCCTGACCTAACCCAACCCTTTCATTTTACAGATATGGAAAACCAGTCACACAGATGGTAATCTATGTTACTACACAGATGGAAATGGCAAAGAAAGGATTTGAACCTAGATTTTCTGACTTCAAATCCAATTTTCTCTCTACTACAACATGCTGATTGTGAATAACAACATATTTCCTAAAATGAAATACCCAGAACTGAGTAAAGTACTCACTGACTTATGAAATCTCAAAGTTGGAAGGGACCTCAAGAGTTCATTTCAACCAGCACCTACACAAGAATCTACCAAAAAATACAAAGCATGACTTAATCCAAAGTAATGATTTATACCATGAATTACAAGCATGGACTATTTAAGGACCCTGGAACTTTGGGTCCCTCTGAGCTTCCCATGCCCTGTCTCAAGCCCAGAACACACAGTTTCTTCATATTTGTGGCAATCTCTTCTCTTTAGAGTTTCTAGAGTAGGAATTTACAGAGGTCATTCCCCCTAAGACAGTCAAAAGGATAAATGTTGCCAAAGGAAAAAAAAAAAACACGGAACCACAGTTCTAAGACAAACAACTGTATCCTTTCCTTTCCTCCAATCTTCCTTCCCACAGTGCTTCCGCTTGAGAAATCTAATCTGAATGACTGAAAAGAACCATCAATCATTTAGCAATGTCAGACATATCAGACCTTCCTATTTAATGCGTGCCCCATAACCAGCCATATTTGTGAGCCTTGGGCTAGGCTGGACTAACTACTCTTTAGAGCATCTCAGTTCATGTCAGGATAAGAAAGGATAATGTCCTTCTAAATCTAAGCTACATGTGTGTGTAAAAATATATTAGCCTAATGCTTCGGGAAAGGAGCTCTGCTTTTTAAATATTTGTAGGCTTTTTCACTTAGAACTGCAGAATTCCTTGCATTTTACCCAGGCAGAATTTTGTGTAGGCAATTAAGCTACATAGTTATACCATATTCATTTCATGACTATTCTTGGAAAATGAAAATTATAAGAGCTTGTTGCTACTGAAAAGACCACTGTAGGATAATAACTTAATTTTTAAAATACGGGGGTTAGAGGTTTGTTTGCTTTTTAATCAATCAAAAGCATTTATTAAGTACCTACTATGTACAGGGCACTTTGTTAGACTCTGGGGATATAAAGACAAGAGAAAAAAAAAGAAACAGTGCCTCCCCTCAAGAAGCTTACATTCTATAGGCTTGGGAGTGGGGTGAGACAGAGAACAATAAAAAGCTTTTAGTAAAGCTTTTTAAAAAAATAAAAAGCTTGGCTAAGACTATTCAGGAATAAACTCCACCTTTCTAAACCTAAATTTTTAGTTCTAGCCTCAAAAATGTGAATGTTTCTGGCATTACTTCCCTTCCGTGATTATGAGCCCTTGGTGATTCCCTATGATCTATGTTGCACTTTGATGTTTGGATGGATTTGTGATTTCCTCAGTGTAGATTTTTCCTCCACATGTATAAATTGTCACCTATCAACATGTTCTCATCCTACAATAGCTCTTATCTGTGTCATCCTCCTGAATCAATAGAGGCCTTCCTCTGGTTCTTATAATCATTTATAGTGACCAGTGAAGCACTCATTTGTTAACCCTCACTCTCACACAAACAGCCTACCTCCTTTTCCACTCCATCCATGTCCTGAATGAATTTTATGAAAAAAGACATGGAACACAAATTACATTTATAAACTATAAATACTAGATGATATATGATAATATATGCTATTACATGTGTAATAATAAATGCTTAGATTGTAAATATTAAATGCCTTTGCTTTGGTCCTCCAGGAGGCTGGCTTCTCCAGGCCCCTCTTTCCTCACTCCTAAATGACTGCACCATAATTTTCTAAAACATATCTTGCTCATTCGGCTAGTCACGCTTCTGTTTATGCTATCTCCTCATTCTGAAATGCTTTTCCTTCTCTTGGCCAGTTTATATCTGTCAGGAAAGACCTGGTTTCTATCCTGAAATCTGCCACTAACTTACTATGTGATTCTGGGCAGGTCACTTAACCCCTGTGAAGCTCATTCAGAACAGTATCTGGTACATTGTAGGCACTTAATAAATCCTTTTTGATTAATTGACTCAAGTACATCATCTATAAATTGAAGGGATAAGCCTAAATTTCTGGGGTCTCTTCCAAACTTTTAAAACCCACATAATTCTATAAAAGCACTTTCAAGATTTCAAATTATTTTCTCCAAGAAGACATCATGATATAGTTGACAGAGTGCTGGGCTTAGAGTCAGGAAAACATAGGTTCCTATCTCACCCCTGACAGTTATTGGCTAGCTGTGTGACAATGAGTAAGGTACTTTTTATCCTTCAGCCTCAGTTCCCTCAGGTATAAAATGGAAATAACATTGCCTGTAGTGCCTACCTCACAGTGTTGTTGTGAGGTTTAACATTTTGCAAAATCTTGAAGTATGATACCATTGTCAGTTATCATTATCATCATCATCATCATTGTTATTAAAAGAAACTCTCCTGACATCCCTCACCTTGCTTTGGTCACTTTTTTCTTCTGCTCTCTTAAACAATTGAAATTGTATCAGTTCAGTAAATAGGGAAATTTGGATTAATGATGGGTTTGGAGGGAAAGATAATGAGTTTCATTTGTGATATGATGCATTTGAGATGACTAATGGTTAGAGTCAGAGTCAATGAGCATTTATTAAGTACTATTATGGGCCAGTTACAAAGTAAGGTGCAAGACTGTCCCTGCCCTCAAGGAACTCACAGTCTAATGAGGAAGACCACACATAAGAAGAAGTTGAAAAATGAGAAGTATGTGGGAAGGGTAGGAAAAAGAGATTACTGTGTGAGGGGAATGGTGAAATCCTGCAGCCAGGGTAGGGAATGATCTGACGAGATATGAGTTTGTGAGTTCATTTTATCTTGCAGAATGATGAGTTTCTGGAGATGATGAAGTCCAGGAAAGCAGCTGGTGGGAAATGACCAGGAGAATTTCCTGTATGCTCTCCTCAAATGCTGGAGGATCAGGAAAGAGTTCCCAGGTGTCCATCCCATCCTTTCCAACCAGAGGGAGGGAGGGATGCCAGGGGCAGATGGTGCTGAGGAAGTGTGAATTTCCAAGTTGATTTCATCTTGCAGAATGATGAAGTTCTAAGGGACATTTGGTAGAAGATGTCCAACTGGCATTTATTTTTATGATACAAGCCTGGAGGTCAGGATAAAGAGGAGAGCTGGATATGTAGATCTGGGAATTAGCTGCAAAGTGATAATAATTGAACCAAATGGAACCAATGAAGTAACTGACAGAGGGCATAGGGAGAGAAGGAGGACCAGGCTAGAACTTGGGAAATGCCTACAGGGAAAGGTTAGGGCTTAGATGAGGATCCAGAAAAGGAGACTGAGGAGTGATTAGAGAGATAGAAAGAAAAGCAAAATACAAAAGAGTCATGAGTAGGGTGGAGCATCCAACAAGAGATGGTAGTCAGCAACGCCAAATGCTGCAGAAAGGTCAAGAAAGATGAAGCCTGAGAAAAGGCAATGGAATTTAGCTATTAAGCAATTGTTGGTAACCTTGGAGAAAACAGTTTCAGCTGAGTGGTGATGTCAGAAGAAGTGATTGCAAAAGGATGACAATGAATTAGAAGAGAAGCAGAACTTAGGGGTGTAATGGCCTTTTTAAAAAAAATCATTTTTAGGAGCTTGGTTATAAAAGGGAGAGATATCAGGAGATGACTTTCTATTTTAATTATTCTTGCTAACTAGGAACTAGTTAGATGATATCGACTATCCAAGATGATGAAGGAGAAGAACAAGGGTGCTGGGGGGGAAATTCTGTCATCTTCCTCTAGCTACCTACCTTTACTCCCTACTCCCACCATCCCTGTCCATGTTCATCCTGGGGACCCATTTCTCCCTCTTCATGCTGCTGCTCAATGAGGCCTGACTCCAAGCAGAGGCTAAGAAGAGGTGGGGAGGACTTGGAACTTATCTGAAATTTGGGTTGTCACCCAATCCAGGCTAAGCATTTGCAGTTCTTGAGTAGTCTCCCCCAATCTGTGTGGCCATAGGGATGAGACAGAGGGGAGTGAAACATAATGAAATATCACACTTCAGTCCCCTAGTGGCTGCCTTGGGTATCTATCATCCTCCAGTTCTCATGGAGGTTCACCACAATGGGAAAGGTCCAGGACCCTTAAGCGACAGGAGGTAGAAGTTTATGGCAATAATGCTCCTTACCTCTGGGATGTCCCTTCCACTTTCCCCTGACCTACCCAAAGGTGGGATGAAAGGAGTGTGGGAATAGAAGCAGTGATTGACAATAGAAGTCTCATAGCCTGAAAGTTAAAAGATTGAGGGTGGCCCCCCATAACCATCGCCTCCTTTCTCATCCCTGTCCTGGACTGGGTTAGAAGTATCTAGGATGTAGGAGATGCAGGAGTCTGAGGGAAGAGATACCAGGCTCAGACTGCCCCAGCCCCTGGTGAAGGGCCATAGTAGAACAACCCTATTCACTGTAGACCACAGTGTATTTATCATCCTACCCCTCTGTTGTTGGAATTTGTTGGAATTCCAATTTGTTATTCCCTAGATTTGGCCATGCCTGAGCAAAGCCCTACTTGCCCTACCCTGAACACGACTCTGACTACCACACAGTCCCTGTACAGCTGAGTAGGCTTAAAACTCCACACAAAGAGCCTCTACTGGAACAATGAAGGCAGCTAAAAAGGAATTGGTCTCTAAAAGAGGAAATGAAGACAAGATTCTCAGTGACTTGGTCACATTTAGCATTCTATATTTGCAGGCTAATTAAAATAGAAGAATAGGTCCTTGGCTCTTTCCAGTTTTGGAACACTGCATGTGGTGTATGTGTGTGTGCATATAAGTTTTGGGGGGTGGGGTTTAGAAGAAAATGAGAGGCGATAGACACGATTCAGGGGATTCCAGAATGACTCAGCTCTCCTCTCAGGACTGTCTGGGACAGGACCCAGGAGCACCCCTGTGGTCTTTTTCCCCCGGAATAGGCTGGATCCTGAGAAACATAAGAATACCCCCTAGAGTGAACTCAAAAGGATGCCCCACTGAAAAGAACCTACATTCCCAACTTGAGTTCCTTAGGCTAGAAAAAGGAAAATTTTCCACTTTCCTTGACAAATGGGATGACTCTTCTTTGCCAAAGGCTCAGAAACTTGGAAATACATGGGGTTCCCCTCCTCACCCTGGACAAAAGAGAGTTGATTCCTGATTAGTTCCCCAGTGAGAGCAAACACAGTTGTGATTTTGCATTCATCATTGAATACTTACAAACTAATTAGACCTAAAGAACACACTCATACCCCTTGGACTCCACTTTGAACACTGGAAAGCCCCCTTGGGGCTATGGAAGGAACTAAGCTTCCCAAAGAGTCAGTCGATTCACTGAGACTATGGTAATTGGGTTTGGCTTCCAGAGGCAGGGGACACTGATTCATCTTCTCAACTGCTGGCTGTGTGATGCTAGGAGGGGTGGTGGCTCCCAGAAACAGCTGTATTCTGAACAAAACTGAATTTCAGAGTCAAGTAGGAAAGTGAAGGGGGGCAGGAAATAGAAGGTGGAGTAAAGGTTTTTCTCTTATTTCTCTCACTCATTTTCACAGAGCCTTAATTAGACATTTTTGTACCACAGCACACCCAGGACATTCATAAAGAAGTTCTCCCTCATTTGGGGGGGTGAGAATGGGGAACAGATTGAGGAAAGGGAAGCTCATCCCAGCTCCCATATGTATACTTCTTATTTTAATGAATTTTTCTTGCCAATTAGGTCTCAAACTGTTGTTACCAGATAAAGAAGTACATGAGCCCTCTAAATTCCTTGCCCTCTTAATTCAATGCCCCTGGGGGAAAAGTCTAACTGAAATTACAATACTAGATGAGTTATAATCTTAATTTTGCCTATTCTAGACCAATTCCCTCTTTAGACAAAAGTAGCACAAAACTTTCTGTGGCAGTATCTGTGTAGCAAAGAGTTTATGCATATATTCAAGCAACCTGATCCATCAACTCACTGGGTACCCTTACTCCCCTCCAAGTACTCTGATACAGTGACACTGGCTTTATTGCTGTTTCTCTTCCAAGATACTCCAGGCATTTTCATTGGCTCCTCTCATTAATGGAAAGCTCTCTTTCCCCATCTCCCCCTGCTGGCTCCTCTGACTTTTTTCAGAGTTCAACTAAAATCCCACCATCTGCAAGAAGTCGTTCCCAGTCCTCTTTAAATCTTAGTGCCTTCTTTCTGACATTTATCCTACACATATTTTCTTGTTTGCACATAGTTTTTTGCATGTTGTCCTCCTACCCTCCAACTAGAATATGAGCTCCTTGAGATCAGGGACTGGTTTTTTTCTTGTTGTTTTTAATGCTTTTTTTGAATCCCCAGTACTTAGCACAATGCCTGGCACATAGTAGGCACTTAATAAATGCTAACCTTAGATAAGTAAGTCACCTCCCCTTTTTGAGCCTCAGGGGTTGAACTGCATGATTTCTCAAGTCCTGTTCATTTGTAAGATTGTTAACTCTATGCCTATGGTGTTCAACCAAAAAAGGTTAAGCAACAAAAATATATATATTTAGTGGAGCTGTCATGGGGAAACCCAGTGGGAAAGCATGATCAAGTTCTAAGACCAGTGATTCCTACCCTTTGGGGGAGTTTTGCCACCTCATTGATTTAATAACATCTTTGTCCTTTTCCTTGCCCAAGGTGATGGATAAAATGCTTTATTTTAAAAAATTAAGGTGAATTATGTTTTGAGAAATTCGTGATATCCCTTGAAATAATGAGAAATGCCTTAGGATGTTTCAAATTTATGGTTGGGTTTGCTAATAATAGTCTATGTAATACTTTCAAAGAGATTGTCTTTATTGAGCCTCACAATAACTCTGTGAAGTAGGCAATTCAAGTGTTATTATTATTCCCTTTTATAGATGAGAAAAATGAGGTTCAAAGAAAGGGAGGTGATTTACCCAAGGCCATTAGAGGTCATATATCTTTAGATAAATAAGATAAATTCATATTTGGAGACATCTCACAATGAAATGGTAAAGTAGGCTTGTCCTGGTGACAAAACACAACTCTTTCAGTCTTAGTCTTTCTTAAGACTTGGAGGTTCTAATTTCTTTTTTAAATTTAATATTTTATCCTCCCCCCCCCCATTACAAGAAAAACAATTTTAACATTCTTTTTTTTTTCTTCAAATTTTGAGTTCCAAATTCTCAAACAATTTGACACAGGTTACACATGTGCAGTCATGTAAAACACATTTCTATTTCAGTCATACTGTGAAAGAAAGCAGAGATTTAAAAAACCATAAAAATTAAGTAAAGAAAAAGTATTCTTCAATCTCATTCAGACTTTATCATTTCTTTTTCTAGAGTTGGATATCATTTTTCATCTTAAGTCCTTCAGAATTGTCTTGGATTGTAATATTGCTGAGAATAGCTGTTATGTGTAGCTTTTTTGTAGGTTTTTTGTAAAAGCTTCCTGCTTATCATTTCTTACAGCACAGTAGTATTCTATCACAATCATATACAACTTGTTGAGTCATTCCCCAATTGATGGACATTCCCTCAATTTCTAATTCCTTGCCACCAGTAAAGGCGCTGCTAGATAGATAGATAGATAGATAGATAGATAGATAGATAGATAGATAGAGGGGTGTGTGTGTGTGTGTGTGTGTGTGTGTGTGTGTGTGTGTGTGTGTGTGTATAGGTTCTTTCCCTTTTTGTTTTCTCTCCAGGATACAGATCTGTCTGGTGTTGCATAGTCAAAGAGTATGCATGGTTTTACAACCCTTTGGGCATAGTTCCAAATTGCTCTCAAGAATGGGTGATTCAGTATACAACTTCAGCAACAATGTATTCAGTGTCTCAATTTTTCCATATCTCCAACATTTGTCATTTTCCTTCTCTGTCATATTAGCCAATCTGATAGGTGTGGGGAGCAAGTAACTCAGAGTTGTTTTCATTTGCATTTCTCTAATCAATAGGGATTTAGAGCAGTTTTTCATATGACTATAAATCAGTGGTTCTCAACTTGTGGGTTATGTTCAATTTGTAACAACGAAAATATATCCTGCATATCAGATAGATTCATAATAATAGCAAAATTACAGTTATGAAGTAGCAACGAAAATAATTTTATGGTTGGGGGTCACCACAATATGAGGAATTGTATGAAAGGGTCGTGGCATTAGGAAGGTTGAGAACCATTGCTATAAATAGTTCTGATTACTTTGTCTAAAAACTGTCTGTTCATAGCCTTTGGCAACATATCAGTTGAGGAATGGCTCTTATTTCTACAAATTTGTCTCAGTCCTCTATATATTTGAGAAATGAGGTAGATCAGAGAAACTTGCTATCAAACTTTTTTTCACATTAATGATTACTATGTCTTTCTCTCCACTCTATTTTCCCCCTGTTTATCCTACTCTCTCTTTCCTTTTGCCCTGTCCACTCTCAAAAGTGCTTCTGACTTTACCTCTCCCAGTTCACCCTCCCTTCTGTCAGCCTTCCCTTATTCCCTTGCCCTCCTACTTTCCTGTATGATAAGAAAGAGTTCTACACCCAGCTAAGCATGTATGTTATTCCCTCTTTGAGCCAATTGCAATGAGAGTAAGGTCCATGGCTCCCCTCCCCATTTCCTTCATCTTTTCCTCCACTGTAAAATCTTTTTGGGGCCTCTTTTATGTCAGGTAATTGGCCCCCATTCTACCTCTCCCTTTCCCCTTCTCCCAGTGCATTCTTCTTTCTCACCACTTAATTTATTTTATAGTTTTGCATATCATCCTGTCACATTCAACTCACACCCATGCCATCTGTCTATGTATACTCTTTCTAACTACCCTAATAATGGGAAAGTTTTTAGGAGTTACAAGTATCATTTTCCCATGTAGGAATGTAAACAGTTTTAACCTTATTGAATCCCTAATGATTTTTCTTTCCTGTTTGCCTTTTTAATGCTTCTCTTGAGTCTTATGTTTACAAGTCAAATTTTCTATTCAGCTCTGGTCTTTTCATCAGGAATGCTTGAAAGTCCTCTATTTCATTGCAAAATTGAATTCTTAAATTATCTCTCCTGGATCTATTTTCCAGGTCAGTTGTTTTTCCAATAAAATATTTCACATTTTCTTCTATTTTTTTGTTCTTTTTATTTAATTTTATTGTTTCTTTATGTCTCATAAAGTCATTAACTTCAACTTGCACAATTCTAACTATTAAGTAATTATTTTCTTCAGTGAACTTTTGTTGCTCCTTTTCCATTTGGTCAATTTTGCTTTTTAAGGAGTTCTTCTCTTCAGTGGGTTTTTGTGCCTCTTTTACCATTTGGCCATTTCTGGTTTTTAAGGTGTTCAAATTTTCTAAAACTGTTCAAATTTACCCCCTAAATAATCTCTGAGGAAAATACCTTCAATAAGTAGAAGCTACAGAGAGGCAGACTTGGAGTCGATGCCAGGAAAAACTTCCTAAGAACAGAGCTATCCAAAACTGTAACAAGCTACTTTTTTGGAGAAGGGATTCTTTTGTTGGTATAGACTGGATATTCTTTCAACTCTGTGAATTTTCCTCTCAAGAACTACCTTTTCAATAAAGAAGGACAAGTTATTTGGAGCTGAGAAGGGATGATCCACAGTTTGTGGTAAATTCTCCAAAAAGAAACTTGAATCCACAGTTGGTAATGAGAAAAAAGGGTAGGGAAGGGGCAATCAGAAAATGTGTCAGCCCCCAATTTCATTGTATATTCTCTCATATTTAGTGTTGGGCATTACAGAAATGATATTGTTGTCATGAAAAAATCAAATAGATAATATTGATAACAAAAAATTAATATTTTTTTCCACAAACAAAATCAGTTAGTTTGTATAAAAAGGGACTCTATGGAATAAGGAAAATCTTTGCATCAAATATTTCTGATACAGGTCTGATTTCCAAAATATATAGCTGAAAGTAACTTCAGAAGTCATCAAGTCCAACCCTCTCATTCTACAGAGAAAGAAAGTGAGGCCCAATGAGGTTAAGTGATTTGTCCAAGATTACACAGGTAATAAATAATAGGAGGCAAGATTTGAACCCAGATCTTTTAACTCTAAATCCTTTTTGTGAGAAGACTTTGAAAGCCTTAAAGCACTAAATGTGAGATATTATTATTACCAAAAGTTGATGCCCTAGAGTGGTCCAGAAAAAGTGATAGTAAACCATTTTCTTTTCTGGGTGGGAGTAGTCTACAATTTGTTTCAAATTTAGATTTATTGAAAACAAATTTTATATACCCAAATAAGAGATTTCAAAGGAAGAATTCACTTGTTGCAATGGATTAGAATGGGGAGATATTTCTCATCTGGGCACCTGGAAGAATGATGGCATACCATTTCATAGGGACAAGGAAGGTGGAAAAGGGGTTGGTTTGGGACAAAGAAAATAGGAGAGATGCTCGTTTGTTGGGAAGGATGTGATCCAACTCATAGGATCAAAGATTTAAAAGGAGAAGAGAATCAGAAGTCATCTAATCATAATAACATAGGATCATAAAACTAACTTTGGATTTTACTGATAGAGAATCAGAGGCCCAGTGGTCACATAAAGCAGTAGAACTAGAATCTGAACCCAGGTCATCTGAGTACTGGAACTTCCCATCTCAATATCATAACTGTTAGCTGTTATTGGTAAGATTTTTCAGATTAAATAACTTGGATTTAGAGTGGAAAGTGAGGGAGAAAAAGAAGGGAGAAAAGTGAAAAGAGAAAAATATGCTGGTTATTTAACCCAAGATTATTTCCTTTAAAGTGTTAGCCCCAATACTTATCTCTCATCCCAAATAAATTCTTATGTTTAGGCTAGCTAACAACAGCCTTCATCTCTGTCTGGTCTCAAAACACAAACCCACAAAAACAAATCCGAGGGGGAAAAAAAACCAAACCACTTTCAATGTACTATTGTCATGACTTCAAATTTCATAAATCAGGAAATTTAGGAGAATAGGATCTTTCAATGCCAATTGATACAAAAATGTAACACCACAACTTTTTAAAAGCCTTGTGAGTCAGAAATCTAACTTCTTCCCTGGAAAATTCTAAATAATAAAATGAGTGAACATGGCAAGAATTTGTTACATTAAGTGCTAAACCCACCACCTAACAGTTGCAAGGAGAGTTGACAAATCTTGTTTGTTCCTCTTCCCTTCCTTTTCCCTCCCTCCCCAGACTCTCACTTTTCTGGGAAGGAACAAGACTTCCTATCCTGAAATTGGATGGTTTCCTGCTGGAACCAACAGTCCTGATCTGGGATGGATACCAGGCTAGCTGGCCACCTAAAGCAAGATGGTGAAATCTATTTCCATCCCAGATTCCAGGAAGACTGATTAATTTAGCCATCGGCAAGTGATTTTGGAGTTGGATGCAAAAGTCAAGTGTAGCTCAAGAGCTCCAACCAGGTAAAGGAAAAACCTTTTAAGAAGTAGGAATGGCTATGTGTCCCTAGAAAGTCTTCTCCACTATTTTCCTAATTAAAACTCCTCAGCAAAGGGTTCTTGTTTCTTCAAGGGAGTAGAGGCTATTTTTTGTCAGTCCCCTACCCAGATATCCCCATGTGTTCATCCAGATTCTGACAGGAGAAAAATTAGTATATCCTCCAATATCAACAAATAAGAGTAAGAATAATAGGATCATGGATTTAGAGTTGAAAGAGATCTTTGAGGTCAAGTGATAACAGATCTGAATTTTACAAATGAGAAATTAAGACCCAGAGAGGCATATGAATGAAGGTGTGCCAATCTGTCTTAGTGGATAGAATCAATCAAGCAGTATTTATTAAGTATCTAAGCCTTGTCAGGCATTGTGCTAAGCACTGTGAATACAAAAAGAAACAAAAGATAGGCTCTGCCCTCAAGGAGTTTACAATCTAAAAATGGCCTTGGAGTTGGGAAAACCTGGGTTCTGGTCCCAATCTTGAAATATATTGCCTATGTGACCCTAGGAAAGTTATTTAACCCCCAGAAATTCTCTAAGACTTAAAGTTGCAAAGCAAGTGTTTATCTGCCTTAGTAAAAGGAGTTCCCCCACCAGAAGGGTTCCTGATGTCAATGAAATCATTGATCTGTACATCTTAACTTGCCACCCAGCAAATGAATGTAATAGAATGGTATTGTATGGAAGGAAATGACACATACAAGGAATTCTGAGAAATGTAGCGAGATTTGTATGGAGTTGAGCCAAGTAAGAAGAATGAAGAGAACATAATGACATAATGTAAATTAAGAAGTCACTAAAAGGAAGTTGAACAGATCGTAGGAAAACTAATGAAGATCCTGGAGAAGAGTCAATGAAACCCAACTTCTCCACCATAGCAGAGATGGACTTGGAGCTACTAGGAAAATTATCATACAGAGTCTCTGAATTGGATTTTAACCCAAAAGGTTAAAGAACCAAATTGAATTCAAGTCATCTAAGTCCAATCTCATCACACAAGTATTTGTTAACAATCATACTGATATATAGATGTAGCACTCATATACACATAGCTAGAATATGTATGCTGTGTGTATATTGTGTATATGTGTATGCACATATGTACATATATATACACAAACATTTCTACACACTCATATACACATTTATAAACAAATATTAGGGTTTACAAAGTATTTTACAACACTGTGAGGTGGCTACTATTATTATCCCCATTTTATAGAAAAAGAAACTAAGGGTGAGAGGCCAAATTGCTTGTCCAGAATCACACATTTCTCAGGTCCTTCTGACTCCAGTTTGAGAACTCCATACACCATGCTGCCCAGTTGTGCTTCTAAAGTGTCTTCTATTCATTGTGCCAGATTCCTGGACTAAAAGAATAAAATGAAAAACAATCCCTACCACCCAGGAGCTCATATTCCATCTGACCAATGCCTTCTTTGAATTCATATTTTAATATTAATTCATGATGAGAAAGTAGAATAGAAAGGAAGAGCAGCAATATTTTAAAGTCGATCTCCAAATTCTTCAAGAGTGATTTTCAAGAGAGAATCAACCAGCTCTGGGCAGGAAACACAAGAAACTGAAAGTTAACCAGCCAGACACTATGTTTTGCCTCAATAGGACCTTCAAACATTTAAGCTGACTTTTCATTCCTAATGGTTTATATGTTCTAGTACAAGAACTGGAAACAGTCTGTAAAGTAAATTAATTGGAATTGGATGGTCCTGCTATCTTGGGGGATATTGATGATGTATTTTATGTATCTTGCATGTGACAGAGGATAGTTACAGTATATGAGGTAATGTTATACAATGCATGACGCCCATGAATTGAAAGAGAAATATGCAACACATCGTCATTACAGGTTACACAGATTCCAGACAGCCAATTTATATTCTGAAAGGAACAGATTGTTAGTTTAGTATAGGAGAAAATTAAGTTACATAAATTACAACAACAACAACAAAAAAACTTAATCCAGTTTATACTATGGAACTTGATTTTAGTTCCTCACTCAGCAGTGAGTTTTTTTTATCTTTTCTTTCTCAACATAAGTGATTTTGTTAAAAAAGAAAAAAAACAATTTTATTTTTGGAAAGGAAAATCCCCTCACTGGTCTACTTTGGAGCTCTGTAGTGGCCTATTTTTTTCCCCCTGATTTTGAGATAAAATGACCAAAGAATGAATAAAATGAGTCAGGCTCTTACTTGACCAGTATTTTCAAATGAATTGCAGAAGTTTGGCCAAGGACAACAGAATACCAAATTCCCTTCCCTTTCTCTTGCCCCTGAGAATTTGAGGTTCATTTTGTTGGTGTGTGAATGAGAATGGCATGTTCATGGAACAACAAGCCTGATTACAGCAGAGGATGTCTCCTGGGGACTAGTAGGGAGAAAACTGGATGGAAGGGGGAGAGTCATATTATCAATGGCCCTGAAAATCAGCTAAAGATTTAGGGACTGATATGGTAGGGACTAAGGAGTCATGGAAAGTCCTGGAAAAGGGAATACATTAATGAAAGTAGGGTTTAATGATCGTTAGTTTTGCAGGACACCTTGAGTCAGAGGGGTTATATAATCTAGGAGTGTGACCACAATAATAATAAATAATTAGCATTTTTTATGGCTCTTTAAGGTTTGTAAAACATTTTACTTATGTTATCTCATTTACTCCTCACAACAAGCCACCTCTGAGGTAAGTGCTATGATTATTTCCATTTCACAGATGAGGAAATTGAATCAAAAAACATTAAGTGACTTACACAGGGTCATGCAACTAGTAGTGTCTGAGACAGCATTTGAACTCAGGTCTTCCCAACTCCAGGCTGCCATTAGATCTACTAGGGTGTATGGGGTATTCAAAGAAAACTAGCACCTCTGGTGTAAAGGCTTGCTGAACCATTCCCAGGACTGTTTCCTACCTTTGGTGTCCACTTGGCATTCAACTCTCATCTGTAGCTCCAAGAAGCTGTAGCATATGTGGTAGTTACACCCCAGTAAAATCATCTCAGCAGACAAGCTAAACCAGGTTGAGGGGATAACCAACAGGCCTCAAACCCATTCATAAGTTAGTGGGGTGTCTATCCAAAGGATGTGAAGACTTCCGCTGGTGGAATTGGTGGATGAACACAATTTGTTTCAATGGTCATGAATGTGGCTGAAGCAAGCACTGTGAAACTCTTAGAACTTGGTCAGACTTCAAAGACCCCAGGTCACTCTATTGCATCCCAGGCCATAGCCAGGCATTTTTTCTCGCCACTGGACTTCAATGACTCAGGAAGAGACAGCGAGGCTGATGACTCTGTACAGCTTGCCTCACTTAAATCCAATTCATACATGAGTCAAGACATCACCCCATGAAGTCATTGGTTCTCTTTGAAAATAGATGAACAAATAACAATAGATCTATTGTTCCACTGAGCTATGTGACAGTCATAGCAGTGAAAATTGAAATTAAAAGATGCATGCAAAACACACTATAAGGCAGAAAAAAATAAATACATTTCTTTGATGCCTCTTGTTATTATATCACAATCTTTTTCCATCCTTGCCTCTAGATTTCACCCTCCCTTATGATAAAGAAAAATAATTATGTAAAAATATGCAATAGATAGACTGGGCCCAACAATATATACAGTATTCTGTCTTAGTAGTTGCCTATATCTCTGGCATGAGGTCACAGATATGTTTCATTTTCTCTTCTCTGGGACCTTGACTAGTTTTCCCATCATACATTCAATTTCCTTTCAGCGTATGTGATTATAAGCCTTTGTGATCTCTCCTTCTGAATATTTTGCCTTGCATCAGCTTATATGAATCTTCTTACATTCCTCATTTGTCATTCATTTCTATGTAATATCACTCCATTCTATTCTTTGAGAGGGAGCTGGTGCTTAGACATTCAAACCTGAGATTTCATTGGCATTTGTTCTTCCATTTTCTGACTCTCTCTGACCCCATTTGAGGTTTTCTCAGCAAAGATACTGGAGTGGTTTGCCATTTCCTTCTCCAGCTCATTTTACAGATGAAGAAACTGAAGCAAACAGGGTTACAAGTACTGCCTAGAGTCACCCAGCTAGTAAGTGTCTGAGGCCAGATTTGAACTCAGGAAGTTGAGTTTTCTGGATTACAAGCCCAGCATTCTATCCACTATATCGTAGCTGTGCCTTCGTTGGCATAAGTACTCCTAGTGACAGAACTCCCTTTACCAATTCAGCTCAAGTCCCGCTCTGTAACTTCTAGTCTTAGATAGGGGTAGTGACTAGGGCACTAAAAGTCATACGGCCAGTATGTGCTGGAGCTGAGACTTGAATGCAGTACTTCCTGATTCCAAGGTTGGCCATCTATCCATTATGGTCACACTTCAAACTTTATGGGTTTTTCTTCATATATAGTTGGGGTTTTTGTTTTGTTTTGTTTTTTTCAACCGCTCTCCATTTGAAGGAAATATTGATGGGACTTAGGTTTGATGATGGGAGATGACAGACATGTATGGTAATACTATTAACAGAGAAGTGAGTTGAGGGGCAGCTAGGTGGCACAGTGAATAGAGCACCAGGCCTGGAGTCAGGAGGACCTGAGTTCAAATCTGACCTCAGATACTTAACACTTACTAGCTGTGAGACCTTGGGAAGTCACTTAACCCCAAATGCCCTGCCTTCCCCCCTCCAAAAAGCAAAGCAAAAAAAAAAAATGATAAATAACAGAGGTGAGTTGAGAGGGGATAGATGGTTTTGTGGGGAAAATGCTGTGTTGTATTCCAGATATATTGAGTTTAGGGTGACATCATTTCCAAAAAGAAATGGCAAGTAGGCAATTGGAACTATGGAACTAGGACCTAGAGGAAAGAATAAAGGGAGGAGAAAAGAAGAAGAAGGAAGAGAAGGAGGAGGAGGAGGAGGAAGGGGAGGAGGAAGAGGAGGAAGGAAAAGAAGAAGAGAAGAGAGAGAGAAAGAGAGAGAGAGAGAGTGAGAGTTGAAGTCCATACATGAATTTCATCCATAAAAGGGAGAACTGAAGTCCTGAGAATTGGGGATTGTAGAGGAAGAAGGAAAAAAAAGAAGAGCAGATGTCAGGGATTAGACCTTGGGTAATACCCACAAATAGGGGTAGGATGAGAAATGAGCTGAAGAAAACAGAAAGAGCAGCCAGAGATAAGAAAAGAGTAGGAGTGTACGGAAGAGAGAATTTCAAGAAGGAAGAGGTCGTCAACAGTACAAAATATAACCAAAAGGTTGAAGGAGAATAAAACAAGGAACAGACCAGTGTATATGGCAATACAGTGATCACTGGTGACCTTTGAGAGAAAACTTTTATGATATTCTGGGTGGAAAGGAATTATAAGCGATTAAAAGAATGAATGGTGAAGACATGGAAGCAAAGCGTACAATACAATTTATTTCTTGGGGAATTCTGGAAGTGAAAGGAAACAAAGAAACAGGAGCAACAGTAGCTCAAATGGAGCAGAAGTTTCTGGGAAAAGTTTCTTTACTGTCCTTTCAAAATAGGGGAGAAACCTGTGCGTTTTTGAAGGCTTATAGAGCAGGAACTAGTGAACAGGTCAAGAATACATAGGAGGGGAAGCAGGTAATTCAAGAACTCCAAACTCATTACTTCCTGTTCCTCACAAAGCTGCTAATTAGGATTAGACGAATTGGTTTGTGTTATTGCTTTTCTCTTCGTTTGCCTAAAGGTCTGATATCAGGAATTATGCATATCCATAAGACTAATGATAACTTATACACATCCAAATGACTAACGATGAATACAGTCAGAAATGCTCTGGTTGTCCAAAAAATATATATATACATGGGACACACCTTTAAGTTCGATATGTATCATTAATGTTTTCTTCATCACTTTCTTAAATCTAAAAGGATAATCAACAAAAATAAGTAAATCAAGCCCTGATCTGTAGCATTTGCCAGTTTCCAAGGTGTAAATGCTCACACTGAGACTTAGCAGTCCTCCTTGAGCCAGTTTGAAATGACTCATATCCTGGATAAATTGGTCAAAGGACATGAATAGACAATTTACAAAAGGAGGAAATATAATAACAACATTAAGATGCTCAAAAAAGTAGAGAAATTCACATCACAGCAACTTTCAGCTATTACCATATACCTTTAGAACAGCAAAAAGGGCCAAAAAAAAAAATGATGCAATACAATGCTGGAAGGGCTGAGAGGAAATGGGCATTCTCAGACGCTATTTTTTGGATTGCAGACCGGTGCAAACATTTTAGAAAACAATCGGATGATGTGAAATGGGTCACAAAATTGTTTATCCCTTTTGATCCAGGGGTTCCATTGCTAGAATTCTATCCTTAAAACATCAATAAAAACAAAAAGGGGATCTCTGTACAAAAATATTCATAGTTTCTCTATTTATAATGGCAAAAAAGGGATCAACCACTTATGTTACTGTAGAGTTTTTTGTTTGTTTGTTTTTTATTGTGGAGCTACGATTTTGTCAACGTAGGAAATTTCCCTCACTGAGGCAAATTGTTAACAATTTTATAACTCCTTGTTTTGAACAGTTGCTTAGGATCCTGGGACAGTGAACAAGATCAGGCTCTGAAGTCAGGAGACCTGGATTCACATCCTACCTGTGAAGATTATTACTGGTGTGACCTTGGCCAAGTCATTTAACCTTCTCTGGCCTCATTTTCCTCATCTGTAAAATGAGAGGTCTGGTGTCTGAGGTTCCTTACATTCTAGGTCTTCTTGACTCTGAGACTGGGACTCTAGCCACTATACCAGGGATTCTTCGCTTTTTGTGTGTTTATGGATTCTTTTGACAGTCTGGTGAAGCCTTTAGACCCCTTTTCAGGAAAATATTTTAAAATGCATAAGATAAAATACATAGGATTACAAAGGAAACTAATTAGATTTATGAGCAGCTATCAAAATATTTTTTTAAAAAAATAATTCACAGAAGATTTACATGAACTGATGCAAAGTAAAGTATGCAGAACCAGGAGAACATCATACACAGTAGCAGCAACAGTGTGCCATGATCAACTATGAATAACTGACCTCTTCTCAATAATATGATGATCTAAGACAACTCCAAAGGACTCAGGATGAAAAATGCTATCCATCTCCAGAGAAAGAACTGAAAGAGTTTGAATACAGATAGAAGCATACTATTTTCACTTTCTTTATCTTTTTTCATGTTTTTTCCCCTTTTGGTCTGTTTCTTCTTTTACCAATATGGTAAATTGGTAAATTCTTCTTTGACCAATATGGAAATATATTTTACATGATGGCACATATATAACTTATTAAAATTCTTACGGTTTTAGAAAGAGAGAAAGGAGGAAGGGAGGTAGAAATTTTGAAACTCAAAAATTTTTTTAAAGGAATGTTAAAAATTATCTTTACATGTGATTAGAATAAATAAAATACTATTAAAACAAAAAAATTCACAGACTTTAGGTAATGAATCCCCGTACTATACCTTAATATTAGGGTGCCATGAAAACCTCCATAATTATGAATCATACAAAGAAATGTGGAAATATCTATAGTAGATGATGTAGATCAAAATTAGCTGAACCAGAAATGTGTACACCCTGACTATGTTTAATGGAGGGCAAACAGCAGCCCTTCCCCCCAAGTCTGCTCTGGGTCTTTCCTTCTTTTCTTTCTGCTTTTTGGAGGGGGGAAGGCAGGGCAGTTGGGTTTAAGTGACTTGCCCAAGGTCACACGGCTAGTAAGTGTTAAGTGTCTGAGGTCAGATTTGAACTTAGGTCCTCCTGACTCCAGGACTGGTGCTCTATTCACTGTGCTGCCATGCCACCCCTGGGTCTTTCCTTCTTAAGTGACACAGCACTCTGCCCCACTGCTAAGATCATGAACCAGGAGGAAGGAGCAGCAAAAGAATACTCAGAGTTTGCTGTGTCACATGAAAGCTCACAGTCCTTTCAGCACTGAGCCACCTGTCTCCTTAGCAGTGTCCAAGGAGGTACAGCACTCCATGGGTGTGAGCCAGCCAGTGCAGAGCAGGAGGCTTGCAATGCACCGCAACTCTTTCTAATCTGCCTCTACATATATAAAAAGAAAGAAAGAAGGGACGATAACTGACTCTAACAGAGCAGAACTCCGACCAGGCCTAGAAGGGAGCTCAGAACAAATCCATTTTCTTTGCTTGTTCATTCTTTCATTAGGCTCAGCCTTGTTAAAGGCTCATAGTCTGGAGGTAACACTTGTCCCTCATTTTGCTTTGTTGTTTTTGTTGGTTGTTATTAATTCATATTTTTTTAAATACTGGTTTTTAAAAAGAAGCCCTTCTAAATCGAGTCCAGTGCTAACAAGTGCTAACCTGTCACAAACTTACAAGGAGACGCTCTAGAAGGGGAGGTCCACTCTCAGGCACACAGAGAGGGAGCTCAGGGGGATACCAGAGGAATGCTCCCTTATAAGTCCCTTGATATAGATAATATGCATTATCACTAAAGCCCAACCCAACCCAAATGATCTCATACTTAGTAAAATTCCCTTTAGTATGCATAATCCTTGTTTTATTTATGGCCAGTTTCTTTAGCCAGCCTAGCTCCTCCAAACATATCCACTGGGATTCTGCCATCTTAAAATGCAAGATTCCAGCTTCACATACCTTCTGCATGTGTGATAGAGGGAGGTCTCCTTCAGAGGGTGGGGTTTAGCCAGAAGGGGCCTGTTGATTTCTAGCCCTGAAGAGAGTTCTCTTGATCTTCCCTGGTGGTTTTCTAATGGTTAATTTTAATAAGCTAAAGTCCTAGTTAGTCAGAGTTTGGCCTTCTCTTAGTCAAGATGACTAAACCTTTAGGGGATTTCTCATTCTCCCTCCTGACTTGGTGGATGTTTTGTCTGCCAAAGAGTCAATCCAGAAAATTTTCTTCACACATCAGGAATCTTCAAATAAGGACTGAGTCCCTTGACTACTGAAGAGAGATGAGGCTCCAATGCCAAAGGACTGACTGAAGTTGCTTGCTACAGGGCTAGGAACAGAACTCAGGTCTTCTAGATCCTTAGACTCTCCAACACTCTTCCCACTATACCAAAATAACACTTTCAGTAGTCATCTGTTACTCTGACAAAGGGATAGGGACTGGACATATGATTTTATTGGTATATGGAACTCCTGGATTAAAAAATTCCCTCAGAGAGTACAGGTCTACATACTCACTGCAACTTAGAGCCAACTTTTGAGCCACTACACAAGACTGTCTGCGTGCTAAATAGTTTTTGTTGTTCAGTCATTTTCAGTTGTGTCTGACTCTTCATGACCACATTTGGGGTTTTCTTGGCAAAGGTAATAGAGTAGTTTGCCATTTCCTTCTCCAACTCATTTTACAGATGAAGAACTGAGGCCAACAGGGTCACACAACTAGTCAGAGTCTGAGGACAGATCTGAACTCAGGAAGATGAGCCTTCCTGACTCCAGGTCCAGTGCTCTATCCACTGCACCACATAGCTAGGGGCTCTGCCCTGAGGGAGACAAATCAAATTTCCAGAGCTCTTAACTAGAGTGGCATGAACATCACTGTCCTTCCAGGGAGCTGAATTCAAAGTGAATTGGCTGCACTTGTAATCCTTCGATAGCATAGAAACAGAATTTAACATCTAGTTAGGGAAGATACTAGGGCAGCTAAGTGGTGCAGTGGATAAAGCAGCAGCCCATGAGTCAGGAAAACTTCAGAGTTCAAATGCAGCTTCGGACACTTCCTAGCTGTATGACCCTGGGCAAGTCACTTAGACCTGTTTGCCTCAGTTTCCTCATCTATAAAATGAGCTGGAGAAGGAAATGGCAAATCACTTCAGTGTCTTTGCCAAGAAAACCCCAAATGGGGTCACAAGGAATTGGGCACAACTGAATAACAACCAAAGGGAAGATATCAACAAGATAGTTAGCAGGAGTGAAAGTAGTAAGCTGTTCCTCCCCAACCTGACATGCTTTTCCACTCACTCCTCTTTCTCCAGTGGCAGTCTCCCTCCCAGCCCCAAACGTGAGCAGCAGCCCAGAACTGGGGTCCAGAGGTCATCGTACAGCTTCCCACCCTCGGCCAAAAACTGACGTCATAGATCACAGGACAGCAGGAACCTTAGAAGGTGTTTAGTTTAACTGCATCATTCTACAGATAAAGAGCCAAGGCCCAGAAAAGCAAAGGACTTTCCCCTGGTCATTTGGGCTGTAAGCAATGGAGCCAAGATTCTGGGCCAGGTCTTCTGACTACAGATCTAGGCACTTTGTCCACAGCACAGCACAGGAGGACTAGGAATGGACACTGGGCTTGAGATTTCACTAGTAGAGGGAACTTCCATGGGACAAAATTCTCTCCACCAATACATGTTGGCATTTTCTCCACAATTTATAATCTTAGAGAATGGCCTAGGGCATTGAAAGGTTCAGTGACTTGCCCATGGTTACAGAATCAAAACCTGACAGGAGCGGAACATGAACCCAAATATTCCTAACTTTGAGGTCAGCTTGCTACTCATTATACCATCCTGCCTCTCATAGTCTCATTAATTTTATCTCCATAACCACCCTAAAAAGTAGGTAGGAAAAGTATTATCCCCATTTTACTGATGAGGAAAACCAAGGGCCAGAGAAATTATGTCATTTCCCTCAGGGCACAGATGGGTAGTTAGCAGCAGAGCAGGACTGAAACCAAAATAAGTTCCCCAGTTGTTTTTTCCACTAAACCAAAAAACCCCTTTAATAGCTAGCATTTTTTTTTTTTTAGCTTTTTAAGGTTTACAAAGCCCTTCTACACGTTATCTCATTTGATCTTCACCAAAACTTTGGGATGTAGGTGCTATTTATACCCCCATTTTACAGATGAGGACATTGAGACAGAAAGGTTAAGTGATTTGCCCTAGGTTATATGGTCAGTTAGTGTCTGAGGGTGGATTTGAACTCAGGTCTTCCTGACTCCAAGTCCATCCTTCTATCCACTACACCACCTAGCTTCTGCCTCTTTAACAGTATCAGTATCAGTAGATTCTCCAAAGGATAGAGCAGAATGACACGTGCATCATATAGCAGAAAGAGAAACTAGCAGTCAGGACATCTGGGTACTATCATGGCAGCCCAGGATCCTTAGTTATGTAACTTTGAACAAGTTCCTTATTCTCTCTTGGCCTGAATTTCTTCATTTTAAATTGGGGATGCTATCTGCCCTGCAAATGTTAAAAGTTGACTGGGAAGGTCAGTTACGTAGCAAATCATTTTGCAAACTCTACAATGCTGTACAAATGTGTGGTGGTGTTACTGTTGTTACTGATACCTTCCTGTTGCCCAGCCAAGTCCTAGGGGCTTAGCAGGAGATTGGCAAAGACTTATGGAGTCAATGGTTGACTAACTAAAGGAAGAGCTTGGAATACAGTCCTCTCTGAGCTCTGTGTCAATCTCAGGAATGTCTTTGACTCATAACTTTACATGTAGGTCCCAGGAGAAACCCCACTGAAAAGCATTTCTCCTAAATTCTGTCACTTCATAGATGCTCAGAAATATAAGAAACCTCACAGGCCATCTAATCCAAACCAGACCTAAACAAAAATTCCTTGCACATTTCTGAAAAAAAAAAAAAAGTCATCCAGAATCTGCTTGGAGACCTCCAGGGAGGAGAACTCCCTCCCTCGCAAAGTAGCCCATTCTACCTCTAGATAGTTCAAATTATTATTAGGAGGTATTTCCTTACAGGAAAGTGAAATCGGCCTCATTGCAACTTCCACTTCCTATATTGCCCACCAACTCCATATATCATCACTTTCCAGAATTTAATTTATCCTAAGGGTTTTGCTTTTAAATCCATTTTCTGAAATGTTTCTGCCAGTTCCATGTAGATGCCTGGCATAGATTTAAACACATTGTTATTTCATAGCCCACAAGCCTAAAATAATATTTTAGACACATCTTAAAATGTGTTTAAAGACTTTTTTTTAATATACATATAATAAAAAGCCACTCTCCAAACCTCACCGCCCACAACATGCCAGGTCCTTGCTTTGGCTGGAGTAGTGTGGTCAGAGGGAATGTCTGGATGAGGCATCCCAGGTCATCCCAAGAAGGTGGGAGCCAGAAACCACTCCAAAGGGCCTTCAATGGAAAGGGAAACCCTGTGAATAGCCATATCCAACATCCTCTTAGATGCTTGACACAAAAACAAGCCATCGGAAAGCTTGGTTTACTAGTTATGAGGTCTAGGTTCAAAGTCTTGGAGAATGACTCATATAGAGGTGACCAATGACAGGCTCATTAGCCATTTCCTAAAAATCTCTCCTGAGGGTCAGTAAACTCAACCAGGGAAGAATTCATTTTTAATTCAACAAGCATTTATATAGATGTAGAGTTCTTTCATTTGGGGGGTGGGGGTGGGATGGAGGCTCAGGATAACTGGGTGGCAGAAGAGAGAAGGATGGAGGAATAACTCTTTCTGGACCCTTGACAACGTTTCACTAAATCAGAACAAGGAAGAACCCAGGTCTCTGAAATGCCTAACATTGCTTTGACCACCATTTTCAAGCCTTTTAGAAACAGAAATAAACACCGAAGGCATCGTTCTACTTCAGGCATTCCACTTTCCAGTTCAACGAGCCAATATCCTTCCTTCCTCCCTTTTTTCCTTCCCTCCCCACACTCCAAGTCCAACAAAACTGACCTATCTGTTCTTCCCCCTAAATGACATCACATCTCCCATCTTCCTTTGCACAGGCTCTTCTCCGTACCTGTACTGACCCGGCCTATCTCTGGCTCTTGGAAGTCACTCTCCTTCTACGACCATTTTAAGTACCTGGAAAATGACCCGTGGTCCGTCCTACTCTTACTAGTTGAGTGATACCACCCCACCCCACTAAATTTCTTTTTATTTAATTTGTTTATATTTTATAATCATTTGACTATGTATTTATGCCTGTTGAGGCAGCTAGGTGGCCCAATGAATAGAGTGGAAGGCTTAGAGGCAGGAAGACTTGAGTTCAAATTCAATCTTAGACATTTTCTAACTGCACTCTTGGAAAAATCATTTAACCTCCATTTGCCTCAGCTTCTTTAACTATAAAATGGGTACAATTATAGCACCTACCTCCCACCATTGTTGTAAGGATCAAATAAGATAATATTCATAAAAAAAAAACCAACCACTTAGCACAGTACCTGGCACCTAGTAAGTGTTGCATAAATACTTATTCTATGCCCCTTTCCCTCCTCTTCCACAGGACATAAGTTCCTTAAGGGCCAGGACTGTTAGATGTTTGTCTTTTCAACCCCAGTAATTATTACAGGTGCCTGGCACCTACAGCCTGTTAAATGAATGCATGACATGACATGACATGACATGACATGACATAATATGCTTTTCCCCTTCAGAAAGAGAACTAATGGATTCAGAGTGAATATTGAAACATATTTTTTCCTCTTTCTTTTTCTTTTTAATATGGCTAATGGAAATCTGCTTTGCATGACTGTATAAATCTGTAAAGAGTTTTGTTTTTCTTGCCTTCTCAATGGATGGGTAGGGAGGGGCAAGATAGAGAATTTGGAACTGAAAATAAAAACAAATTGAATTTTTTAAAAAATGAATGAATGAACGATCTCAAACTTTACCATTCTGATTATCTTCCTTTTTAAAAAATCTCCTTCTTAGCTCTATCATTCCTTTAAATACTTTTGCTTGGTCCCCCATAGGGATTAATATTTTAGCACAAAGTGGAACTCAGAACAATAGTACCAGCTTTGTATCCCACCTTGAGCAGGGGGAGAGGTCCAGCAGGGCCCAGACCTGAGCTTCCTTTTTCCTTTGCTAAGGCATTTTAAAGCCAGATTCTATGATTTCATCACTGGTAAATAGGTAACTCTTGGTTCTTAAAAGTTATCCCAGCAGAACACAAACTCTGGTGGGTTCTACAAAGTTGAAAAGGTTTTGAGGGTGGGGGACCAGCAAAAATGACCTCCACATTATGTCTGTTACCTGAGGACCAGCCCCAGCTACATTCAGAAAGGTTCACCGTGTTGGTGAATAATTTAGCCACAACGGTACTACAAAAAAAGATTTCATGGTCTTATAAGCCTAAAACTGAAAGGGACCATCTACAACCCATTTTACTGATAAGAAACTGTGACCAGAAGGGCTGACATGACATGTCTAAAGGACACGATGTGTCCTAAGGTCACAGAGTAAACGACGAGCTTGATTTGAATTTATGATATCTGACTCCATGAAAAGTCTGTTTTTTCCAATGTTCCATTAATTTCGAAGTAGGGGGAAATGTATCCCATATTGTGCAAGGGATGACAACACCTCCCCCCCCCAAAAACAGAAAGGGCAAACAGAGCTGGAAGAAAGTCCTACCTCCCTCCTGCCTCTCCCCACTGAACTGTGATGTAGTCAACATTTCTCATTTAATCTTTTGATCTGCCCTAGTGTCTAACTCAGTGCTCTTTGGACAGAGTAGTTACTTGGGAGAGACCAAACGGCATAGTGGAAACAATGCTGGATCTGGAATCCAAAGGCCTCGATTTGAACACTGCCTCTGCCTCTTAACTACCTGCGTGACCTTAGGCCAATCTGTTACCCTCTCTGATCTTTCGTATCTTCGACTAGAAAGAGTAAATTAGCTAGATAATCCCTGCATTCACTTCCAGTTCTAAATCTATGATACTCTGATAGGTCCTGTTTGAAGTTTAAATCTAAGATGATCTCAACCAATATATCTGGCATAATTCTCTAAATTCTTTAAGTCATAGAGAAGTTACAGTCTGTATTGGGAGGGGGAGTAGACATACCTATGAAATCACAGATGCTTGAACTATTGAGGCAGGCTTCTCTGCTGCCCAATCCATGTCCTTTGTATGAGATTTTCACTGGGGAAGTAAGTATCCACACTAATGAAAAAACATGCCTAAAGCACTTTGCAAACCTTGAAGTGTTATGTAAATAGGAGCTATTCTATAAGATGAAATCAAACCTACCCCACGTGCCATATCTTATTAGACTAATTAGACTTTTCAGGGCTGCTCGTCCCCTTCAATGTCCACCTGATATGTGACTCTCACCTGTAGCTCCAAGAAACTATAGCACACGCAATGGCCGCACCCTGGTAAAACATCTCCACAAACGGCTAAACCAGGTTAGGGGTAACCAACAGGTCTCCAGAGGGATGTCTACCCTAAGTATGTGAAGACTTCCCCCAGTGGAATGGGTGGATGAGAACAATTTGTTCCAACATCCACGAAGATGGCTGAAACAGGCCTGTGGAGTGCTTAGACCAGTGGTTCTCAACCTTTCTAATGCTGCAATCCTTTAATACTCATATGTGGGTGTATCTGCATGTGGGCAGACCCACCTAGAGAGAGATAGAGGAGCAGTGTCTTGGTTCCTAAGGCCATTGGAAATATGTGTTTTCCGATGGTCTTAGGCAGCTCCTGTGAAAGGGGTCGCAACCCACAGGTTGAGAACCACTGGCTTAGAGCTTGGCAAGACATCCAAGATGCCAGGGTCATTCACTGTATCCCAGGCCATAACCAGTTGTCTTGACTTTTATCCTGCCACTGGACTTCAATGAGTTAGAAAAGAAGCTGCAATTTTCTGCAACTCTACCTCACTTAATTGGCAAGTCAAGATATCACTTGTGATCACTCTTTGAAAATCAACAACAACAATTAGGCTAATTGCTTGCATAGGAGGTGAGGGTTCTCTAACTTTTCTGTAAAAGCCTAGAAAGGAGACAAATTCAATTGTGCCCAGGGGAAATGAACCAGAGAGAAATCATTTTAGAGGGGAGCTGGAAGACTAAATCTAGTTCCCGGGAATGAGTCAGAGAGAGATTGTTTTAGACTCAAGATGAGAGATGGAAGAGCATGGGACCTGGAATCAGAAAGACCTGAGTTCAAATCCAACCTTGGACACTTTCTAGCTATGTGACCCTAAGCAAATCATATAATTTCTGTCTGCCTCAGTTTCTACATCTGTAAAATAGGGATAATAATAGCACTTTTCTTCCCAGGGCTCTTGTGAAGATTAAAATGAGATAGTATTTGCACACCTTAACATGCTATACAAAGCCTAGCTACTAGTATAATTACAATGATAATTAGGAATCCAGAGTTTCAGTTCTGGGTCACAGATGACATTTATGGGTTGATCCCTATTAACTGGTTGAGATCATCTAGATTCTAGATTGATATCATAGTATTTAGATTTAGAGGTGGGAGGGAACTCAAAGGTCACTGTCTAATTTATTCTTTTTCTAGATGGAGATACTAATGCCCAGAGAAGGTAAATGATTTCCTTAAGGACAACACAGGGAGTTAAAAGGCTGAGTTGGCATTCAAATACAGGTCTTTGGACTCCTAATCCAGCAGTATTTCTTTCCCCTGGGCCTTTCAGGCTCCCTTAAGCTGCTACCATGAGCTAAGGGCACTAGGCACATGAAAAGATTCAAAGATTGAATGAGAAATGTTTGCTAGGCCATGGAGCTCACAATCTAGCTGAAATTGTGTCTGTTCTCTCTCCCTTCAGCTCCATCCGCCCCCTTCTACTTCTGGAGTTGTCCTATGTTTGCACAGAGCACAGTCCCTTACTAGAGTAATTTAAAAAACCCAGGAAGGCATGTCAACTCCCCCAACTCCCAAAGTCTGTGTTAAACAGGACCCTCTCTCCCAGGTTCTCAAATTTCAAATACTCAAGGGTGAAATAAATCTCTAACACCTTAGTGTGAATGAGTTCATCAAATCCACTCTACTTCAGTGAGAAAAGGGGCACAAAAGAAAGATTTGTAGGGTTAGGAGTGGGGAGAGGAAAATTTGGGATAGTCAGAAGAGGGAAGTTGGGCAGAAAGGAGAAGTTAAGAGCACCAAGGACAAACTTCACCTACTTCTTGTCTTCCCATTCACCCCTTATTCTGTTCTTCACCCTCCTTCCAGGATTGCCTGTTGTCCTTGGAAATGTAGCTGTTATGATGGCTCCTGGATCTGAACTCTGAGCTGCCTGAAAGCTATACCTCAAAAAAGTAGGCTCCAACTAGGGCTGGAGAGAAATTTCCTGGCTTTGATTTGGCAATGTGCCTACCACTATGGCACCCAGGTGAAAAAATGGCACCAGGAATGCAGCCTGCTTGAACAAAATCGGGAGTTGCCTCCCTGGCCCCTGCCAGGAAGAAATGATGCCCTCTTTACATGCAAAACTGCTGATTTAAAAATTAAACAGATGAATGTGTCTGAATTCACTACTCTTGAGTGGTGGCAAAGGGGAGAAGGGGCAAGAGGGGGAAGAAAACAGGCTCTGTGGTAGAGTTTATTTGGCTTATTATATTATCTTTTGATTATCTTAAGAAGCCAAGATTTATGCTTTCATAGCACTTTGTTGCCAAGGTGTTTTCCTTATAACAGCCCTGCGAGAGAGGTACTATAAATATTATCATCCCAATTTATAGATAAGCAAAACTGAGGCCCACAGACCTCACATGACTTACCCACACCTGCACTAAATTCTGGAGTTAGGATTAGAACCTGGGTCCTCCAACTCCAAGTCCACTGTCCTTGCCACTACTGTCCCTTGTTTTCCAACCAATAAGTATAAAATACTGAATACTGACTGCTTGGTCTTACCAAGTTCATATCCAATGCTATTTAAGAACTGATCTAACTTATAAGCCTATCCCGACCTCTACCCTAGATACATAAGGAAGATTATACCCAAAGTGTAGGGGTAAACGTCAGTACTTTGTTCTCCACTATATCTTTAAATTATATTTTCAAAGTAAATTTATGTCATTATTTAGTCGTGTGCAACTCTTTGTGACCCCATTTGGAGTTTTCTTGGCAAATATACTGTAATAGCTTGCCATTTCCTTCTCCAGCCCATTTTACAGATGAGGAACTGAGGCAAACAAGTGACTTTCCCAGGGTCACACAGCTACTAAGTATCTAAGGTCAGATTTGAATCCATGAAGATGAATTTTACCAACTCCAAGCCCAACGCTCTACACATCGCACCACCAATTGTGCTTTTCTAAGTCAGTGTGCAGCATATGGGGATCTTTACACAAGGTTTAGTGGGCCCCATTTCTATGTGAGTTTGACACTAATGATCTAGATCAATGAAACATTAAGGGAGTTGCCCAAGGTCATATAGCCAGTTTGTGTCAAAGATGGAATTTGAACATAGGTCTTCCTGGCTAGCTCTCTATTCACTATACCATAGTAGTCACTTAATAAATGTTTGTAAGATAAATGGATGGATGGATAGATGGATGGATGGATGGATGGATGGTTAGCAAAGGGACTAGATTAGCATGGAGGACAAGAAGTTCAGGATAGTGTGATACCTTTGACACTAGTAAATGAAAAGGTAGAAACTTTATCACAGTATTTTTAAACATAATTTGTAATTTTCTAGAATATTACAGTAAAGTTAACAATTAAAAACATGGAGAAGGTGAAACAAAGGGAAAACCTAGAAGTATATCATCTGCATTGACATTTTGTCGAGAGGTGGCCCTGGACACCAACTGTAACCCTCCCTTAAAATGGTGTTTCCTAAGCTACATATGACATTAGAACAACTGACTATGATGTCACTGGTCGGGTAATGATTAGCATAGATTCTATTCCTACACAGCTCCCTGGTTTACATAAGTGCTTTATGGGGATCATCTCATCCTGTGAGTTAGATAGCCCACAAAGGGTTAGACCTGTTTTATGCATGGGGAAACTAAGTCTAAGAAATGTAAGCTATTCTGATGATCATGTGACTTGACCAAGGTCATACTCCTGAGGAGCAAAGCCAGGATTCAGTATGACTTCAATAATAGTTTCTTTCCACTAAACCACAGATGCTTCTGGTAACCATAATTATCAGGACTGGTTTGAGGAGAACCACCCTGAAATCAAGCAGCCGCACACATCCAAATGTGTATGGGCCACCAACATTTCCTCCTTTTGTTTTTGTATCCCCATCTCTATCCCAATCCCTGCAGCTACTTTGTCCATAGTAGGCCCTTAAATGCTTGTGAATTGAATTGTGCTGAACATTCTTTATAGATTCAGAGCCTTAGAGATCATCTCTAGTCCAGTCCTTCATTTTAAAGATGGGAAAACTGAAGTCTTTGGAAGTTAAGTGCCTTGTCCAAAGTACATAGCAGAGTGGGGATTCCAACACAGGCCCTCTAATTCCAAATCTTACAAAATTGCTAAACTATCTAATCAACTCAATCCTTTTAACTAAAGTGAAATCTAGAGTACCTTGACCATATGAAAATAAACCTCATTAATTCAAGTTTTTTATCTATAATGGAGAACTGCTTTGGGGCTATTGCTCCTCAGAGCACGTATGGTGTGCTCTGACTAGAGAATTTGTGGGCCTGCTTCTGAAAGTACTTGATAACGTGTCCCAAAGGGGACCTGATCCTGATTCAGAGCATGGAAAAGCATTCTGTGACTGTTTCCTGTCTGCTTGCTACATGATGGAGGAAAACGTTTTAATTGGCTCCTGAGCTGGAACTGAGAGTGTAGTACAAAAGGCTCCAAAAGAGACTAAGGAATGAGAGAGAGAAGGACAGACAGAGACAGAGAGAGAAAAAAATGGGGGGGGGGGGGCGGGAAAAGACAGACAGAGAAGGAGGAAGAGACTGAGACCCAGACTGAGAAAGACAGAGAAAAGGAGAGAAAAAAAGAAAGAGAAAGAGAGAGAGAGGGAGAGAAAGAGGAGAGAGAGACAGAGAGAGGAGAGACAGAGAGAGAAAGAGGGAGAGACAGAGAGAGAGACAGAGGGAGAGACAGAGAGACAGAGAGAGAGAGGGAGAGAGAGACAGAGAGAGAGAGAGAGAGAAGAGGGAGGGAGGAGGAGAGAGAAAGGGAAAAAAAGAGGGATGGTGGGGAGTTAGGGAGGTAATGCTAGCAACCCTCTCCCCTTACCTGACCTGTTGTATGGCTGTGCGTATATGGCCCTTCTGTCTCTTTACCTCTTCATGTTTGTTGTTTCCTTCTCTTAAATGAATAAATATTGACACAAAATGTACCAAGTTATAATCAAGTAAGCTTCAGAAGGACCGAAAAATCATCAGAGGTCCAATGTGGATCCTGGGAAGGAGCCATCCTTGAGGGGTGGCCAGCCTGACTCAGCCCCACAGTGAATCAAAAGATCAGCTAAGATATTATGTTCCACAAACCAGGGGTGATTGATCTATTGGTTTTCTGGCCATGGTGTACCTAGGATTTAATTTGGTGGTGTAAATATTTCTAACGACCACTTTAAGTCTGAGCCCAAGGACCAAGTTGTACAAGGGAGAGTGTATCCCAGTTTGGGGGTTGTTTTTGTACTTGAGGTCTTACTATATCTTCTCAGTAAATATACCTTTGTAAAAACTAATTGGTGTTAATTGGTTAGCATTGTTATCAAGGAAATATTAACAGTCCAAATAATAATACAGCATGAATCACTCATTGACCATGATATTGAGGGAATACACTTGATAGGAACTTAAGCCAACAGCAGTAGAAGAGCCCCAACAGTCCTTCAGGGGTCCCTCTAGAACTCTGAGGTGATGATGTAGCCAGTTATGCTCCAGAAACCTGACCTGCTAGATCATGTATAGTTTGGGAGAGTGTGTCCAGAATATCCCTACAGATTATTCATCTAAGGAATGAACTGATGTTTTCCTTTGATATTTATGAAGAAAGGGTTTATTATGCAAGTTAAATATTATGAACAAAAATTGCCTGTAGGAATTTTCAAGCTATTTGAAAGAGTTAACTTTTTGTTTTTTCTGTACTTGTGATTCTTTTGTATAATGAACTCCTGGTGATAAAGCTCCCTTTACCAATTCAGAATAGCAACTCTTCCACAACATATGGTCTTCGAGCCTTCCTGGTGTTCTAAACTAATTTTTAAATGCTTTACAAGTACTATTTACATACAACATATATAAATCATTAAAATAAGCTAACTCTCTCCCCCCAGAATATTTCCTAGGCAACCCTTAACCAAGTATGCTTGAAGCCAGTTACAATGAGATTGGTATTTTTGCTAGCCAAAGTACAACACCAAAGTACCCCAGCCTTTGCTACTAACAAATGTGCATGATAAAGACAGGAATTCACATCAGATGCCTAGAAAATACTTACCTTGTGTGTTCCTAGTCTACTTAATTTAATTCTGGCTCCAATTCATTTGTAGCTAAATGAGAGAGAATCTTTTGAATGTGTGGAATTGTCTGAACCCTAAGTTAAACATAAGGCAAGGCTTTGCACGAAACATAAGGATCAAAAAAGAAAGACCTAATCTTAGCTTGGGGACACATGGTTTTTGTTAGTTGGATGTGATGGCTATAACTAAAAAGCTGACTGACTGTCTGCCCTTATCAAAGGGAGATTTTAGCCACTATACAATAGCTGTGGCATCTGGGGCTGGCCTTGTGGAGTCTATGAGCACAGCAGAGCATTAAACCCAACAAGGAGTAGGCCAAGCAGAAAAATTATGCCAAGTGAGAAGCAGGCCCAGTGAGATTAGTGGAACAATGCACCCAGCAGAGGCCCAGTAGAGGTCTAAGTTGTCTCTTCATATGTATTCTCACTATGTGGACCCCTCCTATAAACATTCTTAGTCTTCCCACTGGTGGCATGGATATTTGTGGGAGAGTGTACCCTATGTTTATGGAGAAAATGTTCTATCGCAAATATTCTTTCTATGTTATTTCATTAAATGCCTTTTGCTTTGAACTAATTGTGTTCTCTAGGTGACTAGAGAAGAAGTAAATATACCAGCGGGGATGTATGAGCTTGAGTTTTCAGTGGATTTCTGTTCTCAGAGTACTTTGAACCTGGGGTAGCTATTCTGGGGATCCTGCATGTGAGAGATGGGTGTCCAGGTGCTCTACAATACACATGTACTTTTTAAGGTCTATAACTTAGATTTTTGATCAATTCATAGACTTAGGACAGATTGGTCCTCTCCTACTTTATTTACATCAATGACATTATCTTCTTTTTTTTTTTAATTCCATAAATTAACCCATTTATTGTTCAACTACGGGCTAGAGATATTTGATACGAAGATTTTACTGGTCTTTCAGTTCCTTCAGTCTTCTGATGGCAGATTTGACTGTGACTGCAGAGGTGGTATTGTAGGTCCATGCACCACTAGCTACTGTTTTCATACAGGATCCACAGTGCCAGATACCCACAGCCCGTCTCTTCGTTTTGGTCTTGCCACAGAAGGAGCAGGTATACTTGGCATGCTGGCTAATTTCAATTTTCTTCACCATTTTTCTGAAGGATGCACCATAACGTGTTCCATATTTACCAACAATTCCAATCTTCTTGGTTCTCTTAGCCATGTTAGTGGTGCCAGGGCTGGAGCTTAGAGAGGAATAACACTATCTTCTATGTTAATTTTTAAAGCATGTGTTGTTGGGTATAACATGATAAGGAAGAGGACATTCAGAACCACTCAAATTGTCAAACTAAATGAAACATTGGTCACTCTGCAGCCTCTTATTAATTTAGTGGACTACAAGCTCAACTTGAGTTGGGGATGTGCTGCAGTCCCCTTGTACCAGCTCACGATCATTAAATTTTCAGGATGAGATTAAAAAACGGTACAAATCAGAGCTTGGTTTCTTATTTTGCTGATTGCCTAGACCTAAGATTTAGTGGTTCATTGGAAAGAATGCAGGGCATGGAGTCAGGAAGACCTGAGTTCAAATACTGCCTCAAACACTGCTAGTTATGTGACAGTGGATATGTCACTTAGCTTCTTTTTGCCTCATTTTCTTCATCTGTAACATGAGGATAGTAATACTACCACATGGTGTTATTGTGAAGACAAAATGAGATAATATCTGTAAAGTGCTTAGCACATTGCTGGTACATAATAGGCTCTCTGTAAGTGTTAGATATTATATAGTTAAGAAAATAATGGAGAAAATGTTAATAATGTTGATTAAATTTAAAATTGCATTATGCACACATTTTTCTTTTTGGAGAGTCAGCTGTTAAAACATTTACTGGCTCACCACCAATGTGAATCAGTGGTATTATGCTGCAGACAAAAAAAGCAAATGCGTTCTTGTACTACAAGAAGGTAGAAGGCAGTGTGATACAGTGATAAGAGGAGTGGTTTTGGAGTCAGAGGACCTGCGTTCAAATCTCTCCTTTCTCCTATTTATTACTTGTATAAACTTGGGCAGATCACTTAACCTCTTTGATCTTATTTCTTCATCTGTAAGTTCAGTGGGTTGGAGTAGAACAGTGGAGTAAAACACATAGAAATGAGCTAAAGATTCCTTTGAGTTGCATATTGAAGGTTTTAAAATGCTCTTTTAAGGGGCACCTAGGTGGCACAGTGGAGTCAGGAAAACCTGAGTTCAAATTCAGACTCCAATACTTACTAGCTGGGTAACCCAGAATGCCTCTAAAGAAATGAAATGAAATGATGTTTTAAGCTGGCTCTGCTACACTCATGTGTTTGACGCCTTTGGACTAAGTGATTTCTGAGGTCCCTTCCAGTTCTAAGTCTATGATCTCTCAATTTACAAGAATAGGGAGGGTCTAATCTCACTGTATATCGTCTTGGTGAAACCACATCCAGGGTATTGTGTTCACTTGTGGGAGCCACAGTTTGGGAAAGATTTTGATAAGCAGGAGGTCATTCAGGCAAGGGTAACCAGGATGGTGAAAGGCCTCAAGTTCATGCCATAAGAATGGGTTGAAAGCAGTTGGGATGTTTAATATAGAGAAGAAAAATCTCGTGGAGTGACATGGTGGCTGTCTTCAAGTATTTGAGAGGCTAGATTGTGGAAGAGAATTGATACAGGTTCTATTCAGCCTCAGAAGACAGAAGGAAGAAGATAGAAGGTGCAGAGAAGAAAATTTAGGTTTATTGTCAAGAAAAACCATTTAATAATTAAAGCTAAGCAGAAGTAGAATGAGATATGCTCCAGGAGGAAGTTGAGTTCCCTTTCATGGGGGTCTTCTGTTCATAGGCTTGATATTCATTTGTGTGTTTGCTGCTCACCCTTAATTTTCAAAGAGGATCCATGACATCATAGAGTGATGTCTTGCCTTGCAGGTGAACTGGATTTAAGTGAGGCAGAGTTGCACAAAGTCATCATCCTTGTTCTCTTTCCCAAAGTCATCAAAGTCCAATGTCAAGACAAAAGTTAGGATGATTGATGATGGCCCAGGAAGCAGTGGATATCCAACCAAGCTCTGAGTGCTTGTCTACTTGGTCATAGAGTAGATTCTTTTAGATGAGAAATGTATTGGACTAGATGCCTGCTGTGGGGCCATCCCTCTCTGAAATTCTATTATGCAATAATTCATTAAAAACATTAGGTGACATTCAGAGTTAAAATGGTGGAATGAGAGCATTAAAGGGAACCAGGACATGCAGATTCCCCTCAAGAAAACAATAGAAAATGCCAAAGAGAAGAAAAATAGCTGTATACCCTTGCACACAAATAAAATAAACTAAAATAGGAAATGAAGAAAGTGAAAAGTACTAATACGATAAAACAAAATACAACATAAGCATTCAGATAGCTAAAGTAATAGAAACCATGCAATGTATATCTTGAGACATCATCTCTCCTGCCTGCTGGTGTTACATCTTCAATTACCTATTAGTCATCTCAAACTGGATGTCCTATAGACATCTTAAACTCAACACTTCCCAAACCAAACTTGTGATCTTTCCCCCCAAAAGCTCTTCCTTTCTTTCTGGCTTTCCTATTACTGTCAAGGGTACCACCATCTACCTAGTCACCCTGGCTTATGACCTACTTGTCCTCCTTGACTCCTCACTCACGCTGACCCCTCCCCCCATCCAATTAGCTGTCAAATCATGTCATTTTGACCTTTGCAGCTTCTCTTGTATATGCCACCCCCTCCCACCAGCCAACCACTGCCACTGATACCATTCCAGTGTAGGCCCTCATCAACCTCACACCAGGACTATTGGAATGGCCTTTTGGTTGGGCTTCCTGCCTCAAGTCTTTCCCCTCTCTGGTCCATCCTCCACTCATCTGTACAAAATGAATCTTCCTAAAGTACAGGTCTTATCATGTCTCACACACACACATACACACCATTCTTTAAACCCTAGTTCTTTCCCATCACCTCTACGATCCAATATAAAATCTTCCATTTGGTTTTTAAAGTCCTTCATAATTAGCCCCTTCCTGTCTTTCCAGGCCTATTACACTCTGATCCCTTCTACCTTCTCAGTAAAGCCAGCCTCCTTGCTGTTCCTCCCATGGGACACTCATTTCACGTCCCTGAAATCCCTCCTCATCTCCTCCTGACTTCTCTGACTTCCTTTAAGTCTCAGCTGAAGTGTTGCCTTCTACAAGAGGCCTTTCCCAGTCCTCCTTAATCTCAGTGCCTTCCCTCCAAAAGATCTCCAATTTATCCTGTATATATCGTTTGTACATAGGTGTTTGCGTGTTGTCTCCCCTATTAAATTGTGAGCACCTTGAGAGCAGAGACTGTTTGTTTTTCCCTCTATGTATCCCCAGTGCTTAGCACAGGGCCTGGCACATAATAGGCTCTTAACAAATGCTTATTAACTAATTGACTGATTTGTTCCCACACAAGGTATTCTCACCAGGATCACTTAGAGTCTCTCTAATTATAATTTAAGGCCTCAAAGTTATAATATTTTTTTGGTAGAAGGAACACAAAAGGAACTGACTCCTCATCTCCCTCTTCATTAGGAGTCTAGTCTCTGTCACTATTTTCACACCCCTGAAGAATTCTGGAGGCAATAGGCCATTTAAGAAACTTTTTAAAAATTCATGATGAAATAATTAAGGAAATGACCAATATGAAAACTGTGACAGAAAGCATGAAAGAATCAATAGAAATAAGACCTACTACAGTAGAAAATGAAATTCTAGACAAAACAGACCAACTGGAAATACATGCACAGGAAATGACTGAATTATTGCAAAAACCTAGAAATGTTACAGACCTAAGTGACAGACTTAGAAGAGAGGTCAAGACACAGTAAAGATTACAGACACTCTAGAAATTTTTTAAAAATAAAAGAATCAAAGTACTATATTCCAGGAAATTATTCAAGAAAACTTTCCAGAATTAATTGAAACAAGGTATAACATACAAATGGAAAGAAGCCGCAGGACCTCGATAAGGAAACCAAACAAACAAAAATTCAACTCTCTTAGACACATTATAGTTAAACTCCAGCACTATAATAATAAGCAAAAATTCCTGCATGCTGCCCAAAGGCAAAAATACGTTTACCAAGGAATATCAAACAAAAACACAGCAGGATCTTTGAGGAAAGCAAGGGATTTAACCTCTCAGTGCCCCATAAAACTCCCCAAGAATAAGTTACAAAACAGGCATCTATCTGCATGAGCAGAGGGAATTTGCTGTTTGGGTATTCCTTATAGCAATGCAATCACAAGTCTAGTTTGAAGGGCTGTTTTTTTCCTTAAGAAAAAAATATAGTAATCAAGCCACATTCATACGGATTTAGAAAATTCTTTCTTGACAACAATCTAGTAAGGTAAATTATTCAAATATTTTTACCAACATTTTAAAGCAAACTTAGGTTCAAATAAATTAAATCATTTGGCACAATCACATCACTAGTAAGGTTAAAGTCAAAACTAAAATTTAGGTCTTGATGCAAAGAACAGTGCTCTTTCCACTTTAATAGGTGATGATAATTGACAATTAAAGTTAAGTGTTAGTGAAGAAAATACCAAATTGTACCTCGCTCTTTGTCTTGTTTTAAACTATCATTCTTTTAAACATTATGCTAATATTAATAATAAATGGTTAGTTACTAGTAATGATTTTCTATTTTAATGTGCAGATTTTTACAGAATCAACACAACTGGGCTTGAAAAGTCAAACTATATTCTTTCTCTGTTGTCTATATGTATGACAAGGGTAGCTATTTGAATTCGAAAGCTTGAGTCAAGGCACCTGATGGCAGCTTACTCATAGGTCACATAATAGAAGATGGCAGAATAAGCATAATTAGCATAATTCCCAGCAAGGATAGCAAGAAAAGTATAAGAAATGAAATCAATTCTCTCAGAATTCAAGGTCTGGATGAGGATATCATTTAAAGACTTTTTTTTTTCCATCGAGAGGCAAAAGGCGCTAAGTGGCTAATGTTTTAGGGAAGATGAAAGAGTCAGCAGATGGAGTGGAGAATGACTTGTATTATCAGGGACTAAAATTAAAAGTACCTCATAAATGAATCATTATTTGGGTGGTTACGGTTGTGAGTGAAGGTGAATACTCAGGGGTCAATTGCTAAAGTGCAGAGAAGCCTGGGAAGTGGTACAAGGCAGTTAGAGACATGCTTTGGTCCATGTTGGTTTTGAGAAGAGAGGAGAAAGCAGTTTCTTCAGTCCCTGGACCTGCCTGTCTAGGATAATAATAATGGAGGAAAGGAACAAGGGGTAGGAGAACTAACTGGAAGTAAGTCTCCTCTTTGATGAGACAATATCAAAACATCTATCCATGGAATGTGGAGTAATAGGGAGCCCTGTAATGGCTTTTATCCAGATGAGTTGGTACCTCAAGAGTCCTTTTTTGAGTAAGTTTAATGCTTCCCAGGAATACAGCCCACCCTAGAAGAGACAGTGTATAACCCCCATGAGACACTAAGGAACCCTGGGGAGACAAGGGAACATGATTTATGAGCCAGCATATACTGTCATTAGGATAGGCAAGCTATGCATTTAAGGGCTCAGAGTAACTCAAGAAGAGAGTGTCTCCCATCACACCATAATGTCTCCTTTGTGAATTGAGATCTCAGGGAGTAAAACTCGTCAGTAAAAGGCCCTTCAAAAAACAAACAAAAGAAAGTGAAAGAAAGCTGCAGTGGTCATGATTTGCAGTTGTGCAAACAGATTAATAGGGTTGGGGGAGAAAACAAAGTTTTGTCTTCTAGAAGTTCTACCTTAAATTATCTAGACAGAGAAAATAAAGAACATGTAAGCATATAGTCTAAGAAGGGAAGACCAGGTTTTAGAATGGACTAAAAATCAAAAGAAATATGGGAGGGGAAAATAAATTAGCATTTCTTGGGAAAGGGTGATACAAATGAATGTTACTCAAGAGGACAGAATTTAAGGGAATAGGAGAGGAATGATTCTGGATTGCATGAATCTGAATTGAGAGAGAGTAGAGCTTTTTTCAAAAGCAAAATAAATAAAGGAGATAAGGAAGAATAATAATTTAAGCAAACACAAGGAATTTAGGATAGAATAAGGGAAAGAAAGTAGAGCCTGCAGGGAGGGAGATAGGAGCCAAATTAGTGCAAACAAAACTAAGTCCAAGGACTAAGTATTGATTTAAAAGAGGAAAGGTGGAAATCAGTACAAAAGAATTAAATGGAAGGAAGCACAAACCTAGCAGTTATGACCTTAAATGTGGAAGGATAAAACTCTGCCATAAAATGAAAGATAATGGTAGAATAGATTTAAAAAAATGAAAATCCAACAATTTATTTATCTAAGAAACACATCTAATAGACAAGGTTGTATACAGACTGAAAATGAGGGGCTGGAAAAAATAAAGGGGACTATGTATAAGGTTATTCAAAAAGGACAGAAATATGATCCTGAATAAAAATTCACAGAATCAAGAGGGGTAAACAAGGAAATAATGTATACTAAAAGATACCTTACACAATATCATTATTAGATATACAGGATGTCTCAAAGTCTTAATGTGGTTTTAAACTGAGATTGTGGAAGGGAGGGAGCTGTGGGAGAGAGATAGAATGCCCTAATTACAACTAAATTATTAGAGCTTTAAAACTGCGCTAAGACTTTTGGGACACCTCATATATACACCAAATGGCATATTGTTCATGTGCATTAAAAACTAACTAAATTATGAAGAGAAATGACCTAATGATTATAGAAGAATTAAATGTTCTTCTTTCAGATCTGGATGAAGGCTTGGAAAATTTAGAATAAAAACGTATAGCATCTTTTGAATGAAAACATTAATTATGTATTTCTCAGTATCTCATGGTATCTCAACAAAAACGGATCATGTGCAAAGGCACAAATAAATCATTGATGAATGTAAAAGGTCAGAAATATAAACATATAATTTATAGATTCAATAAAGCAAGTAATTGATAGGCATAGTATAACAAAAGATATAGATCTAAGTGAAGTATAAATAACCAACATCCTGATAAGTGAGACAACATAACAAAATTTTGAAGATGAAGCTAAAAGAATCCTTGGAGAAAAAATTATATCTCTGAAAATATATAGTAATAAATAAAAAAAATAATAGACTAATGAACTGAGCATGAAATTTAAAGATTTAGAAAAAAATTTTAAATACAAAACCCTTAAGAAGTACAAGAAATATAACTATGAAATCAGAAGAGAAATCAACAAATTTGAAAACAAAAAGAATATTGAAATTATCCACAAAATTAAGAGCTGGTTTTTTGAGACGAATAAAATTAGCAAATCACAAAATAATCTTACTAAAGAAATAAAAAAACAAAATCAAGACACTAAAGTAAAAAAAAATTAGCAGAGCTAATTCACAAAGAACTGAGAGGAAATAAAAAGAATTGTCATGCCTTTTATATATGAGCATATGGCAACAAAACTGAGAAGTTAAAGGAAATGCATGATATCTATAAAAATATAAAACTAGTTACAGAAAGATAGCTAGCATTTATATATAGCTTTAAATTTTGCAAAGCACATTATAAATATTCTTTCATTTTGTCCTCACAACAACCCTGGGAAATAAGTGCCATCATTATCATCCCCATTCTACAGATGAGAAAACTGAGGGAGACAGAGGTTAAGAGGTCACATTGGGCATGTGCTCAGGGTCACACAGTTAGGAAATGCCTCAGGTCATATTTGAATTCAGGTTTTCCTGACTCCAGGTCAAGTACTTCATCTACCACTATACCACCCAGCTGTCTCTAAAACAGAATAATCTATGAATATATATATGGGGGAAGGGGGATGGGAGAAAACCTTGGTTTAGATGGATTTACAAGTGAATTCTATCAAATGTTCAAAGAAAAGTTAATGCCGATGTTACAAAAATATTTCAATAATTAAGAAATGAGACACTCTACCAAGGTTTTATGAAACAAATATAGACCTAAGCCCCAAACTAGAGAGGGATAAATCATTTTTAAAAAGAGAGAAATTTATGTTAACAGATGAAATGAAGGAGCATAACTTTTGTTCTCCAGAAATTCTGTCTTTAATGGTCTACACAGAGAGAATAAAGAAAAGATGTAAGTGTGTAGCCCACAAATAACAGACTAGATTGCAGCATGAAATAGACATGGAAAGACAAAAAAGGAGAAATGCAAACTAATATTTTTTTATGTTTTAGTAACTTTAATAAAGAGTAACAAAATGATCCTGTTTCTTTCCGTGAACCCTTCTAGATTCTCTGCGTATTTAACTGTGCTGTTATTATAGCTTAGTAGATGCATTTATTATTATCTTGGTTCTGTGTAAACTAATATTTCTTGGAACAAGAACATAACAAATAAATGTTTTTCAAGTTAAGAGGAAGAGACCAAACTCTTGAATATATATTGATGGGGTCTCTAAAATAAAATTTTATCAAAAAGACTATAGCAAGAGATTTTTTTTAAAAAAACATCTATTTATGATCAAGTTGTATATATATTTTGATGCAAAGATTAGCATTAGGAAAACAATTAACAGTCATATGAACAATAAAAAACAATTGCTATACCAATAGAAGCACAAAAGGCCTTTGATAAAATTCAGCACTCGTTTATGTTAGCAATCTAAAAAAGCATAAGAATGGAAATATGATAAAAAGCATATATGTGTGTACACAAATGTGAGCATACATACAAATGCACGTGTGTACACATGTATATACACATATGTGTACATATACACATATATCAAAAAACTAATACTACCTACAATTGAAAAATTCCCTAGAGAACTTCCTAAGTACAGGGGTTAAAGCAAGGTTGTCTCTTTTCTCCACTACTATTTGACACATGTTTTAAATGTAATGACGGAATTGAGGTAAAAAAAAAAAAATTACAAATCCCCTTTTGTATCAGTACCTTTGCCATGGCAGAAGGACATGTATAGCTCAATGAAACTATGACCTATGCTGTATAGCATTACTCAAGAAGGACAGGTCATAGTGGGAAGTTCTGACCAAAGGTGGTCCACTGGAGAAAGAAATGGCAAACCACTCTAGTGTCTCTGCCAAGAAAACACCAAGAATAGTGGACCTGACATGCTATGGTACATGGGGTCATGAAGAGTTGGAAATAATAGAATACCAACAGAAGGTCTGAATGTTGGCAAAGAGGAGAAAAAAATTATTCCTATTGTAAATAATATGGTTCACTTAGAAAACATAGGAGAATCAATGAAGAAACTAATTTAGGCAATTAATGGCTTTAGTAAAGTAACAAGATACAATTTTTAAAAAAATCCTTACCTGTGATTTCATCTGTGCAAGGAAGCACCCTCGTAAGGAAATTTCCTTGGCCTATACAGATTAACAGCTTTTCTGCATCTCAAAGTTCAAGAGAATTGTCTAGGGGCACAAAGAAATTAAGTAACCATCTCAGACTCACATCTCCAAGATGTATCAGAGATGAGAATTGCACTCAGATCTTGCTGACTCAGAAGCCAATTTTCCCTGTCTTCTTCCTCATACTCTCACTAGTTAAACTTTTGTCCAATCCAATCCAAAAAGTATTTATCACACAGTTACACCCTGAACAGTTTGAATAATGGATCCTGTGAAGAGATTATTTTTTTTTTAATTTGTACTGGATGTTTCCATTGGGTTAAAACCAGTAATTATATCTTGAATAATTATAACTTTAAATAGTATGAATTCCAATAATTGTGTAATTTCATGAGATACATTTTTACACTGATCAGAACCTGGCTGTATATCTACTGTGTGCAAGGCTTTATTCATAACAGAAAAAAAAAAACCATCTCTACTTTCAAGGATCTTACTTTCTATTCAGGGGTCAAGAGTAGAGGTGGGGGATGCTACCTGTAAACAAATAAGGACGTATTTGATAATTTGAGGTGGGGGAGAGAACACAAAGGATGACAAGATGGGTCTCTAGTAGGAGGTGAATGAATAAAAATTCATTTATTAAGCACCTAGTATGTGCAAAGGACTGTGCTAAGTGCAGGCGACCCAAATGGAAAAAGCCCCACAGTCCTTGATCTGAAGGAGTTCACATTCCATTTTGGGGAGACAACACATAAAAGTTCAGCTTCAGGGTTGATGGAAAGGCCAAGGAACCCTAACAGTGAAAGGGACAGGAAAGAGAATAAGTCTCCAAGGGTCTCTTTTGGTGTATCAATAGATCAGATAACAATTCCAGGAGACTCCGGGGCATGGGGACAGGGACGATGGTAAGGAGGAGCTTAAGCGGCAGTGACAATAAATGTGCTAAGTCCTGTGGTCCTCAATGTCATTAGAAGGCATAGAAGAATTGATTTCCATATCACCTAAGCATTCAAGCTGTTCAGGGGAGAGGAGAAAATAAATATATGTGTGATAATTTGAGGTTGGGAGAGAGCACTAAAGATGACAAGAAAGGGGTTGGGTCTTTACATACACACACACACACACACACACACACACACACACACACACACACACAGAATGACCTGGATGGTATGTGAGCTGAGACCTGAAGGAAGCCAGCAAGGGATGCCAAGAAGCAGAAGAGTGGAAGGCACATTAGTTATGGAGAGATGACTTGTTCAGTGGCGTATCACTGGAAACTGGAACTAAGTTTGGGAATAGCAAACAGACCAGTTTAGCTGGAACATACAGTGAGTGAAGGGGAGGTAATGTGAAAGAAACAATGAAACCAGGCTGGAATCAGGTTATAAAGGGCTTTGAATATCAAGCTGAGGCATTTGTTTGATCCTAGGGGCAAAAGGGTTACTGGAGATTATTAAGAAGGAGACTGACATATGTTCAGTCGTGCTTTAGGAAGGTTATTTTGTCAACCGTGTCGAGAATGAATTGTAGAATGTAGGAACTGGAAGCAGAGTGTCCCCAGTTAGAAGTCCATTGCAATAATCCAAGTCCAAGATATCCTAGGAGGGGTGGTTGAAGTGTGTCAACAATTGGGTAAACCACAGTGTTTGAATGGACTAGAATTGAGTATTACCATGATGTCCAGGAAAACTGTAACAACTTAACTACCCAGGAGTCTATTGAAGTTGTCCGGCAGACAATCACTAGCTAGTGTGATACCTGGTCTTGAATCAATCCAAGTTAGATTTAATCTCTACAAACATACATGAGCCAGAAAACAGGACCTCTATGAAAGAATTCTCAAAGTTATAGCGGAAGGCAAAGGCCAGGTCTTTTTACCCTTTCATATCATGATTTTGAGTCCCCTACTATTCCTCTAGGTTTTAGGGCCACATCCATGATCCTCTTCTCTTTGCAAAAGAAAGACTGACACTGCTCAGAGACTCTTTTTCTCTCTTAATCAAAGTCTGGATCCCATAGAATTTTTGATATGAGGTTGCTAGACAGGAAAACCCAGAGGCTGACAATGCCTAGCAAGGCTGGGTTCTGGGATCATGCTGCCCTATGAAGGCTAAATTCTCACCACTCAGGACACCTCTCACTTGACACACTCTCACCACTTTGACTAACTTGGATGAACGGATATGGAAATGTACCTCTTCTCAGTAGAAGGTAGCAGATGATGAAAAATGATACATATTGTAGATGTAGAATGTGATACATACTATCAAATCCAGTCTCAGTCCAGTATTAGTTGACTTTGCTTAATTTTTTTCTTTGTTACAAGGAAGGGTTCAAGATCAGGGCTGGTATTAAAGAAAAATGATTGTAATGTAAAAAGAAAAGGCAGCAATACAAGTTCACTTACCACCACAGAGTGGGGAAGAGAGGCAAGGAGAGATAGAATTTGGAACTCAAAACTTTTTCTTAATATAAAATTGTTTTAATGTATAATTGGGATGTAAGAAAGTTCCTTAAATAAATAATCCTTAAATAAATCCTTAAGTAAGCTCCTTAAATGTTTTAACATATAATAAAAGATTATATAAAAAAGAAAGGAAAAGGAAACCTTTCCTAAGGTACCATTGAAACTTTTTTTAAATCATAAGCACATTACAGGAGAAACAGCATCTTCTTACGTACTGAAACCTACGAAGCAATGGCAAATGATAAAGAAATGTTATAGTTTGGAAGAGTCGTGCTACTTGGACCTCAGGGGGATTATAGGCACAAGTCACTGAACACAGGACAGAAAACTGAAGGTCCCATGCAATGTCTGAGAGGCACATATAATATAGGAAAAATCTGTTCACAATTGCTATGACAAGGAATATATTACCCTACCGCCCACTCTGTCATCAACTCATCTGAATGACAAAGCCATAGGATTTAGATATCATCTATTCCAATTCCATCATTTTGTGGGTGAAAAATATCAGCTCAGAAAAGTCAGTCAGAGAGTTAGTAAATGTGAGAGTTGGGCTTTGGACTGGAAATCTTTTATTTTAGCGACTGTATGTCTGATCCTACACTACATGAACCACTCCACGTGCACTAGAACACTTCTCTGGACAAGTCACTTAATCTCTCTGAAACTCCGTTCTCTCATCTGAAAAAATAGAGGTAGTAATAACAGTTTAAATGGAGGGAAAAAGGAATATAAAGGCATTTCAAACCTTTAGGCAATGTAAATGTGAGGGGGAGATGGTGTAGTATAAGGAAAAAGCACTGGAATTGGAAGATCTGGGTTCAAATCCCACCTCTGAAACTTATTAGCTATGTGACCCTGGGCAAGTTACTTAAATTTTCTGAGCCTTAGTTTCATTATCTATATGAAATGAAGAGGTTGGATTAAATGGCCTCTGAAGTGCCTTCATAGGACAGCTAAGTGGAACGGTGGATAGAAAACAGAACCTGGAGTCAGAAAGTCTGACCTCAGACACTTCTTAGCTGTGTGACCCTGGGCAAGTCACTTAACCTTGTTTGCCTCAGTTTCTTCATCTGTAAAATGAGCTGAGAAGGAAATGATAAAGCACTGCAGTATGTTTGCCAAGAAAATCCCAAATGGGGTCACGAAGAGTCGGTCACCACCAAAAAATGACTGAAGGACAACATATTATTATTATCCATCATCCTTTGATGAAGGTAGTTGAGAGTGTCTTTGTCAGTGGCTACACAAATTCAGGAATTTTTATCTGGCGCAAGGCAAGCATTCACCAATGGCTCTGATCCAGCTTTCTAGAGTTTGTTTTCTGGTTTGGGTTTGGGTTTGAATTTTGGAGTTGAGGGATCATAGAGATTTTGAAGTTGTCACTCTCATGTCCATCAACCAATAAAAAAGAGGAACAGGAAGAAGATAACAGTGACAATAATGGACAAGAGCTCTTGCTACTGTTTCCATGCCTTGAGTCTCCTGGCACATAGGCCTCTACCCTAAATCAGCTAGCACACAGCTGAGGCCCCCTAGCGTCTCCCTCCAATAGTCCAGCAAGGCAGGGCCCATTTTAGGAAGAATTATTCTTCTTAACTTCCTGTTTATATATATATATATATATATATATATATATATATATATATATATATCTCTTTTTTTTTTTTTTTTTTTTTTTACTGGAGATAATGGAGATTGACTTCTCGGGCAAAAGATCCTTCCATAGATGTCCAGTAGAACAGTGAAAGCTTTTCTCGGCTACTTATCAGACCTTCCACAATCCCTGTTTGTTGCTGTTTAATCAATTAGTTTTGTCAGGCTCTTCATGAGACTCTTCATGACCTCATTTGGGATTTTCTTGGCAAAGATACTGGTGTGGTTTGCCGTTTCCTTCTCTAGCTCATTTTACAGATCAGGGAACTGAGACAAATAGGGGTAAGTGACTTGCCCAGGGTCACATAGTAAGAGGTAGAATTTGAACTCAGGTCCTCCTGTCTCCGGGCTAGGCAACATCTTCACCTAACTGTCCTTGCACAATCACTTTCTGTTGCTCTAAATGCAAAATTTTGTGAAAGTGCTGATAATATGTATTAGAGAAACAATTCTTAGGGGGAAAATTCAACTTTTTTAAAAGCAATTTTTCTTTTTTTTTTGCTTTTTGGAGGGCAATTGGGGTTAAGTGACTTGGCCAAGGTCACACGACTAGTTTTTGTGTTAAGTGTCTGAGGCTGGATTTGAACTGAGGTCCTCCTGACTCCACGGCTGGTGCTCTATTCACTGTGCCACATAACCTCCCCAAAAGTAATTTTTCAAACAATTTAAAAACTTTAAAATCCTTTGAAGCTGTTTTGCAACTGTGGGAAATGTGAAAAGTAAAATTTCTTTTTCTCTTCCTTAGCCCCTACTTAAATTTGGGTTTGGTGTTGGTCCATAAGTCTAAGCTTATTCAAGTTTTTTGGGGAAAAAACTATTTGACACACTCACCACAAGAGTTTGAATCATTCAGTGGAGCTGTGAAGAAGGAATAAACAGGCATTCAAGCCCTACATGGCATTGTGAACAGAGTACTTTCCCCATTTGTAAAACAGGAATAATACTAGCACCTACCTTCTAGGCTTGTTATAAGGATCGTCACAGGTAACGTGTAAAGAACTTTGTAAATCTTCAACTACTTTATAAATATTATTATTAGTTATTATTCATCATGCAGCTAATTCCAGGTCTTAGGATCCTTGAGTCTCAAATAGATAACAATCTTGTCTAATTAGCTGGGAAGCACAATACCTATTAAGTTAAAGGCCAGGATCCAGACATCCACCAGTACTTTCACTCACCCTTCTTATAGTCAAATGAAATTAAATGGGCAACTACAAGAGCAAAATCAGCCATGAAGCAATAAGGGTTTGGTCTCAAAGAAGTCCCTCAATCCTGAGTGATGTCACTACACCAACTCCAAACAAGGCCTGTATCTGGAAATGCAAGGTTCGTCCATTGCTATCTTCCCTTCCTTGTTCCTGACAGCACATGCATAAATCACTGTTTTCAGAATTAATAAATAAATGTGAGGGAAAAGAGTTTTTGGTATCTAATCATACATCTCATTTCCTTTTCTGGCAAAGTTATTAGACTAGGAGACTGTACCAAAAAAAAGATAAAGATATTTATGTGTGTATGCATAAATGGAGTATAGAAACTGACCACATAGGAAACTAATTCATTTAGTTTTTTACATTTCACATAGCTATCAATAGAGACATGAACAATATGGATGTTCATTGCAAAAAAAACTACATGTGGATGCATGAGTATATAAGAACCAGCTGTTGCTTCAAGATAGGATACAAGCATCTGAACAAACATGCCGTCCATCGTTCCAATCAAAGATTCACTGATCACTTCTTCACCAGGCATGGAAGCCAATCAATACATGACTTAACTCTCCTGAGACAGTCTTCCAACTCTGCGGCATGCTATATGGACCATCACAGATTTCATGAAGCGTACTGAGCAGCTAATTTATTTGTGTCAGCACTTAATCACTTTTCTTAACTCTTACGGGTATCCAGACTTTGCTATATCCTAGGCTTGTTCTTTTTGAAATTCAATTTTCTTTTTTTCATTGTGAACTTGTCATCAATAAACACAGATATTTCAATATACAAAGAGTGTGAAAGAAGCCATTATGAGAAATTAGATGCTTGTTATGTATAGTTTTTTTGAAGTATATCTATATACAACACACATATATAAAATTTGACAAGATAATAACAGAACGATTCTATAGCCCCTTCTGCATTTTTTCTTTTACTTCTCGAATAAAATAATATTTGCAAAAAGTACTTGGAGCATTGTCTGGCATATATTAGGTGCTATATTAATGCTCCTTCCCTCCATCTCCTTCCCTTCTACCGCCCCACCACCCATTAAAGGTGTTTTATTGATGCTTTTTTTTTTTTTGCATTATTTATCTCTACTCACTAACCTTTCATCCTGTCTCTACCTACCTTTTAACAAAAAGTCTAATGTAACAATGGCTACTCTGGCCCTCACTGCTAGAAGGCAAGGCTTGTTATAGCGCACCTCTTCTCTAGGGTTCACTATCCCCTTAAGGGGAATATTCAAGCCCTCATGGATTGTGTTTTCTCAATTTTACAGGGAATTTAGGACAGAGTGCCAGGGTTGTGTGATACTGGGCAAGTCACTTAACCCTGTTTGCTTCAGCTTCCTCACCTGGAAAATGAGCTGGAGAAGGACATGGCAAACCACTCCAGTATCTTTGTCAAGAAAACCTCAAATGAGGGGGGATGAGGCTAGGTGGTGCAGTGAATAGAGCACCTGCCCTGGAGTCAGGAGGACCTGAGTATACTTAAGTAACATTTACTAGCCTTGTGACCTTGGGCAAGTCACTTAATCCCAATTGCCCTGCCCTCCCCCCTCCAAAAAGCAAAAGCAAAAAAAACCCAAAAACCCAAATCCAAATGGGAACACAAAGAGTCCGATACAACCGAAATAGCGAAACAAGAAATAGCAAGAACAAATACACTCCTCCTCAACCCCTGAGAAAACGTAATCCTACCTCTACACCACCTCAGTCCGTGGAGAGGGGAGGGAAATTGGGTTCACAGTTTAAGCCAGTTCTGATATAGACATATCCCACCAAGTTCCAAGTACCAAGCATTCCCGGGCTTACATCGCAGTATCCTGGCTCCTTAGGGCTTCCCTCCTAGACCGGCAAGCAACATCCAGCCTGAAATCCTTGAGCTCCCAAATCCTGATATTTCACTCCCTGTACCTAGAACTGAAAAGGGCAGATGAAATAAGACCCAAACTCCAAGCCCATTTCTTGGGGTCACAGGGCTAAGAGGAAGGGGAAATGGCTCTTTCTTCCAACTAGACCTTTCTCAGGGATGTGCTGGAACCAGCTGAAGGGGTGGAGCCTCCTGGTAAATTTTCAATATGAGCATGGAAATCAGCAAACGCTACAAATCGGGGCTTGACTTACTGTTTTATTGATTGTCTAGACTTTAAAAAATGACAAAGAAAATGTTAATAATGAATATTAAATTTAAAAGTGCATGCTGCACACAATTTTTTTCCTTCAGAGAAGCCAGCTGTTAAACTTTATTTACCATTTATTTCACCCCTAGAAGTGGCTGGAAAGAAAAAGATTCTGCCTCTTTTAAGTAGCTGTAAAGACAGCCAGTTCCCACTATGCAGCCGATGGAAAGAAGAGAATACATATATCCTCATGCATCTTGTCTCCCACCATAGAGATGTAAAATAGAGCACTGAAGAGTTCTTTAATAAAAACTCAGAGTTTTAGTGTACATAGCCTCTTCCCTCAAGTAACTTACCATTTGGAATTCACATCAAAATCTTTGCAAAAATTAATCTTTAAATAAATATTTTTTGGTTTTATATCACCTAGAATTCCTCCTTTATCTCTCCCCATCGTCATTCCCAGAGAGCTATCTCTTATAATAAGGAAATTAAAAAAAAAAGGGGGGGGGGAGGAAAGAAGAGAAAAAATCCATAAAATTGATTTTTAAAAAAACCAAACAACTATTGCTATAGGCAATATTCCATACCTATACCCCAAGCTCCCCAAAAGAGCCAGATGAGGTATCTTCTCACATTTCTTCTTTGGGACTAGGTCTGTTCTTATAATTTCAAAACATTTTGTTTCAATTGATTTATGATTGTTGTTCTTTCTATTTACATTGTAGTGGCCCACTACACACTGAATTTAATGCCTTGCAGGTTTTAGGGTTGTTGTCCACTCCCCACCCCCCACCTCCACCATTCTGGAAACAAGATGCCTCTCCAAGGTTGAGCTCATTATCTTTAATCTCATCACCATGCTGCTAACTCAAACTTTGTTGTTCAATAGTTTGTCTTGTCTTATTCTTCATGACCCCATTTGGAGTTTTCTTGGCAAGGATACTGGAGTGGTTTGCCATTTCCTTCTTCAACTCATTTTACAGATGAGGCAACTGAGGCAAACAGGGTTAAGTGACTTGCCCAAGGTCACACAACTAGTAAGTGTCTGAGGCCAGATTTGAACTCAGAAAGACGAATCGTCCTGACTTCAGGTCTGGCACTTTTCTCACTGAACCACCTAGCTTGCCTCTACTATACTATATGGCATCTAAGGTACTTCCAAGGTTCTTCCTATACCTTTTTTCCCCCACTAGTTTTCTTCTACATTTGTTGACTTTCCTTCTCTTTGCTTCTTTACTTTATCCTATCTTTCTATCACTCTTTCTTTGCCACAGCTGGGTGTGGTTATGTAGATACCTGAAAAATAGCCTGTACTGCTGACCGCACTGTTTCCATTGCCTTTTCAACTCTGGACTCCTAAAGCTGGCTCCATTGTACCTACTTCACATGCAGTTCCCGTCCTTTATCATTTAACATATGTTTTTTATTAATACTTTGTTTTGATATGGAAGACACATCTCAACCAGCACACAAAGAGCCCCTTAGAATGTACATTCCCTGAAAACAATTAAGCGAAACTAACCAAAAGAGAAACTGGTACTTACAGTACATGTCACGTTCAATAGATCAACCAATATTTATTAAGCTTCCTATGTGTCAGGCAATGTGACAGTGGATAAAGAACCAGCCTCTGAGTTAGGAAAACATCTGGTTAAATCCCACCTGTGCCACATAGAGACTGTGTGACCCTGGGCAAATGACTTAAGTTGTCCTTGCTCCAAACAGCCAAGACCAAGCCATACCGATTGGTACTGGTAGAGAAAGTCATTCACAGGGAGCTTCCTACATGCACGAAATCACAAATTGAGTAAAAAAGATCTTAAGCACTCTGCTAAATGCTGGGGCTATAGATACAAAGTGAGACTGTTGACAAGGATGCAAGCTTGAACTTTGACAATTTGGTACCAAAATTGTCCATTGTATTCGGCCTGAGTTTTGTTGCTTTCTGGCCTTGTCTTTCTTAGGGTGGGGGGTGGAAGTATGGGGGTGTAGGGAGTGCAGTGTAGGAGTTTTTTGGCAGAAGAGGTAACAAGTTACTCCCTCTCTCTGACCCACACCCACTGAGCCAGTCTTTCCCAGTTCCTCCCTTCAGGCATCTCCATGGGTGTGACTTTTCTCTAGGTTTAGGGTTGGGGCCTGCTTTAGAAGAAAACAATTGAGAGAGATAGTTATCCAAGGCCTCTGCCTCTAAGACAAGTGACCCTAGCTCTTTACATAAGCCTTCTTTCTCTAGAATGGTGCTGACACAGTGTACATCCATGGTTTTTTCTTTGTTTTTGACCTGGAATAACTTAATCTTTTTCCTATTTTGGGGAAATGATCATAATAATAATCTCTTTGTTTAGCCTCACGCCCCCAACTAGTCTCAAACCACCAGCAAATTAGAAAGAGAATCTCCTCTTACTCTCTGTAGTTGACCATATCTCCCTCTCCCAGCTGCCTTTGAACAAATTAAATATGTACAGAACAAAAACGTTTTGGGTTTACCATAGTTCTAACTAATGCTAGATTTTAGGACTGGGTGGACAGATATACAGGCTAGGCTTTAAAGAAACAGCTAAACTTTGAATGGTACCTGCTCTCCTAGGAGGAAGAGAGGAGAGAGGAGACAGGTGTGGGGGAGTATTTATTAACATTATGTTTCTCTGAAGACGAGGACTGCTGTAGTCTTTCTGCTATGGCTCAGCGTGGCCTCACATTGTCTAGTTACTGTCCTTTCCCAGAATCTCACCTTTAGTTGGTTGAAAAACAGAAGCAGTAACAGCAATAGTAATATCGGTATTTAGCTCTCTCAGCTTCTCTTATGATGGTTGTTCCAAAGTTGAAATTGCTTGGTTTAGAGGTATTATCTTCACTGCTTGAGCATGGTGGTCCTGGAAGGGCAATACAGAAAGGCTTACTCTTCCCCCAGCCCATTCCCACCTTTCTCCATACACCTGTGATCTCTTATTTTATTGCAGTTGCCCTGGGCCCCCGAACACCCCTTGTACTCACACACTGTTCATCCTGCCTGAGATTTCAGCTCTCTTTCTCCTTCAGGATGAGAGGAGATAGGGACTATTTTTTCTCCAAGGCTTTCACAGTCCCAGTGGACTTTGGATCAGAATAAGACATATCTAGTATTATAGGTGTGTATCTCAGCTGTACTCTAACTTCTGAGTTAAAGATATCTTTACATCATTGTAGTCATATAAAATGTAGTTTCATATAAAAATCCTCTTTTCTGTTCTTTGTATTTTGAAATATTCAGACTTGCAAATATTTGTTAAATTCATAACAAAAAGGAAAAATTAAATTATGGTCATTAAGCATATATAACAAGGATTATCAGGAGAACCCTGAGTTGTTGGACTGTGGCATCTCCCACAGAACTGGATGTCTACCATGACTTCTTCCTTAGGAACACGGGCTTTGGATGCTTGCTGGAGGGAATATGCTTTCCTGGGATGACACAGAAACTCCTGATTGGTCCCTGGGGATGGGGTGTTACATGGAAGATAATTGGTGATTGAGGCTGAACTCTTGTGGAAAAATCTCCTTTCTTTGTGGACTATAAAAGCTCTGGAAATGGCTCAGGGCTATGCTAATAAATGTTTAACAATTGTCTTTCTAGGGTGAAAAAATACTGGCAACATGCTTTAAAGTTTAATCTGCATTAGTAACAATTTCTCCATTTCTTTCTTAAGTCTAGATACCAACACTACAATAAATCAAGCTCTGGTTTATAGTAATTTTGAGGTGTAAATGCTGACACTGAAAATTTAATAAGTGGTTTGAGCTGGCTCCAGCACACCATTGATAATGGCTCCACCCTTTCTCTTTTGGTCTTTCTCTAATAATGTCTTTTGCTTGATACTTGAGAGTGAGGATCATTTTATTCTTTATACTTCTATCTCCAGAACCTTAGCACAGTGCCTGCCACATCAAGGGTGCTAAATAAAGGCTGGATGACTGATTGTAGTTTAGTGGAGGAAAGAGTCAAAGATTTCTCCCTCTCCTGCGTGGCAATTAATTATATGGGCTCAACCTACTCATGAACAATTAATATTTCTCCAGTTGTTTAGATCTATCTTTTTTTGTGTTGAAAAGTGTTTTATGTCATATAGTTTCTGGGTTTGTCTTGGCAGGTAGACTCTCAAGTGTTTTGTATTGTCTGCAGTTATTTTCAAATGGAATTTCTCTATCTCTGTTGTTTTGTTGATAATCTATAGAAATACTAATGATTTATGTGGGTTATTTTATATTCTGCAACTTTGCTAAACTTTTTAATTGTTTCAGTGAATTTTTTAGTTTATTCTCTAGGGTTCTCTAAGTAAATAAACATGTCATCTACAGAGTGATCATTAGATATTCTTATTCCTTCAATTTCTTTTTCTCTTCTTATTGTTGTAGCTAGCTTTTCTAGTATAATATTGAGTATTAGTGGTGACAAGAGGCATCCTTACTTCACCCCAGATCTTAACAGGAAGGCTTCAAGTTTAATCCCATTACATTGCTCTTTGTTTTAGGTGGATACTACTTATTTTAATAAGAGTTCCATTTATTCCTATGCTTTCTAGTTGTTGTTTTTTTTTAATAAAAATGGGTATTGTATTGTGTCAAAAGCTTTTTCTGTATCTATTGAGATAATCATATGATTTTTTTTTTTGTTTTTATTATTGGTATGGTCAATTATACTTACATTTTTTTTTTCTAATATTAAACTGGTCCTGGATTCCTGGTATAAATCTCACCTAGTCATAGTGAATGATCATTGTAATATATTCTGTAATCCCCTTGCTGGCATTTATTTAAAATTTTGCTGGAAAAAATATTAGGGAAATTAGTCTATAGTTTTCTTTTTCTGTTTTTGTATTCTCTGGTTTAGGTATCAAAACCATATTTGTGTTGTAGAAAGAATTTTGTAGGACTCTTTTACCTATTTATTCAAATAGTTTATATAGTATTGGAATCAATTATTCCTCAAATGTTTGGTAGAATTCACTAGTAAATTCATCTAGTCCAGAGGATTTTTTTCTTAGGGATCTCACTAATAGTTTGTTCAATTTCTAAGATAGAATTACTTAAGTATTCTACTTCCTCTTTGTTAATCTGAGCAGTTTATATTTTTATAAATATTCTTCCATTTTACTTAGATTATCAGCTTTTTTGGCATATAATTGGACAAAACAGCTGTTAATGCTTTAATTTTATCTTCATTGGTGGTGCATTCACCCTTTTAATTTTTGATACTGGCAATTTGGTTTTCTTCTTTTTAAAAATCAAATTGACCAATGATTTATCTTTTTTTTTTTCATAAAACCACCTCCCAATTTTAGTTATTAGTTCAATGTTTTCAATTTTATTAATCTCTCCTTGGATTTTCAGGATTTCCAATTTGGTTTTTAATTTGGGATTTTTAACTAGTTCTTTTTCTATTTTTTAAAAAAAATGTATGCCCTATTTATTGATCTGTTCTTTCTCAATTTTGTGATGTAAATGTTTAGAGATATAAATTTTCCCCTAAGTATTGCTTTAGCTGCAACCCATAAATTTTGGTATGTTGTCTCATTGTTGTCATTTAATTTAATGAAATTTTTTATTGTTTCTATGATTTGTTCTTTGACCCACTCATTCTTTAGGATTAGATTATTTAGTTTCCAGTTAATTTTTACTGTATGCTTCCAAGGTACTATATTGAATGTAATTTTTATTGCATTATGATTTGAAAAGTGTGCCTTTAATATTTATGCTTTATGCATTTGTTTGTGAAGTTTTTATGCCCTAATACACAGTCAATTTTTGTGAAAGTTCCATGTACAGCTGAGAAAAAGGTATAATCCTTTCTATTATCATTCAATTTTCTCCACAGGGCTGTAATATCTAACTTTTCTAAAATCGTATTTATCTCCTTGACTTCTTTCTTATTTATTTTATGGTTAGATTTATTTAGTTCTGAGAGGGGAAAGTTGAGATTTCCCACTAGTATAGTTTTACTATCTATTTCTTCCTTATGCTTTCTGGGCTGTCCCCCACCCCAGCGTCACAAACCTCTCCTTCCAACTTCCTAAGATGTTGTCTTAGACTGAAAAAATGTCTCAGCCCAATTTTTTTGATGGCTATGATGCTCCATAATTCAATTTGATTATTACTTTAAAGTTGTTTGGAGATGTATGTTGGGAGAATTTGACTGGGTCTCTGCCTCTGCTCTTCCATCTTGGCTCTGTCTATTCATTGAGTACCTTTTCAACAGGATCCAGAAGAACTCTGTTGCCCACATTTCAGAGAGAGCTAAACCTAAACTCTGTTTTAGAAATGACAGAAATCAATCAGGAGTTATTATGTCATTCTAGCAAAGCACATCTCTCAAAGTATAAAGCCTATGTGTCTAACTCTAAGGGACATATCTCAGGCTTTGAGAAAATAAGGAATTCCTTTCATTATTTCTATGTTCTTGGCTCTCATAGTGCTTTTTAAATATACATCTTTTCTCTTGATATTTCTTCCAGGATGCATAAAGTCATGAAATGTTAGAGCTAGGAAATCGCTATCATCTAGCTCAAACAACTCCTTTGAAGTATGAGGAAATACATTTGGACAGGTGAAGTAATTTGCCCACAGTCACATTCATAACTTTAACAAACATTTATTAATTGAGGTGTTGTGATTTAAAAATATAGTCCTCAGTGTAACAGAGCTCACAATCTGAAAGGCACATCAAATTCTTGTCTGTTTATTAACCAGTGAACAAGCTTTAATTAAGCACCTACTAGATGCTTATTGATCACTACCTTGTCATGGTAGAAGAGCTTGCTTGGAAACTATAAGATATGCTGTGCGGGGCTACCCAAGATGGGCAAGTTATAGTGAAGAGTTCTAACAAAAAGCAATCCACTAGAGAAGGAAATGGCAAACAACTCCACTGTTTTTGCCAAGAAAACCCCATGGACAGTATTAAAATTATAAAAGACATGACACAAGAAGATGAGCCTCTCAGGTCAGAAGGTATCCAACACGCTACTGGGGAAGAATGGAGGACAATTACAAGTAGCTCCAGAAAGATTGAAGCAGCTGGACCAAAGCCCAAAGGAAGCTCAGCTGCAGATATGTCTGGGGGTGAAAGGGAAGTCCAATACTGTAAAGATCAATACTGCATAGGAAACTGGAATGTAAAATCTATGAACCAAGGTAAGTTGGATTTGGTCAGATAAGAGATGAAAAGATTAAACATCAACATGTTGAATGTCAATGAACTTAAATGAATGAGAATGAGCTAATTTAATTTAGATAATCATTACATATACTAGTGTGGGCAAGACTCCCTTAGAAGGAATGGAGCCAATAAAAGAGGAAAAGCAGTACTGTGGTATAATCTCAAAAGTGATGAAATGATATTTATTCAAATGCAAGGCAAACCATTCAACATCACAGTACCACAAGAAAATGCTCCAACCACTGATACCAAAAAGACCAAAGTTAATCAGTTTTATGAAGACCTACAACATTTTCTAGAAATAACACCAAAAAAAAAAACCAAACCCAAAGATCTCACATTCATCACAGGGGATTTGAATTCTAAAATAGGAAATCAAAGGATAATTGGAATAACAGGTAAGTTGGACCTTGAAGTACAAAATGAAGCAGGACAGAGACTAATAGAGTTTTGTCAAAATAAGTCTCTGGTCATAGCAAACACTATTTTTCAACAACCCAAAAGGAGACCCTACACATGGACATCACCAGATGGCCAATATTGAAATCAGATTGATTATATACTTTGCAGTCAAAGATGGAGAAGCTTTATAGAGTCAGTTAAAACAAGATCTGGAGCTGACTGTGGCTCAGATCATGAGTTTCTTATTGCAAAACTCAGACTTAAATTGAAGAAGTAGGGGAAACCATCAGACTGTATCGATATGACCTAAATAATATTCTTTGTGAATATGAAGTGGAAATGATGAATAAATTTAAGGGATTGTATCGGGTTGATAGATTGCCTGAAGAACAATGGACAGAGGTTCACAGTACTGTACAAGAAATAGCAATAAAAACATTCCAAAGAAAAAGAACAAGAAAGCAAAACAACTAACTGATGAGACTTTACAAACAGCTAAAGAAAGAAGTAAATCCAAAGACAAAAGAGAAAGGGAAAGATACATCCAATTGAAAAACAGAATTCTAGAGAGTAAAAAGGAGAGACAAGAAGGTTTTCTTAAATGAACAATGCAAAGAAATAGAAGAAAACAATAGAAAGGGAAAGACAGAAATCTTTAAGAAAATTAGATAGGTCAAGGGAATGTTTCATGCAAAAATGGCATGAAAAAAGACAAAAACAGTAGAGACTTAACAGAAGCAGAAGAGATTAAGAAGAGATGGTAAGAATACACAAAAAACTATACAACAAAGTTCTTAACATCACCAATAGGCATGATGGTGTGGTTACTGATCTAGAAGCATACATTCTGGAGAATGAAATCAAGTGGGAAGCATTGCCAACAATAAGGCTAGTGGAAGTGGTGGAATTCTGAGGGAGCAATTTAAAATCCTAAAAGATGATGCTGTTAAAGTGCTGCATTCAATATTGAGCAAATTGGGAAAACTCAACAGTTGTCACTGGATTGAAAAAGATTAGTTTGGAAAAGATCAATCCTAAAGAAGGGAAATGCCAAAGAATGTTCAAATTATCAAACAATTGCACTCATATCACACACCAACAAAGTCATACTTAAGGTTCTGTAAGTTAGGTTTCACCAATATGTGAACCAAGAATTATCAGAAGTGCAGGCTGGTTTTTGAAGAGGCCGAGGAACTAGAGACCAAATTGCTAACATTTGTTGGATTATAGACAAAGCAAGGGAGTTCCAGAAAAGAGAAAAAAACAACAATAACACATCTACTTCTGCTTCATTGAAGCCTTTGTGTGGATCACAACAAAATGTGTCAAAGTCCTCAAAGAAATGGCAGTACCAGATCATCTTATGTGCCTATTGAGAAACCATATGCAGGCCAAGAAGCAAGAGTTAGAACAGAACATAGAATAACTCATTGGTTTAAGACTGGGAAGGAGTACAAGGCTGTATATAGTCACTTTATTTATTTAACTTATATGCAGAGGGTATCATGTGAAATTCCAGGGTGAATGAATCAAAAGTCAGAATTAAGGTTGCCAGGAGAAATATCAACAGTTTCTTTAACAGGAAAAGTATAAATGCTAGAGAAGATGTGGGAAAATTGGAACTCTAATTCATTGTTGGTAGAGTTGTGAACTGATCTAACCATTCTCTCGATCAATTTGGAACTATTCCCAAGGAGCTATAAAGATACGCATACCCTTTGACCCAGCAATATCACTTCGAGGGCTATATCCCAAAGAGAGCACACAATTGGGAAAAGGACCCACATGTACAAAAATATTTATAGCAGCTCTTTTTGTGGTGGCAAAGAATTGGAAATTGAGGGGATGCTCATCAGTTGGGGAATGGCTGAACAAGTTGTGATGTATGAGTGTAATGGAATATTATTGTGCTATAAGAAATGATGAGCAGGCTGACTTCAGAAAAACCTGGAAAGACTTGAATGAACTGATGTCGAGTAAAGCAAGCAGAACCAGGAGAACACTGTAAACAGTAACAGCTACAATGTGCAATGACTAACTTTGATAGACTTTTCTTAGCAATGCAAGGATCCAAGAGAACTCCAAAGGACTCATGAGAGAAAATGCTATCCACATCCAGAAAAAGAACTGGGGAGCCTGAATGCAGATTGAAACATATTATTTGCTCGTTCCCATTTTTTTCTTTTTTTGTTTGTTCTTTCTCGTGGTTTCTCCCATTGGTTCCAATTCTTCTTTACAACATGACTAATGTGAAAATAGGTTCAATATGATGTATATGTAATGCCTATAGTAAATTACATGCTGTCTTGGGATAGAGGGAGGAAAGAGATGGGGAGAAAATTTGGAGCTCAAAACCTTACGGAAGGGAATGTTGCAAATTACAAATAAACAAATATTTTTTTAAAAATAAGATATATTAAAAAAAGAAATATCAACAGTCTCAGAGAGGCAGATGATACTACTCTGATGGCAGACTATGAAGAAGAATCAAGAAACCTCTTGATGTGTATGTAAGAGGAGAGTGTAAAATCTGACTTCAAGTTTAACCTTAAAAAACTGTTACCATCATTTCCTGGCAAATAGAGAGAAAAGAAATGGAAGTGGTATCAGAGTTTATATTCTTGGGCTCAAAGATCACTGCAGATGGCAACAGCAGCTATGAAAGTGAAAGACTTTTGACTCCTTGGAAGGCAAGCTATGACAAATCTGAGCAGCATACCAAAAGGCAGAGACATCACCTTGGTGACAAAGGTCCATATAGTCAAAGCTGTGGTTTTTTCCAGTAGCAAAGTATGACTGTGAGAGCTGGACTATAAGGAAAGTTTCTCTTTTTCCCTTTGGAATATTTTTTGTTGCTACCTCCTATACAATATTGTCAAACTCTGTCCATAGTTCTTTAGGCACTCTATCTACCACAGAATCTATCTGCCACAGAGTCAATGCTTTCAAATTGTGATGCTGGAGAAGACTTTTGATAATTCTTTGGACAGCAAGGAGATCCAATCAGTCAATACTTAAAGAAATTAGTTCAGATAGTTCTTTGGAAGGACAAATACCGGACCTGAAACTTAAACACTTCAGCCACATAATGAGAGGATGAGACTGATTGGAAAAGACCTTGATGTTGGGAAAAATTGAAGACAAAAGGAGAAGGGGATGGTAGAGAATAAGACAGATAGCATCATGGAAGCAATGAACATAAGCTTGGACAGACTTTGGGAAAGAGTGGAAGAGGAAAGTCCTGGTGCTCTATGGTCCATGGGGCATGAAGACAAGACTGAATGACTGAACAACAACAAATATGCCAAGCATTGTGCAAGGTGTTGAGTGGTTCATCCCAGAGTAATTTTTAGTAAGTCCCAAACACGCAAGTTTCTTCATAATAATAGCTAGCATTTATATAAAGCTTTAAGGTTCACACATTGCCTTACAGATGTTACTCTTGATTGAGCTTCACAACAACTATGTCATATAGGCTTTACCATGCCCATTTTGCAAATGAGGAGACTGAAGCTAAGTAACTTGCCCATGGTCATGAAAGATAATTTCTGAGCTGAATTTAGGTCTTCCTGATTCCAAGGCTAACACTCTGCTGTGACACCTAGTTGCCAGAGAAAGCTGATTGCCTCCCCTTTATAATATGTGAGAGAAACTTTACCTTTCAAAGATCCTCTATGATTCCACATAGAACTTCTTTTATCTTTGCAAAAGCACCTAAATTAGCATCCTTTGCTTGCTCTTTCCCCCCTTCTCCTTTCCTCTATGTTGTCACCTCCATCATCCTGCCAGAGGAGGTAGGTAGTTCACCTGTATATCTCATCCTCTTCACCTGGACCAAGTCAATAGCTTCCTGAGTCTCACTGCATCTACTCTCTCCACTTCAGACAGCTGACAAATGGATATTCCTAAAGCACAGATCCAATATGTCAATTCCTTGCTCAGGGAGCTTCTCCAGCTCCCTGTTACCTCTGGAAAAAACCACAAATATCTCTGTTTGGCATTTAAAGCCAGTTGTTATACTATGAGCAGAGAGGTGGCACAGTGGATAGAACACTGGCCCTGGAGTCAGAAGACCTGAGCTCAAATTGAACTGCAGATACTTCTCAGCTGTGTGACCCAGGGCAAGTCATTTAACCACTGTCTGCCTCAGTTTCCTCATCTGTAAAATGGGGATAATAATAGCATCTACTTCATAGGGTTGTTGTAAGAGTCAAAGAAATATTTGTAAAGCCCCTTGCAAACCTTAAAGAATGATGTAAGTGCTAGCTATAATAAATATTCTTATTATAATTAGTAAAGCTCTTCATGGTCTGACCCTAGTCAATCTTTCTGGGCTGATTCCTCATTTCTCTCTTGCATGCATTCTACATCCCAGTCAAATGGTCTTACTGTTCCCTGAACTCAGCATTCCAAAAGATATCTTAGCTTTTGCACAGGCTGTGCCCCCTGCCTAGAATGCCCTCCCTCTGTACCTCTATCCCTTTGACTTTAAGGAATAACTCAAATCCTACCTCCGAATTCCTACCTTTCCTAACTTCCCCAGGTGTTAGCGTCTCTCTGTCATGTTACTATATGTGTGGAAGTGTATCTTTTATGTAACTTAAATTTACTTATCTGTAAACATGTAATATCCCTCTTCCCCAGAAGAATGTAAACTCCTGGAACACAGGACTGTCTCACCTTTATTATCTATATACACAAGATCTAGCAGAGTGTCAATAAATGCTTGTTGAATGACTGAAAGACTAACTTAGTCCTACCCCTATACCTTATAGATGAAGAAACTGAGAACCAAAGATGTAAAATACCTTGTCCAAAGTTACCAGTTAGGTCACATTTGAACTCAGGTCCTCCTGACTGTAGGGCTGGTGCTCTATCCACTGCACCACCTAACTCACCCTTTGGGAGAGAATTTTGAACTGAACTGAGCATTAAGAACCTGACTTAGGTGGGATTCACTATTGTGAAGATTTCCTTGGTCCTCATGGACTGTCTTGAGGAAAGATCAAGGGGAACACCACTTAAAACCTTGAAATCTAAATATTCCTGTCCTTTCTACCCAACACTCATTTACTCAGAGTAAAGGAACATTTTCTTTAAATACCTTTGGGCTTCTTGGTAAATTGAGGTTTTTGTAATTGCTGAGAGATCCCTGACCCTTTCCTCCAGCTGTCCCCACAACAGAGGTCCCGCTGCTCTCCATTAGCATTCCATCAATTTCTCTGTCAGATCCAGTTAGAAGTGATTGACCCATAGGTGCAGTCAACTTGGCATGATCTTCATTCAGCCCTTAATATGTTAACCATGACAGAAGGATATAGAAAAAGATTTCAACAAGGTAAGACTGGATGCTTTTAATCAGGGTAGCTAAATTTATTATCTAAGAGGAACTCATTAAAATGTTACTGTGAGACCCAGAGCAGTTCTTTAAACTTCAACATGGTGAAGTGGTAAGGGCGGGGGGTGGAGGGGAAGCTCTGATTCAGGCCAAAAGAACTGGGTTCAAATCTTGTTTCTGATGCTTCCTTACCTGTATGACCTTGGGCAATCACTTACCCTGGGTATTAATTTTTTCATCTGCAAAATGAGGGGGTTGAAATAGATTCCTTTCTATGGTAAATCTATGATTCTTGTTTTTTAAATTATTTTTTACAATTCTGAACCAAAGAAAATTAGCATTTTATATATATATATATATATATATACAGAAAAAAAAGGATTGCACATAAAACTGCAAATTTCTGTTATGTATGGTTTGCTTTTCTGTTGAAATATATAGTAAGCTTAACATAAAATTTTTAAAGCTTTCCTGCTTATCTGTGATTCCTTCTGGCCCTCCTTCTTGTATCTTCTCAGAATTTTTTAAAATGCCTTTATGATCCTTATTTGAGAATGACAAAGGAAATCAGAGCTTCCTTACTGATAAGATACAGACCGGGAAAAAGGGATCTGAGTTACAAAAAAAAAAAATCAAATTAAATCTTAGCTAATCATAACTAGCTCTACACTTTATGGATTAATTTATAATTATGGCTATCATTTATGATGACATTTTCTCACTTGATCCTCACAACAATCCCTGGAGGAAGGTGTTCTCATCATCCCTCCATCCACCTGCACACACCCCCCATCCCCCAATTATTTGTGCTTTGTTGTTGAAGTATAAGCTTCTGGAAGTGTTAACCCAACAACCCTGGGACATAAGTGCTACTGTGATGCCAATTTTACATCTGAGGGAACTATTAGATGAGATTACACCTCAAGGTCACCCAGCAAATTACTGGCAGAGACTGGACTTGAATCCTGGTCTTCTGCCAAGATCCGATGTTCATTCTATATCCTGCTGGCTTTTAGATGGGTCTCCATCACAAATGAAAAATCCCCATACAAAACCTGAAGGTTTTCAAGTTCAAACTTGATAAGAGGGTAGCGGAGGAAGTTGTAAGCCTGTCTTTTCAATAGACACCTGCTACTTTCAGTGCCTTTATCGTTTTGGGGTTTCAGAAACCTAACTCTATTTGGAAAATGTACTAGTGATATTATAGTGTACTATACAAAAAACCACTAGGGGGGAGTAAAACATCGAAGGAGAACACACCACAATTTGGCTTTTGGGTCTAATGGACAAATTACATTTATAACTGTTGACTAATATCTGTTGTTTCTCATCAAATCCACTACATTGCTTTAAAATCCGAGGAAATGGGGGAATCACTCTTTCCATATATTTGGTGCAGTGAGTCTCTGAGTCCAAGGCCAGGGAGAATTCACACTCTCAAGGTCTCTCACTTAAACAGAGGTAGAGGACAATTCATTACTTAGCAAATCCACTTTATTTCTGGTTTTCATTTCATTTACCATTGGCTTATGGTGACAAAATATGAGACTATATTTTTGAAATTCGAGAGGGAACAAAAGTCTCCTGCTCCTAATGGTCTTTCCAGAAAAAGAGGCCATATGGTCCCTGGGCTTATACTTCCAAATAGAAAGCTAGGTGGCTGAGTGGGTAGAGTGCAGGGACTGGAATCAGGAAGGCCCAAGTTCAAATATGGCTTTAGACATATGTAGGACCTCAGACAAATCACTTCGCCTTAAGTTTCCTCAATAACAGCATCAACTTCCCAAGGGTGTTGTGAGTCTCAAATGAGATAATATTTTCAAAGTGCTTAGCCCAGTGCCTAACACATAGTAGGTGTTATATAAAAGTGCTGTTTATTTAGTCATTACAGGGAAAGCAGAAAAGTGTCTTCAGAGTGTATTTGAAAGAGTTCCAGACTTGGAAGGCAGGAGAACTGGGATACAAACCCCTAGCTCTGAGCCTTACTAGCTGTGTGGCCATGAGCCATGTGGCATTTCCTTCTGTGAGGTCTCATTTCCTCAGTGGAAACTGAGGATAATAATGTTTTCACTCTCTACAAGTCAAGGGGATCTCAAAAGTTATCTGTTCTAACCGATTCTGACCTTTACTGATGAGTTCTTTGAGAGCCAGAGTGTTTAAGTATTTTGCTTAAGGTCACACAGGTAATAAAAGGCAGTGACAGGAATAGGACCTCCAGATCCTCTGACCCAAAATGTGGCATTTTTCTCACTCTATCATGATACTTCCTAATGATATGAGAAAAATACTTTGTAAACCTTAAGGAGTTTTATAAATATGAGTTATTACAAGGGAGTAGGGGGGTCTCCTCCCATTAGAGAGTCTAGATATTCCAACTGGTGGAAAGAATATGGGATTTCACCTTAGAATTGTCTTGTAAAACCATAGGGCTTCAATGTTGGACAAGACACTGGAGATTATCTCATCCAATATTCTTTATTGTACAGAACAAGAAATTGAGGCCCACAGATCACCTTGTCCAAAGTCACACAGACCTAGAACAACCCAGGTCTCTGAGACAGTACTAGAGTAGACCATACTAGGTTGTGCTGTACATTAAGTCATCTTGCCATCAGCCCTGCCACCATCCCCGTCCCCCTCTCCACTTCACTATTTACATCTTGCTCTGGGTGCAGTAATCAAAGCAGCTTTTGGAAAGGATGTCAGTTGACTGATCTATTTATCAATCAACCTACCATCTCTGTGACTCTTCAGATCAAAACTCATTTCCTTTGACTACCACTATGTGGTGACCCTGGGCAAGTCACAATCTGAATTCATTTCTAAAATGAAAGAGTTGAACTAGTAAATTCTAGCTCTAAATTTATGATTCTACAATGAGGGCAAAGGAGAGACAAAATGGTATGAGTATTTGAGAAGGGGACACATCCTGTTTATGTGAGTGGTAAAGGTCAAGAAAGATTTCACAGAGGAGTCAGCCTATGAACTGAGCCTTGAAAGAAGAAAGGGATTTCAACAGAGGAAGAGGAAGGAAGGGAAGTCTATTTTTTTAATGAAAAGAAGAATTTATGATGTTTTTGTTGTCATAATTATTTTTTAATATATCCCACTGTCTTATCCATTGAGCTATCCCTTAAAGTAAGGATTTTTAAAGGTAATTCAGCAGATCCAAACATAACTGTGCTTGATAGTACATTCAATATTTCATACTCATAATTCCCCACCTTTGCAAAAAGGGAAATGATATTCACTTTCTCAACATTTTGCAGGGGCCAAATTTGGTGATTATCATTACAAAGCAAAGTTTAGTTTCATTGTTCTTTTCCATTTACATAGCTGTAGTCATTGAATTTATTGTTTTCTTAGTTCTAGTTAGTTTACTCTGCATCTGTTCATATAACTCTTCCCATGATTCTCTGAATTCTTCATATTTATTTTTTCCTTAAGGCATGACAATGTTCCAAGATGAGTCTTTTAAAGCATGAGGGATGGTATAAGTATGGAAACAGGGGAGAGAAAAATGAAAATGAGGATCATAGAGTAGTTCAGTTTGTTGGCAATGTTGTAAACATGAAAAGATCAGTAAACATAAAGTTGAAGCCAGGTTGTGGAGGGCTTTGGTTGCCAAGGTCAGGAAGATAAAACTTATTCAGCAGGAAACAGGGAACTGCTAAAGGTCACCAAATAGAGTGATGTGACATTATCGTGATAGTATATATCAAAAATGATTGATCAAGCATGACGAAGAATGGAGTAGAGGAGAGAGATATCAACGATATCAAGATCTGTTGGAAGGTTCTTTTGAGCCTTGACCTAAACCAAAGTTATTACAGTGGAAGTGGGAAGAAGGAACCAGATATGGAAGGTATTTGTAGAGGTAAAAATGAAAGGATTTCAGAACTGATTAGGGGTATGGGATGAGGGCGGAGGGATATGTCACAGATGACGTAAAAGTTACAAACCTGCATGATGGAATAGATGGTAGTGCCATTAACAGAAACAGACAAGTTAAGAAGAAAGGAGGTTTTAAGATAGAAAAGCTTGAGTTCAGTTTTAGATAGGTTGAGTTTGAAGAACCCTAATAAGTAGTTTAGAAATTAAAAACTACATCTCTGGGTAGAAGGTAGGTAGGTATGTGTATGTGTGTGCGTGTGTGTGTGTGTGTGTGTGTGTGTAGACATCCATATCACACACATGCACACACACACACAAACAATTTATAAAGAAGTGACATTGTAATGGATGGGACTCCTGAGTGATAGAATATAGAATATAGAGTAAAGAGAACACCTAGGTTGAAGAAACAAGAGGAGCCAACAAGAAAAACAGGGGAGGTAACAGTAAAAGACCATAAGTCTTGGAACACTATATGTTGAAGAGCAAAAGAACTGGACTTCCAGACAAAAATATACCCAGAAAAACCAAGCATAATTCTGAATTAAAAAAAAATGAACGTTTAATGAATTGTCAGACCTTCAGGACTTTGTTAAAAAAAGAATACGAAACATAAACAAAGAACTTGAACTTAACAGAAGATTTGACACAGAAGAGCCAAGAGAAATATAAGATACATACCAAAGACTAATTACAAGGGACTCAACAAGAACAGACTGTTTACCTTTTATGTATGTAAAATGTAAAATGTATATCTAAGATTGTTGTTAGTAATTGGATAGTTCATAAGAAACAGTGGAGTAGATCTGAGTATGACATGACTCTAAAAAGCAAAACTGTTTAGGAACAGCTAAAATGAGTAATTATCTTACACAAATGAGGTGCAAGAGGAAAAACTGACACAAAGGAATTTAAATGTGGGAGGAGGGCTGTTAGTTCTAGAAACCTACTTTCATCAGGAATGGGTTTAAGAGGGAACAATACACACACACATAAATACATACATATATATATATATGTATACAAAAGTCTTCTAAATTCAGAAAGAAATAAAATGGTAAAATGATAGGGAAAGGGGAGAAGATAAGGGAGGGATGTCTAGAGGGAAGGGTGAGGGAATAGGTCAATGGGGGTATAGAAGGGTGTGTAGATTAATAGGAATGGGAGGATAAGAGAGAGATCCTTGAGGCAAGTGACAGGTTAAGGAATAGGAGGGCAAGGTAGTGGGTAGAAGTGAAGTAGAGGATTTAGGAGAGATAGGTAATAAGAGATAAATACAAACATAAGACAGATATCAGGAGGAGAATTTGTTAGGGAAAGTATAAGTTTATGTATATATATATATGCATGTATGTATATGTATATGTGTATGAATATATATACATATATGTATATGTATACATCCGTATATAACTATATTCATGCTTAACTGGAGCTTTCTGGAGGGTGGGAGAGGAAGGGCAAAAAGAATGAAGTAAAAAGTCTACAGCACATAACAAAAGAAAACTTACAAGGAAGCAAAGAAAAGGATAGCCCTCAACACAACGTAGAGTATTTATTACATAGACTTTCTTGAAATGGAAATTTATTGTTAAATATTTTGAATCCTCTCTTATGTTCTGCTGTGCACAGGACATTTTTTTCTCATTTCTTATTTTGTATTTAAATTTTAATATTTAAGTTTATAATGTTTCTTTTTTTATTGTGTATTTAAGTTTTGGAACAAAACAATTTAAAGAGAGGGGAATGGCCAGGGGTAAGAGAAGAACTGTGAGGCTACATGGGATAGTTAACAGTTTCCAATACTGCAGAGTCAGAGATTAAGAATAATGGAGCCAAGATGGTGGAAAGAAGCCAGGAAGTAGTCTAACTCTCCGCAGTTTCCCTCAGGAACAACATTAAATCAAGCCTCTAAAAGAATTCTGAAGCAATGGAATCCACAAAAAGATGGAGAGAAACAATTTTTCATCCCAAGGTAACTTAGAAGGACTTTAGGGAAGGTCTCTCTCACTTGGGTAAAAAGGGAGTGCAGCCCAGGGCAGATAGTGTAAGCCACCATGAGACTCTTAGCTATAGCATGGATCAATGACTGAGGCCATGCAGTCTGGGCTCAGCAGGCCAGTGGCACAGCAGGGCAGCTGTGAGGCCTCTAGCCCCAAAGCAGCAGGCAAAGTGCCAGCCCCATAACCCAGGACACAACAGGCACAACTAGGTGAGGTCATCCTAGTACAGTGGACAAGCTGCTAGCCTCAGAGGCCCAGTGCAGAGAGCCAGTAATCAAACCCCTGGCCCCCAGTGTAAGAAGCTTCCATTTTCTTAGTGCAAGAAGCTTGGAACACTGCCCCATGTACCCCAGAAGCAGAGCTCAATTTCCAAAAATGATCAAAAAATAAAAAAGAGTGCTGATTATAGAAAGCTATGGTGACAGTAAAGATCAAAACACAACTCAGAAGAGTCAAAATGCCTACACATGAAGCCTTAAAGAGAAATATGAATTGGTCTCAAGTCCAAAAAGACCTCTTGGAAGAGCTCCAAAAGGATTTAAAAATCAAGTAAGAGAGGTAGAAGGAAAATTGGGACAAGAAATCAGAGGTATGCGAGAGAATCATGAAAAAAGTCAACAGCTTGGAAGAGGAAGCACAAAAATTGACTGAAGAAAACAACTCTTTAAAAAATAGAATTGATCAAATAGGGGTGGGGGAGAATTCACTTAAGAAAACAGCTCCTATAAAATTAGTATTGGCCAAATGGAAAATGAGGTACAAAAAGCTAACTGAAGAAAATAACTCCTTAAAAATTAGCATTAGCCAAGTGGAAGCTAATGATTCTATGAGACATCAAGAATCAGTCAAAGAAAATCCAAAGAATGAAAAACTAGAAGAAAATGTAAAATACCTCATTGGAAAAACAACTGGCCTGGAAATTAGATCCAGGAGAGATAATAAAAAATTTTTGGACTACCTGAAAGCCAGGATCAACAAAAGAACATGGACAGCATCTTTCAAGAAATTATCAAGAAAAACTGCCTTAATTTCCTAGAACCAGAAGGTAAGTTAATCATTGAAAGAATCCACTTATCATCTCCTTAAAGAGATCCCAAAATGAAAACTCCAAGGAATACTGTAGCCAAATTCCAGAACTATCAGGTCAATGAGAAAATATTGCAAGCAGCCAGAAAGACACAATTCAAATGTCAAGGACCCACAGTCAGGATTACACAAGACTTAGCAGTTTCTACATTAAAGGATCAGAGGGCTTGGATGTATCTCCAAAGGCAAAAGGTTTGGATTACAACCAAGAATCAACTCCCCAGCAAAACTGAGCATAATCCTTCAGGGGAAAAGATGGAAATTCAATGAAATAGGGGGCTTTCAAACTTTCCTGAGGAAAAGACCAGAGTTGAACAGAAAATTTCACCTTCAAATACAAGATTCAAGAGAAGCACAAAAAGTTAAGCAGGAAAGAAAAAACAAACATGGCATTTAATGTGGTTAAACTGCTTACATCCCTACATGGGGAGATGATACTTGTTACTCTTAAAAACTGTATTTCTATTAGGGCAGTTAGAAGGAGTATATTTTGACAGAGAGTATGGGTATAAGTTGACTTTGATGTGATAATAAAAAAAATTAAGGAGTTAAAAAAAGGATAGTACTAGAAGAAGAGGAAAAGGAGGAGGCAAAATGGGGTAAATTATATCATATGAAGAGGCATGAAAGACCTCTTACAGTAGAGAGAAAGAAGGGAGGGAGATGAGCATTGTTTGAACCATACTCTCACTAGATCTGACTCAAAGAGGTAATGACATACACACCCAGTTGAGTAAAGAAATCTATCTTACCCTATAAGGAAGCAGGAGGGGAAAGGGGAACTAAAAGGGAGGTGATAGATAGAAGGGAGGGCAGATTGAAGGAGGTGGTAGTCAAAAGCAAAACACTGGTGAGGGTGAAAGATAGGGTGAAAGCAGGGAGAGAGAAAAGTATAAATGGGAAAAATAGGATGGAGGAAACTACAGAGTTAGTAATCATAACTGTGAATATGACTGGGATGAACTCTCTAATAAAATGGAAGTAGATAGTATAGTGTATTAAAAGTCATAATCCTACAATATGCTGTTTACAAGAAACACATCTGAAGCAGAGAGACACACACAGAGTAAAGGTAAAAGGAGGGGGTAGAATATATTATGCTTCAGCTGAAGTTAAAAAAGCAGCAGTAGCAATACTGATTTCAGATAAAGAAAAAGCAAAAATAGATCTAATTAAAAGAGACAAGGAAGGAGCCTTCATCTTGCTAAAAGATACCATAGACAATGAAGTAATTTCAATACTAAACATATATGCACAAAGTGATATAGCATCTAAATTCTTAGAGGAGAAGTTAAGTGAGTTACAGGAAGACAAAGACAGCAAAACTATACTGGTGGGGGCCCTCAACCTCTCCCTCTTAGAACTTGATAAATCTAAGCACAAAACAAACAAGAAAGAAGTTAAGGAGATGAATAGGATTTTAGAAAAGTTAGAACTGATAGACCTCTAGAGAAATCTGAATGAGGATAGAAAGGAATATATCTTTTTCTCAGCAGTACACAGCACCTACACAAAAACTGACCATGTATTAGTGCATAAAAACCTCAAAATCAAATGCAGAAAAGTAGAAATCCTTTTCAGATCATGATGCAATAAAAATTACGTATAATAAAGGTGCACAGAAAGACAGATTAAAAAATTAGTTGGAAACTGAATAATCTAATCCTAAAGAATGAGTGGGTCAAACAACAAATCATAGAAACAATCAATAATTTCCTCAAAGAGAATGACAATAATGAGACAACATACAAAAATTTAGAGGTGTAGTCAAAGCAGTACTTAAGGGAAATGTTACATCTCTAAATGCTTACATGAATAAAATAGAGAAAGAGCAGATCAATGAATTGGGCATGCAATTTAAAAAGCTAGAAAAAGAACAGATTAAAAATCCCCAATTAGACACCAAATTGGACATTCTAAAAACTAAAGGAGAGATTAAGAAAATTGAAATTAAGAAAACTATTGACCTAATAAATAAAACTAAGAGCAGGTTTTATGAAAAAAATCCATAAAATAGATAAACCTTTAGTTAATTTGATTTAAGAAAGCAAAAAACCAAATTACCAATATCAAAAATGAAAAGGGTGAATTCACCACGAAGTGAAGAGGAAATTAAAGCAGTAATTAGGAGCTATTTCACCTAACTGCATGATGGATAAATATTACAAATATATATATACATATATAATATATAATAATATATTTATATATTTTATATATAAATATATATTTTACATATAATATATATTTTAAATATATATTTATATATAATATATATTTAATATATATGTGTGTATATATATATATATATATGTATATATATAAATTGCCCAGATTAACTGAAGAGGAAATAAAATACTTAACCTCATTTTAGAAAAAGAGATGGAACAAGCCATTAATGAACCTCCTAAGAACAAATGTCCAGGGCCAGATGACCAACAAGTGAATTCTACCAAACATTTAAAGAACAATTAATTCCATTACTTTATAAACTATTTGGGAAAATAGGCAAAGAAGGAGTCCCACCAAATTCATTTTATGACACAAATATGGTGCTGTTACCTAAACCAGACAGAGCCAAAACAGAGAAAGAAAATTATAGACCAATTTCCTTAATGAATATTGATGCCAAAATTTTAAATGAAATATTAGCAAAGAGATGACAGCAATTTATTAGTTGAACAATACATCATGACCAGGTAGGTTTTATACTAGGAATGGGGAGCCAGTTCAATATTGGAAAAACTATTGGCATAACTAACCATGTCAATAACAAGACTAACAGAAATCATATGATTATCTCAATAGACACAGAAAAAGTTTCTGACAAAATGCAGCATCTATTTCTATTAAAAACACTAGAGAGCATGGGAATAAATGGAGTCTTCCTTAAAATGATAGGTAGCATCTATCTACAATGATCAGCAAGCATTATATGAAATGGGGACAAGCTAGAAGGATTTTCAATAAAATCAGGAGTAAAATAAGGATGTCCATTATCACCACTGTTATTCAATATTGTACTGGAACTTTAACTTTAGCAATAAGAGAGAAAAAAAGAAATTGAAAGAATTAGAATAGGCAATGAGGAGACAAAATTATCACTCTTTACAGGTGATATATTGGTATACTTAGAGAATCCTAGAAAATCAACTAAAAAATTTCTTGAAATAAATTTAGCAAAATTGCAGGATATAAAATAAAGTCACATAAATCATCAGTATTTCTATATATTAGTAGCAAGAGACAGAAAGAGAAATTCTATTTAAAATTTTATTGTCAATATAAAAAAATATTGACAATATAAAATATTTGGGATTCTACTTTCCAAAACAAACAAACTTGCCAATTATATGAACACAATTACACGATGCTTTTTTGCACAAATAAATTCAGATCTAAAGAAATGGAAAAGAGGCAGCTAGATGGCGCAGAGAAGAGAGCATTGGCCCTGGAGTCAGGAGGACCTGAGTTCAAATCTGGCCTCAGACACTGTGTGACCTTGGGCAAGTCACTGAACCCCAAATGCCCTGCCTTCCCCCCTCCAAAAAGCAAAAAAAAAAAAAAAAAATTGGAAAAATATCAATTGCTCATGGGGTAGGCTGTGCCAATATAATAAAAATGACAATTCTACCTAAATTAATTAATTACTTGGTGCCATACGAATCAAATACCTGAAAAATTATTTTGTAGAGCTAGAAAAAATAATAACAAAATTAATCTGGAAGAACAAAAAGTCAAGAATATCAAGGGAAGTAATCAAAAAATGCAAAGGAAGGTGGCCTAGCCATGCCAGATCTAAAACTATATTATAAAGCAACAATCTTCAAAACTATTTGGTAGTGACTAAGAAATAGAGTGGTGGAGCAGAGGAATAGGTTAGGTATATAGGATGCAGTAGTAAATGATTATAGTAATTTACTGTTTGATAAAATCAAAGACTCCAGCTTCTGGGATAAGAACTCACTATTTAACAAAAACTGCTGGGAAAACTGGAAAATAGTATGGCAGAAACTAGGCATAGACTAACATCTTACACCTTATACTAAGATAAAGTCAAAATGGCTACATGATTTAGACATAAGGTTTGACACCATAAGCAAACTTAGTAGAGCAAGGAATAGTTCACCTGTCAGATCTATGGAGAAGGCAAAATTTTACGACCAAACAAGAGATAGACAACATTACGAAATGCAAAATGGACATTAAATTAAAAAGGTTTTGCACAAACAAAACCAATGCAATCAAGATTAGAGGAAACTTTTTTTGCAGCAAGTATTTCTGATAAAGGCCTCATTTCTCAACTATATAAAGAACAGAGTCAAATTTATAAGAATACAAATCATTCCCCTATTAATAAATGGTCAAAAGATATGGACAAGGCAGTTTTCAGATGAAGAAATTAAAGCTATCTATAGTTATATGAAAAACTGCTCTAAATCACTATTCATTACAGAAGTGCAAATTAAAATAACTCCTATGTATCACCTCACAGCTATCAGATTGGTTAATATGACAGAAAAGGAAAATAAGTGTTGGAGAAGATGTGAGAAAATTGGAACACTAATGTACTGTTGGTAGAGTTGTGAACTGATCCAACCATTCTGGAGAGCAATTTGAAATTATGCCCAAAGAGTTACAAAACTGTGCATACCCCTTGATCCAGCAATATACTACTAGGTCTGTATCCCAAAGAGATCATAAAAAAGGGAACAGGACCCACATGTGCAAAAATATTGCTAGCAGCATTTTTTTGGCGGCCAAGAATTGGAAATTAAAGGGATGCCTATCAACTGGGAAATGGTTGAACAAATTGTAGTCTACGAATGTAATGGAATACTATTGTGCTATAAGAAATGACGAACAGGTGAATTTCAGAAAAACCTGGAAAAGACTTCATGAACTGATGCTGAATGAAGTGAGCAGACCCAGGAGAAAACGTAACAGTAACACTGTGAGACGATCAACTACAATTGACTTAGCTCTTTTTAGCAATACAACGATCCAAGACAACTCCAAAAGACTCATAATGGAAAATGCTATCCACATCCAGAGAAAGAACATCAAAGTCGAAATGCAGATCAAAGCATATTATTTTCCCTTTTTTTGTTTTCTGTGGCTTTTCCCTTTTGTTCTTTTTCTTCTTTCACACATGGCTAATATGGAAATATGTTTTCATGATTGCACATGTATAACCTATATCAGACTGCTTGCCATCTTAGGGAGGAGGAAGGGAAAGAAAGGAGGGAGCAAAATCTGGAACTCAAAATCTTATAAAAACAAATTTTGAAAACTATCTTTACATGTAATTGGCAAAAATAAAATACTATTTACAAAAAAGAGAGAGATCAAGAATAAAGAGGACTAAAAAAAAAGATACTGAATTTTGTGATAAAGTGGTCATTAGTGATTTTGGAAGAGAACTATTTAACAGAATGGTGAGGGTAGAATTGCTTCATCTCCTCCTTTTCTCCAGAATGTTTAAGGAGCTTCTCTTTAAAATGATTCTGGGTTACCTGGGGATGAGTACTTGGAATGTCCTCTTTGAGTTCATAGCTTGAGGCAACACTGACTGCTTCCTAGGAACCATCTCATCATTTTGATTCCAAGATCTTCATGGAATAGCTCACCAGTGGCCTGAATGTAAGAGGCCTTCTTTGACTTGGATTAAATAAATGTTTGGAGTTTTTCCTTGCTATATATTCAGAATAAAAATAGTGATAATTTGGAAAGAATATTAAAATACTTCACTTACTAATTCTAAACAGATTAAGTTATTCCTGCTAGGAATAACAGATTCCATCACTGGATGTAACTAAAGTAGATTACTTTTTAAAGCATTATATGATGTCAAGTATGGGTTAGCACACCTGGTGTCTTCTTTTATTTTTATTATTAGCTTGTAAGCAATTTGAGAGCAAAGAATGTGTCATTTTCGTCTTTGAATTCCCATCTAGCATAGTGTCTTGCACATATTTGTTCAATACATATTTATTGATTTTAAGGTTTTCCTCTTTGCTAAGCAATGATCATTTTCTGTATTTATTTCTCATCACCATTTTTTCCGTAATGAAAGGCACATGAGAGTATAACTAGAAACAGCCTGGTCAAACTAATAAGGTTAAAGGAAGAGTCTTTGCCCTAAACAAGGGTCAGGATGATTAATGAAATCTTCTTGATGGGGTATAAACCAGTAGCCTAATGCACATCTTCCAAAGTCTTCATCTCCTCAAAGACAAATTAATGTCATTGCAGGTTATTAAATGAATCTGATATAAATTTGCTGAGGGAGAAAGAAGAGGAAGAAAGGAAAGGAGGAAGGGGAGAGGGAAGGAAAGACAGAGAAGGAGAGAGAGAGAGGAAGAGATCCCAATAACAGACACAAACAAGATTTATAGGATAGCACAGAATTAAGGCTTTATGAGAGACAGAAAAAAGAAAACACATTTGTATGAGTTTAAATCAAAACCAGGCTTTTCTCCTCAGGACAGGCATTTCAGTGAAGATGCATACTCCTTGCATATTCACCATCTGAAAGATATGTTTTAGTGATGCAACTATCAGGCTTTGTAGTAAACATAGTGAGAATATTATGGAACTCAGCCTTACTTTATTAAAGTTTGAAAGAAAAAAGTTTGAAAATTCACGCATGGTATCCATCCCAGTGCAATTGGATCATTGTAGGAAAGAGAAATGAGAACAGATTGCTTACATTTTGCATTTTTTTTTTTTAAAAAAGAACACATAACCAAACTCTCTAAGAGGAGATATGTTCCAATATCCATAGGGCAACAACCCAAATTAAGGATAAGATCCGCCAGCTGGAATCACTGATGGAAGACATTTTGCGGGTGGTAAAGTAACAAAGTCTCTTGAAAAAAAAAATGACGAGTATATGTTGTAGGCTCAAAGGAATTTGCTTAATACATTGCACATTTGTCACCATCGGTCAGTATCTAGGGTGCCAGAAGACATAATTTCTTCATTATACCATCAAATGCTTGTCAGTTCTGGAAAACAAGCCTTGGAGGAAAAAAAAAAATCAATCTTATTGCCTTTTCAGAAAGCCTGTCCTTTGCTGGTCAGGAATTCTGAATGAAGCAGTTGAATGAGTTCATAAAGATGTGTTAGCCAGGCCAGTAGAACCAAGGGTCATTTAGGTACTTCTCTTCCTATCTATGTTTTAAACCCTAGGACCACTCAACACACCCTGGTGGCCAAGGGAAGGAAGGAAGGAGTAGCCATTTTCTCAAAGTTCCAAAGATGAATGGAAACCAGTGGCTGAATTAAGGCTCTAGTTTGAGAGACTGATTAAATTCTTATCTTGCAGTTAGATGGTACAGTGGATAAAGTTCTGGGCCTGAAGGCAGGAAGATTTATCTTCCAGAGTTCAAATCCAGCTGTGTGACCTTGGGCAAGTCATTTAGCTCTCACTGCCTCCAGAAAGTTTGAGTCAAAATGCTGCTCTTGAGTTTTATTAGGGTGTGATAAAGTCAGGCTGAGGCAGGTTTCCTCATCTGTAAAATGAGCTTAGAGAAGGAAATGGCAAACAACTCCCAGTATCTTTGCCAAGGAAAGCCCAAATGGGGTCATGAGGAGTCAGACATGATAGAAAAATGACTGAACTTGTCGTTTTATCGTTTAACCCCACATATGTAATTAGTTGCTAAGTCTTGTTGATTTTACCCTGAAATCATATCTTGTACTCATCCCTTCTCTCTGTTCACATAGCTACCACATTCATTCCTTGTTGTTCAGTTATATCCAATCCTTTATGACCCCATGGACCTTCTATCCTCCACTGTCTCTCAAAATCTGTCCAAGTTCACATTTGTTGTTTCTGCGATACCATCTATTCATTTCATCATCTGCTGTCCCCTTTGTATTTTGCCTTTAATCTTTCCCAACATCAGGGTCTTTTCCAATAAGTCCAATCTCCTCATTATGTGGCTAAAGTATTTAAGCTTCGGCTTCAATGTTGGACCTTCCAGTGAATAGCCTGAATTAATTTCCTTAAGTATTTACTGTTTTGACCTCCTTGCTGTCCAAGAACTCTCAAAAGTCTTCCCCAGAACCACAATGCAAAAGCAGCGATTCTACAATGCTCAACTTTCCTTAGAGTCCAACTCTCATAACCAGATGCAACTACCATAACTTTGACTATCTGGATCTTTGTCAGCAAGATGATGTCTCTGATTTTTAACATGCTGCTTATATTTGCCATAGCTTTTTTTTTTCCAAGGTGCAAGCATCTTTTAATTCCATGGCTGCAGTTGTCATCTGCAGTGATCCTTGAGTCCAAGAATATAAATTCTGAAACTGCTTCCATTTCTTCCCCTTCTATTTGCCAGGAAGTGATGGGACCAGTTGTCAAGATTATTTTTTCCCAATGTTAAGCTTCAAGCTAGCTTTTACACTCTCTTCTTTCACCCTCATTAAGAGGCTTCTTAATTCCTCTTCACTTTCTGAAAAGGTTAGAGCAGTATCATCCAAATATCTGAGATCGTTGGTATTTCTCCCAGCAACCTTAGTTTACGCTTTTGATTCATCTAGCCTGGCATTTTGCATGATGTCCTATGAATATAAGTTAAATAAATAAGGTGACAATATACAACCTTGTCATATTCCTTTTTTCCCACTCAAACCGATCACTTGTTCCGCATTTGGTTCTAACTATTGCTTCTTTGCCCACGGGCAGTTTCATCAGTAAGATATTAAGATGATCTTCCATCTCTGACCACATTCATTCAGGCTTTCATTATCTAAACTACTGAGTCTTTGGTTGATCTTGCCTCAGCTTTCTCTCCTCTAAAACCCATCTTCTACGCAGCTGCTAAATTGATTTTCCTAAAAAATGGGTCTAACGATGCCACTATCCTGCCTAATACATTCCTAGGATCAAACACAAATCTATTTGGCATTTAAATCTCTTTATGACCCAGCTCTCCAATCTACCTTTCCACATTCAGTATACATTATTCCCTTTCATATACTCTATGGTCTCATCAAATTGGCATTCTTACTGGTCGTCATAGACAGCAACATGATACAGTGGAAAGAATACAGGGTTTGGAGTCAGAAGACCTAGGTTCCAATCCTGATTTTATCACTTATGACCTATAACCTTGGTAGAGTTGAAGCACCTCTGAGCCTCAGATTCCTTATCTGTATCATGAGGGGGTAAAGCTAGCTGATCTCTAAGGACCCTACATGTTCTAAATGTATGGTCCAGGCTCTGTGTCTCTGCACTGGCTCTCTACTATTTGTGGAATGCATTCCCTCATCACCTCTTCCTCTTAGAATCCTTATTTCCTTCAGATCTCAGCTCAAATGCCACCTCCTACATGAAGCTTTTCCAAATTCTCCAAGCTTCTAATTTAATCAATCATTCAACCAACAAGCACTTACTAAGTCCCAGGTACTATGCTACGTGCTGGGAGTACAAACATAAGCAAAAAGGCAGTCCCTGCCCTCAGGGAGATTATATTCTAATAGGAGGGAGGAGATGAAAGGGAGTGTGGAGTAAAAAGATGAGGGGTTGTGGCAAAAGGTAGAGAAACCCTGGTGCAAATGAGTCAGCAGTGTGGTTTGGAGATGAATGGCAGAAACTTTGGACTTTTTAGCTCACTCGGCCATTTCGTTGCCCTGTCTGATTTCAACTCCATGGAACAAGATACTTCCTTTTGTCCCCTCTCTCCTTCCTGCCTCCTTTTGTGGGTCATCTCTCCCTGCCATATTGTAAGCTCCTTGAGGGCAGGGACTATCTTTCTTTTAATTAACTGTATCCCCAACCGTAGAGCAGTGACTGGTACACAGGAGGTGCTTAAAAAGTGTTTATTGGATATTACATCTTTGGCCTGGCCTCCTCTAAATTGGAGACACTCAGAGAAAGGCCTGAAGGGCAGGGGATATTTCCATGGGGAGGAGTTGTCTAAGGTGGAGTCAGCTTCCTAGGTGGAGAGGTTCCTATAGCATGGAAGACAAAATCTGGTGGAGATGACTCGGCAGCATGGCTTGGAGAGGAACGAATTAACCAAAATCACCTTGTCTTTTTGTGTTCTACTTATATGTGCCCATGTTGTCTTCCCTGGTAAAATATAAGCTGCATGAAGGAAGGACTATTTAATTTTTCTTTTTGTATTCCCAGTGCCTGGCATATAATAAATAATAATAAATTTAATAAATGTTTATTACTTTTTAAAGATTTGTTGTCGAATTTCTCTTGTACACTCATGTTTTTGCTTTAAGTGCTTCAGAAAAAACTTCCTAGGATTTAACTTTTCCTTTATTCCCATGCGGAAATATTCATCCATCCATAGGATTGAGAAGCCTTATAGGTCTTCTAGTTCAACTCTCTCATGTTGCAGAAGAACTGAGGCCCAGAGACCAAGGCTTTAGGTGAGAAAATGGGATGGGCTCCCAAGCCAGCCTTATTCTATTGTTCCTTTTCAGCACATAATATAAGGCCCTGTGACACGCTCTGAGATAACAATGGTAATGAGACAGGTGGCAGACTACAGAGGAGGAGTTACTGAGCTGAGACATGCACAGAAATAGCTATGATATGGAGTACGCTAAGTGCATGAGGGATAGAAACAAAACATGTTCATTCAGAAGAGGGAGAGAGCCTTTATTTGAGGTGGGGGTGAAAAAAGGGAAGGATTCATCAAAGAGATGGCATCTGAGCAAATATGAAGGGAGGCAGCACTTTGACAGCAAGTAAGATGGTGGAAAGATTGCTAGATTTGGAGGATTTGGCTTCTCTGCATCTTGGTGACGTGGGCAAATCATGCCAGGTCTCTGGGCCTCAGTTTCTCCATTAATAAAATGAAACACCTGGGTTGGATTGACTTCTAAAGTCCCTTCTATCAATGAAATTAGGGTGTTATGAACAGGCAGAGATAAAGTAGGGAGAAAGTTCCAGACATATATTATCACTTGAACAAGGTACATAGCTAAGACCTGTTTTCAGAGGATTGCATGTGGTTGTTTGGCTGGAATATATAGGGGTTATGGAAGCCTTGAAGGCCAAACTAAGGAATTTGTATTATATTTCAAGGTTTATTTTTATGAGCCAGTGTTTTGATTTAGAAAAGAATTGAATCATACTGTTATTTGGCTCTTTTTCATGGCCATGTTAGTTGACGAGTACTTGTTAAATAATTTTTATGTGCCAAGGGTACAAAGACAGACAAAAACTCAGTCCTTGCCCTCAAGGAGCATTTTAATGGGGGAGAAGACATGCCAAAACCAGTATATACAAGATGTATATATGCATATATCTATATATACACTCTTTCTCTACACATGTGTGTATGTATTTAGAGATAGAAACAGAGACAAATAGACACAGAGAGAAAGAGACAGAGAGAAGGGGGTAAGAGAGAGGGAGAGTCTAAAGTCTAAGTACAAGGTAATCTATGAGGTAAAACACCAACATCTGAAATACTAGGAAAGGCCTCCTCATAGAATGTGGGATTTAAGCCCAGTCTTAAAGGAAGCTAGAAAGAAGAGGAAAAAGGAAAGAGTATTCACATTCAGTTTTGGTTCTAGTGTTTCCTTTAAAAACCAGAGAATATGGAAACACACACACTTGCACCAGGGAAAAGCCTTTAAGTCCTCTCTCCCACATCCTACTCCCAAGGGCATCCACCTTGATAGACATCACTTGTGTCCAACCTTTACTTTGATTTCTAAGATGGGCATTACTGACTCACTTTTTGTCACCTTGGAAGTGGTTCTACTATGTCTTGACCTGGTGAAAGGGATGATCCTGAGCTGAGCATGTTCTCACTTCCCAGCATCCTCTACCACCTGTTCAAAACCAAACAATAGCGCCATGTTCAATTTTTAAAGTGTACATTGAGGGATATAAACCCCTCTTAAATCAAGTGCCTTCCCTCTTTAATTTCTTCCTACTTATCTTGTTTGTAGCTTGCTTTGTGTGTCTGCTCATCTCCCACATTAGACTGAGTTCCTTGAAGGCAGGGACTGTCTTTTGCCTCCTTTTGTGTCTATCTCCTGTGCTTTCTGGAACACAGTATATTCTTAATAAAGGCTTATTAATTTAATTAATAAAACAGACAAAGCTCAATAGGGAAGATTGCTGTACATGCTAGGAGGCCCAGAAATGTCTTCCACTTCACATGGCAGAAAACTTCAAGTTTTTGCTAGCTATGACAACCTTCCTGCAGTAGTTGGTTTGAAGCAAATTTTCTCGTTCTGGTTTGGTTTAATAGGTTTGTTAACCTAGCAAACACAATTTGAAATGGGTGATTTTAACCTCCGCATACACAACATTTAAGTTCAAGGGAACATTTGAAACTGCTAAGATGCGTTAGCTAGTCTAGCTTAAGAAGCAACTTGAACAGTTCTGCGGGTAATGTCAGACAGTTAAGCAAAGAAATTGTGAAAAAGAGTTATATCATGATTATTATTTTAGCTTTCCAGCTGAAGATTCCTAGGCAAAGAAATCTGCCATATATAGGATTATTATAATGGTGCACTCTTAACTGTGTTTACTCTGTGGTCATTCATCTATGAACTTTAGAAACACAAAGCAGGAAGAATCAATAATTGCAGGAACCAGAATTCAGCCCAGAACACTATGTTCAAGACACAACGAATGAAATTATGAAATCTAATTTGTTGTGTGACGAACAAGCCATTCGGACATAGAACAGCCTCTGGTCCCCCCCAAAATTGGTGGTTCTATTCAAGTTGGCTCATCAGGCAATAATATATTTATAAGAACACAAGATTTAATTTACTCCCCAAGTTTCCATATTGTTTCTTTGCTTTAAGAGACATTGAATAAGCTAGTCCATTTAAGATACTTATTTTAATGAAATAAAAAAGCCATTGTTTGAAGCTATTTTACCATTTCAGCTTCTAATTAATTTCCTGTCCTGTTCCTGAAGGAAATAAATTTCTTGTAATTATAACAAAGGAAGTTTTTAAATGGTATTGTTAGTTACTGCCCAAAGATATTGAAATGCCTTTTAATTTCTTAATAATATTTTAAGATGAATCAGTGTTGGTGTGCTCAGATGACTCAAAATTATTGAAGATGGTATGATTCTAATACAACAATTTTCCACAGTTATGTTGAGAAATACCAAATTGCAATCTGACCTACCCAAAGGAAAAAAAAAGTGATTCATACCCTGACTGCCAATGTGATCCAGTTAAGCAGGAAGTCCCATGTAATTCAATCTACTACCAAGAGAGCAAGTTTAAATGAATTTGCATATTCATAGATCATGGATTTGGAACTGGAAGAGATCTTATTCAAAAGCTTGCCCAAGTCAATTCATAGCCTGAAGAAGATTGAGAGTAGAGGGAGATATATGTCTATTCTAGTAGGACTGAAGAGCAGTCCTATGAAAGAGGGACTAAATTTTCTTTGGTTGGCCTCAGAGGATGAAACAAGATGTAATGGGTGACCTGATAAATGGTCAAAGGATATAAATAGGTAGTTTTCAGAAGAAGAAATGCAAGATATCTGTAACAACAAGCACCCTAGCATACCTAGGGCGGCTACTAGCACAGGTTCTTAGATCTGCTTTTCTAAAGGAAAGCAACTCAAAATGGGTTAACAATCTTACTTTAATCAAACATATCATTTACCTAGTTCAG